>CM037791.1:4376326-4426326 GCA_021229015.1 Solen grandis | reverse complement strand
TCATGTAGACAGACATCCTGAACAAATCTAATGAAGACTGGGCAACTTTCTGACCAAATATAATGAAGACTGGACTAAAACTGTGGCCTTTAGAGGGTTCACAATGATTTTAAAAGATTTGACCTGGTAACCAAGTTTTTAACCCCACGTGACCTAATTTCGAACTCATCCAAGATACCATATAGAGAAACACTCTAACTATTTTTCATGACGATGGGGCTAAAACTCTGGCATCTAGAGTGTTCACAATGTTTTTCAAAGATTTGACCTGGTGACCTATTTTTGACCCAATGTGAATCAATTTCGATATCATCCGAGATATCATGTAGTCAAACATCTGACCATGTTTCATGAATATTGGGCAAAAACTATGGCCTCTACAGTGTTCACAAGCAATTGTTGACGACGGACGACGGACAAAAATTTGTCAGAAAAGCTCACCTTGAGCACAAGTGCTCAGGTGAGCTAAAAAGCAGACACGGGAATGCATTTATTAATTTCCAACCTATAGGAATGTAGTATCTATGTGATATCAAAAGTCTTGTTGCATGATGTCTATTGTTATGTCTCGCAACCTATTTGCGCTGACACCAGGGTATTTTTTCCAACGGCAATATAAACATGTAAAATATAAATATATAAATATAAACTAGGCATCTGTATATCATCAAGGACTGACTCGTTAGCCATTACAAGAAGGTAATATAAGGATGAAAGAATGTCCACTGGAGACAGAAACTCTAATAAATGCTTAAGTATGTTTCGTTCAAAAGTACTTACCCGGACACTCATGTGTGTTACAATTCTGTTTTTCAGTTGATTTACCTTCACACAATCTACCTTTTGGAGTAACACAAACACGTAACCTCGTCTGACTTCCGGTTCCACACGTTTGAGAGCATTTTCCCATTCTGACCAGTCGAGAATCCAATGTCTTTTATGAAAACAGATACAATTTTCTTCTTTAAATAATGTGATTTTAAAACAGTTTTCTGAAAAGTTCATGAAAGGTAGTATTCAGTCAAGGAATATTGTACATCAAATAAATTGTCCATTAGTCCATCTCATTCAAAAGATTAAACGCCACACATGGTGTGGTGTCTATACAAGAAAAATTAAAGGACATAAGGAATGTATGTCTTACAAGGTATATAAGACGCACACAAGAAATGTATCGTATAAAACATTGCTATACATAGAAATGTGTGTTACAATCAGTGTGGATAACCAAAATAAGTTAGCCTGCTTTCTGATTAGTGCATATTAGTGTGTGTTAATATGAGATAATCGGCTTACTATTTAAAAAGGCAATCGATATATTCAGAAGGATAAAAGGAAAAAGGTATATTGTTTTCATAGATCCGTTTTCGGAATAGGAATTTTAATATTGTGTTCAGATTGAGTTTGAAATAATACGATGCGAAACACAGTTTCTTTAGGGATACTTACAAACAGCTGTGGTACTGCTAGTTACCTCAGTTGTTTCAAGTGAATTTGAGATTTGTCCATTTGTTGCAATTGAAAAACCTACTGAAGGCGTAATGGGAGTCGAAGAAGTCTGTTTCCTTGATGAGTAGTCGGTTATAACAGGGTCCGTCTCGTGCTCATGATTATGGATCTCGAGTCTGTAAATAACTCATATGTTACATATATATAAAACAAGACAATACTAAGTTACATTTAAGTTACATCTAAGCCGATGTTACATTTTCTGCAAGCGTAGGTTCGCGAAAACTGCAATTTTGTTTTACGAAACATACGGTTAGGAGACACCATAAAATAGTAGCAGAGTCGCCTTGTCGAAATACTTCAGTAAACTAACAAAATGAAAGAATTTGCCAATATTAAAGAACATGAGGACTAAACACAAACATTTGCAGAGATATGTGTAAGTAATATTATAGATTATTTTAATTAACCATCTCAAAATTAAAACTGTAAAATAAAACTAAATAAACGTACCTATTTCTGATGTACTGCTGCCTAGTTTCATTCGATTTTTGATTCACTGCTTGGAAGTATGCTTTCACCATCAATGGTATTTACAGACGTAGGAGTGATGCGTAAAACAGACGAGACTGCATCCGGCAATATTTTGGAAGAGGACACCACATCATAGTACTTTCTATCACTTGTCGTGAATTGACTGGAGTCTGTTGAAAAATCTGGAAAAATATTTCACATACACTATTTATTTGGAAAGAAAATATTCACAATTTAGTTTTGTGCTTTTGCATTTTTTTTGGTGTTACATGTATTTTTTTGTTGGGGGGGAGGTGGGCTTTTGCAACTTCACATAAAAATGGAACCGCAAATCGACCTTAGCAAGTTCTGAGGAACTGTGAATATCCGTGTCTCAGTATAAGATGAGCGGATCACTATAAAAATAATACGTAACATCAGCAGATTTTGGTGAATTTTCTTGGAATTTAAACATCAGAAGAACATGATCATATTTTCCTCACATTCGCAAAATTTAGTGCATTGCTTTTATAGTTCTAATTTGCGAAAAGGAATGTGTTTTTTTATCTGTTTGGTCTAAGAATACGGCCTTGGTTTGAAAGTAATTCGATGTTTAACGTTACGTATAAATATGTGTCGTGCTTCTAGCTGCTGCTCTTGTTTCAAGTAAACTTGCGAGTTTTTCACTTGTAACAGTTAAACTATCGTCGGCAGAGATTATGGGAGTTGAAATCAGTTCTAGTGATAGGTAGTCTGTTATAATAGGGACTGTCTCGTTATTGCCGATTTGGGAATTCGCGTCTGTAAATAATCCAAATGACAATTACTCATCAGTGGCGCACCTCTCACTATTTGCACATTGGAAAACAGGACAAATCTAAGTGTCGATGTAACATTTTATTCAAATGGGGGTTCCCGAAATTTACAATCGTGTTTACAAAGCATGCCGTTAGGTGACAACATATTAAGTATGAACACGACCAATATGTAAGTATATTAAAATAAAACTCATTATTTGGCAGAGAGGGGTGTGTAAGAAATGACGAAGATAACCATCAATGCACCTTTCCAGAAGATATAAAGTAAATTAAATCTAAATACGCTTGCCTGTTTCTGATGTACTGCTGGTTATTTCCACTTCGAGTTTTGATGCACTGCTTGGCAGTATGTTTTTATCACCAATGACATTGAGAGACGAAGGAGTGGTGAGTGACACAGACGAGAATGCATCCGGCAATGTTTGGGAAGTGGACACCACGTCAGAGGACTTTTTATAGCTTGTCGTGAATTGACTGGAATCTGTTGGAAGAAGATATCCATTTTTTATATGAGGTATATCAATCGCCTTGAGAGTGAAACAGCCGAAATTGCATTCAAAAATCTTCGGGAAATAGAAACCACGTTCGTGTGTTTCTATTTCGTGATTTGACTGAAGTCAGCTGGAAATCTCCATTTTATATTAATTATCATTGGGTACTGTACACAAAATACATTCAGTTTTGAAACGTGATCAAAATTAGCCTTATATATAAGGGGAACATCAAATTCACCCTGATGTTAGATAGTTTCGTTATTTTAAAGAAACTGTTTTGTAGTCATATTGTTGCAGATAAAACATCTAAGAAATTAGTTCTAGTGATGAGTAGTGAGTTGGCAGAAGTGCTGTTTCCCTGCTCACGATTAGGGATCTCGAGTCCGTAAATAATTAATTGGCAAACGTTTAGGGGCGCAGTTCTGAGCGGTGAAAATCTGGGCACATCTGAGTGTGCTGATGTAACATTTATACATGCTCAAGTTAGCGAAATCTGTCATTTTTATCAGTCAATGTTTAGAGACAATGTTAGGTGAACAGGACTGATGTCTTTTGATTTTGCTCGTTAAAGTATTGAAATGAAATGGTTGCCATTGTGTAAGCACATGGCAACCATACACATTTTTTAGCATAGGAATGTGCACGAAATGTTATAGACAAACATAAAATCACCTTCCAACAGGAGACTAGAATAAAGCTAAATAACTTCCCTATATTTGATTCGATTTTTGATTCACTGCTTGGGTAAAAAAAAATGTTCCTGGACTCCCGATCGACACTCTTTTTTATCGACTGTTTTTTATCGACTGTTTTTTTTTTTTTCTTTTTTTTACCATTCCATCTATAAAATTTATTTCCTTTTTTTTTACCTTTCGTTTCATGTAAAAAAATAATAAGATAAAATTTCGACATACCGACCCTCTTTTTTATTTGCTGGAGACCAGAAACAGAATTCTTTTGTATTTTGGCCATGGTAGTATTTTTTATCAATGGAAGTGACAGAAGGATTGTTGTAGGGCACAGATGATGTTTCAGATAATGTTTGGAGAGTGGACACCACATCAGTTGACTCTGAATTACTTGTCGTGAATTGACTGAATCTGTTGGAAGAAGATATTCATTTCTTGCTTCGGTTATACAAATTCCACGCATTTTCGAAAAGTATTCCAGATTCCATACCAATAAAGATGGAGAGAAAGGTTGCTTTCTTGGAGATGATAAGTATTATTTACACTATGGAATAAAAATGTACTTTACAAAAGCTAAGTGGATATTTTGTATGAAAGCTAAAATGGAGCAGATGAAAATGTCCACATTTTACTTTAATTCTGAAAGAAAATATGCGCATGTTAGTACTCTATTATCACATTTCTAACTCAAAACTAATTTCCTTAGGGTTTTTTTATAAAAAAAAATGTCGTACTGCTAGGTGGTTCTATTTTTTTTTAAAGTTTACTGATGATTTGGCCACTTGTAGTATTTGAAATATCAAAGAAAGCGGTTATATATATATATATATATATATCTTTATTTCCTTCATACATTGAAGATTTCACAAAGATACCCAATCACAAAAAAAATACATCAATTTCAACATAAATTAAAGCACTTACACATAGAACATTACAATACAATGCATATAATTTTAAAGCACACCGGATACAATGCAATATACTCTCGGTACATGTGTACTAGTGATACACAACTTTATGAATTCCCTGAATGCAAACAATACATCCAGGACTATTCATTAGTAACGTTTACACATTTAAACGTACTAATAATCAATATGTTACAACACATACGAATGTACGAACACAAACATGCTAAGTACAAAAAAAAACCAGCAAGTAATATGACTCTCTATAGACTGTATATAAGTAAATGTGCATGATACTAACATGTACTCATGCATTGTATACTTTAAGCCTCAAAATTATTATAATACAGCCACATGAAATGAATGTGGCTAAAAATAAATTTAATAAATGATTCGTACTTTTCACCCATTAAAACAATTAATGATGGACATTGAACACCAAGTACAGTATTAACTATTGAAGTTCTGCTCATGATAATAGAACAAAAACGACATCGTTTCCAAAACTCTGAGTAATTTTATTCAAGATATTTATACGATGTTTCCCCAGAATATGGCATTCAAGAATAATGTTATCAGTTATAGATAATTCTCCGAAATCATGTCCACATTTACGACATTTCCCCCCTTTCCATGCCAAATGAGAAGTCGCTGCTGACTGTTAGGAGTCTCGTGTCTGTTGACATACGGAAGGATCTACGGAAAAGATTATTGGAGTTCAGGTAATCAGCTGTAGAGATGATTAGCATGTTGTAAAAGGGACTGTCTCTCTGTTATCGATTGGGGAACCCGGGTAATATGAACT
Source organism: Solen grandis (assembly GCA_021229015.1). NCBI lineage: Eukaryota > Metazoa > Mollusca > Bivalvia > Adapedonta > Solenidae > Solen > Solen grandis. Next base: position 4,420,647 of record CM037791.1, on the reverse strand, counting down.
TTTTCTCAACATGTTTTCTTCCATCAAAACTTAATTAATTATGTAAAATTTCACTTGCCCAGTAAGCTCATTTTCTGCACATAAGAAAATTTTGAAATATTTTGTTGCAAATTTGGTCATCATTGTAGAGTGTGTAACTTGGCTCTTCACAAAAGTAATTGATCTTTACATCACCTATATTTTGATCTATTCATTTACTACTGCAATTTTCACCATTTTTCAAAAACAAAAAAAAATATTAATGCCAAAACAAAAAATAATATCATTACAGGCCGTCTATCAATTACCAAGCACTGGTCAGCATGCTGTTGTGGAGTAAAGTGAAATACAAAATGAAGTGGTTGTAACAGATCCTGACATTTCCTCTGAAAGTGACAGTGAGTGACTTTCAGTCTTCAATTAACAATGATATTGCTTACGAGCCTTTGATCAATTTGATAAAAAAATATGACATACATGCATGCATAATCATGGAGAGAACTGTCAGCACCGAGAAATTGAGCGATCAGTGTAACAAAACACGTAACTGTTACCGCAATTACAATGTATCTTTCATATTTGCTGACGAAGCTGTAAATCTGCTAGACGACCTTTAATGAATATTTTGGCATGGACATAAATATCACTAAAAGGGAAATTCTTATGAGAGAATATCTGAGAATGGGCATTGCAAGATTTCACTCCGTTCAACACTGTTCAACACGATATAGCCCTGTTGCCGATGCTATGTCATGGGATCCTTTGTTAGTCATGAGTTCGATTGATACATTTCATCATGAAGATATCTCAGACTTTGGAAATAAATTATGGTCATGGTTGCAAGCCATTCGAGAAATGTTCCTAAAGCTGAAGACCGAATTATGTAATTCTACAGATGAGGTAACGGCTCATTCGTCGTCAGTAACGTTTGTATAATTTCCATGTATATCGGGACAAATGAAAAATATGTCACATTCGTTTGGAATTGGTGGAAAGGTCTTTTTGAACTGACAAAATACAACTGCTAGTAGCTTTCTAATAATTATTCAACGCGTAATTTAACTAGTCAAAGTATGAATAGAACTGTTAATTTTGTAAGTTTGGACAATTTGAACAGAGCAATTAGATAAAACCTATGTTCAGCAGTACAAGAAAGACTTGATCAAAACTGTACGGGTGTGTGTGTGTGTGGGGGGGGGGAGTCTACTGACTCCAAAGTGAAACAGAGGTCAAATATCATGGCGGTAAAATGGTATGATAATACTGAAGCTGATTTGCATCTTTTTGTGTTGCCGCTGTTGAAAAGGTTAGGTGATCGGACAAAACGCCGAAACAGTATTTTGAAATTGACCATTCTGAAATTGTTAACTTAAAAAATCAAGACAATAGAGATAATCAGAGAAATTAACTACACGTTGGTGCCGTGACAAAAGCAGCAGATTTGAATCAAATTAAATCGGAATTAGTTGCTCAGATGTCGGCACAAAAATATATGGTGAAAACCTGTCGAGGCCCATATTCGTGGTCAAAAGTAATAAGATATAAATAATTTATAAGATTAATACGGTAGCCTCTTATTTCTAATATAATCACGAAACTTTTATTTGATGTCAGCAACAAACGCGCTTATAACAATGGCATCAGAAGCTTGTAGTTGGGTGACTTTTTAAGAACCATTTATACCAAAGCTACATGCACTTTAATAAAAGCAGAATTCCGCCTTCCTTATAAATAGTACATTTGCAAAAGTCTATACAAATCTGAATCTGACTGAAGACGTAGCCCAGATATTTGTTCGTCGGCCTAGTCTCTTACATTTTCAATTTCACCAAAAGTTGAAAAAAAAATAGTTTAAGTATAAACCATATACTTCGCGAGGAGGCATATATTAGGAATCCATATTAGAAGTTTGTGCAGCACACATTTTCACTCGATAAATCCGTAAGTTGAACAAAATACAAAACAGGATAGACAATATCAGAGTATAAGACTTAAAGACAAGCACGTACACAAAACAGCTTACGTCACACTTAATATATTTATAAACATCTAATTAAACTCTGTCTATCTACTCCATATCAGTTACGAAAACAAGTACAACTCTATAAACGTATGAAGTTTTATTTTTTAATTATTTTTCAATTCTGTGAATATAATTTAGCTCTCAGTAATAATTTTATCAATGAACTTATTCTTTTCTTTTCAATCAAACTTGGAGAAAAAGTAGTTACGTTAGAATTTTTGTAATTATACGGATTATCTGACCTATGTCACTACCACTGCAATGCTTGATGCAACTTGTCCTAACTTGTATCTTGAGAAAAATGTTCCAAACAGAACTGCGCCTCTTGATGGTCAGCCTGTTAGACAGCTTGTCATACCTGCTGCCTACGGTGGTTTAGCTTTAAAGCGAGTCCACGATGACGCTGGTCACCAAGGCAGGACAGAACGTGTGACTTTCTAGGCAAAGGTATTTTGGTCAGGTCTCGAAAAAGATGTGAAAAATAAACTCGAAACTGTTTCGGATTCATCTTGCATAAGAAGCCACAGTAGGTTGCAGAACTTAACAATATCTCATCTACAAAGCCCATAGAATTGTTTGTGAAGATTATCTGTTCATGGAGAAGTCTACTGGTGGTTTTGAGCACATATTGGTTGTTATAGATCATTTTACCAGTGTGCAGCCCCCCCCCCCCGTAATTGCCTTTAGGTTTGGGCAGCCAGATAACCGGGTAGCATAATATAAAGAATATAAATGACCATTTCATGCCTTTCATTCTTTATTATGCCACAAAGTGGTAAATAATTGCAACATAAAAGTAAAGAGAACATTTAAGTTCACCTCTACAGTACAAAATTACAAAATAAATCCAGCAATCAACTCAACGAACAATGCCTTTCAGCTAATTGAACTGATAATATCTTCTATAGAATAACGAGCAAAATATCAATTTGCTAAAGAAATGCTATTATTACTTGTACTTATAAAATTGCTTTCACCATATTTTCATAACATAAAACATACCTTATGACAACTTATTGCATAATAACATACATTTCTAACTGACAAAGCGTGTTACACTTAATAATAAAATATTAGAAGTCTTTTAACAAAATCAAATGTGTGCGACATTTCCTAAGGACGAATAAGAGACCTCAAAATTCCTGGCTTTAACGGTTAAATTCTACATAGTTAGCAAACATAATTAATCAAACATTATCTGAGTTACTATAAAACACAACAAACCAAACCATGGTCTACTTACACCATGAGGGGACCAAATTAATGCGACCATGTGCTTCCACGCTTTGGCCCATGCCACCGGAAGAAAACAATTCAAGGGCGGTAAGTAACGGTGACTAGAAAATCAGAGTACTGTACGCATAGACTGGGGGCAGCACACTCCCCACCTGATATCATAAATGATATCACTCTTTTACTAAATTACATTAAAACAACAACAACAACAACAACACTAAACTATTCTAGCAATAAACACACAAAAGACAATGCATATGTTATTTCTGGTAATGCATTAACTCTTACAATGCTGAGCGCATTTGTGACTGCCTCAGCAACAAGTGCAGACTATGATCAGTCTGCACATCCCTGCAGTCTGATCACGGTCTGCATTGTCCGCCACTCAATTCAACAGATTTTCAACAAGCACTCCATAAACAACTAGTATTTAGCATGGTAATGGATCAAACGTCCTACTAAACTAAAAATTGACCTGTAATTTCTTACACTGAAATCTATAACAGTATCATATACTAAAACAGTATATTACTAGTAACCTACTAAAATAACTACTCCCTTCCTAATATCGGACAAGTAAAACCATATCTACAATTGGTCTCACTAATAAGCTTTGCTTGTCATCTTTCAGTACATGAATTTCAACCTTACGAATTCTGCCGTCCGAGCTGGGAAATACCCGCGACACTCTACCCATTGGCCAACAATTTCTGGAGACCTCTCTGTCCTTCAAAAGGACAACATCGTTCACCTTAATTGGGTTCTGTTCATAATGCCATTTAGATCTTGATTGCAAAGACTGCAAAAAATCTCTTCTCCACTGTAAACAAAACTGATCAGCTAAATACTGAACACGTTTCCATTGATCCCTGTACATATTTTGAATTGACAACTCTCCAAGAGGTTGCTGATCATGAACAAATTTCATATTAAGTTATGCAGATGGACTAAGCACCTCGGGGCAATCTGGGTCGGAAGAAACTGGGACAAGAGGGTGAGCATTAATAATGGCACTAACTTCAGCCATAAAAGTGACCAAAACATCATGAGTTAAGTTGTAGGAGTTTGAGAGCATTGACTCCAATATGCGCCGTGCTACACCGATCATTCTCTCCCATGAACCCCCCATATGAGAACTATATGGTGTATTGAACAACCAAACACTACCCGAATTACGAAGAAAACTCTTAGTCTTCTCATCCTCAACATTGATTGCTTCTGCATTTATGTGATCAGTAGCCCCCACAAAGTTTGTTCCTCTATCGGACCTAAACTGTATGACCTTGCCACTAATGGCAATAAACCTCCTAAGGGCATTTATAAACGCAGAAGAGGACATTTCATCTACCACTTCAATATGTACAGCACGAATCGATAAACATGTGAACAAAACAGCCCAACGCTTAGCGGAAGCCTGAGATGCACGAGTTTTACGGGATACAACTTGCCATGGACCAAACACATCTACGCCTACATATGAAAATGGAGTTGTCTGCTCAATTTTGTTCATTGGTAAGTCAGACATCTTTTGAACTGCAAACTTGCCCCTAAGTTTCTTACATTGAACACAATTAAAGATCAGGGAAGAGATGGCCCTCTTTGCACCAATAACCCAGTAACCACCCTGTCTCAAAGCACCTGCCGTAAAGGAACGACCCTGATGATGAACTGATTAATGAAAATGTCTAATCAGAAGTTTAGTAACATGATGCTTTCCTGGTCAGTAAGATTACTATTGCGGAGACGTCCGCCTACACAAAGTAAACCATTTTCATCAATAAATGGATCTAAGGACACTAAGCGGCCATTTTCTTTAGGAGACCCTTATGAACGCAATGTGTCAATATCCGTCTGAAACGAATCTTGAATACTTCTTGAATAACAAGGCACTTTTTGCTCTCCGAATGTTATCGGAAGACTTTGACTGCTCGCATATATGCCATCCCCTACTTAGCAAACCTCCCCTAAAGGACATGGCAACATGAATGAGTAATGCTACCACTACTATTAACTTGTCCCATGATGAAAAATACTCGAATCGGCTCGACCCCAGTCCATCTAATTTGACCAAATTGGTTGACATGGTAACCACATTTGTTCTAACTTCAGAATCCAGGTGTGGATCTAACACGGGAAAAAACTCAGGGTCATGCGTAACATGTAACGAAGGAAGGTTGGGCCCAAAAGCCAAGTGCTATCTATCAGCTTCAGTGGACCAGCACCCCTAGAACCTATATCAGCAGGATTGCAAACTGTTGAAACATACTGCCACTGCTGTGGACTACTTACACATCTTATCTTCTGAATACGGTTGCTCACATATGTGTAAAACCTTCGAGACTGATTACAAATGTAACCTAGTACGACCCGACTATCTGTGTAAAACCTAGTACAATTGATCTCTATGTTAAGAATCTTGACAACTTTCTGATACAGTTCTGTAGCTAGAACTGCCGCACATAGTTCCAAACGTGGGATAGTGTGACCGTGAAGTGGGGAAACCTTAGCCTTTCCCAGTATAAAAGTCTTATGCTTTATACCACAGCCAGAGACTCCCGAAAGAAACACCACTGCCGCAATGGCTTTCTCAGAGGCATCTGAGAATATGTGTAGCTCAAAATCAGACATTTCTGAGATAGACAATTTGAACAAACTTCTAGGAATCTTGATACACTGCAAATCACTGATACTGTCTAACCAATTTCTCCATCTAATCTTAACATCTGGGTGCAATGGGTCATCCCAATCTACTTTACTAGCTACTACATCCCTCAATATCAACCTACTTTCTATCACAATTGGCGCCAGAAAACCCAAGGGGTCAAAAATACTGTTAATTGTAGACAAAATGCCTCGTTTAGTAACTGGCCTATCTTGTCCTTGAGAACTGAAAATGAAACAGTCCTGGCTAAGATTCCATTCCAGACCCAGGCCTCGCTGAGTGGGAAGACTTTCATGGTCAAAATCTAGACAATTTAGGTTTGTAGCCAAATCTTCTCTAGGTAATCCTTTTAAGACCTCTAAGCTATTTGACATGATTTTGTGCAGACGCAAACCTGTAGTGGCCAGTGATTTCTGTGTACGTTGTAGCAAGTTTACAGCTTCTGCTACTGAAAGGCAAGAAGTAAGCCCATCAACTGCCTTTCTAAGACCATATGTGGCAACTGCAGGGGACGGACTGTTGCCAAACACATGCCTGCACATTCTGTACTCTACCAGTGGAAACCATATGAACCGCAGATAATCTCTGTGACGCTCATTAACACTGAAACAATAGAACATTTGTTCTATGTCTGCTGCAAATGCTACAACATTTCGCCTAAAAACGCATCAGAATGCCTAACAAACTGTTTGTAAGATTAGGACCTTGAAGCAATACTGAATTCAAAGACACACCTTCAAACTTGGCTGATGAATCAAAGAAAACCCTCACTTTCCCAGGCTTCTTGGGATGATATACCCCAAATATAGGTAAATACCAGCATTCACCCTTTGGTGGATCAGGCGCAATTTCAGCATGGCCATTAGCAAACAATTTAGCCATAAAGTCAATGAAATGTTGCTTTTTTGTAGGATGTCTATTTAAGCTGATTTCCAGAATCTTGGCCCTTTTAAAAGCCTGGGCTCTATTGTTAGGTAACTTAGGCCGGGATGACTTAAATGGAAGAGGAGCAGTCCACTTATGGTTCGAATCCAGTGCAAATTCATTGTCCATAATCGGCAGGAAGTCTCTGTCTTCAACTGACAAAGATGGTTGATCATCCTGAGCATTAGTAGCAAAGATAGCATAGGTATATGTTACGTCATCATTCAGCACAGCACTGCAAGGTTTAAACAATGTAAATCTACCATTATCTATCACATAAGTATTGTTACAACCACGTACATAATCATCAGTGTCTGCTAAACAACTATGTTCCTTGACATGAAACTTATTTGGACATTGTGGCAAAAGTGAAGCACGTCCGTCACCCACTACAAAAGTCTTGTTAACATTAACATGATCAATCAAGTGTGAATTACCAAGACACACTTCTCCAACTACGACCCAACCAAGGGGTAGCCGCTGTGCATATGGGGAACCTTTTTGACCTACCCGTTGCTCAAGCACATGATGAACATCTGGTATATCTCGCCTTAAAAGCAAAAGAATGTGATTATTGTCATCAATTTCTGGTATCTGATTAGCAATATCAGCTAAGTGTGGGTGACAGGCTGCAAAACTTGGGGTTGGAATCTCATAACGATTGCTGGGAATATCTGAACATTCTATCAATGTAGGAAGATCATAGCTCACACTCCCATCACAACATTCTATCACACAATCATTGACCTTGCGACCACTCCTAACAGACATACCAGAGCATGAACTTAATGCATATTCATACAATTCAGAAGATACATCTAATTGACTAAATAATTCAGATTTGGCTAAAGATCTGTTACTCTGCTCATCTAGTATTGCATAACATATCAATACATTGTCTGGGTAGTCCTTAAGGTACACTTTAACTAAAACAATTTTAGCACAAGACTTTCCACTACCCCGTATGTCAGTACACTTAGAATCAATGTGGTCAGGAACAACATTCGGCTGACTCTCACCACCATTCCTGTCTGGTCTCTGAACGTGCATCAAGGGGTGATGACCTTTGCTTGGGCAATGATTGCATCTAACGTGTGCCTTACACTCGCGTACCACATGATTTGGTGAAAATATTTAAAACACAACTTGTTTTCACTAAGAAATTTACGTTTTTCTTCTATTGGCTTGAATTTGAAGACACGACATTCTTCTAATGAATGTGGAGCATTATATATAGGACACATTGAGTTTGCACCAGAATTAAATGACACTTTGACACTAGAAACACGTGACTCGCGATCGACCTCTGTTTTGCTCGTGGATAATAACCCTGGTCTGTAGCCTTTGTGATCCGTCCTGGCTGGTGCTGAACCTGGCCGTGAAATATTGACTCGAAGTTGAAACTTGGATCATTGCATATCTTGTTATACCTTTTCACAACTTCAGCGAAGATGCTAAATGGTGGAAATTTGACACCATGTGACTCTTTGTAGTTTGTAGCATGAGTAATCCATTTCCCCTCAAGACCATATGGTAACTTGGATGAGTTGAAATATAACAACGTTGTTTCATACTGGGAGTCTTGCATAAGCCTTTCCAGTTCTGCCAATATATCTGAAAGATCATATAACCTAGCTGGGTCCCTTTTTGATAGCTTAGGAAATGAAGACAGCTTCTTAATTGTAGCACTGAACACACTTTCGGCTGCTCCAAACCGTTCATCTAGCCTGCTCCAGATCTGACGCACCCCCTTTTCAGGATAATTAATGTATGCAGTTTTCAAACTTAAGGCATGCTTCTTTGAACTTGGACCTAACTACTTAATAAGAAGATCTATCTCTTCTGATGCCAACAATTTCATTTCTTTAGCCACAGTCATGAAACTACCCTTCCAAGCTTGGTAATTTTCTGGTAATTCTTGATAACATTAAGTCCTTTCTCAACAGAAATTGTGCAAAACTTTTACTATGATCTGAAGACTCTGACTTGTGTAAAGTTTTTTCAGTAACTACAAATTGTTCTGCAGAGATATGATCTTCGTCTTCTTTTTTGCCAAGTGTACTATAATTGTCAACATATTTCTGCACTCTTATCATAGGATCTTCCATTTTTTCTTCAACAAGGGAACCAGAAGTGTTACTTAACCTTTCTAAGACATTTGCCTCAGTAGCCAATGCTGCTGCTTCTTTCTTATGCTTTAATAAGTCAATCTCTGCATCCAACTCGGCCTGTCTTAAAGCCGCAGAAGTTTTTTCTTTAAGTAAGTTTAGTTCTTGTTCTGCAAACTTAACCCTAACAGCTGCTGCCTCAGCTTCCGCTAGCTTTTTGTGAACAGCCTCCGAATGTCTACTCACATTAGATCTTGATGTATTTGTTGACATTGTCTCTAATTTCTTTGACTTAATTTGCTGAATAGCATCAAGATATGATTCAACCTTTTCCTCACAGCTTATGAATATGCTATCAACCTTCTTGATTTCGGCTATACTTACCGGTGATCTAATATCATCTAAATATTTTATAAATTCTGCATAAACTGCTTTAACAGATTTATATTCATCTTCAATATAGTCACGGGCCAGATTGAGTGCCGAAATGTTGCTACTTATTGAAACACCTGCTCCCTGATCAATAATGTTTTGTATATGAACTAGTCTTTCATGTAATTTCTTATGAAACTTCTCTACCTTTGCCTCATATGCCGCCATGGCCTTTATTGTCAACTGTCTTACTCGTTTCTGTGACATCTACTCTGTACGTCTCTGGTTTATTTACTGTGCAGTCCCCCCCCCCCCCCCGTAATTGCCTTTAGGTTTGGGCAGCAAGACAACCGGGTAGCATAATATAAAGAATATAAATGACCATTTCATGCCTTTCATTCTTTATTATGCCACAAAGTGGTAAATAATTGCAACATAAAAGTAAAGAGAACATATAAGTTCACCTCTACACTACAAAATTACAAAATAAAATCCATCAATCAACTCAACGAACAATGCCTTTCAGCTAATTGAACTGATAATATCTTCTATAGAATAACGAGCAAAATATCAATTTGCTAAAGAAATGCTATTATTACTTGTATTTATAAAATTGCTTTCACCATATTTTCATAACATACACATACCTAATGACAACATATTGCATAATAACATACATTTCTAACTGACAAAGCGTGTTACACTTAATAATAAAATATTAGAAGTCTTTTAACAAAATCAAATGTGTGCGACATTTCCTAAGGACGAATAAGAGACCTCAAAATTCCTGGCTTTAACGGTTAAATTCTACATAGTTAGCAAACATAATTAATCAAACATTATCTGAGTTACTATAAAACACAACAAACCAAACCATGGTCTACTTACACCATGAGGGGACCAAATTAACGCGACCATGTGCTTCCACGCTTTGGCCCATGCCACCGGAAGAAAACAATTCAAGGGCGGTAAGTAGCGGTGACTAGAAAATCAGGGTACTGTACGCATAGACTGGGGGCAGCACAACCAGATACGCTAAATCTATCACTTGAAAACGCCAAACAAAGTCCTTGTATGAGTCTTTCATCCGGTTTATCCTTTCCCTGACAATCTTAATAGTGATCATGAACGGAACGTTGATGGTAAGGTCATACAGGCATTTTGCAAGATAGCAGTTGTGGTTAGATTACACATCACCCCTTTCATGCAAAGGGAAGCCCAGCTGAACTCTACAACCATACTCTGTTGAAAATTCTAGGTTCCTTTTAAGGCGCCCAGAAATCTGACTGGAAACCTTATATTAGCCCAATCGGTCAATGCTGCCAAATGCGGTGCAACAGAACATACCCAACATTTTCTTATGTCTGGCTAGAATCCTAGTTTGCCAATAGATGCCAGTCTTGGTTTGCACCCCAGCTATGTGCAGAAATTGCAAAATTGTTTTTAGCATGCTTACAAGCTAGCCACAGAGGCCTCAGCAAAACAAGCTGTACGAAACGAAGCTAATTATGACCTCAAGGCCAGTGCCAGTAATCTCGGTGTTGGAGACAAAACCCTTATTAATTAGCAATGTATTTTGAGGAGAAGAACAAGTGACTTATCGCTTGGTTCCTAAACCCTATTTTATCAGGAAAATTCATGGTTTTTTCCTTGTATGATTTTTTGTAAAGTGTCAACAAATTGTTTGTTCTATTATACAGGATTTCAAAATTATGTATCTCACGCGTACATGCCTTATGTGCATGCGCTGCTAAATTGAAATCTGCAGATACTGATTACATAAACATGTCCCATTGAGTGTTGAATTTTTCAGCAAAGATGCACTGGACGTTCCTGTTGTAAAATTTTATCAATTATCTTGTTTGAGTTATTAAGTTGCAATATTTGTATACTTCGTTGTAAACAAACACTGTCCCATTTCAAAGATCTGTTAAGGCATTGTAGTACACACCAGTCATACACAGTTGCACACTGTTTGCGAATATGTACGCGTAGATATGGTATGAGTCGTTTTAAGGGCTAGAAGTTGTTATATTTGCTTCCATGATCCATTACTAAATGCAATAGTCACTGAATAGGTAATGCGTCTTGTAGTCAACGTAAATCTATGAAGCAGTCGTTTGAATTTTGGAATGATATATTCTATATCATTTAATTAGAACAATTAACGATATTGATTACTTATTGTTTATTTTGTCCAATTTGTCTTCCATTGGAAAATGTCAGGAAACATTTTATTCTGACCCAGGAGGTACATAGACAGGGTTAAGTTAGCTGTTAATATATAATAAGGGAGTGTCGTCCTTGTCGTAAACTTTTTTGTGCACGAGCTTGTTGTGATCTTGTCAATCCTGTTTGTACCTCGTTCAACATATGGCAGGAACATTAAATATTCTATATATAAATATATGGCCTGAGAGTTGAGAGTGAGTAAACATGTGTCCTCGAATCTTTGCATAACCTCACTTTTTATCTGGTCTTTTGCCTGGTCTCTGTACTTTTTCAACTTTTTTAAAAGTTGAATAAATTAGTTTAAGTATTTATTTTGTTTTACTAAAGCAATAGACTCATCCTGGTAAATAGTTTTATCTTATTTCTATTTGCATTTTGTACTCTCATCGCCGTTAATTTAATTACGGATTGAAATGTTGAACTTTCGGTTTTGGGGTTGATAGTGATGATTAAGCTATTTAATGACTAAACATATTTTATCTATCTATCATTTGAGATTTTGTGTTAGTTTCAACAAAAAAACATAAAGAAACGAGTGAACCCGACGTGTGTTGCATGTTTTTTGTTAACAACGTTCGGCTACATTCACTCTGTCATAAATATGTGTTGATAAGCCACTCAGTTTCACAAACATATAAGAACATAGATCATTCGTTGAATAACGTTAATGCCGTTATCATTAGATTCAGGTACAAACTAGCCAATTTCTTTCTAAGCCTATCTAATTTTGGCTAAGTAATGATTTCTCTTATTAAGAAAATAATACATTTCCTGATTAATCAATGTGAAAATGTCAATATAAGAACCAAAAGCGTGTAAACAATTATGATTTATGTTTCTAGATCAAAGAATATTTTAAACACCGATATAAGTGTTTATATTCAATTTAAAACTTTTAATCTCACCGTTAAAATAAAACCACAAAACTTTGAGATGACTTGTTGAAATTTTAGATTAGAATTCGAGCAAAACAATTTTAACACTGACAGCCTGATTTCCTTTGACATATTGTCCCGCTTAAATATCCCTCAACAATCTGCAAGCAGTATTGTAATGCTAAAAAACTTATAGAAAAGATTAATCAAGCGCAGAATAAAGAGCACTGTCCTAAAACTAATATTAATTGAATGCATTTGTGTGCTTGAATACAAACGTACAGATTAAATAAATGTGTATTTACTAATATTTCTTGATGTATATTATTCTGGAATTTACATTTGTTTCTATGAATGAACTTGATTTTTTTTTTGGTGCTGTTTTTTTTTTATCAAGCTTACAGTTTAAGATATGAGGATAGGTTTATTACATCTATGCTAATAGAAGTAAATTACATGTATCTTGTTACACATGATTTTTTATACTCAATTTCATTTATTACCTTTTTATTATTTTTTATTTGTTTTTGGCACTCACACCCACACAGAGCGGTTTGAAATATCCCTTTTAAAACTTTCAGGACTATGACATGTTTTCTTAATTTAAGATAAAAATAATAGTTAGTGATATCCAAAATAGGTTTGTCATTAATTTAAAGGATACTCATACTAATAAAGCCATTATCATTTGGCATATCCTAGTTATTTTCTCCAGTAATATTACGTAAATAATAAAATTGTCCACCAAAATCTCTTATTACATAAAGCCACTTATCTGTTATGAGTAGCTAGAAAGGAATTATATCTTGAAAGCTTGTTTTAATATGTATCACAATAATATAGAACGCGAACACACACACGCACAAAAGAATTACACTTTACACTGCACTGAAAATATATAAATGTACAGTATAATGGTTTACTAAAGACAATATATGTTTAAATCTCAAGATTAAGAAATATATAAATAAGCGTATAGGTTTAGGATAAATTGATATTATGCTTGTGCACCTAGCAAATGTGTACGTATAAGTAAAGCATCCTTGATATATTTAGCTAAATTTAATAATTTTTAAATCTCTCTCGCTTCTTTCCACTCTTGCTCTGCCACATAGCACCCAGTCTCATTTTTAGAGGATGAGAAGAAAGTCTTTATCTAGAAATATATAATGAAAGGTTTTTTGGTAGCAAATTCAAATAATTCTTAAAAACTAACTGATCTTTAAAATGTCTATATGAACATTTTTCATCATAAATATAGACTTCATTGTACCATCTTTGCATAAAACAATCAAAGACTCGTCTTTTGAATAAAGCACAAAAAGCTTTAGTATTTATTGACTTCGCCTCTAACCACATATCACTAAATCCAAATTCGTCTAATAAATGTTTAACTCCAGTGACCCAGTTAGAGCAACCCTATCACTGTCGGCGACTTGTAAAAGATACATTCTTTTCCAAAATAATATTGTCAGTATTAACTAAATTTAACCAATTCTTGATCATTCTTACAAAACGATTGACGTAAAGCGGATATATCCCCAGATCCCCCATAAATAGCCATCGAAACAATTGCCCGCTTTACCTGATGATTTCTTTTTATAAATGAATATAAAATGAATTTTTTCAATGCATTTAGATTTTAAATTGCCCCATACCTTACAGGCCTAGATAAAAATCGACCAAACAAATGAATCAAATGCTTGTAACATGGTACTAGACTTCAAGTGATACTCTTTAGTATTTATCAATAAAATATTCAGTGCTTTTCAGCCTTTACCAGTTTAAAATTTTTGATTATGTGTAAAACTTCCTTTATAATTTAAAATTTGAACTATTTCTATGGGGAGAACATTATTTCAAACCTTATCCGATTTCAAAGGACTGCGTTTACGAAAAACTATGATTTTTGTTTTCTAACTATTAACCTCCAAGTTTCAATTGCAGCAGTATCATACAATTTATTCATTTTTTTTTCTGAAATCCTGGCAGCGATTTTCCTAAAACGACTAAATCATCAGCAAAATAAAGAAAATGAACATTAAATCCTCTATTCTAACTTATTTTGCGTAGGATCAAATTAAAACAAGTCCATGTCCGATATAAAATATTTTCGGAGACATTATTTCCCCTCGCAATTAACTTTTTGCATTTTCGAAAAAATCTGAATAACTATTACAAACTTTAACGGATGACTTGACTATCATCATTTTAAGTATTTTTCTGTAGTCCTAACACATACAATTTGATAGACAGATTACTTCTATTAACGCTCTCAAAAGCTCTTTTAAAATCAACAAAACCTAGAATGAAAAATAAAATATTATCAACAGTTGATTTGCCAGATCGAAGTCCAAATTGCGTATCTAAAATAAGATTATTTTTGTCGCACCATTTAGTTATTCTGTTATTCAATACCCCCGTAAATATTTTAGCTAGGCAGCTGATTAGAGTTAAGCCCCTGTAAATACTAGCCGAATCTTTATCGCCTTTCTTGTACACAGGTTCTTTAACCCCTGCCGACCATGCATCAGGATAAAAACCCGAGTTGAAAATAAACAGGTCACATAAAAGTAGTTATAGAATGGAGCGTGCCTGGCTCACACCCCCCCCCCCACTCCTCCAAAGCCAGGCACGCTCCATTCTATAACTACTATTTGTGATAAAAAATCAAAAAAATCACACTAATGTAAAATTTAAAAAAACACATGTGTAAACTTTTAAAAAAAACAACAATGAAAAAAAATAAAAAAATTTATGCTTGAATGTTTTTTCCTGAACCCCTTTTACATTTATATAAAAATCCTCACTCTGAATATGGAGGAGGGTTTTCTAACGTATTATAAAAATTCAATATTATACAGTTTTTATATTTTTGGATATTATCTCCATTGCCTCTTTTCTCCCCTGTTCTATTAATTTTTGCCTTTCTTCTTCTGAATAGTGTTTTGGAACCGCAGAGTTTTTTGTTAATTGTTTAAGCTCATTATATTTTCCTAATTCATCTAATATAAGTTTAAATTCTTGTTCAGATATCTCTCCATCTGTTAAAGCTTTAGAGATTAAATTTTTTATACTATTTAATTTACTGTTAGCAATAGTTTTAATATTATCATGTTTTTTAATTTTATTCATAAATTTAAGCCTAACAATTTTTATAGAGGCTCCAACTCCTCCGCATACAAGAGCGGCAATTTCTAACGGAAATAGAATAGGAACAATTAAACCAATAGTTCCTATAATTATACTAGCAGACATTAAAGCTGTGTCTACTCCATATGTTATATTTATTCCTCTTTTATATTTTTTATATAATGTTTTACGAGTATCTCTCTCATTAATTAATGTTTTCTCAATCTCTGAGATTTTTTGCAATCTATAATTTTGACTTGGTTCCTGGAGTTCGCTATGGATAAAGTCCGGCTGCGTAGCACTACGGATAAAGTCCGGATGTGAAACACTAGATTCACTATTTAAATCGGGGTATAAATTTGGGGCTGTTGGTTTCTTCATTTTTATATATATTATTTGAATTCAAACAATAACGAGGCAACAGTATTAACTACAGTTCCATTATCTACCAGACTAACAAAATTAATAACACTTCCAGCCTCAACTAAAAAAGGGCGTTCAAAATTATCATGTTTTGCTGGTGTTGTATGCAAAGTAACCTCACACCCACTTAAAAGCTCTCCATCCACCAACACACCAACTCGCACTTCACCACTTGTCCTTTTACTCGACAGACCAATACCAGTAATATAACCACGCCTCATCACAACATAACCAACATCTTTTTCTCTACCGGCATTTCCAAATGAAAACACCTTACCTTTAAATAAAGAACCTTTTATTTCAGCACTTATTGTAATGTTTTTTAAGGATTCCTCTATTCTTTTTACCACATGGTCTAATCTTGTTAAAATGTTAAATAATTCATTGTCAAAATTTGACTTTAAATTATTAAATAATTCACTGTCAAAATTTGACTTTAAATTATTAAAATATGAAGTTATCTTACTCTCATCTAGTATATACTTTTTATAACCAAATATACTCATTTTTTAAGGAATAATTTCTAAAACACAACTCATTGGTAATCCATGATTATCTATTTTTTGTCCTTTTTCATCACGAATTATATTTAATTCTGAAATATTTCCTATAGTTAATTTTTTATGGTTAAAGTTTGTATTAACAATATTCCAAATGCTTTTTTTCAACGGAACAACCCCTAAGTATTACTAGGTGCTCCATTAAAGAAATTGTAAGCACTATTTATTTGTTCAAGGTGAACATATAATTGTTTATAAGGAGCAAAATCTATTGGTTGAAATCCATAACATGGTTTATTAACAACAATATCTCCTGGTTTAGGTTCAACATTAATATCAGCTCCTAATATTAATCCCCTCTCATTTGTGGAATATTTAAATCCTAACATTTGTTTTAATTCTATATACATTTATATCCATATTACCATCTTGATCAAAATATTTATCTTTAGATATTTCTAAACAAGCAATACCGTTTATTTCATTTACAGATAATTCTATATTAGGTTTATATTCTTTAAATATATCAGCTATTTGTTGGAAATTATAATAACCATCTGGAATGTTTTTTTTTGATATATTATAATATTTTATAGATTGACCAATTAAATTATACCATCCTATAGAATCCAATTTCTTATCTCCACACTCTTATCTATATATTGTTGTAGGTTTATAGGTTTATCAATATTAGAAATTATATGATTCATTTTTACTGATAAAAAAATGAATTTTATATGATTTATATAATTTCTAAAACACAATTCATTGGATATCCATGGTTATTTATTTTTTCTCCCCATTCATCACAAACACTTATAGTTAATTCAGAAATATTTCCTATAGTTAATTTTTTATACTCTGAATTATCAAAAATAATATTAACAATATCTCCAAATGATTTATTTTCAACAGGAACAACTCCTAAGATTTTACTAGGTGCTCCATTATGAAAATTATAAGCACTATTTATTTGTTCAAGGTGAATATATAATTGTTTATAATTAGTAGGAATACTAATAGTATTAGCTTTTATTTTCTCTTCTTCTATTCTTTCTCTTTCTCTTTTTAACTCTTCTATTCTTTTTCTTTCTCTTTCTAACTCTTCCATTCTTTCTCTTTTTAACTCTTCTATTCTTTTTCTTTCTCTTTCTAACTCTTCTATTCTTTCTCTTTCTCTTTCTCTTTCTAACTCTTCTATTCTTTTTCTTTCTCTTTCTAACTCTTCTATTCTTTCTCTTTTCTTTCTCTTTCTAACTCTTCTATTCTTTTTCTTTCTCTTTCTAACTCTTCTATTTTTCCTTTCTCTTTCTCTTTCTCTTTCTATCTTTCTCTTTTGTTTGTTTTAAATTTTTTTCATGCTCTTCTATCCAAACTTTAAATGTTTCTTTTATTGATTCTGAAAAATTATCTACATCTCTTTTTTTTAAATGTTTGAGTGGAGAATTTGAAAAACCCATTATTTGAATATTTTCTATATTATACCATCCTATAGTATAATTAAAACTTTTTAATCTAATTTTCTTATCTCCACACTTGTTATCTATATATTGTTGTAGGTTTATAGGTTTATCAATATTAGAAATTATATGATACATTTTTTACTGATAAAAAATGATTCCACAAGAATTTAAATACAACCCTGATGTTTCATATAACCCACATGTTAGATATAGTGAAAAGAATATTGATCTTATAAAACAAGAAATAATAATTTCATCAGATGGAAAAAGTTTTAATGCAGATTTCCCTAATATATTTGAAAAATATTTATTACCTAAAGTTACATCAGAAAAAATAGTAGAAAGGTGGGAGAGTGATTGGATGTTATTTTGGCAAAATCAATTAAACTTTGCTATTTGGTGTTCAACCACAGGTTGTGGAGTTGACATAAAATATCATATAGGTAGTGCGGACAAAGTCCGAGGATTAATAGGTTCTTTATTCTTATTTCATGTTTACTACCAAACAAGAAGAATATTATTTGAATTATCTATTTCTCTTCCACAAAATAAAAGTTGGAATGCTTTTAATAATAATTATGATAGAGGAGCTTATGAAAGAATTTGTGATGAGTTTGGTTTAGATTATAATATAGATTGGAGACATAAAGAAGGTCTTGGAATTGTATATACAACAAGTCATACAGCTTGGGAAAGAACAGATTTTAGAAGAGATAATTCTTCACAACATATAAAAAGCAGCACTTCTCAAAATTTAGATTTATCAAAAATGACATTTGGTCCTGAAGTACCTGGAGGAAGACATTGTGGTATTTCAAAATGTGAATATCTCCCACCTAAAAAAGTTCATATTGATTATATCAAACAACCAGATGAAATTAGAAACATATGGACAACTTTTATTCTTGATGATTCAAAAGGTTTTACAAAAGCAGGAGTTGAAAGAATTAATGAAAGTATTAAAATGTTTATATGGAGTCTATTAGGGGCACAAATTCTATCAGGAGGAGATATATTAAAAATAGGTATAGGGTTTGAAACTCAAAAACACTTTTTAGACCTTGTTAAAAATGCAATTGAAGGTGATTTTGATTTACATAAACAAAATTTAAATTATGAAAATACATTACAAAAGGCAAGAACTAAAGTTGATTATGTTTATGGAATAGGATTGCGCATGTCCCCTAGTGATATGGAATTAAAAACTGACTCTATTGTATATAATAATAAAATTTTATGGACAACAGAAGAAGAGTTAACAAAAGAAAAAATAGACATTAAAAAAATTAAACTTGGTTTTAATAGTGATATAAATATTTCTCATATTAGATCTACTACACAACCCACAGATATAAGTGGTACACCAACAAAAAAATCTTTACCAGAAATAAGTAAACCAATTGTTTCACATCCGGACTTTATCCGTAGAAAACCTAGTGAACCCAGTGAACATGAAGATGATAAAATATCTATTATAATAGGAAGTATTACAGCAGGACTTTTAGCTTTATTTATTTACGAATATGTTCTCTAACAACTGTTAGCGAATATGTTCTCTAATGAACTTTGTTCAGCTGTGAAACATTAACGAACTTTGTTCGCAGCTGTATATATCATTCCCACAACTAAAATTAATAAAGCCCATATATGTTCTCCAAACCATGCAACAACATTTCCTGTTGTTTTTAATAACCATCCTACAATAGCTCCAATAATTCCTGGTAATGCTTCTAGAGCTTTTCCTGCAAGTTTTGATAATAGTTTAGCAATATTTGATAATTGTTTTTTTATCCAATCTCTTACATCTCCTCCTTTCCCAGGAGGTTTAGGTGTTACAGGTTTACCACCAGGAATAAAAGTCTCAACAATAACACCAATAATCATTCCAAAAGCGGTTAAAATACTAACAATTGTTATCCCTTGTTCTCTAAATAAAGTTTTTATTCTTTCTGCTAATGTTGTATCTTCATTTAATATTTTATGTATTGTCTCTTTTATTCTATTTATCTGATTTCTTAGTTTATCTCTATTGGTTTCAAGTACTTCTAATCTTGAAGTTCTCTCTATCTCTAAATCTCTTATTCGTTTATTGATTCTTTCTATTTGGAATTCATCATTATCTTCCTTAGCTCTTTCTAATTTATTTTTTTCTCTTGTTAAGTCTTTATTTGTTTCATTTAATTTAGCTAATTCATTCGAAATATTTTTTTTAATATTAGTTATTTCTCTGAGGACACCATTCATTTCTCTCTTTGTCTGAGGTTCTTGTTCAATAAATGATGTTTCTACTACTTCTTTTACACTAGTTTCAGCATTTTCAACTGCATCAGCTAAATCAATCATTTCAATATTTTCTGGAAGTCTTTCATTTGCATTTTTTATTTTTTTTCTATCCTCTACTGATATTGGTTCATAACGTATATTCAACAAGTTTCTAATTGCACCTCTTCCAATTTTACCCTCTAAAGTACTTAACTTTATAAAACTATTACCTTTAGTAAGTTTAACATCATCTTTACCTGGAACATCTAAATATAGTATATTATCTTTAAATTTAAAGTTTAAATAATTAATATATTCTGATTCTTCTCCATTTTCTTTTAAAAATTTAAAATATTTATCAACTATAAATTTTCTCTGTTCTACTATTTGTTTTGTTGTTTGACCAACATCAGGTGAGTTTAGATCTAATATATATCTTTCCTCTTCTTCATTATTTATAAGAGGAGTTTCCTCATCATTATAATCATAATCATCATCTTCTTTATAAGCATCTTCATCAAATGCAGGATTATCAATTTCAAAACCTCCTTCTGCCATTTTTATTTATTAAAAATTCCCTCTAAAAAATTCCATTTTTCCCTCTAAAAAATGGCTACTTACGGAAACAAATTAAACCCATACAGAAGAATAAGAGAACCTAGAGGTGTGAGAGGAATTCGCCAGAGCGTCGTAATAAGCAATAATCCTTCAACTATTGATCAAAATCAACATTTGTTAGTAAGATTTCCTAATCTAAGTGGTAATGATGTTATTGTTCCTGGAACAACAAGATTAGCATTTGAAATTGAAATCAAAAGTGATAGTGATGCAAATGCAACAATATATCCAAACATAGGAAGATCAATAATTAAAAAAAAAACAATAAAAATATCTGGAAATGAAATTATCTCAATTGATGATAGTGATATATTTCATTGTTATACAGATTTATGGAAGTCTCCTACAGAACGTGAAAATATGGCATACCAAGGAATTGGTAAAATAACATTGTTAAGACATAGAGTTGGAGCTGGTAATGCTTCCTCAGATAAACAAGATGAAGCTATTGCAAAAGCTTATGGAAATAGATTTTGTATTCCTTTAGATTTTGAATTATTAGAAACACATATGCCTTTTTATCAAGCGGGTCTAGGAGATAGACTTGAATATGAACTTACATTTAATGATTATAATAAAGCAGTTAGATCTAGTGATAATAATGCTTCTTATGTTATTAAGAATATTTGTTTAGAATTTGAAAGTGTTTCTGATGTTGAATTAGCTAGAATAATTAGAAATGGATTTAGTGGTAAGATGGTTATTTTATATGATAGAATACTTAGACATAGGAAAATAACAAAAAACAAATCTGATACACTTTGGAATATTAATCTAAATGTTCCAGCTAGAAGTATGAAAGGTATTCTAATGTTATTTGAAGATCCGGATAGAACATCAACAGAACATTATTTTAATCCTGAAATAACAAAAGTAGAAATGACAATAGAAGGAGTACCAAATCAACTATACAGTCAAGGAATGAGAGCTTATCAACAGTGGGATGAGATAAATAAATTCTTTGCTTTTAATTCAAAACGAGATAAAGAAACGAGTATGATTGTAAAAGATTTATATTTCACCTATACAACATTAGAAAAATATCTAACAACCAATTATGCATTATGGTTAGATTTACGTTCAACGGATGATAACTCATTACATGGTTCTGGAAGAAGAATTGAAAATGCATCAGAAGGTATAACTATACAAATAACAAAAGAAGCAGGATCGGATGAGCCAATAAATGTTTATCTATTTGTTATACAAGATGCACAAATTAATTTTGAAGATGGAAGATTTAAAGAAATTTTATTAGTAAGTATATAAATTACTAAGTATTACTAAATAAATTACTAATTATTAAAAAATCACATATAAATTATTTGTGGACAAACAGGATGTGGAAAAACAGAATTTGTTTTAGATCTTTTAGAAAAAGAATATAGGGGTGTATTTAAATATATTATTATACTCTGCCCAACTATTCAATGGAATAAAGCATATAAACATAGAGAATGGATCTCTGATGTTAGAAATCCAAAAACAAAGAATTTAATAATTGTTAACCCTATTGTTAATGGAGTAGAAAAACTACAAGAACTATTAAGAATATTTTTTAAAAAATATGCAGGATATCCTACTCTTTATATTATAGATGATTGTAGTGCTACAAAAGAATTAACAAAGAAAAGAGATATGCTTTCTGAATTAGCTTTTTCAGAAGACATGCTGAACAATCTGTTTGGGTTATCTCTCAAAGATATAATTCTGTTTTAAAAGATCTTAGAGAACAAACAAAATGGTTATGTATGTTTTATACTAAAGATAGAGATAGTTTTGAAAATTGTTTAAGAGAAAATGATGTTATCCCTACATTAGAAGAAAGACAAAGGAAAAAAGAAGAATTGAAAAAAAAGAAACATAGTAAATTAATTTTAAAAACTGATCAACCCACAAATTATTTAGTTGTTTAAAATGGAGATTTTGTTTAACAGCTTGTCTGTATTAAATCTTTTTACCGATATATGTACTTTAAGTTTAATAGGTTATCTCACTTATAATTATAGAAAATTAACTTTACTTATAAGTAAACATAAAAAAATCTATTTTAATTTTTATAAAATGAATGCTGAAGAAATTTTAAAGGATAAATTAGAAATACCAAATCCAGAATACTCTGAAAAAAGAGAAAGACTTTTAGCTCTTGTCTCTGGAGGAATGAGTAAACAATATTTAGGAAAAGAAATCTCAATTTCAGATATTGAAAAATTACCAGATGAAGAAATTGATAAATTATATATTCGATATGAAGCAAGATTAGGATCAACAATGACAAAAACTTTAGGGAATTCTTTTATTAATGTATATGTTATGGGAGTCTCTAAATATTTTAAAATTAAAAATCAACCTAAATTAATAGAAGATTTAAATGAAGATCCTTTTTTAAATAATGCTTTAAATTCTTTATGTTGTGAATTGTATTATAAATATGGAATGTTTCTTGCTCCTTTTACAACAGTATTAAAAACAATAGAAAATATTGATTTTGGGCAAAGTGTTTCACAGTCAGACTTTGTCCATAATCCAGTTGTGGAAAAGGAAGAACAACCTTATGAAACAGCTGTAAAACATGTTAGTGAAGATCCACAACCAGAATTTTATACCATTAAAAATGAGTGAAGGACAAAATCCAGATCCTGTTAAAAAAAGTAAAAACCCAAAAAGAGTTGAAGCAGGTAAAAGAATTGCAGAAGCAAAAAAAATAAAAGCTGAAAAGAAAAGAAAAGAATTTGAAGAAATGCAGAATCAATTACGAGAAAACCCTGAACCAGTCCCAATGGAACAAAGTTCCCCACAACCTCGTAGTATTACAAAAGATGATGTTAAACACAATAATGAACTACAAGTAAATATATATAAACATTATATACCTTTATATATAATTGGAGTTGTTGGATTGGGATTATATATATATAAACAAATAAACTCTAAGAAAGAACAACCAGTTCATAGTGTTTCACAATGCTCCGCAGCTGGACAAAGTCCACAGCTGAATAAAGCCCATAGTACTATACAACCACAAATAAGAAAACAAGAAGAATATGATCCATTTGATCTTTAGTGTTTCACAGCTGGAACTTTGTTCCATAGCTGAACACAAATTTGTTTTCTAAAAAATGGCAGATAAAAAACAACTTATTAATACAGCATATCATGCAGGAGTAGTTTCTGTTTTAACAATAGGTTATGCAGAAATAATTAAAAAGGTTTTAAGAAAACCTGCTCCTAAAGTAGATTTAAATTTTAGTGATGTTTCAATGTTAACTCTTGATATTCTTCTAGCTACTTATACAAGAGATATGTTAGTTAAACAAGGTATTATTCCTGCTAATATTATGAATTAGTGCTGGAACTTTGTTACATAGTAATTGTTTATTTTTTATGTTTATTAATAAATATGTTTTAATAAATAAATATATAATGTTTCATAGCTGGATTTAATCCGTAATGCTACGCAGCCGGATTTAATCCATATTAAAATGGCAAGTGCATTAGCAATGATGGTTGGTGGAGCAGTGGTTAATGCATTTTCATTTTCAGGTAGTAATTATTTATTTTCTTATATTGATAAGAAGAAAAGTGATGAAGAGAGAAAAAGACATGATAGAGCGATGGAACAATTACAAGCTGCACGTGATGAATGGAGTAAAGAAAGAACACAAAGATTAGATTTTTTAAATGAACGATTACAAAAACAACACCACTCTGAACAAGTCTTTGATGAAGTTGATGAAGCAGCGAAAGAATATACTCGTTTATATGGTGAACAATTAGAACCTTTACCTAAAGAACCAACATTAAATGATTTTTATACTCCGTCAGAAGACCAGAAAAATAGAGAATATGCTTTTATAGTAACAGGGATGTTAGCTGTAGGGTTTTTATCATGGAAATTACGTAAAGGGTAAAGTATCTATTCCATTGTCACATATATATCTTTTATCATCAAATGGAGACATACTTATTTTATTAACCTCATTAATATACATATTATGTAAATCAGAATTTAATGTATACATCTTATTTATTTGTTCTGTTTTATTAAATAAACATTTTTTATAATCATTAAACTTTATATCTTTTTTAATTGTTGTTGTCCCTATTCCTTTTAATTTCTTGATTTCCTTTAAATCTTCGACATCAGTTAAAGTAAAAGAATAAGCTTTACTTCTTAAGAAAACTATCTCATTCATAATTTTTCCATTTAGTTCATCTTTAAAATATCCAATTTTTTTTTATTTTTTTCTGAATGAAGTGGGTGATCTTTAGGATAATCAGATGTATCTAGATAGTCATCTTTTATTTTTTCTAAATCTTCATAAATATCTTTTGTTGTTATTGATAAGAAGATACTATCCGTATCTGAAGCAACAAGTTCATTCTTTTCCCATAGTTTATTAACAATATTATAATAAAATTGATACATTAATAATTTAGAATAATCTAAAATTGCTTGTCCTAAATAAATAGGTTTATTAAATGTAACAGAAGTAACATTATTTACAATTGCAACAAGGTTATCACTGAATATAACTGAATCTTTAAAATTAGGTTTATTTATATATTTTTTTACTTCTTCTCTATTAGTAAGTAGTTTAATCTCATTTCTTCCTCTTATATTTTCTAAAGTTTTTCCATAGAAACTATTATTCATTAATTTCCAAAGATCCTTTTCAAAGTCAGAGGTTGATTTAGTTCTTTGTTCAGTGTTAAAATCAATATATTTTTTTAACCAGGCTGATTCTTTAAATGAAATTGTTCTATAAACTTTTGTAACTTTCATTCCTAATTTTATATACTCTTTTAAAATTGAGTGATGTACAATATATTTTTTTTTTATCTTTTAAAGTAAGAAATAATTTTTCTTCTTTACCTAATGTTCTATTTTCTTTTTCTAATAATTTTAATTGATAGGGAGAAAGCTCTTCTTTCTTTACACACATTTTTTCAGGTGCTAAAGGATATTTAAATGTTTTATTTCTACACTCTGTTGTATACTCTAAATCACATTCTACTATACAACCTCTACCTTTTGGAATATTTTTGTAATAATTAGGATCTTCTTCCCATTTAAAATCATTTGTTGGAAGAGGTTGAGACATTGCAAATCCATAAAGATTATTAGCATCTAAATGTAATAAATATTTTTTTTCTAAGAATTTATTTAAATCTCCACCATTTTTAATTATTTCTAACATTTCTCTTTTTTCATATTCATCTATAATTCTAAAATCTTCATCATAATTAGGAGTATATTTATTATAAGCTTTTACATGTCTAGGACCTAATACCCCAGAGAAACCACCTCTAATACCTTCCTCAAACATTAATAACATATCATAATCAGTTAAAAGTTCTAACTCTACTCCAGTATATTTTAGTCCACATTGTAATGTTAACCCAGGAGCAGAAAAACAATAAGCAGGATCTATTTCATGTTTTTCTAAGAAGAAATTTCTAAATTGTTCAAAGGCATCTGCTAAAATAAGAACATCTGTCTTTAAATATAATTCATGATAATCCTGTATAGTTTTACAATTATGATATTCCCAAACCTTTTTTGCATGATTATAGTCTTCTTCAGATATTCCTTCTTGTCTAAGTGTTGAATAAAACTTTTCTATTGGTGGTAATTCAGTTTCTTTTAATCTTTCAATATATTCATATGGGTAAAACCCTTTTTGTTTTAAAAACTTAGTGTCTTTAATTTCACTTTCTAAAATAGGAAATTCTTTTAATGATTTAGCAACATCAGATAGTCCTTTTAAAAAGAATCTATAAGAATCTAAAAATCTTAATTTTTTATAATATGACCCATAATCAATTG
The DNA here is from genome assembly GCA_021229015.1 of Solen grandis. Taxonomy (NCBI): domain Eukaryota; kingdom Metazoa; phylum Mollusca; class Bivalvia; order Adapedonta; family Solenidae; genus Solen; species Solen grandis. The sequence continues at coordinate 4,394,008 of CM037791.1, read as the reverse complement.
ATATATATTCTTCAGATGTTTTTGATAATGGTTTAACTTTGTTATATTATCTTCATATTTCATAAGTTCTTCAATTAAAAATAAATCTATTTAAATTATTGTTACTTTACCTTCTTTTGTATTACATGATTGACATGCTGCTCCTCTATATTCCCCGAAAGATGATTATGTTCTCTTACTTTATCACTTTGTTTTTCAAATCCTTTTTCACAAATATAACATTTAGTTGCTTCTTGAAATTCATCTTCTTCCTCCCTACTTAGTATTGGTTTTTTCTGTTCATTAAGGTAGATCTTATAATTTATTTCTTTAAATATCTTCATTACTTTTTCTACATATTTTTCTATTGCATTATTTCCAACATAAGAAAAGTATTGTGATTTATATATTCCTGGATAATCTGACTGAACATATATTCCATAACTATTTACTTCTTGTTTAAATATTTTATTTGTGTAAGATTCTTTAGGATTTGGTTGAGTAGTAGATAATGGAATATTATTTGATTCAAAATCACAATATATAACAAATGGTAATTTATTTTTAAAATGGTAATTTTTAAATTTAAGAATATTTTTTCCTGGTTCAGGCATTACAGCTTTACAATGTTCATTATCATAACATATTTCTTTATGATTAATTAGCGTTTTTTCTCTTTGAAATCCTTGTAAACAATTTCTACATGTAAATGATTTATGCTTATTCTTATCATACTTGAAACTATCTAAATTTTTAATTAAACAATAATGGGTATTTTCATTACTTTCAATGTATAAGAGATCAACTACATTTTCACTTTCATTGTTTGAAACATAAACTGGATATAAAGATTGTTTATTAGATTGATCTTCTAATGCAAAAAATTTATATTATTTTTTTTTTGGAATATCTTTTGTAGATACAGGATATTCAATTCCTTTCATATTAAGTTTATTTTCATATGGTTTATATTTTGTCACTCTTTCTTTGTTATCATCTGCAGGGAATAACTTTAATAGTATTGCCCAGAGAAAACATTTATTATCATTTTTCACTTTTAACATTAATAATATTATTTGATTTAAATTGAAGAGGTATATAAGATGAAGCTTTCTGATAATCATATTTATATTGTTTTACTTCTACACTTTTAATATTTCTAAAAACAAAACCAGATCCTCTTTCTTGAAATTTATCTATAAAAGCTTCAAATTTATCTCTCAAACTATTATAGAATTCTTTTATATTATTTTGTGTTTGAATAACTTGAACAGGATGAGAGTAATGAGTTTCTATTATATCAAGAGCTAAAGGGGTTAAAAATTCACTTGTTATTATTATTTTTATTTTTAAAGGAAAGTGATTAATAACTATTTTATTTTTTTTTTTCCTTTTTAGAAAAATTTTAATTATTATTTATTTCTAAAATAATAATTACTTTGATAATCTGGATTTCTTTCCATAAACTCTTGATAAGATTGTTTATATTTTTCTTTGTTTCTTTCTCGATGATCTCTTTTAACAAAGTATAAACATTTTTTACATTTTGCTTTTAACCCATCAGGGGCTTTAGATTCTTTGTAATAATTATTATATGTTTTATATTCACCACATTTTTTACAGATTTTTCTTTCTACCATTTTTTTTATCATTAAAAATGGATCACCCAAAAATATATTGTTTACGTTGTAAAAAACATACTGAAAATGATTCAGTAGAGCAAGTAACAACAACCAATAATAGACAAATGTTAAAAGCTAAATGTTCTGAGTGTGGATCTAAGAAAAATAGATTTATAGCAACAATATTCAAAACAAAATAAACATTATAAATATTTATTAGCAGTTATAGATGTTTTTAGTAAATATGGTTGGTTAATTCCATTGAAAAATAAAACAGGAATAACAGTAAGTGAAGCATTTAAAACATTATTTGAAGAAAGAAAACCAATTTTTATTTGGTCAGATAAAGGATCTGAATTTTATAATCGACAAGTAAAAGAATTATTAAAGGATAATAACATAAAATTATATTCAACTGAGAATGAAGAAAAATCTAGTGTAGTAGAACGTTGGATAGGAACTATGAAACAACATATGTATAAATATTTTACTGCTCATGAAACTACTAAATATTATGATATATTAGATCAATTAGTTAAAGATTATAATAATACAATTCATTCTTCAATTAAAATGACACCTGTTGAAGCAAGTAAATCAGAAAATGAATTAACAGTGTATAAAAATTTATATCCAGAAGAAGAAAAGAAAATTAAGAAACCTAAATTCAAAGTTGGAGATAGAGTAAGAATAACAAAAAAGAAAGGTAAATTTGAAATGGGTTATACTACTCGTTGGACTAGAGAAATATTTGTAATTGAACAAGTTTTAAATACAAATCCTGTTACTTATAAAATAAAAGATTTAAAAGGTGAAGACATTACAGGTAGTTTTTATGAACAAGAATTACAAATAACCGAGTTCTAGATTTATAAATTCATGTTTTTTTTTATTATTTAATATGTATATTGTATTAATATACACCATATATATTAAAAATTAAAAAAATGTTTGATTAAATTAAATTAAAAAATATATTTATACCTTATATGCAAATTTACAACCTAATTGTTTGTTAATTTTAAAAACATAACCTATATAAGCAGAGTGTGTGTATACATTTATGGCCGTGCTTGACACATGCTATGCTCTGGAGGCTTAGTATGACACCTGTCTAGCTTGTTTAAGGGTAGTGGCTAATAATACCTCTATGTGAATGTTTGATTGCATGATGGGTTGCGCGCATAATAGATTTCTCCCTATCGTGTAATTAAGCATTTGTTAGAGGTTAGTTGGTTGCGAGCCCACAGGTTAGATGGTTTAAGAAAGGCTAAAGGTTCACTCCCAACACTGGGTGTGCGCGTAATAAATCTGCCCAGTGTTGGGGGTGAAAATTAGTGTGTGCCAGACGCGGTTTTTGTTGGTTTTTTTTGATAAGTGATAAAGCATTACTAAAAAATGTAAAAGGGGTTCAGGAAAAAACATTCAAGCATAAATTTTTTTATTTTTTTTCATTGTTGTTTTTTTTTAAAGTTTACACATGTGTTTTTTTTAATTTTACATTAGTGTGATTTTTTTGATTTTTTATCACAAATAGTAGTTATAGAATGGAGCGTGCCTGGCTTTGGAGGAGTGGGGGGGGGGGGGGGGGGTGAGCCAGGCACGCTCCATTCTATAACTACTCATAAATGTGGGGCGATAATGTCTATTGTTTCTGTAAAATACGAGTTTTGCAAACAATCTTCATCCGCAGCTTTATCCCTGCCGAGCTTTTTAACCGTATGTATAACTTCTTCAACTGAGAAATCAGAATAAAGTTGATCAAAATTACACTTATAATTTTCAAAATTGTGTGTTTCGCAAAACAAAACAGCTTCATCATTGTCATTTCTAAAATCACTGGCCCTCTGAGAGAGATTAAAAAATATTCAACAAATTCCTCTAACAAATTATTATTATCAGAGGACTTCGTCTTTCGAAATAATGACCAAAAATCCTTAGGTTGCCTATGTCTCAAAGATTCAATTTCTTAAGCTTTTATTCTCTTATGCTGAGTGCGTTTTCTTACAACAAGCTTTTTATATAAAAGTTTCATCTCGCACAATAAGGAGCGGTTCAGGATACATTTATTTTCATTAAAAAAAACCTTAAAGCCTCTAGATAAAGTAATTAAGCTTCATAACATTCTCTATCGAGACACGGGGAACTTTTATTTCTACTATTAGCAGTAGGACAAAAAAGATATTTGGCAAACAGTGTATCAACCTCAGATCTCAATATGTAAAACCCTGCACCAAATTATTGACAGCTGTTCTGTCCGCACGATCTATACCCGAACAAATGTGATTAAAATCAGATAATCTACGAATCAACTTCGTGTGAAATGCCTACCGCAGAGCATTGTCCAATCTGTAAACGGTTCGTACGCTATCAGCTATACCGACACTTGGCTTAGTACAATGAAACAAAAACGACAACGCCGCGTGGTCCGAGAGTGAAGAGAAGTAAGATATTTTGAATCTATGTATTGAGGTGAACAATTCTGCACGCAGAATTAAATAACCAATCACTGAAGATCCGTGCGGGCTTATATAAGTATACGTGCCTATTCCAGTGTCAGTCCCGAGCCTGCCCTTAGCAATGTCACATGTACATGCTTTACATAATTCGAGTAACCTCTGACCCTGACGATTACACATTTTATACATTGGGGTCCTGTTCAGGTGCATAACATAATTATAACCATCACTGTCAGTTTTATCTACAATTTGGTCGTGTATAATAAAATCTGGTCTATCACCTACTCTAGCATTAAAATCACCTGTAACATATGTAATACCAAGATTATTAAACAAACATATATCTTCCTATCTTCCTCTAGTAACAGAAATAAGTCATTGGTTTTTATATTATGCATACCAGAATCTGTGCCCCACATATATGCTCCAAATGAATAGTTGACTTTCTCGAAATTAAAAAAAAATGAATGATCTACATTTAACCAAAAGTGTCATAACGTCGTTAAGAGATACTTGACTCTGCTTATCAGAACACGTAGAGACTGACTCTTCTTTACTGTGTTGTGTCATAGAGTCCGCCATCTTTGATTTATCTACCATAGAATCAATCATTAATCACAGAATGCTCGGATACCTCTAAGCCACTCGGGCTATCTAAGGTTTTGTAAACATCATCACCATTAGAATACAAAGTGTGACGTACCTCATATATTAAATCACTGACGGACTGACACAATGTCTGATCCCCTGACGAACCTCCACTATCACATCTCTGGACTTTGATAGTTAGTTCATTACTATCACTGTTTTGTTAGTTAATCATTCATTTTATTTCTTGTCATTTACTTTTAGATGTTTTTCCGAGAGCTTCAAAACATACATCCATTCACACACATACCACGTGACCTCGATCTTTTGTTTTTCTAGAAAAAATGCTTTGATATTTTATTTATTTCTAAAAAAAAATATATCATAGTAAGTTAATTAATATAAACACTATTATTTTGTAACCGACTTTCTAAAGGATACAAATAGGATATGTTCTTTTCAAATTTAAGGTTTGTTTTAAATCTTATTAAGCATTAAATTTTTTTGGTTTAATTCAAAGTATTTTATTAATATAGTCATTTTAAAAAATAACAGAATAGTTCATGTCTTAACTTTTACTTTGTGTAAGGTTATTATTTATGTCTTATTTAATATCTAATTTTATATTTTTAATCACAATTATTTGAATATGTGTTGGGAGAACTGTCCAAAATTTCATACTTGAGAGACATTTTCCCGTAATCAAAATATGCGACACTATAAGATAAGCAAGAGAAATTGGAAGAAGTCATGTTTTTCTTTGTTGAAGTAATAGACAAAACCCAAACACCATAATGAACTTAAACTTTGCATTGTTTTGTAAACATTGTTAACTTTTGAATGAAATAACAGGATTATGTCACACAACGGTTTTAATCATGGTATTGTCCGAACCCTTGAAGAGGGCAATCATATTTCATAGTATTCTCAGGCGCAATACACTTGTTCCATCAGTTGGACATATAGAACTGTTCCATCAGTTGGACATATACAACTGTTTTAAAATGTGTTTCCTAATCGAAGTTTTTTTTTCTTTGTGGCAGCTTCCTTTTACTCAGCCAACTTATTGGACCCTATCAAAACTGTAGATATATTCCTTATGTTTTAAAAGTAAATACATGTACATGCTTCGGTATCTGACAGAAAGGTAAGGGTGAAGAGTTGGATAGGATGATACAATATATTATAAGAGTAATGTGTGGGTGTGTTTCGATTTCTGCATCTTTTTCCTTTAAATGAATTATGCGTTGTTGATGCGCTTGCGCGAGACCGTTGGTTTAATTCGATTCTAAAAGACTTTTAAACGATGGGCCAAATATTATTGTTTCCTAGAAATTTCAATTTAGTGACCATAATAGTTTAAACGTATCTTTCCGATTTCATCTTACCTTTTTTAGAATTACATAGATACTTACGTAAACTATGCTTTGTCCATAAAATTATCATGAGTTTGTATCAAATAAATGGACCTGTCTTGAACTATCAGATCAAAGTGAATAAAAACGTGTGGACTAAGCACAAAACATATCATCATATGAATGGCCTCCTGCGTACCCTTGGAAATACATTAAAACTTGCTACGAAATTAACGAACATTGTGTCGTGTTAAATTAATTGTAGGAATGCATTTTTCTTCAACATTTATTGTATTGTATTTCATTTTGGATTTTGCATTTTTGTTTAACGTCGATTGAAAAGCACAACAAGAACTCGTCACTACGGATTCCTGTCAGTCAATTGATAACATCACAGTCAGTTGATATTGACACTGTCTAAATCAAGCTAGGGCATATTGAAAACCATCCAGCTTTGGCATATACGTAAGCTATAAATTTGTGAAATGATAATTAAGTCACATTGATTTAAGTTGAAAAATTTTCCCCTATGTCACAATGATGAACTTAAGTTTGAACTTTAAAAAAAATTTTTTTATTTGAAAAAATTAATTTAAAACACTAATAAAGTTGTAATAATAAACATCCCGAAATGATTCTAACCTTTGAATCTGGGAATACCACATAGTGATGACCTAAATATCCCTAGGGCTATCATGCACAGAAGTGCCCCATTCACGACAGATCGCCACCTGAAACAAAGTAAAAAAGAATATTACAGAATTTTTAATTAAAAAAATATAATTATTGATAAGATCATGTTTTTTATCATATGTATTCATAAAGCTAGTAATTCCTTTTCGTTTCTTAAAAACTTTTATCCGTTGCCTTACGGTGCGCTTCTTCATTCAAGACAACAAAAGATGTAAATCTTAAATACCCCTACAATTCGAAATCAGACAAATCGCTTATAGTTTAAAAATAAATAAATAAATGTTCATAAAATTGTAGTATGGTTAATGTTTATCTAAATATTGTGCCCATCTCTCATAAATATGTAGTTGTTGAATTGTAGCTTGGTAAACTGTACAGTGCCAGTTCCCTGTAAGATGCCACATCCATTATGTGCCTCGTTGTGCGTTTTACAGGAACATGAACTTACTTTAAGTGGTTTAAAGTGAAAACATTTCTTAACAATGTCGAAGTGCGTTGATATTAATTAAGATAGTGATGATCACAGAAAGGAAGTTCATGAGCGTGTTTAGACTCAATAAATGATCCGTTAGATTCATATCGAGAAATAGAAGAAAATTGTGTCAGTGATAAGAAACAGATACAGTTGAGAATATTTCAGTGACATGCTATGGATTAGGTACCCTAACAACTGGTTGTGAGTATTCTCTAACAATAGGCGATACAGTGGACAAATGAGCATTTAAAAGGGTCGCTACAGAAACTACCAAAGACACAGACAGTGAGAAATCTGCACTGGTAAACATGGATTCCGAAGATGCTTCAAATGATAATATGTTAATGAAAAGTTCCATTAATGAGTTTGAATTGAATGAAGATAATGCGTACATGACTTAGTTATCATAGCAATCAATTAGTATACTCTCATCACCTTTATCTTTGTTACAAATTTTGGAGGGGTGGGGGAGTATCGTCATTTCTTCCAAACTTTTCAGTGTTTTTAATTTATATTTTAAATACTGAAAAAATGGGACATATAACTGATAATGAAAACGATTTAAAGTTGTAATCACTTTTAATTATCTTTATTTATTTAAAATTATTACCTTGTGTTTGCCGAGGTTTTTGTGTTTGGGTGTGTTTAACGCACAAACAAGGTAATCAGTATAATTCACACCGTGGTTGCTACATCGACTGAGGTAATTTTTCCAAATACCTCGGTAGTCATACCTTAGTTTCTTTTATGGAAAATACCATTTAGTATACAAAAAACGACGTTTTAAATATACCTCGGTATATCGATATATATATATTGTGTATGTGTGTGTGTGTTTTGAACACACACCACGGCATCAACTTTTATTATTTATGTACACTAGTACCCTTAGAGTTTTGACGCTGACCATGCAGGGAGCCTACAATACATAAAAACACACCCAGTGATATAATAGCGGATAATCGCGTTTTTCTCTGGGATAAATAGTTGTTGTTTTTTAGGAGGGGGGGGGATTTTTTTTCCAAAATGGTTACTGGTCAGCTACATGCACTAATAATTTGATAATTGTTTGCCTGTTTTCGCTGTTTCTAACTGATGTTACAGTGCACTCATTATTTACAGAACCAATCTCCATGGAGTAGAATTGTCTGTAAATTGTTTCAAAACAAATTAAATGAATATTCAAAAAATAATAGAATTTACACGACTTTTCAAAAACTAGTCTTATAAAACAAATTTATTGATCATTATTCTTCTCAGCTCTTAATATTTTCCCTAAATAAATCAGCTTTTGAAAAGAAATACAGCATTATGTTAATGCATATAACAATTAATGTTTTAATTTAAATTGTAATGGATAATAAGAAAGATCCAGGATAAAACTAGAAATAGTTGACAATATTTTGTTTTGAAGATGTCGGGTATTATATCTTGAGCATGTGTTGCTAATACTGTTGGCAATACATTCAGCATTTATGATAAATATATCGGCCCCTTAGTTCTAGTTGTGTAGTACTCATGTATTTAACTGTTGTACCGGGCTCAGTGGCGTAGAGCTTATAGAGTATTTAGAGTAGAGTATTTAGAGCTTCCGCCCCGGTTGAGTCTCCGAACACGACATTACGTGTACCAAAGCCGTTATAAATGACACTGGAATAGCTCTTTTACTTGGCACCTATCATATAAAGGCAGTTCAAGGACTTAATGTTGTATATTCCACATATCTACGGCGTAATATCGCAGTTTGACATCACTATAATTGTCTCATGTAGACTTAATACATGTAACTGTAATACTTTGGGTGGGTTGTTAATCCCAAACAAACTTAACTGGTGTTTTTTTTTAAAGAAATTAGTTTCTTTGACAGTAAGGAAATGTATCATTCAGTTTCATTGCTTATTTATAAAGTCATTTGGTGTCATCGACGTCACATTCTGCAAATCGACGATGTTTAACAAGCATACCCCATTTCATAATCCATAATCGAAAACGATTGATGTATTACCTTCTGTTAAATATTCCTTTTGCATAATTTAAATTGTTTGTTTTAGGTTTCTAAATATTTTAATGGATGAGGCTCTTTCTTGATAGAATGTAGCCTAGCTAGTTTTGTTCATTTTGTTGCTGTATATATAAAGAACGGAATTGGACCTTTTAAAGCTTCCCTTTACTATCTGTATACAAACTAGTGTTATTCTAGAACTTGTATTAACCTAAACGAACATGAAACGAACATGAAACCTGCTATAGTACCTCTTTAAATAAAACAAGCAATTGGTTCAATCCCAGGCAGCACTCAGGTAATGCACAATTTAAGATTTTGCCCCAGGTTGGAGGCGACAGGCATACACGGTGCTTTTGACAAAAGACTTTTCTTGACAGGCGGGAATTTGACAGTTTAAAAACGGGTTCCGTAAAGTAGACATTGGCAGCTAAAAGATGAAAAAATGGCAAATTTCCGTTCAGCCAGTCGCTTCCCCGCGGCGAAACATTGATAGATACAAAATAAGGGTAGTTCTTCAACTGGCTGGCCAAGCGATACTTTGATTTAGTTTGGTATTATTTCAGGTGTCCATGGCATGTTATCAAAGGTAGGCAGCCCTGTATTTGCATAAAGGGGTCTTATCATACTGGAACCAGCTGAGGGCTGAACTGGTCTTAAGGATGGGATTGAGTTACAAACATCAGTGACAAAGAAACGGCAATCCTCATGCAATAGGTCTATTTGCACGAAGTCTGAACTCAAGTGTAAATACTCTTTTTTTTATTAAACCCGATAACGAATGTGAAGCGCTGCATGACAAATGTTAAATACAGTTTTCTTTTCAAAATTCAAATAAGCATCAAATACATCTATATGTGTGTCGCCGGTTGTCACACTATATGATAGTATGGCGTGTATGTCATATGCCACACTAAGTAAACGTATGTATATTTTCTAGGAAATGTGTTGTTGATTAAGATGACTTTCCTATCGTTAGTAAGTCTGAGGTTTTGTTATCGCCCGTCTAGCACTAGTAGGTATCAGGGTAGATTTAACTTTTTGGTAAGTTTATATAGTATTTAATTTCAAAGCAAAATGGGTTCTTTCAGCATTTTGAGTTGCAGAAAATGTTACAAAAACTGTCAGTTTGTCAAGACCTTAATATTTGCTAATTCTTTACGTCCTTAGTATATTTGGATTGTTTGTGTAATGTACTCACTTAACAGGGAAAATATACATAATGTATATTGTGTTCTTATGATAAATGTACTACGGACTAATTTTAATTACAGATGGCTGATTAATATTCCTTTTAGAGAGACTATCTTTCACATCATAAATTTTGCTTTGCATTATGGTCAAATAGGTAGAACAAAATTTTTTTTATGTCTGCATATCATTAAATCGCATATCTTGTTTACTGTAAACACTATCTGATTGAATTTATATCTTGCACAAATATATGACTTTAAAGATGTTGTTCGATGGTGCAAATACCTCTGTTTGTTTGTCTTTTGTTATCACTTAGCAGGGTAGCACGCAGTGTGTGTCATATACCACACTATATACATGTATGTATATAATTCAGAGAAAGTGTTCTCGGTGCATAACCATATCGGCGGTTTCTCTGCATAAATATCTATATCGACAGGCTCTCTGCGTTCGCAGCGGTCATTTCTACATACAGACTCTCTGCTTTTGCCACAGATAGACTCCCTGCATTTTGCCAGCGATTGATTTTTTAAGCATAATGCTAAAGTATTTTATTTTTGTTAAGTAACATTTTCATATTTCTCGCCCTTTCTTTGTTCCAAAACTCACCGTTTATTCTCTCTTTTGCAAGAAGCAGTACATCCTTAATACTCAGGCTATTCATATTTTCAAATAATATTATTCTTATATAAATATAAATATATAGCCTGGGCACCGAGGATTGAAGCAGGATAGCTTGTTAGTTTTGTAGTGAAAAAGGTTTACTCTATTAATGCTATGTTGTGTCTTTACAAAACATTTTATTATGTTTTCAGTTTTTTATTGACCATAGATAAAAGTTACCATTATTATGTATATTATAACTTTATTTTAGTTTTCTTTGTCACAATTAATGATAGTAAGATGAATCTAAGTGAACTTCTTCTGTGCGATGTTTAAGAATAATAAAATGGCTATATATTGCATTTTGGTACTTTTATTTGACAAAGTAATAATCTTTTTTTATGACTTTAAATCGATGGACGCATTTATTCATTCATGTATTGCAGGTTCTCCCGCAGCTGCGATACATTAGAACATAAGTTATATAATATATCATATAGACAATATTTTTCATAATTCAAATATATTTCGTGTTTAAAATATCGAGGAAGAGAAAACGGAAACTCTCGCTTTGACTCAATGCTTCAAAGAAGAATAACGTTAGCACATCATGTGCTTAAAATAAATACATCATTTTATTTATGATTTTTTTTGTATGAACATGTAAGTATGACACTTATTTCTTTGGCGCGCGTTTAGGAATAAGCGGTTCAATCAAAACCTATGATTATGAGAATTATTGTTATAACCAATACTCTATAGGAAATTTATCTTTTATATTTTTATCGACAATATGAGCTAAGATAGTTGAAAAGTAAAGTATTTTTTATGGATTTGTTACTGACAACGTAGAAAACTACAAATTACATACTACAAATTACATATAAAGTACGAAAGTGAAAACACAAAGGAGGAATAAGGACCTATATAAGTATTCCTTTTCCATAAATAAAAAGAGAAACCATGGATTACAGAGATTCTGCCTGTGCTTTAAAAAGTGATGCGCAAAGAGACCTCCCTAGCACCGACAAAACCTAAAGTAGAAGGTTATTAAGACCTTTACATAAATATCGGCCACTTTATCGGTATCTTTTTGAAGAATATACCAAAACTGTACACGTTTATAGTATGGACATAATCAAATCAATATCTCGCTAAAGCCTGTAGAAATTGTCGAGATTTGTTTCATTTTGATACATCAATAAACTGTTTGTCCGAGTTTCGGAGCTCAGCCGCTAATAATTAAACAGTTTATACGCATATACAAAGTAAATATACTCATATATTCAGTGCACTACTTAATATTGAAAAACTCACATGTTAAAAGTGACCGTTTATATAGCCTCACTGCGGAAGGCGGAAAACCAGCGAGGGAAGACTTGGTAAAGTGCAAAGAAAAGAGCACCATTCGCAGCCAACCCATACAAGTTTGCAGAACCCTGGTCGACCAATAATAATCTGGAGTGTAGAAACGCAGATTGTAGATGTTTAAAGATATCTACACGATACACACTCGGATCCCAATCAAGAGGATGCACTAGGGGACTGTGACCGAATAGACCTAGCATAGCCCCCCCCCCCCCCCCCGAGAAGGAGCTGGTTGTTACAAAACCAACACGGGGAGAGGTAAAGTATGCTATCAAGTATGCTATCAAGATAGTAAGATATGGTCCAGCCCCAGGACCCAACGCCATTTCGTACAAACTGTACAAGATGTGCGAACTACTTCTCATGCATTTATGGGGGCTCCTGAAAACAGTCTGAGGAAAGATGTTACAGAAGGTTGGAAAGGGGTAGAGGGAATATTTACACCAAAAGAAAGAAACTCCAAGACATCAAACCAGTTCCAACAATACCCCCGCTCAATGTTTGGGGAACCATATTTGCTGTGCTTGCAAGAAAACTGACATCATTTCTTACAGACAAAGCTTACATCAAAACCTCAGTTTAGAAAGAGGAAGTTCCCGGTTTTTCTGGCTGCGTAGAACACACAAGTACCATCATGCATGAGATAAGTAAGGTAAAAGATTGAAATAATGATCTATGTTGACTTAGCAAATGCTTATGGGTACAGACCACACCAGCTAATCTACACAACACTCACACGCTACCATGTTGACAGTCACATTCAGAATATTATAACCAGCTTCCTGGATAGAATTAAGCTCCGGTTTACAGTTTGGGACCAGCTGACTGACTGTCAGATTTTGGAGAAAGGCATTGTCATAGAATGTATAGTTTCCGTGATACTCCTCATCATGTGTATGAACCTACTGATCAACGCAGCCCAACGAGAGATTCGTGGACAAATGACGGAATCAAGTATCTATCTCCCATTAAGCCGAGGCTTCATGGACGACTTCATGTTGACAACTAGAAGTCACATACAGGGTAGATAGATGTTGACAGCACTGACAGACGTTGCTTCATGTTTCATGGCTGCTAAATCCAGAGCACGCATCATCAAAAAGGGACAGGCGACAAAAAGGTTTGAAGTCCTGGTTCAGTATAAAAAGATCCCATTAATAGTGAATAGTTGAATCAAGTGCCTGGGCAAGTGGTTTGACGGTAGTCCACAGGGTGGAGACAATGTAAAGAGGCTTGAGAACAAGGTTGAGGACAGCCTGAAGAACATAGACTGCTGCGGACTACCTGGCAAACACGCCCTTCTTCCAAAGTTGATATAGCCATTGATAATATGAGGTACCTAGAACAACAAAGATCAGGAGAGTAGAAGAGAGGTAAGAGCGATGCAGATAAGATCACTGGGAGCATTGACTACGTGGAAACTACAGACAGGAAGATGTCCTTGGGAGAAATCTGGAAGTACGAACTACTGAGACATGCCATTTCTCATTAGTTCCGTCTATGGTCTCCCACCATCACCAGGAAATACCTGCCGATAGGGACTTACAGCTGACCCTAATTGCAGCCTTTGTAACAAACAAGGCACACTTGAGCATGTTCATTCATCCTCTTCAACATCACTAAAACAGGGTAAATATAGACGGAGACATGACTCGGTCCTCAGAGAGTTGGTTGACTGAATGGAGGGAAAGTAAAAGAAGGAACATGGAAGGCGTAACCCCCAAACTACCTTTGTCAAGTCGGGTGAACCCACTTTTTTCAAGATAATGCCTAGACCACTTTGAGACAAGATATTGTCCTGTGGTCCAAGACGGGTAAGAAGCTCATTGTCATCGACAGTATAGTGGGGTGAGGCCTACGAGGGGAAAAGGGCAAATTACACTGAACTTCAGGACCGTTGCGGGCAACGAGCTTGGAAAACTATTTGCAAAGCGGCTGATCGTGCGTCTAGCTAGTTGTGGCTTAGATGTAAGGAGAGTAGCTGGAAAAATGCAGATAACTGTGTTGATGTTTTTTTTTTCTTTTATAAGTTAAAGTTTTTCTGTGTCAAAGTTGTATTATTGAGCATTAATCACCTTAAATTATGTCTAAAGCTATCATTATGTCATGTGATGTTGCCATTCTTTGACTGTTACTAAAATATCGCTGATTGCATTTAATCATGTCAAAACGCTTATCATTAAAGTTTAGCTGATCATGACACGTCAAAGAAAGACGCTACTAGTGTTAATACTTATAAATTATGTGAAGTTCAATTTAAATTTGACCAGTAGTAGCTGAGAAATATATTTGAAAATAATGACAAGGGGGGATATAAATCATTGAAAAATGAAGCAAGCATGACATGCCTACGATATGAGCAAGTATGCCCGGTATAGATTATTATTGTGAAGTAAAGAAAAGCTGATCAATGGTTGCTTAAGTCTTTACTCATACAAAATCAAATCATACAAACCATGTTTTAGTTACAACACCGACAAAAAAGAACAGGTTGAAATACCAACGCACATACACTGAGCTACAAACTCACGTGCCAACAATATGCACAACTGGGCTTGGTACTTAATAATATTGCAAAGATAATTCAAAATCAGATCACTGGTATCCAAGAAATAGTGTGGACAAAATGACGAAATATATTCAATAAATTTAACAAAAGGCTATAAATCATTTATAATCAAGCTGATAAAGTCGTGCAAATAATTGGTTTGGTACTTATAAATGCTATGAAGTTAAATTTAAATCCGAACACAGGTAGCTAAGAAATAGTGCGGAAAAATATATTTAAGAAATATAACAAAGGACCATAACTCATTTTAAATCAAACCTATCAAAACGTTCCAACGATTTGCGCATATTGGCTTGGTACTTACTAGTCTTGTAAAGTTTCATAAAAATCCGACCAAAGGTAGCCAAGTGATATTGCGGATAAATCTCGTCTACTGTGTCTACCGACAGACCGGGTGAAAGATCGACCGACGGTTGTGACTCCAATTTAACCTTCATATACATCGTATCTTGGGGTATAAAAAAGACTAAATATGTCCCACAAGAGTTTGGTCCCTAGCTTCATATTCAAGCTCCCACGAATATGTGAAAGATTGCCCGGGTTGTCACTTAGACATAGATGGCTGGGTTCAAAATTAACTGATTATGGTTAACCACAATGACAATGAGGTATTGGTTCCATAAAACCAATGTCAATTTCACATTTACAGATAAAGGGTCATAGTGCATGGTGCATGTTTGGGCTGTAAATTATCGCATGACTCCTAAGTAAAAATGATGGCAGAGTTTTAATAACTTTGTTGTAAGATTCACTTTAATGACAAAGGTCATAGTCACATGTAGAGTTAAAAGGTTATGATTCTGGATTGGCTCGTAATTTAGACACAGAATGGATGCATTAATAATCTGGCAGTTATATTTGCCTCAATATGATGAAGTGTTACTTCAAGAGTTGGATTCATAGCTCCAAGGTCAAGGTCAAGGTCACACTCAAAAGTGATATGTACCTCTTAGGTTGCACTATATATAGGAAATGCACATTCAGAAGAACATAAACCAAACTGAATTACTGTTTGAGTATTGATACAATATCTGGAACAAATTTGATGACCCGTCAAAATGTCCAAGATACATACGTTACGGTCCCTGAATAAATGAAAAATACAAAATCAACAATGTCCATGCTTTAACTCGTACAAACGTGATCCACCTTTTCCAAACTGTTATGCACTGTGCAGTTGCTAAATATGTTTGCCATGTTCAAATACCAAACAGAATATTCACAGTTATGGCCTCTAAATTTATGAAAAATTGCAACAGTGTCCATTCTCTAACATAAAATAAAACGGACCGATTTTTACAAACTTTGTTTCAATGTAGGTTGGTACAATATCTTAGCTAAGTTTGACACCCAACCAGAATGTTACAGATTTTTCAGAGTTATGACCTTTGAGTTACTAAAATAAGATGAAGAATGAGAATATATCACGATTACCAGTTTTTTTTTGCCGCGTTTTTTTTACTTAATTTGTTACTATTGGCCACATGGGTGTTCTATATCTTAAAGGTAATCCTTAGCTCAAAGGTAATGCTCCTTTTATTGAAAAGTTGTTTCTTGGTCAATGATAAGTACTACGATCCTTTAAAATACAATGTTTATTAGGCATATATGCAGAATGTGCATGCATTTGATATACGAAAGGTTCGAATTGCATTTGTATAAAATACATTTACGAACAGAACAGAACTTTATTTTCATCAAGGTACAAAGTATACAACATGGAGAGACATGCAAATAAATGACAATGAATTAACATGAAGGTTCCGCGGTTCTTTTTTTTTCTTTAAGTAGAGAGAGAGAGAGAGAGAGAGAGGTTTCATATTATTTATGAGGATCATGCAATATATGAAATACCAATACTCTTATATTCCTTAACTAGAATCGAAAGCGAAAGGTTGTTAAGGAACCTACAAAAATATTCATAAAATATATTTAACAAAAAATTCAACAAAAAAAAAAAAAAAAAAGGAGAGGAGAAGAAAAAGTTACCAATCTGTGCACCATTAATATGGTTTGATTCTTAAAAAAAATATATTTAGATAAAAAATTAAAATATATACCTAGAAATTATTTGGTACATTCGATTTGATGGGGGATAGAGCCAAAAACATATTTATATTAATATATATATTGGAAATAAATATTTAAAAATAATACACTGTATTGTAATAGCAATAATGATA
The DNA here is from genome assembly GCA_021229015.1 of Solen grandis. Lineage (NCBI taxonomy): Eukaryota > Metazoa > Mollusca > Bivalvia > Adapedonta > Solenidae > Solen > Solen grandis. The sequence continues at coordinate 4,376,918 of CM037791.1, read as the reverse complement.
TTAATAACAAAGCAACACACTGTGTTGGTTAGTTACATAAGACACACATGCCTGAGGCAAATATCTAAGTATGTACGGCATTAAAGAAAAAAATTAATAATAATAATAATAATAAATAATAATAATGATAATAAAAATACATATATTAGTATTTAAAGATTTTGTATAATATTTCATTTCCATTTAAGCCGTTGCTTCATTTCGCCTCACGTTCCGTGTATACATGTATATGTGGTTAAAAAATAGAATAAATAGAACAAAATTTCATGCACAAGATAGCGAGATAACAGCCTAGAAATTAGTGTGTATCGGGAGGTAGAGGGTTCTCTCATCGCTTTTCATTTCGAAAAGTTTCCATAATGTGGCGTACAAATATGCTTAGTTGTTTTAACTCTGTAGGAGATGTTGTGGACATAATACCTTTTATGTTTACATAACTATGCTGCGTGAGGTAACTAAAAAAAGTTGATCGCTCATCTTGGAAATATGTGCAGTCAAGTAAGTAGTGGCGTTCGCAACCTACCTGGCCTAAGTCACATAACGGACATTTCCTGTTATCGAAGGGTATGCTATCGAAACGACCAGTTTCCAC
>CM037791.1:4326226-4376226 GCA_021229015.1 Solen grandis | reverse complement strand
ATTTACAGAGTTGTTGACAGGTTAGAAGAACAGAACTTTGAAATTAATTCAGCTGTGGAGCGTATGCTTGATGATAAATGCACGGGAGTGACAAGTGCTAAAAACGATATCAAGCTGTTACGAACAGAAATAACCTCACACAATGATGCGTTTCGTATTGAACTAGCTTCGATAAAAGACAAACTTGATAAAGGTGATAAAATGATTGAGAAAAAAATAGCTAAAATAGAAGCAAAAGTGAAGAGACAAGATGCGTCTAGCCATACTTATGACCTAAGGGAAGCAACTTCCAGCAATCCGGGTATCGAACCTGTTGTTGAGAAGTCTGTAGGGGCGAGAAGTTCGGATAGTGATAAAGGTAATAGTAACAGTACTATATGCAAGACGGGTGTAGGCGAGGCACTTAGGTTCGTACGGTCAAGTGTAAATTCACAGGAGGAGTCCTATAGTGCAATAGTGAAGAAAGATCGTTCTGATACCTCAAAAATCGCCACAAGTGAGAACAAATCTGACAGAGATTCAATTCAAAACAAAATTCCTGTTCGAATAGGCGGTCAGAACATTGAGAAAACAACGAAAAATTTACCGAATAAATTGGTGGGTGTTGACACGCGGCCGCAAGATACTAGTCCACACTACGAGGATGAAGACACAGTATTCTCCCAGCATATCAAGAAAAAGACCAATCGCTATTTTGTAGGGGATTTTTACAGTCAGTTAATGAAACATTGATTGCCGAATACGTGCGTAAAAGGGGAATAAACGTAACCTTAGTAACCATTTTTCGACCGAAAAGGAGTGAAACCGCAGTCATAAGACTGAATGTTACTCCAAATCACGATGAAGCATTGACAGAACACGGATTCTGGCCTAACGGAATAATATGCAGGCCGTGGCGTTCAAAACCAAGGCGTAATCGACCGTACCATGGTAACCGACGTGATCAGACGGACGGCCAGGGAGACTATTCCAGTTATCACGTTAACGATGGTTATACACGTGACATAGAGGACGAGAATGTAGGTGCACGTGTTGAGTACAGTTACGGATCACATGACGGTAAAGATCGCTACCGTTACACGGACAGTAGACATTACCATTCACATGCCCGGCGATTCGCACGTGACAATGCCTATCTAGGCACAGAGACGTATACTGTTGGATAACTGTTTTTATCTTTGTGTCTGTTTATGTCATATTTGTATTGCATATTTGTACTTTCTATGGCTTCAACTCTCACATTTTGTACCTGGAATGCTACTGGACTGATGTCTAGTGCATATTATCTCAGTTGTTTGCTAGAGACTCATGCTATAGACATATGTGGCATATCTGAACATTGGTTGTCTAGCAGTAATTTGTCATTCATTGAAAGTATTCATCATTCATATACTGGCATTGGACATATAACCAGTAATAATAGATTTGAAAATTTAAGTGTTAACCGTGTCAGGGGCGGGGTAGCTATATTATGGCATACGAAATGGAATGATCATGTTACGCCATTACAGATTGACAATGATAGAATTATTGGTATACAAGTTAGGGTCAGGTCAGATGTCTTTGTTTATGTGATACAAGTATACTCTCCTAGTACAAATTATAATATGAATTGTTACAGAGAGCACATGCAAAGCCTACAGGATGTTATAAGTACGTATTCAGATAAAGGGCGTATAGTTGTAATTGGAGACTTTAACGCTCATTTGCAAAGTAAATATTTTATTAAACCAAGTGATGCACGAAGCTATGAGCTAAATTGTCTTTTGAAAAATAACAATCTCACAGCAGTCGATACGTTACCCTTATGTAGTGGGGCACATTCAACTTTCGTTTCTTATAATGGTAAATTTGAATCACTGATAGACCATATGTTGTTACCTGTTGAGGCCATTGACCTCGTGAGTAACTGCCAGATTATCGATGATGAATGTATCGATGTGTCAACTCATCGCCCTATCGTCATGTCTTTAATTGTGCAAATGACTAGGACGACAGCCCTCCCACTGCCGTTTAAACCAATCAAATGGCATAAATTAAGCTCAGAGGCGTTGGTACGTTTTAATTCTGTTTTATCTAGAATGTTGTCAAAAATAAATTTTGGTAATGTTGAAGAATGTACCGAAATTGACATTGATACTCACTATAAAATAATTGTTGATTGTGTGAGGAGTGCATCTAACATAACACTACCACATTCACATTATAGGCCCTACCTTAAACCTTACTGGGATTCAAATTTGAAAAGACTTCATGAAACGATGCGCAATAAGCGAAGTCAGTGGTTAGTTGCTGGGAAACCCCGCGATAGTTCTCATACATTGTACAAATCATATAAGGAGGCTAAACGGTTATTTAGAGCATACCATAGGACTGTAGTAAAAAATTACTTAAATAAAATACATGAAGACATTGATGCTTCATGTTTGGTAAATTGTGACTTATTTTGGAAACTTTATAATAGAACGTATAAAGGAGGGGTTAATGAGGCATCTGTAGGTAGTGAGTTGAGATTCAACGACCGCATCCTTAGAGATCCTGAGGAGGTTACTCAAGCTTGGGGTGATCATTTTAAGTCTTTATACAGCGATACAGAGAGTGTCTCATATGATAATACATTTCGTGAGGAAGTAAATACATCGGTTAATACCTGGAAGAAATCCGATATAAATATAAGAGACCAGGAAAACATATCTGCCAACGAATTATACTTGGCTATAAAGGATACTAAAAGGGGGAAAATGTGCGGACTTGATGGAATATATAATGAGCATATTACTCTAGGCTGCCTTGAATTTCACGACTGCATTTTGCTTTTATTTAATAAAATGTTGTCATTAACCTATGTACCAAGCCATCTTAAAGAGGGTTGTATTGTTACACTATTCAAGGGGGGCAATAAACGCAAAGATGACCCAAAAAATTACAGAGCAATAACTTTGTCTTCGTGTTTGTTGAAAATATATGAGCGAATTCTGCTAGGTCGACTTAAAGAAAAGATTTTTATCCCTATACACCCACTACAGGGAGGTTTTCAAGAGGGTATAGGGACAAATATGACCAGTTTTCTATTTCAGGAATGTGTATACTTGTGCAAGGAAAATAACAGTAAATTGTATGCTTGTTTCCTTGACGCTCGTCAAGCGTTTGACAGAGTGTGGCATAATGGTCTCCTGTTTAAACTGAGGCAAATGGGTATAAGTGGTCAACTGTGGCGAGCTGTAGTCAGCATGCATCATGATATGTTTAGTTGTGTTCTATATAAAGGTCGTAAATCACATTGGTTTCCGATATTACAATCTACGAGACAAGGGGGCACCTGGTCTCCATATTTATATCTGTGTTACATAAACGACCTTATTAATCAGTTAACCTGCTCGGGGTTAGGTTTTTGTATAAATGGAGGTAGCTATTGTGCCCCGACAGTAGCTGACGACATGTTATTATTATCTTTATCTATCAAAGGCTTACAGTCAATGATGGATATTTGTCACCGTTATTCCTGTACATGGAGATTTCTGTATAATCCCTCAAAATGTGCAATCATGGTTTTCAATGAAAGTATGCGTGACTATTTAAGATCCCGCCGAAATTTGTCTCTGGGCAGTGAAAGAATTAGCGAAGTAAATACTTATAAGCATTTAGGCGTCACTTGCTATACTGATTATAAACAGCGTAACAGAGTTAAGGAGTACTGTGACAAACTTCGTAAGACGTTTTTTAGTACCTTGGACAGGGATACAGTAATGCAACTAAACCCGCTCACTTGTTATAGAATATATAACGGTATTGTGTTGCCTAAATCGCTGTACGGCTGTGAATTTCTTTATAAATTAACGACACGAGAAATTGAATCCCTTGAAAGATCACATCGAATGTGCGTAAAAAATATTCAGGGTTTAAGCACACGTACACGGACAGACGTTGCTTTAAGCATGATTAATGCTGTTCCGTTATTGTGTGAAATTGATAAACGTAAACTTATATTTCTTGGACAATTATGTCGTGTTAAACGCGATTGTGCAATTAAGAGATTGTTTCTTTTACGTTTAATGTACAGCCAGCTCAGTAGTTATATGTTTGGTTTCTTCCCAGACATTTGGGAAGTGTTGAAAAAATATGATTTGAATAAGTACTTACATGATTTTATTAAAACAGGAATATTTCCGTCCAAATACACGTGGAAGGGCTTAGTAAAAAATAGCATATGGTTTGTTGTGAAACGAGAGTGGTCTGTAAGATACTGTAAACCTGACTTTGATAGGGTACGTTCTATACATTGTCAGTATGGAACTATTGAAATATGGAAATATGCATATGAAAATCCAAAACTGTTACAACACTGTAAAACTATTGTAAAATTAATTGCCAATTTGTCATTTACTGGATGTAAGTGCCAAAAGTGTGGAGTTGAGTTAAATGACGTTAGCCTTACGGATCATGTTATTCTTGATTGTCCTGTGTTAAACTATCGACGCCTTAGACTAATAGATAAAACATGCAATGTCTTTGGCGAAATGTTATCGTAGCTCTAGGTAGCATGAACAGGAGCTCCATTGTCAATACTATTTTGGGTGTGAATTGTCCTATACTTACTGTTCTATTACAAGACAGATACTTCCAATTTAAAAGTTTTATGTTTCGCCACGCTCATTTCATGTGGCTGAATTACAAAAACTCTAAAACTTAACATGTACTTTTATTTGGTCCGTCGGTCGGTCGGTCAGTCATTAATTGTTTTGATATAGTATTTGTGTGACCAAGTTGATTAGTTTATCATTTCACGAATTGATTGATGTATAATGGAATAATTTATTAATTCAGTATTTATTCTTAATTATTATCATCTTATTCTTTTTTTTTTTTGTTTTGTCTGTATACGTTCATATCGCAAATATCAAATTACTGTGCATGATTACATCCTACTCTGTGTCTCCATGTTTCGTTTCGATGGAGTTACGGTCTTTTTGGGATGGTTACTATATCTTATGTCATCCTTCATTTTTATTTATCTTTTTTTTTTTTCTTCTCTAAATGTTAATTTAGTAACATGTTTAAAATACTTTCTATGAAATTATTTCACATGCTTTGTTAATATCAAAGTTTGTATGTTTTTGCATCATTAATATGCTTGTATATATGTATGCTCGTGTGTATATAATTCAATTTTGTTCTTTCGTTTTGTATATTAATTGTATTTGTAATCGTCAACCTATGGCGGAAATAAAGATAAATAATAATAATAATAATAATAAAATTACGCCGTTCGGCTCTCAAAGCTACTAGATCTATTTGATGAGGGAAATCAAGGAAACGGTTCCAAATTACAATCCACACACCCTCCTTTACTGTTTCAGTTTATGCTTACCGCAACATTAGGAACCTTTGTCATTTTATTATATGATTTACCTACAAAACTGCAATTTATATTTCATGTTTTCTTGAAATGCCTTTAATTTATTCTTAACCCAGTAGAAATGTATAAATAATTCACAGATATAGTGTATACTTTTTTAAACTGAGTAGTTAGCTATCGAAATTCAAAATTTCAAATCCATTTAGGGCCATTTCGATTGTTTGCAGACTTTATGGCTTGCAAAATAAAAAAAAATCAACATATTACTCAAAAAACATCAAAATCAGACACCCGTACCGAGGAGACGATTCGAGGGTTTCAAGAGGCAGAACCAAGGCGTCTCAAGTGTATAGGTATCTCCCGGAGAGACAGAAAAAGATGCAATCGTAACTACTCTGCCTTCTTCGTCGGTGGTCGGAGAAATGGGTTAGAAATGGGCGAGGTGTTCCGAATGAAAAAGATGGAAGGTACAGTTTTTCCCCATCCCAACACACGGCTGTCTGAAAAATTAATTGAGTAATAGCACTCTAGCACAAAACTATACTGATGATCTCCCGACTGGGAAAATAACACCATAGCTGAGTGAGCCTAGTTAATTTTGCCAAATATTTCGGCATCAAAAATACACTTTTCAAAATTAAAAAAAAAAAAAAAAAAAAAAAATTAAACCAATTTTTGGCCCCAATATTTTATCTTTAATGAGTAAGGATCACACTCAGAGGTCAGTGCGAAAGGCAAATTATATTAGCAGACGGCCCCTAATTAAACACGATGAAACAAAAAAACACGTTTAGTGGAAAGAGGAGAAAGGCTGTCTGTCCGTCGGCTTGTTGCCTTTATGTGTTTGAATTCGCTTCGATGACATGACAGGATTATAATGGGATGAGCTTGTTCTACAGCACGCAGAAAGCATTGTGCTCTAGTTTAATTTTTGTAGGATTTAGATTTTAAACATACCGTTATTTCATATATAAATTTAAGCTTATATTTGGAAATTGATTGAGCTTTCTCATTCTGGTCAGGACCACACTGGATTATGCTGGTATTCTCCGCTGGTACATGCTGCATGTCAGCACATTCAAAACACTTTCTTTCAAACCGAGAGTCAAGATTTAACACTCGTTGCCCTTTGCATCTTCTTCTACTAGATATTACATATTTTTTCCATACGAAACGCAATTTATTATGGTCTTAAAAGAAATTGTTTGCTAAAATAATTTTAGACATTTTGATTATGATTTAGGTCACAAAACAGAACAACAAAATGGAAAATAACACAGAGGCAGAAAAAGTATTTCGATCGTGTTCAAAATGTTTCAGCATATGCGCGAGCGTAGCGTTATTATACAGTTTCTTGACAGGGTACATGACTATTTATTCCCGGCTGAGGAAAATAATAATAATAATAATAATAATAATAATAGCAATAATAATAAAATCTTTATTTATAGAAGGTAGCTTAGTAAGTTTACAAACATTGTAAATATAACTTCTTTACACGAGGCCTTCTGAAATAAAAACATCAATGTTATATACAAATTGGTGATAAAAGAAAATATACCAACAAACAAACAAAATAAAAACAAGTCTTAATAGAAATCACTTTGTATATTTATGCAGATGATGATGGTAATGATGAAAATGATGTAAAAAATGACTATGACAGTGGAAGAGGAATTGTCTGCTCACGTGTCATTGAAAATATTTCAAATCTCTGAGCAGAAACCCAATATTAACATCAAAAAGTCATGTTACCAGAGCCGCTAGACGAGGGTGGCATGATTTTTCTCAGCCGGCAATAAATAGGCATGTACATGTACCCTGTTAGGAAATGGTACAACGGATTTATTATACTACAAAGTTTAGCGTCATTTGTGTGATAATAAATACTGATAACGCGTTGTATACACATACCCAGTATACATGACGTTATGAACACAGCTTATTGACCAATCAGAAGAGAGAATTTTACGTCGCAGTATAATAACCTCTCACATACGTTTTTCATGCGCTTACTTTACACCAGTTTGCACGGTTCACATACGCTACTTATGCCTTAATCAAGGACAATCATCGAAATTTTGGGTGTTTCAGCAATTTTCATACGTAACTTATAAATTCCTCCTATGCGCTAAAGCGTGACAGGGGCATAAAACAGCCATTCTCAAGCTTTACGATAATGTTGATGCCCATAATCTCTCTGCCAAGTTTGATTATGGCCGATATCGGCCAATATTTAAAGGTCATAATGTCTTGGCCAAGTTCGATGCATGGTCATTTAGTTATCAAGAATGCCAGATTTTTACTTTCATTACGCTCCAGCATTTGCAATAATTAAGTTATCGGCATTAAACTTATACGTGATGTTAATGCCAACGATATCTCAGAGGAGTTCTGTTATGGCTTATATTTGACTGATAGATCAGTTTAGGCCTTTGAAACATCACACAGATTTGCCGTTTAAAAAATAAATGAAAAACGGAGAGGAAAATCAAAGCGGGTATCCTTCTGCTTCAGGACTCATGATGCACCTGTCCACAGCTCGCAATATGCAGTGTCTTCAGCAACCCACGGTAAACATTTCGTTATCACCACCGTATGTAAATTAGGTTATTTGAAAAGCGCGTACTCGTAAATTATTAATTAGGCATTTCATTTGATTCGTGGCGGACATATAGTTGTTTGGATTTTGAAAGTCAACTTTTGCTTTTGCAACTTCACTGGAGAGCATTCAGAATACTACGCGGGATTTCACTGGTCAGCAGGTAGCTGATTTATTCGTAGGAACGAAGTTTTGCCATTTCAAAAGCCCACGTTCGATTTTTAAAGAAGTAATGTGTTTTTTAGCGAACATGGGGTCCGCCGATGGCAGCAACTGAGCGTGGCGTCGATCCTCGTATTTCCATGATTTGGCACCATCTGACTTTTACCTCAGTGATGATGACGTCATTAGGGCTGTTAATGCATATTTTGTCAAGATGATATTGGAGCATCGTTGGAACAAAGATTTTGAATCGAATGGTTAGATCTATTATGTTGAAAAAATATGGCAATTAAATCCAGTTTTGTTTAATGTTAGGAAAGAAACTTTTGATTTGCCCTCATATAATAAGCCAGAAGCGTGAATCACGTGAATATCGTAGATCTACATAATTCAGAGTATATTTCAGCCCCTGTGTGGTAGGTGAAACAGACAGGATAAAAAAGACAAGCTTCAGATGAAGATATTGTGTCTGGCTGCCTGGATAGCGTAGTGGCAACCAATGCGACCCAGGTTCAATAGCTGGTCATGTACGTGAAATGATACAATGGTCGCCCGTCCAGACACTTTTTTTATCAAATACTTTAAAATCATTATTTTTTCGTTGGCATTAAATTCTGTTTATCATGTACTTAAGGATTTTCGTTGGTACCTTTATTCGGGGATGCATTTTTTTTTTCAGAAGTAAGTAATTAAGTACAAATGTAAGTAAAAAATGTTTTCTTGGTGATAAATATTCGTGAATAAAACTTTCCAAGGAACCAGCGAAATTAGAGTCCCACGAATATCAATTATTGTACAGTACCCTTCACGGAGGTGTGTCGAAAAACCGTCTATCTAGTAGGCCGCTGAATCTTTTTGGCACGGCAGATACATTGAGTACACGTACTTTTCATGAAAAAATCCCTGTCCCCATTTCTAGGCCGTGAAGTAGAAGCACCAGTTGACTGTTTCTTAAAACTGTTATGTACAGCGCCTCGCATTGACAGAAGGAAAACGTTGCCATAAATAACTTAAATTATATACTGTAATGCTTTTCGATGGATTAGAAATAACAGTGGATTAAATCCTGATAATTTCGCTGTTTTGAACAGTGAAATTATCAGAAAAACAGTGAAATTATCAGGAACTTGAACCAGACCCTACGTTATAAACTGGTCGGAGCGTCAATTAATTGTGCTGGGTTTTACGCAAGAAATGACGTCATAAACAACGTCACGCACGCGAGGTAATCTCGCCTATTTTGACGTCTTTTGTGAATAAGACAGCTAATTTCTGGCCGTTAAAGCATTAAATAAGAAGAATTTTTGTTTTTGTTTTGGTGAAAGATCGATGTATAATTTCATTCGTGGACATAAAAAGATGCATTTTCACTCGCCACTCGTGAAAATATCACTTTTTATGTTCACACAGTGAATTTATTATTGATCTTACACCAAAACAAACAGTTATCCTATTATATAGTTTGGCTCTCCAAATTCCACACGTATTGCTTAGATGATGATAATAATGGTAATAGTCAAAGGGACGATCGGGTTCTTCAATGTGCATGTAATTACATGTATGTCGAATTTGTATTATAGTAAACTGAATATTTTCAAGCGAAAACCCCCATTGTCATAAACCCATGTTTACCCGTGTAAACACCGTAGATCTAGTAACAAAAATACTTAAATGCATGATTTACAGTAAGCGCATTGCTGCCGCCCCTCTCCGTGTCTGTCTGTCTGTCTCTTTCTTTTCTACCTACTGTAATGTAACAAGGAAAAAAACAACCTCATTGATTACTTTCATTCAATCATTTATTTGCAATTTTAAACTAGTTTTATATGTAAAACTAAAATTTAACATTATGAAAAAGAAGAAGAAGAAAAAAACATATCACCACGGTCTCTATATATATATACTCTGAGAGACCCCGAGTTATTTATTTTTTTTACGTGTAAAAAATACGTAGAAAGTAAAATTAATGAGTCACCGTTACGTTTGTTTATTATTAATTTGGCGGCTAGTGTGTGTTTGGTTATTTTACCATTAAAGCAATTTTCATGCAGTCATTAACAGGTAAAACATTTTTAAACATATTTTTCTACAAAATAATGCACATTAACTTTCATTTTTTATCAAACGGACCCGAGACTACCTCGCAAGATATTTCAGTTTGGTTGCTGCACAAAACGTACCATTGCACAAACGTACCCAATTTTGACCAAAAGCAAAATGCTTCTATTTACAGATTAGAATGAATAATGTATTTTATTTTAATTAGTTTTCCAACGCATGACCTTCGTTTTATTCAAAGATGATAAATAGTGGAAAAACTAAACATCACTTATGACAATATGAAAAATTGACCTGTGAACTGAATAATTATTCTGATGATTACCAGTCAAAACGGACCCAAGTAAAAACGGACGCAAGTTGAAACGGTGCAAAATTGGTCAAAACGGTGACAATTATTATTGATACACAGACATGATTATGTATATGGTTAATATAAATCTGTAAGTGAATGTTTTAATGAGATTAAGTTATATATACTATGGCACGTTTCATGATGAATAAAGGATCATTAGTTTAATCCTTTTAAGAATTCATAAATTTATAAATAAATGAAACTGTTGAAATTTAATGGTAATGGAGATGTCAGTATTAATGCGATGATTAAATTATTGGTACAAACATCCGCTACGGAATAATGCGTACTTGTCGGCGTTTTTCTTGAGAACACTAATTAAAGGTACGTGAAGATATAAAAGTGTGAATAAATCAAAAGAAAGTGCTAAACCTAGACATAATTCAAGATAAAAAATTTCGATTGGCACTTACAGGTTTAGAACATTATCTCACAGTTTAACAATAGAGACGGGGAGACATACTAACGTAGAATATGTCCTATCTGCAACCTTTTAACTTTTTTCAAGTAGAATCGGAATATCATTTTCTTCTTGTCTGCCCTATTATTCGGATTCTTAAAGTAAATAATAATAAATTTAATCATGAGAATTACAAAGTCCTTTTAGCCACCAATGATGTTAAATTCGGTGTCCCTCCAGTTCGTTGATTACCTGTTTTATATCTTTTTTTTTTGCTGACTGTTAATCAGTTAATAAATATATATGCTATGATGAGAATGTTTGAAACCAAAATTTCCCATGTTGCTCCTGTTAAATGTTAAATACTCTCCATTTATTGTTTATCTGTTATTTGCTATAATCATTGTATGTTTTATGCAATAAAAGTATCGTATTGTAAATCTATCTTTATGATGTAATTAATTAGGATAGATCAATAAAAAACACTGTTTTCTCTGAGTTTTCTCTTGCTCGCATATATATATATAGAGAGAGAGAGAGAGAGAGAGAGAGAGAGAGAGAGAGGTTAAAATCGTAATATTGCATGTTGTTCGGGTTATAGTCTGAGTGGACATATTAAGTTTGTGTTGGAGTCGTATTTTATATAGGAAAACTGGACTAGGCATTGTGTGCTTAGTATGTCTAACCCTCTGTGTCTATATACATTTATTAAAAAAATAAAATAAATGTAAGAAATTCTTATTCATGATATAAATAACCTTTCTATTTCATACAGACACAAGTTCACACTCACACATCTGATTTGTCACACTTAAGTAAATATCGTCTTGCTTTTAATCAAATTATTTGATTGTTCACACATGTACCATTCATATATAATAGGTCCGTTTATATGGGGCTGTTTTGACCAACCTTCTCACCTAGTTGGGGCCGTTTTGACCAATTTGGTACCGTTTCGACTTGTGTCCGTTTTTACTTGGGTCCGTTTTGACTGGATACCATTCTGATACATGTTAAACATTGGTTAAAGGAAATATATTGTAAAGCCATTGTATTTTGCTTGTTTGTGTTGTATTTCTTTGTGTGTATGTGTATAACCCTTTTTCTTCGTTTTATAAAATGATCAGGGCCTTTTTTAAAGTTTTAATCTGGTAAAAATCGATTGTTTTGACCAAATTTTTAACATTTTAGGGGGAATAAAAGTTACACTAAGTAAAGGTTTATTACATGATATAAAGTGAATATAATAAGAATGTATTATATACATAATATTTTATGCAGCCCAATTAAAAAAAAAAAGCAAAATGTGTCATATATCAATTAGCCCTTTCCCTCATATATACTCGCAGGCTGATCTGGTTTTATGCTGTTCGCATAGGTCTTTTCATGGTGTCCTCTATGAGGGAAAGGGTTATGCTTTAGTCAACTAGTAGGACTAGGTATCATTCAAGTCATTTATATAACATTCAAAATTATTACCAAATCTATATAATAGTGCCATATTTATTACAGAAACTAAATTCCAACTTGATAATTACTTTAAATGTTCATTTCATAAAGGATGTCAGCCACTTATAAATGATGCATAAAGATGAAGCATGCACATTTAAATCCAAGATTTCAAATAGGGAATAAGCACCTGCAGTTTCAATTGGAGAAACCTTTGATTTCAAGTGTTTGTTTAGCAATAATTAGTATCAAGGCATTTAAATTATCCAATTATATATATTTATATATCAATATCTTTCAGTAATTACCTGTTGAAATTTCCCTACTTTATCCATAAGGCAAGTCATTCAGTTCAGTTGATTTAAAAAAAAAAAAAATACAGTGGTCATTGAACATTGTTGATGTTTATCACTAATGGCTGCCACTGCGATGATTATGCAATTTTAGCATAGCAGTAAAACAAAATATGGTAGATAGCGTGAAAGCTTTAACTAAATTAAACTATTTCAGTATTATGCATCATCACATAATTAAGAAGCTTTAGAATGCATGTTGATTGGGTAAAATGCCACAAATTGGACAGGCAACTGACTGCACCTTTTTACTAATTTTTTTATCTACCCTCAGCATGTGCTTCCTTTAACCCTTTCCCTCATATAGACTCATTTTGACGCACTCAATAGGTACCACATAAAGCCTGATCTGCAGAAAACCACAGTTAAACCTTACCAAATTTAATTATAAAGTCCTCATTTCCAGACCACTGAGGAGCAGCAAACAGCATAAAACCTGATCAGCCTGCAAGTTACTCGCAGGCTGATCTGGTTTTATGCTGTTTGCATAGGTTTTTTCATGGTTTCCTCTATGAGGGAAAGGGTTAAATAATAAACAGTGTAGAGAGTAAGGCATTATTGTTTTAAAAGCTAATGGATGGGAAACTTGTATTCTTAGGGGAATATTCATTTCTCGGAAGGAAAAAATCACTTTTTTAGTGAAGGAAAACCATCCTTGAATGGTGGCTGGTGTAAGAGAAGGAGAAAAACTAAGCAAATTTGTATATGTTATAGTTTAAGAGCATTTTGACCCGTTGTAAGATTATATTACCAGTTGTGATCTAAAAATAAACTTTGGGTTACAATGACATATATATATATATATATATATATATAAAAGTCATTTACAAAAAATACTGCACAACAAAAGTATGGGTTACAGTAATTATTTCACAGCAAAATCTTAGATAACAAAATATCCATGTCATGAATCTTTTGTGTCACCTGCTGTAAGCAGTCTCAGGTGACACATAGGGATCACTTTCCTGTTGTCTGTCTGTCTGTTCGTCACTCTTTTTCTTTCACTCTTAAGCAGGTGACTCACGTGTTCCAAAGAACAATTTTTTTTTTATTCATTTTTTTTTTTTTGCTAATTTATGATGAAACCTGGTCCTTTTGTTGTAGTTAAGCTTAAAGGCTCAATATTCTTCCAAAAGCACTGTATATTCTTTGTATAGAAAAGCAAAATGTGTTAAAGAGATGCAAACTGTACATACTTGTTGATGACAACATTAGTACAATCTATAGATAAGAAGGAATCATTTACTGTCACCTCAGGAAAGCAAATCTATTTTTAGTAACTGTGAGCTTGACCCTATTGACCTGAAAATCAATCCCAATCTTCCTCTTCCCATTAGGTTTCTGAATACTAAATCTGATCATCAAACCTCAATCTTAAAGGAAGTTATTTGATGGAAACAAAAATCTATTTTTAGCAACAGTGACCTTGACCCTATTATCCTGAAAATCAATCTCAAACTTCCTCTTCTCATAAGGTATCTATCTACCAAGTATGAAAACAGTATCCCTATTCTAACAAGAGATATTTGACGTTTTGAAAACCTGGTTAAGAACAGGACAAGTTTGAGTTACAATCCAACAAATCTTTATGGAGTTATGGCCCTTTTTGACCATGAACTAATGTTGTTCATAACGTTCTGTATCACACTAATCATGTGGGCACTAATAATTAAGCCAAATGATGGGGAGAGGAAGCTGCTAAAATAATTGATAAGATAAAGATGGGGAAAAAGCACTGCAAGGGAGGCATCTTGTTGGCTTTTACCTGAAGTTTTTGAGTGAGTAGTTAATACCAGCTGTTCATTTTGTCTCCAATCTGGAGACCATTCAGCTTCAATCAATATTTGTTTACTAAAGATTGGCAGCACACCTGAGGTTAATTTCTGTGACTAGCATACCCATACACTGCTGAAACATTGTAAATAGGATTTCTGGGTATGGATTTTTTCTTTCCTTAAAGGTTATGAGAAGTTAATTGGTAATTTGTGTAAGGTACATTTGCAGAACAATGCCTTTTGTCAGCCATACATGATCTATGACTGGAACCGTTCTGAACTCTCTTGTGTTGCAGATCATTGATCACTTATTGTTATTATTGTGCATGCCTTGGTATTTCTTAAAAAGGTTAAAATTGATGTATTGTTAGTCAGATTTCGTTTGCTGTTAATGTACATATTAGGTTAAAAATTGATCCATGCCATCAAATTCAGTGGTGGTCAACTATTATTTTAACTAAACTCAAATTATTGAGTTATATAAAGGTTTTTGCCAAATTGTCTCTTGGTTTTGTGTGTATAATATTATAATTAAATTATATATCTGAACCACAAGCAGCTGGAAGGCTTTCTCATTTGAAAAAATCTGACTGACCCTGCAGGGAGTCATATCCACAGGTTTGTAGGACTAAGAAATAGTAAGTCAGGGACTATAACTAGTATTAACTAATTAGAGCTACACCAACAGTATTTCTGTCATTTGGTGAGTTTAGTCTACATGACACAGATATAGTCAGGGTTTCCTTAAGAATCAGAGTAGAAGGAGGCAGGGGGGTCATGGGGTCCTACGTTTTCTTTTGATTTTTTTTTCAGTAACTCTCAGGCTGATCAGGTTTTATGCTGTTCGCTGCTCCTCAGTAGTCTGGAAATGAGGATTTTGTAATTAAAGTTGGTAAGGTTTAACTGGTTTTCTGCAGATCAGGCTTTATGTGGTACCTATTGAGTGCGTCAAAATGAGTCTATATGAGGGAAAGGGTTAAAATTGAAATTACCCTTATATGCTGAGCACCTGCATTGATGATTGGGGGGGGGGGTGGGGGTCCTGGACAAATTTCATTTTTTTTTTAAAAAGCATACCTTAAGTTGCATATCATGTGACATGTATCTAGTGCACATATATGTTGTGCATGCAGATAAGTATTTAAAGTGATTTAAGTAATAATTATTAAAAAGTCCTCCTAGCTGGCTCGCAGTAGAATAATGCATTTTACAGTCTTAAGTTTTATGTATACTGTGGGCCTGTTGACCGACTTTACATCTTTTACTCTTGGTCGTCAAGCTGTTAGTATCCATCTATCTATCTCCCTGGTGAGCTGTTCACTCCACTAATGGCAGCCCACATTATTGCGCCACGGAATTTACTGCCTTCTCAGGTACCCATTTACACCTGGGTTTAGTGAAAAATTGTGAGATTAATTTTTTGCTCAAGGAAATTAGCAGTGTCCCTAACAGGACTCGAACACAGGACCTCTTAATCTCGAAGGGTGTGTCCTACCACTGGACCACTAGCTGCTCCCCACAATAGGTGATAGGTCAGGGGTTCCACCCAGGTGCCTTTGATGTCAAGGTTTGCCTTAGCTGGAAATACTGTAAAAACGACAGTAAACTCCAGTGCAATAATTATTTTGCAGGGATTATGTGATGGGAATTGTTGCACATGTTGATTCTGAATCTTCAGCGAAATTAAGTACATTACAATTAAAAAAAAGTTTTTATTTGACGTCATACTGCTACATATAAAAAGTCACAAACAAGGCTGTGCATTGACATGTCTTCATATGGGGGAATGATCCTGTCATTAACACAAGCTAAATTGTTTCACATTTTGAATTATAATTGAAGTGTTATTGACATAATTTTAATGTATATATGCTTTAATTGCTGAGTTATTAACAATCCTTAATGTGGTTAATTTCCAGCTGTGGTAGACAAACAGCCAGCTCATCTTGTTTGTGTTTATTTTCATGGAAAGTACACCTTAACTGTGGCTGTCTCAGTGATATTTGAACTTGCCAAGGTACACATAATGTATTCCCCAGTGTAAATGCCCCTGCCCTCCCCCATAACATTTTGTAGCGAACAATCAGGCAACTATTCCAGGTTCTATGTTTAAATCAATGTATAGTATCCTTGTACTGAGAAAAAATTACTCAAATATATATCTTGAATAAATAAATATAACAAAAAAACAACAACAAAACAATATAATATTATGCCTAAAGTTTGTTGAAAGAATCAACACTTTTGAGCACATGGATAAGAGTGGGAAAGGTTTGTTTTGCAATATTTATTCCATGAGGGAAAACTGCAAAAGTCCAGGGGCATTTAAATGGGTCAATACTGTATGTTTTGTTTAGACATTGTAACAATAGCCCCTTAAACCATTGAGGTGTCTGTCAATTAGATCAATCATTTGATTAATGAACAAGGGTACATTAATTTAGGTAATAGTTTGGATTGATCTCGAGTTTTATGTGGTAAGCAATGCACTTTTAAAGTACCCAGTACTTGTGCCTCACATTTGTTTGCATATCAAATGAAAGTGTTGTATATTAATTTCTATTATTAATTGTTTGTGTGACAAAACGTGGGACATAAGATAAATAAAATGTCCATAACAGGAAAGTTTAAAGTGTAATTAATAGTGCAAGTTTAAATTTGTTTGGTAACTGGCATAGCAGAAATATGTTAAAATTATAGCAAACAAAACCAAGGACATTGTGGTTCTATGGTGATACATATTGATTCCAGACCCAAAGGCCATGAGTGTGAATCCTGCTTTGGGATGCTAGGAGTTTTTTTATCAGCAAATTGGAAAAAGGACACTATAAATTTTACAAAAATTGGGGAAAATGATAATATGTAGTAAATTAAGGAATTGAAAATTATGTATTATACTGGGATCCATAGTACAGTGCAGCTCCTTTATAACACTATGTTTCTGGTCCATAGTACAGTGCAGCTCCTTTATAACACTATATTTCTGGTCCATAGTACAGTGCAGCTCCTTTATAACACTATGTTTCTGGTCCATAGTACAGTGCAGCTCCTTTACATCACTATGTTTCTGGTTCATAGTACAGTGCAGCTCCTTTATAACACTATGTTTCTGGTTCATAGTACAGTGCAGCTCCTTTACATCACTATGTTTCTGGTCCATAGTACAGTGCAGCTCCTTTACATCACTATGTGTCTGGTCCATAGTACAGTGCAGCTCCTTTACATCACTATGTGTCTGGTCCATAGTACAGTGCAGCTCCTTTATAACACTATGTTTCTGGTCCATAGTACAGTGCAGCTCCTTTACATCACTATGTGTCTGGTCCATAGTACAGTGCAGCTCCTTTATAACACTATGTTTCTGGTCCATAGTACAGTGCAGCTCCTTTATAACACTATGTTTCTGGTCCATAGTACAGTGCAGCTCCTTTATATCACTATGTTTCTGGTCCATAGTACAGTGCAGCTCCTTTACATCACTATGTGTCTGGTCCATAGTACAGTGCAGCTCCTTTATAACACTATGTTTCTGGTCCATAGTACAGTGCAGCTCCTTTATATCACTATATTTCTGGTTCATAGTACAGTGTAGCTCCTTTATAACACTATGTTTCTGGTCCATAGTACAGTGCAGCTCCTTTATAACACTATGTTTCTGGTCCATAGTACAGTGCAGCTCCTTTACATCACTATGTGTCTGGTCCATAGTACAGTGTAGCTCCTTTATAACACTATGTGTCTGGTCCATAGTACAGTGTAGCTCCTTTATAACACTATGTGTCTGGTCCATAGTACAGTGCAGCTCCTTTATAACACTATGTGTCTGGTCCATAGTACAGTGCAGCTCCTTTATAACACTATGTTTCTGGTCCATAGTACAGTGCAGCTCCTTTATAACACTATGTTTCTGGTCCATAGTACAGTGCAGCTCCTTTATAACACTATGTTTCTGGTCCATAGTACAGTGTAGCTCCTTTATAACACTATGTTTCTGGTCCATAGTACAGTGCAGCTCCTTTACATCACTATGTGTCTGGTCCATAGTACAGTGCAGTTTCTTTATATCACTATATTTCTGGTCCATAGTACAGTGTAGCTCCTTTATAACACTATGTTTCTGGTCCATAGTACAGTGCAGCTCCTTTATAACACTGTTTCTTGTTCATAGTACAGTGCAGCTCCTTTAAAACACTATGTTTCTGGGCAAAAGTACAGTGCAGCTCCTTTATAACACTATGTTTCTGGTCCAAAGTACAGTGACAATCCTTTTTATCACTATGTTTCTGGTCCATAGTACAGTGCAGCTCCTTTACATCACTATGTGTCTGGTCCATAGTACAGTGCAGCTCCTTTTTATCACTATGTTTCTGGTCCATAGTACAGTGCAGATCCTTTATAACACTATATTTCTGGTCCATTGTACAGTGCAGCTCCTTTATAACACTATGTTTCTGGGCAAAAGTACAGTGCAGCTCCTTTATAACACTATGTTTCTGGTCCAAAGTACAGTGACAATCCTTTTTATCACTATGTTTCTGGTCCATAGTACAGTGCAGCTCCTTTATAACACTATATTTCTGGTCCATAATACAGTGCAACTCCTTTATAACACTATATTTCTGGTCCATAGTACAGTGACGATCCTTTTTAACACAATGTTTCTGGTCCATAGTACATTGCAGCTCCTTTATAACACTATATATCTGGTCCATAGTACAGTGCAGCTCCTTTATAACACTATATTTCTGGTCCATAGTACAGTGCAGCTCCTTTATATCACTATATTTCTGGTCCATAGTACAGTGCAGCTCCTTTATAACACTATATTTCTGGTCCATAGTACAGTGCAGCTCCTTTATAACACTATATTTCTGGTCCATAGTACAGTGCAACTCCTTTATAACACTTTTTCTGGTCTATTTTCTGTCCATAGTACAGTGCAGCTCCTTTATAACATGATATTTCTTATCCATAGTACAGTGCAACTCCTTTACATCACTATGTGTCTGGTCCATAGTACAGTGCAGTTTCTTTATATCACTATGTGTCTGGTCCATAGTACAGTGCAGTTTCTTTATATCACTATGTGTCTGGTCCATAGTACAGTGCAACTCCTTTATAACACTATGTTTCTGGTCCATAGTACAGTGCAACTCCTTTACATCACTATGTGTCTGGTCCATAGTACAGTGCAGTTTCTTTATATCACTATGTGTCTGGTCCATAGTACAGTGCAGCTCCTTTATTACACTATGTTTCTGGTCCATAGTACAGTGCAGCACCTTCATAACACTTTATTTCTGGCCCATAGTACAATGAACTTCCTTTATAACACTTTGTTTCTGGTCCATACGTCAGTAAATAGTAATCAATGTAAAAGAAATGTTTAAATGATATTACTTAGAAATATTATATAAAATAATAACAATGGTCAGTAATATGATAACCATGGTCTTAATTGGTGTAACCATGGTTGCTTTTTAATAACCATGGTCTGACAGTTGCCAACCATGGTGAGGTATGTCATCAGACAAGTCAACCATGGTCAGCCTGGATTTCTATGGTTGACCATTGGTGATTCAGCATGCAAACCTCTTCTAATTATGGTTCAGCGATGGTTGGTTATCCATAATCCTGCAGTTTGAGTCATGACCATGGGTAAACATGGTCAGCCATGTCCATATTTTGCAGGGGTAGATGCAAGTGATTTATTGTATAATAATCACAGACTCTCTGAAAAATGACCAACCTGGTATTTTACAGGACCTACATTTCATGAAACAGTGTTGATTGAGGTTCATTCTCAACATCTGTTATACTACAATACATTGCAACATTTTCTATAAGAGCATGCAAAAACAAGAAATATCTTTATGCCAGTTGAGGGTAAAACTAACTACAGCCCACAGTTGTGGAGAAAATAGCTTCTTTAATAATAAGACAACCTTATCTTCGCATGCGGTGCAAATGGACCATATATAAACAAGGGAGGTATATATGGTAGTTTTTTCGGCTATGTGCACGGCACACTAACCAGGCATACACATGAAGTGGTATGGCATTAAAAGAGATATTCGGTGTAGCTGAATAATTTTCAATTGTAAAATGTAAAACTGATTAAAACTATTATATAGTCGGAAACATTAGCAAAAATGTTTATAAATACCAAGACTATGGGAGGTATTGTGAAGACTATATATATATAACAAAACAGATTTAATTTACAAACTTAAAAAAAAAGCTAATCTACCAAATTCCAAAAATCTTATGCCCTTGCTGATTTTTTTTTAAGTAAAGACAATTAGTATGTAACCAAGAAAAAACAAAAGATCATCGTGTATATCCAATTAATGTTTCCAGATCTGCAAAATAAACTGCACAACTCCTTTAGTTGTTACCTCCCCTGAATTCTGAGTCCACTTTTACAAATTAGGGGAAATTGTGGTCTAAAAATAGACATATGCCTGATATTCTTCTTTAGTTGTTTTAAGTCATATTGCCAAAAGCAGTATTTCTAAATTGATATTAAGGAAGTGTTATATTTGCATTACTGTGTTATCTTTCATGTTTAAACGGAAAAAGAAACCAGTTATATCAAGTAGAAGAATGTTTACAAACTGAAACTCCCATTTTAAGTTGGAATATCTTAAATATCCTAAAAAAATTATTCAAGCCAATGATAGGTTGTGCAGAACATAGGTTTCGGATTTCTTGGGTCAAGGTCACACTTGAAGGTCACATGTCATACTGTTAGAATATTTTGTGTCTGCTCTTTATCTCTTGAATCACTTCAGAAGATTTAAAATATTTGCCAGAAATGGCAACCATACTGAGATGAAGTGCAGATCAATTTCAGCTGTATTGGATCAAGGTCACAGTATGAAGCAGCATGTCATATTGATATAATGCGAAAATATTTTGTGTCTGTTTATTTTTAGTCCCCTACCAATGTTAACACAAGAGGGAACTGTAAGTTTGTCCTCCTTCTTTCTGTCTGTCCACATATCCTTATTAAAATGTTACTGTTGATAAAGTGCTTATCCATTTGTCAAAAGAAGTTCACTTTCAATACCTTTCTTCAGGTGTATATTGGCCCGCTCTCAGTGGAGCTCATATCTTTGTATACTATGTGTCATATGTTGACTGATTTGATCCCAATGCTGCGTAATGTATTTTTAGCTCACCTGAGCACAAAGTGCTCAAGGTGAGCTTTTAGGATCGCCCTTCGTCCGGCGTCCGTCATCGTGCGTCGTGCGTCGTCAACAATTTGCTTTAAATGACATCTCCGCTGAAACCGCTGGACAGAATTTAATGAAACTTGGCAGGAATGTTCCTTGGGTCAACCTCTACCAAAGTTGCTAAAATAAAGTTGATCCATGTAGAACTCTGGTTGCCATGGCAACAAAAAGAAAAAAAATTATGAAAACTTTAAAAACTTCTTAAAACTACTGGCCAGATTTTAAAATAAATTGGTACAGATGTTCCTTGGGTCAACCTCTACCAAAGTTGCTAAAATAATTCCGATCCGTAAAAAAACATGGCCGCCAGGGGAGGGGCTTATTTGCCTTATATGTATATAGAGAAACCTTTAAACAACATCTCCTCTGAAACCACTGGACAGAATTTGATTAAACTTGGCAGGGATGATCCTTGGGTCAACCTTCACAAAAATTGCTAAAATAAACTTGATCCATGTAGAACTCTGGTTGCCACGGCAACAAAAAGAAAAAAAAATGAAAACTTTAAAAATCATCTTCTTCAAAACTACTGGCCAGATTTTAAAATAAATTGGTACAGATGTTCCTTGGGTCAACTTCTACCAAAGTTGCTAAAATAATTCCTATCCGTAAAAAAACATGGCCGCCAGGGGCGGGGCTTATTTGCCTTATATGTTTATAGAGAAACCTTTAAACAACATCTTCTCTGAAACCACTGGACAGAATTTGATTAAACTTGGCAGTGATGATCCTTGGGTCAACCTTCACAATAGTTGCTAAAATAAACTTGATCCATGTAGAACTCTGGTTGCCATGGCAACAAAAAAAATAAAAATGAAAACTTTAAAAATCATCTTCTTCAAAACTACTGGCCAGATTTTAAAATAATTTGGTATAGATGTTCCTTGGGTCAATCTATTTATCTCAGGTGAGCGATTTAGGGCCATCATGGGCCTCTTGTTTCTGTTTCTTAGAAGAAAATCAGGGTTCCCACTGTCAGGGAAAAGTCAGGGAAAAATGAAATTGGTTAGGGAAATTTGGAAAGTCAGGGAAAAGTCAGGGAATTTTACAATCAAGGAATGTCGACCAAACAGCAGGAGGTTTATAATAAGGAAAGGCAAAGGCAGTTTCTTCCATTTGGCTTTATTCAGTAAATTTGAATTGTCAGATTGGCATAATATTAAATAAGTTACCAGTAGCATCCAACTGGCACACCATCGATCATTTCATGTTTGAAATTAAAAAAGTATCTAGAAGTAACCTAGTTTTGGAAGATCCATATTTGCGGCTGGATTTGCGCTTAATTTGGTCAGGGAATTTTGAGTTTGGTCAGGGAAAAGTCTGGGATTTTTTTTTTCAATTTTGTGGGAACCCTGAAAATACCAAACAACTAAAAAATACCAATCAACTAAAATATTGCCTGTGCTTAGTAAAGAAATATATGCTTTCTACTTTAGGTTTGATACACTCACTTGTAATGGCAGAGATGTGAAAACTTAGAGGTATAAGCAGCTCAAAAATAGAAAATTATCATACGTATATGCAGACTTCCTTGAACGCTCGGCTATTATCGGTTGTTTCTGTAATTGTCGATATTTGCTCTCTCGATAAACTTTGGTGATATCCGTTGATACAGTTTGTGGGCAACACATCGGCAGAGATGTGAATACCTAGATATAATATAGCTTCGTGGCATCGGTAACTCATTCTTTAGACATAATTAAACTGGTCTTTAAATGTACTAATTTTAAGGGAAGGGATCATAATGAAAAAAGTTGTATATTGGTGTTTTCTTAGTACGATATTAACCCTTTCCCTCATATAGACTCATTTTGACGCACTCTATAGGTACCACATAAAGCCTGATCTGCAGAAAACCACAGTTAAACCTTACCAAATTTAATTACAAAATCCTCATTTCCAGACCACTGAGGAGCAGCGAACAGCATAAAACCTGATCAGCCTGTGAGTTACTCGCAGGCTGATCTGGTTTTATGCTGTTCGCATAGGTCTTTTCATGGTGTCCTCTATGAGGGAAAGGGTTAAATAATATTGACATTAAGTTCCAGGTTGTATAAAAAATATGAGAAACATTATTAAACGTTTTACATACCTTCATATTCTAATCCCTCTTATTTTCTGTTAAAATCCTGTATCTGCGTTTATTTCCACAGAGAACATGTAAAGAGTAAAATCCCTAACATATTTACTGATAAGAATAAGTTTATTGTTTGGTATGATTATGTAATTTCCTGTTTGGGGTCAATCAAGTGGTTTTAAAAGGATTACCTGTGTTAAGTGATCTGTGTGTATGTGGAGGTGCCTAATTGGATGTGCGATTTGATGGCATGATTTATGGCCCTGGGTGTGACATATTGTCAAATCTCAAGACAATAGCCAATCACATAAAGAGGTGACGCTTACAGATGGCCGGGGTTTTATAAGTTAAGAATGCAGATTTTCTGTCTTGTGACGTTTTAATTTAATCGGAGTTACACGGGGCATAATAAATGTGTCGGAAATTACATAGAGTGTTGTTAAGATAATTCGCCTGAGACAAACTGATATTGTGTTTGTGTTAAATAATATCGATTCCGAAAAGGTGGAAAATAGCCACAAATGCTTCATTTTTTTTCTTGATTTATAAGAGTTCTGAAGTTATTAAAACTTTAGTTATATATATATCGGCTATATATGTGTTTATGAATGTGCCAAAATTTCTAAGAGAATGGAAAAAATGACAAAAAGTATCTGCAAATATGTGAAGCATAAGAAGACAAAATGTGAAAGGTGGGTTTTGTTCTATTAACTAAATATGTGTGCTTTAGTATTTTGTTTTATTTGGAAATTCCCGTACCTCGTATTAGAGAGAATCAAATTTTTATCGTCCTGTGCTGAGACTGTGCTGTGACATTTCATTTGATTCGTTAGAAAATATAAGAGGAACACATGTGTCAGAAAAATTAAAGAAAATCAAATGAAACCAAAAAACAAAGTGTATTTACTACTGAAATGAGCTTAAAATGTCTATAATGTATCGAAAAATGCAATGTTTTGGCATATAGACGTAATAAATATAGATCCTTAGCTGTTTGAAGAGAGGGATAAATTCCTTAATGGATTTAAATTAATTCATATAACAGTCTCGATACAGACCAATAAAAAAAAGATTTCCTCGAAAACAAGCAGCAGGATTATCAAACCGAAGTTAAATACTAACACAAATATATCTGCTTCATCGATTTCAGCGTTGTTTTAGAGAAGATCTTGTTTTTTAACGTCTGTTTCGAGACAATATGATGACATTTCATTCGATTTGTAAGAAAATACAAGAAATAAACATGCATCAGAAAATTAAAGAAAATAAAATGAAATTAAAAAACGAAGTGTATTGAATATTGAAATTTATAGCTTTAGAACTTCATAAGGTATCAAAAAATGCAAGGTTTTAGTCTATCAATCAAATAAATTAAGATCCTTAGCTATTTGAAGTGGGGCTAAATTTCGTGAGTTATTTTTACTGCTTCCTTAAACAGTGTCGACATAAGCCGATAAGACAATGTGTTGGGTTATCACATCAAAGTAAAATACTAACACACATGTGTCTAGTTCACCTATCTCAACCCCCCTTTTTTATACGCTACCAGAGGCGGTCGTATATTGGTGTCATCTCCGTCCGTCTGTACGTCCATATCTTGTGAACGCAACTCCTCCTACGTTTATGAATGAATCTTTTCAAAACTTGGTCAATGTCATTACTATAATGGGTAGATGTGCATGAAGTGGCGATTTTCTGGTTCATTGGATTTTTACAAGATTTGTGTCCCTTGAAACTTAGTCTCTGTAGCTGAATGATATTGCAGCCTTGTGAACGCAACTCCTCCTACATTTCTGAATGAATCTTTTCAAAACTTGGTCAATGTCATTACTAAAATTGGTAGATGTGCATGAAGTGGCAATTTTCCGGTTCATTGATTTTTACAAGATTTATGTCCCTTGAAACTTAGTCTCTGTAGCTGATTGATATTTCAGCCTTGTTAATGCAATTCCCTGTATGTTTCTGACCTAATCTTTTCAAAACTTGGTCAATGTCATTACTATACTGGGTAGATATGCACAAACAGGGAATTTGATGTTCATCAATATTTGCAATAGTTATGTCTTTCTAAACTTGGTCTCTTGAAAAAGCAACTCAAGTTTCTAAACTGGTAAAAGTGCATAAAGAAGGGATTGGAAGCCTTTTTAGGGTTCTATCTCTGTTCAGCTTAATTAATTGGTTTCACAGACTTCATTATGAGCTTATGCTTACAGAAATGTTAAAAGCAATAATTAAAAGGACCCTCTTGGTCTTTATATTTTGTGGCGGCGTATATTGTGGCAGCACTGGCACTCTTGTTAGCGATTTGTCAACCAATATTTTACGTATTTTCAAAAACTTTTTAGCTCACCTGGCATGAAGTGCCAAGGTGAGCTTTTGGGACCAGCCTTTGTCCGGTGTCTGTCGTTGTGAGTTGTTAGTCGTCTGTCATCAGTCGTCAACAATTTACTTAAAAATCTTCTTCTCTGAAACTACTGATGGGAAAGTAATCAAACTTTGCAAGGATGTTCCTGAGGTGATCCCCTATAAAAATTGTTCAAATGGTTCCGGTCTGTTGCATAATTAGGTCACAGGAGCTAAAAATAGATTTTAAAAGTGAAATCTTAAAAAATGTTCTCAGAAACCACAAGGCCTGGAGTTTAGATATTTGGTATGTAATATGGGCTAAGAGACCTCTACCAAGTTTTTTCAAATCAAGTGACCCCTGGGGCAGGGCCAATTTTGACCCCAGGGGTCACTTGATTTTACATAGCCTAATGATACCAGGTGAGCGATCGAGGGCCATTATGGCCCTCTTGTTGTTATTTTGTAAGATTATCGTCACAAATTCATGATGGCGGTCGCTCTGCAATTTTTTCCCAGGATGCATCAAATCAAGCATACGCTACATCGAGTAACCTTTGGACATAGAGTTTAACTGTGTGACGTCACAGTTTCCACTCCGTTTAATGTAGCTCTGTGGTAATGGAATTATACTGCTTAAATTGGCGAATTTGGGTTTTCTTGTTTATGACACTTAAAATGCAGATTTTAAATGTTGGGTTGTTTTAGGTTGGATTTTGCTGTCATTATTCCAGCAAAAGTTATTTAAGTCAAAAATATCCTGCTATGGTAATTACAGAGAACCCTGAGTGCAGTCAGAGACATCCAGGTAAAACCTGGACCGACCTACCAGGTTTCCAGGTGAAAGGCTTCCACACATTATATTATTTATGTATATATATATATGAACATTTTGAGTGACACTGACAGTATTCAAACTGTATTGGTGTGGGGCAGATTGACTTAGACCATTTGGCCACGGAGGCCCCCTGAAATAAGAATGATCAGTAAAAAAGATGAAAATGAGTAAATAGTCCTGGTTATAAACATCTAATGATGATAACTTTTTTCCCATTTTTTAATATTTCTTTTCATGACTCTACTTTCCCAATTTTAGCTTAAGTCTTTTTCCCAAATTAGTTTCATTTTTAGAAAGTTACTGATACAGAAAAGCGAGTAACTCGCAGGCTGATCAGGTTTTATGCTGTTCGCTGCTCCTCAGTGGTCTGGTAATGAGGATTTTACAATTAAATTTGGTAAGGTTTAACTGTGGTTTTCTGCAGATCAGGCTTTATGTTGTTCCTATTGAGTGCGTCAGAATGAGTCTACATGAGGGAAAGGGTTAAAGTATAAGTCACAGATTTACTATCATGTAAGATTCAAATTCCTTCGTTTTCATAAATGTTCATTCCCATTGACCTTGAATGCCTGTGTAATGAGCTGTCCATAACATTTAACCATTCAGCCCTGTTATCAAGTTTAAAATCACATTGATATACATGTAGTTATGCTTTCATCTGTACCATTTTACGTCATCCATCTTTTGTCAAACAAGTTGAATATTTTGAAGCGAGAACAGTTTTACTATATAATTACTGTAAGAGATGGGGCGACTCAGTGTAATCAGGTCGGAAAGATGCATTCATGCGTGACAAGTTAAAGAAACTCCTCAAACTGTGTTAAGTGTTTATATATTTCCTCTAGTGATTCCCACCAGGATAATATTTCCATTTGAGGAAATTTTGTGAGGGTATGTCTCATTAACATATTCTAAATTTGCAGATTTTGCCTCAAAAGGTTAGTTTTCATATTCATGTGCTAATATTTCTTTATTATACTTTTGATAATTATGTGGAGGATGTTTTGGTCTGAGATCACGCTTCTGTTAACGTTTGTAAGCTCTCATTTTCATAAATTCTACCAAGGTATATGCACAGCTTTTGTATTTATATACAAGGTATGTAGTTATTTGAATCTGAAAAGAAATATGTATTCTTGATTTTAAAATAACCATAATCGTGCACAACTGTGCATCAATTAAGTTTGTGATTAATGAATTGCAGGGATCACTTTGATGAATGAATAAATGTAACAAGATAGCAAAGTGATACATAATGTATATATCCAACATTTTCCAAGGTGAGGTGTTTTTGAAGTCTTAGAGTATACATATCATCAAAAATTAAACACTTTGTCATGAGTTTAACCCTTTCCCTCATAGAGGATACCATGAAAAGACCTATGCGAACAGCATAAAACCAGATCAGCCTGCGAGTAACTCGCAGGCTGATCAGGTTTTATGCTGTTCGCTGCTCTTCAGTGGTCTGGTAATGAGGATTTTACAATTAAATTTGGTAAGGTTTGAGTTTGGCTTTCTGCAGATCAGGCTTTATGTGGTACATGTAGGTACCTATTGAGTGCGTCTAAATGAGTCTATATGAGGGAAAGGGTTAAGTAATGCTAATGTTTTATCACCTATTTACCTGTCAGCTAAGTATCATGCATGTTTAGTATGATTGGCTTTGACTTCTTGTTTGAATTTGTTGGGATTTTAAACTTTATACTTATATTCAAAGTCATCGTTAAAAAACATAAGAATTAGTACAGTAAAATTTTCGTTTCCTGAGATTTCACAATAAACTTTTTTTATCATTATGTTTTTGACTCTGCAAGTTGATCATTAACCATAATGTAGTTTAAACATATTTTTATTTTACATCAATTTAGAATCAAAGTTCTTATAGATTAAATCATTATTATTTCTGGGTTGGACCAGTACTTTGCACCTTGGAAAGCCAGGAACAGTCTGTGCCCCTTATAGGGTTCAAACCAACAACCATCAGATCTGCTGCCATGTACATTGGCTCTTGACCATGATGTCTAATTATTAGTCCTCAACTGGTGTTTACACCGGATAGGACTATAGGTTTACCCCTCCTCTGTCCGTCCTTCCGGAAATCTGGATCCCGCCATTACCTAAAGAACGTTTAGATAATATTATGAAACTAGGTGTATGAATAGATGGCAGTATGGAGATCTGCATGTCACTTTTTTTTTTTCTCGGACCAAATTCTGGTTGCTAATTGGTAACAGAAAAATTATGCACCTCTTGGTAGGGGACTCATATGTTGCATGCAACATCACCCCAGTAAAAATGTCCACCGAATACCAATGGAATTCCAATAGTAAATTTCATTAGTGTACCACTGAAAGTTTACCACTGGTATTTCAGTGGAATACCAGTGGCATATTTTAGAGCTGGGCTGTATACACATAAACATTACCTGCAGTTTTCAAGTAGGAAAAAATTAAAAGCTCTAACATCTAAGCTTGCATGAATAACCATTTATATACATGCAGCAATGATATATATCTTGTCACTGTTGAATTTGGTTAGATCTATTTCTTGATTTATTGCGTGTGTAAATTCTTCCCACCACCTATCCATGGACACATGAGGATGTTACTGGATGATACTGGATGTCATCGCCCATGGCGTTATTTTGTGAATTGATACCAGTAATGTCATGTCCCCAGGACTGTTGGAATCAAGGGTTATGTATTTTATGACATTCATTCAGGGTGAACTCTCCAACAAATGGATAATGATACCCTTACTTTGCTTCATATATAAAAAAACCGAGGTCACATAAAAAATTGAGAGGAACGCATTAAATTTAGCTGTACTTCAGCCATGTACACCTGTATATTATGTTGGATATAAATAGTTGTTATAGTGACCTGATTAGCCTGGATGAGCAATTTTCCAGGGATAAAAGTACATGTTTTGCTGGGATTTAATTTTATCCTTTTCTGAAAATTTCATTAGATTCATACAGTTTTCCTCATATTTACTTTTTGCTATACAGGATTTTTCTTTCTCTTAAATCAAGAAAATTGCAAAAAATCATACCTAATTACCATTTTTAGCTCGACTATTCGTAGAATATGAGAGCTATTGTAGTCACCCTGGCGTCGGCGTTGGCGTTGCAGCTTTTGGTTAAAGTTTTGCGTGCAAGTTACTATCAACCTTATATCTCAATAACCATTTATGGTATTGACTTGAAAGTTAATAAATATGTTCAGGGGCATCAGACAACCAAGGTAGATAACTCTTGACTGAATTTAATATGAATTATGGCCCCTTTTTAACTTAGAAATTTTGGTTAAAGTTTTGCATGCAATAGAAAATTTGGTTAAAGTTTTGCGTGCAAGCTACTATCTAGTTTGTATCTCAATAACCATTCATGGTATTGACTTGAAAGTTTACAAATATGTTCAGGGGCATCAGACAACCAAGTTAGATAACTCTTGATGGAATATATTACAAATTATGGCCCCTTTTTAACTTAGAAATTTTGGTTAAAGTTTTGCATGCAAGGTACTTTCATGCTTATATCTCAGAGTCCAGGCATGGAATTGATTTGAAATATCTTTAATATGTTTAGGGGTATCATACTATAAAGGAAGAAAACACTTGATGGAATAAATTAAAAATTATGACCCCCTTTTAACTTAGAATTATGGTTAAATTTTTGCATTCAAGCTACTATCCAGCTTATATCTAAGAAATTGCTTGTGGAATTGACCAGAAAGTTAAGGTGTGTCTTCAAGGGCATCAGAAAACAGGAGGATAACTTTTGGACTGATGCAAATTATGGCCCTTTTCTAACATGGATTTTTGGTTTAAGTTTTGCATGCACAGTGTTTTTGTGCTTATGTCTCAGTAACAAGGCATGGGATTGATTTTAGACATCATTAATATATTAAGGGGTATCAGACTATCAAGGTATATCATTTTTAGCTCACCTGAGCACTTTGTGCTCAAGTGAGCTATTAGGATCGCCCTGCGTCCGTCGTCCGTCGTCGTGCGTCGTCCGTCGTCAACAATTTTCTTGAAACGACATCTCCTCTGAAACCACTGGACAGAATTTGATTAAACTTGGCAGGGATGATCCTTGGGTCAACCTTCACAAAAGTTGCTAAAATAAACTTGATCCATGTAGAACTCTGGTTGCCATGGCAACAAAAAGAAAAAAAAAATGAAAACTTAAAAAATCATCTTCTTCAAAACTACTGGTCAGATTTTGAATTAAATTGGTACAGATGTTCCTTGGGTCAACCTCTACCAAAGTTGCTAAAATTATTCCGATCCGTAAAAAAACATGGCTGCCAGGGGCGGGGCTTATTTGCCTTATATGTATATAGAGAAACCTTTAAACAACATCTCCTCTGAAACCACTGGACAGATTTAGATTAAACTTGGCAGGGATGATCCTTGGGTCAACCTTCACAAAAGTTGCTAAAATAATCTGATCCATGTAGAACTCTGGTTGCCATGGCAACAAAAAGAAAAAAAATATGAAAACTTTAAAAATCATCTTCTTCAAAACTACTGGCCAGATTTTAAAATAAATTGGTACAGATGTTCCTTGGGTCAACCTCTACCAAAGTTGCTAAAATTATTCCGATCCGTAAAAAAACATGGCTGCCAGGGGCGGGGCTTATTTGCCTTATATGTATATAGAGAAACCTTTAAACAACATCTCCTCTGAAACCACTGGACAGATTTAGATTAAACTTGGCAGGGATGATCCTTGGGTCAACATTCACAAAAGTTGCTAAAATAAACTTGATCCATGTAGAACTCTGGTTGCCATGGCAACAAAATGAAAAAAAAATGAAAACTTTAAAAATCATCTTCTTCAAAACTACTGGCCAGATTTTAAAATAAATTGGTACAGATGTTCCTTGGGTCAACCTCTACCAAAGTTGCTAAAATTATTCCGATCCGTAAAAAACATGGCCGCCAGGGGCGGGGCTTATTTGCCTTAAATGTATATAGAGAAACCTTTAAACAACATCTCCTCTGACACCACTGGACAGAATTTTATTAAACTTAGCAGGGATGATCCTTGGGTCAACCTTCACAAAAGTTGCTAAAATAAACTTGATCCATGTAGAACTCTGGTTGCCATGGCAACAAAAAGAAGAAAAAAAATGAAAACTTAAAAAATCATCTTCTTCAAAACTACTGGTCAGATTTTGAAATAAATTGGTACAGATGTTCCTTGGGTCAACCTCTACCAAAGTTGCTAAAATTATTCCGATCCGTAAAAAAACATGGCTGCCAGGGGCGGGGCTTATTTGCCTTATATGTATATAGAGAAACCTTTAATCAACATTTCCTCTGAAACCACTGGACAGAATTTGATTAAACTTGGCAGGGATGATCCTTGGGTCAACCTTCACAAAAGTTGCTAAAATAAACTTGATCCATGTAGAACTCTGGTTGCCATGGCAACAAAAAGAAAAAAAAATGAAAACTTTAAAAATCATCTTCTTCAAAACTAGTGGCCAGATTTTAAAATAAATTGGTACAGATGTTCCTTGGGTCAACCTTTTTATCTCAGGTGAGCGATTTAGGGCCATCATGGGCCTCTTGTTTACTATTACTATGAAGGGCAAGAATTTAAATAGATTTCATTTGATTTACCAACAAGCATTTTGAATAGTCGAGCGTGTTGTCCTCTGACAGCTCTTGTTAATTTTCAAGAACATTGGACCTGATTTATTTGTGGGAATCTAGAAACTGGTGTTATGTGCAGACAGGGGTCAAAGGGTCTGTGGATGTGACAGATGCAAGGAAACCCCTGCTTGATACTCTGATTTTACAGTCATGCTGTGAAATCAACTATAATGTTTTTATTATCAGACGTTAGTGGCTAACACTAGTATCACACTGTTTTACAAAATTCCAGAGATGGGAAGGGGTATAGACTCCAGGTGGGTCCCCCCTGTGGACCCTTCCTCACTGTCAGTTTATTTGAGGTTCTGCTGCTATTGCAACTTATAGAACAGGATGAACATTAGTCCTGGAATAGAGCTAAATTCTAGCTTTATATGAATACCTGATAGAAGCCTTTTTCATAATGTATTGTTTTTAACAACCCTTTCATAATCTTTAAAGATCTCCAAGTTTTAATGTTTTAATTTAGCGGTATGCTTGATTGGTTTCTTTCACTGAGGGAGAATTTCTGAAAGAGATATATGCTAGTGTCACACACTATTGATATGAATGTCAGCAGGATTTATGAGTGATGATTATAATGCTTAGAGTTCCTTGAAGGGCTGTAATCTCTAATTGTATTTTCAGAACTGAATTGTTTTTTACAATGTTACCATTTGTGCTTCCACAGGGTTCAAATTGAAGCTCGCATACTCACAAATGCAAGTGGAAATTCATAAATGTGAGTTACAATTTCAATTTTTGTGAGTAAAAAAATATTGTGGCTAATGTTGAGTTAAAGAACTATGATCCAAAGCCTGCAGTTAGAAGATGATGTCTGGAGAGAGACAGAAAAGACCCACCACTCTGCTACGTGGGGCCCGAAACTAAAATTACATCATAATATGCTCGGCTTGTTGTCACTGTATGCTATGGTTCATAGTTTTGCACTGTGATGTATAACTGACACTAGACTCTTTATAAGTAAATCATTTGAAACTTTAAAATTGCGAGTTGATTTTTTATTAAGCAAGTAAAAGAATTTACTACTTGCTAAAAATAGCAAGTGCACAATCTGGCTTAATTCAAACCCTGTTCTAGAAAATCTAGAGTACATCATAATATAAATTGGCCCTGGTGGTCAAGTGTTGCTTTGGTGCAGAACTATAGGCGCTACTTCTTTATAGAATTTCATGACGGTTTTGCACCATTAAAATGATTAACTAAGCCTCGATCCAGCTCTGAAGTTTTAACTTAATTTATTTTATATCGATACTGAAACAAACTATCACAGTTTATATAAATCAGTCTTGATGGCTCAAGCTGCAGCATTTGTGGTCATTATCATTATTGTATTATCCAGGACGGTTAACTCCACGTCAGGATGGTGTGACTTGGTGTGGTATCATGTCACTTGTCTGTATGGTATGACTTAAGGTGTGGTACCATGCCATTTGGGCTGTGGGGACACCTGTGTGGTATCATGCCACTTGTCTGCGGGGTGATCTGGTATGGTATCATGCCATTTGGCGATGGTTATGCGGCTTAGGTGTGGAATCATATCACTTGTCTGTGGTGTGATACGACAGTGAGGCAGCACCATGCATAGCTGCCTCATATTGACAAAAGCACCTGAAATGACTGAAATACTGTTATTCGGATGTCAAATTTATTTCAGAGAACATCAGGATTCATGTACATGTAGCTCATAAATACATGTGCAAATTGTTTATAAGTTGGGATAAGTGAAACAGATAAAAGTATATCAGGATATCATTAATTATATATATCATTACTGGTATTTTGTGAAAATTATGATATCAGGAAATTATTATTTTGCAAAAGAATATCTTATTTTTGTGAAAAGGATATCAGGATATCACTGTGTCAGTATTTAATAACACTCACTCAGCCCCTCACCGAATGGGTTCAAATCCCGGCAGGGTCATTAGGTTTTTCATGTGAGGAAATCTTCCAGCTGGCTTGCGGTAGGTCCAGGGTTCATTCTAGGATCTAATTTCATGGGGTCATATGGGCCCATCATGAGTAAAAACATGGGTCACTGGGGAAACACTGGGGACATAAGGTTAATTTACCAAATATCTTAAATTTGTGGTTCCTTCTGTTAAACAATTAAACTTTTTGTGTTTCAAGCACAAATTGCATTTCATTACGTTTTTTTCATCATCGAATCGGAAGCCAGGAAAAACTTTTCAACCATGCGTTCTGAAAATTTCTGCTAACGCTACTCGTAGATTTCGTTTCAATACCTGTTATTTCTTTTGAGGGACGATCGGAAACATTAGCGGTCCCCGTCTGTTCATTACGTTCCGACAGATCATTGTTATTATTGTCTGTCTTGCTGCTTTTACTTCCGAAAAAGTCATCGATCGTTCGAAATTGTTTACGCTTCGACATTTTGCATGTATCCGTATAGTGGTAATAAAAGAATAAGTGTGATTGGTTAATGCACACAAGAGACTGATCCGCAAGCCAATGAGAGCGCGTCTTTCATTGAAGATAAGGGCACACTCGATTAAAGTGCGGGAAGTACTGGAGAAAATTAGAACATGTTCAGCGTAAGTTAAAATGTTCGAGATTAAAAAAAGATGCGCCCGTAAGACCGCCTTTCACAAGAAAAATGCGCCCAATGATGTTTTTGTGCGTCATGACGCACAGGGCGCTGCCTAGAATGAACCCTGTAGGTCAGTGTTCTACTCAGATGCCTCCATGCATTCGGGGGTCTTCCTCAACATGTAATTAGCTTGACGTAGCTATATGACTGAAATACTGTCGAAGCGACGGTAAACTCAAATAGTCAAGTCATTATTTAGTGAATTAGGAAATCATTATTTTGTAAAACAATATAATTCTTGGTATTTTGTGAAAATTAGGATATCAGGAAATTATTATTTTGTAGAAGAATATATCTTAATTTTATGAAAAGGATATCATTATTTGTGTCATGATCTAGTGAATTAGGATAGCATTATTTTGTAAAACAATATCATTATTATTTTGGGAAAATGATGTCATTATTTTATGAAAAGGATATCAATATTTTTTGAGGAGGATAACATTGGGGTTGAAAAATCTATAGGGTAAATATATTAGATTTTTGAAAGAGAATGACTTTGGTTGTATGAATGGGTTCTTTATCAAAAAAGAAGTTCTTGTTAAATGTCCCCTTTGATAAGCACTTATGATCTATTCTTCCTTTTTTTAGCTCACCTGAGTACAACGTGCTCGAGGTGAGCTGTTGTGATCACCCTGTGTACGTCATCTGTTGTCATTCATCATGCGGCGTCAATAATTTGCTTTAAATAATATCTCTTCTGAAACCGCTGGACAGAATTTGATTAAACTTGGCAGGAATGATCCTTGGGTGAGCTTTCACAAAAGTTGCTAAAATAAACTTGATCCATGTAGAACTCTGGTTGACATGGTTATGGAAAGAAAAAAAAAATGAAGAAAAAAAATCATCTCCTTCAAAAGTACTGGCCAGATTTCAAAATGTTTTAATACAGGTGTTCCATGGGTAACTATCTACCAAGATGGCTAAAATTATTTCAGTCTGTTAAAAAACATGGCCTCCAGGGGCAGGGCTAATTTGCCTGAAATGTATATAGTGAAAACTTTAAACATCTGAAACCATTAGGCAGAATTTGATTAAACTTAGAAGGGATTATCCTTGGGTGAACCGTAACAAAAGTTGCTAAAATAAACTTGATCTATGTAGAACTCTGGTTGCCATGGCAACAGAAAGAAAAAAATTATGACAAAGTTAAAATTCATCTTCTTCAAAACTACTGGCCAGATTTCAAAATGTTTTAGTACAGATGTTCCTTGGTTAACCCTATACTCAGGTGAGCAATCCAGGGTCTCTATGTTCCTCTTGTTTTGACATTTTATTTAATTCTTGTTTCCAAAGGTGAAGTGTCTCGTTACTGGGAGGTGGTGGGTGCGATCCTCAGCTGCAACAAAGTGGTTTAAGATAATACCACTGACATTACTAGTTTATCACATTGTCCTTGACTCTCGGCATATAATGACCCAGAGTCCGGATAATGTGACTGGGTATGCTATCAATTACGACTGTAACACTCTACAGCAAGGATCCTAAAAACCGATTTTTTACCGGTTTTGACCGATTTTGATCTCAATCGACCGGTTCAGATTTCAAAAAGTACCAAAAAAATCGGTCGAAAAAAAATCCATAATCCTCGTCTAAAACTTTCAAAATCGGTCCAAACGGTTCATAATAGTCTCTCTTACACACCAATTGACCTACTTCTTGAATTTCCGGTGTGCCCTCGGGGCAGGTGTCAGTGGGGGTCAGGCAGGGACTCCCGTCTAGGTCATTATTGAGCAGTTTAGATGAATGGATTGACGGTTTGTACTTAGCGGTTATTTGGACGGTGCCGTGTAATTATCTATGCCGTAATAATGGACCATTGCTTGTTTGCAAACTGTAACCGGTCGACTTTTAAATGCGGTAATTAATGACAATATCAAAGGCTAATCAAAATGTTTGATCTCCTTAGTAATTTGTAATTTGTAAGAACAAAATAAAAGAATTAAAAAAAACTGATAACTGTTTGGTGTTATTACTCAACTTTATATTTGGTATATAAGGGGATGGTATCAGTGACAAGGCTGCATTTCGTTGAAATGGCTCAGCGCAATTTACTTGCGATGTTTAAAAAATCAAATGACCGGCTTGGCAACCTGGCTCATGATGATAAAGAAAACGGGAGTGGTGACCCAGTAAAAAGTACATTTCAAAGTCGGACTGGCAACCCGATATACACACATGGTAGTGGCTAGCTGCAGCACAACGCATTTAAATAAAAAAAATAATCACAAATAAATAAAAGTTATTGACAAAAAAAATATATAAACACAAAGGCACATAATAAACAACACCAAAACGACTGCTTCCAACAATTTATTGATTCGTTAGAGTCATATACAGACCGTCATATACATGCACTTCCGGTAAACAAACTTTCGATTTCGTAGAGGTAAATATTGCAGAAAAATACCTTATTATGCCAACAGGATGCTGAAATATAATAAAAGATCTATTTTCACACTGCAAATGATTCAGGGTATGTTGATTGAAAATATCAATGTTATTTTTTTTTCTTTTTTTTTCGGTTATGTTCTTTTTCGGGGGGGGGGGGGGGGGTACGGAACGGAATTGTTGTAAAGGGGGGGGGGGGGGTTTTTGCCGTCGACCGGTTGAGATTCCAAAATTTTAGGATCCCTGCTCTACAGTGTGATATTGCAGTGACGATGGCAAATATCTGTAGCAGTTGTAGATAGAGTTCTCTCCATATGATTGTGGTTGGATGTTTAACATACTTAAACATTCATGATACAGTGGGGCTTGCGTTCATGTTGGCATATTTTTCGTGTATCGTGTGTGTATCGTGCGTTCCGTTTCCGTGTATCGTTCGTGTATGGTGCGTGCGTTTATCGTGCACGATTCTAACGTGTTTCGTGTATCGTGTAACGTGTTTCGTGTATCGTGTAACGTGTATCGTGTAACGTGTTTCGTTTATCGCATCGTTCCTTCCGTGTGAATCGTTCCGCACGATATATTTTGAGTTCAACGCTTCCTTAAAAGCCAGCATTAGAATTTCAGCTTTTCAAAATCAGTTAAGTGGTTACTCACCGCATGGCAGCATTTAACTGTAGATTACTTACGTTGTCTGTTACAATTTAAGTCTTATATCGATTCATGTTTAATAAAAATAATGAGTTAACTACGTAGAGTGGTCTCCCCTGTATTGTGTACGAAGGGAGATCACTTCACCTGCTGTAAGATAGCCAATTAAATCGTATTATGCGGTTACCAATGACGCTTGGCGCGAATAAATAATTGTTCAAAGCATAGGATCGTTATAGATCTAATAAATTCAATGTGTAACAACAATTATTTGTAATTTCGACACGATTTAATACATGTGACTTCCTATTATAGAACATTCGTTTTTTTTTTCGTGTGTGTGTGTATGTGTTAGTTTTAATGATGGTTTTATTTATAAATTGATTAATTGCCTTGTTCACTTGGGCGAAAAAAACCGAGTAAATCGATTAACCTCGCTACCGTGCCTATCTGCAATCGTTCGTTTCGTGCGGTCCGTGTATCGTGCATCGTGTATCGTGCATCAAACGTGTATATGCATCTTTTTATCGTTCGTTCGTTCGTTTATCGTGTAACGTGCGTGTATCGTGCGGTTCGTTTGCGTTTATCGTGCGTGTATCGTGCGGTTCGTTTGCCAACATGAACGAAAGCCCCACTGTATCATATACACTAAGAAATAGACAGATTTGCATTTAAAATTCTTTTCAAGCTCCACTTCTATATTTACCTAAGTCAGATTGCCTTACAATCCATCAATTATGTCACTTATTGACTGAAAAGATGTCGTCTTGACAACAACAGTCTAGCTATAGTTTGGTTCACTCATTTTTTTTACTGAAGCTCAGATTTACATTTATTTTGAAAACTAGAATGTAATGAAATGGGGTAAGAAATAAAAAGGAACATTGAATTTATTTTGTGAAAATCATCTTTTCAAGAAAGTTCTTTTATGATGTGAGTATGTGTGAGAGAGAGAGATACAAGATACAAGATACAAGAAATATTATTTTAACCCTTTCCCTCATATAGACTCATTTTGACGCCCTCAATAGGTATCACATAAAGCCTGATCTGCAGAAAAACACAGTTAAATCTTACCAAATTTAATTACAAAATCCTCATTTCCAGACCACTGAGGAGCAGCGAACAGCATAAAACCTGATCAGCCTGCGAATTACTCGCAGGCTGATCTGGTTTTATGCTGTTCGCATAGGTCTTTTCATGGTGTCCTCTATGAGGGAAAGGGTTAAGTCAGATACATATATAACAGATGACATGAGCTACAAAAGCTATTTTCCAACAAAAGGAGAAGCAGAGAGAGAGAGAAACATATTGACAAAGATGGAGGGATGGACAGAGAGCATGAGAAAGCTGATAAGACAGAGAGAGAGATGGACAGAGAGAATGAGAAAGCTGAAAGACAGAGAGAGAGATGGACAGAGAGAGAGATGGACAGAGAGAATGAGAAAGATGATAGACAGAAAGAGAGATGGACAGAGAGAATGAGAAAGATGATAGACAGAAAGAGAGATGGACAGAGAGCATGAGAAAGATGATAGACAGAAAGAGAGATGGACAGAGACAATGAGAAAGATGATAGGCAGAAAGAGAGATGGACAGAGAGAATGAGAAAGATGATAGGCAGAAAGAGAGATGGACAGAGAGAATGAGAAAGATGATAGACAGAAAGAGAGATGGACAGAGAGAATGAGAAAGATGATAGACAGAAAGAGAGATGGAC
The DNA here is from genome assembly GCA_021229015.1 of Solen grandis. Taxonomy (NCBI): domain Eukaryota; kingdom Metazoa; phylum Mollusca; class Bivalvia; order Adapedonta; family Solenidae; genus Solen; species Solen grandis. The sequence goes on along the minus strand of CM037791.1, from coordinate 4,336,177 downwards.
AGAGAGCATGAGAAAGATGATAGACAGAAAGAGAGATGGACAGAGAGAATGAGAAAGATGATAGACAGAAAGAGAGATGGACAGAGAGAATGAGAAAGATGATAGGCAGAAAGAGAGATGGACAGAGAGCATGAGAAAGATGATAGGCAGAAAGAGAGATGGACAGAGAGAATGAGAAAGATGATCGGCAGAAAGAGAGATGGACAGAGAGAATGAGAAAGATGATAGACAGAAAGAGAGATGGACAGAGAGAATGAGAAAGATGATAGACAGAAAGAGAGATGGACAGAGAGAATGAGAAAGATGATAGACAGAAAGAGAGATGGACAGAGAGAAAAAAATTATGTGGAAACAACAAAAAAAAACCAACAACAAAAACTTAAAAAAGAAACGAGTAAAACAGTTATGAATGTCTGTAATAACAATCATATACTTCAAGAGACAATGAGATAGAAAGATCACTGTCCTTTGATCAGTGCTGTGTTATGCCTTTAGAAGTGAAACCATCCAGGTCTTAGTTAAGGTAATCCATCCATTATCAAAGTATAATCATGGTCCTTTAAATGCTTAAAAAGACTTAGGTGCAGATGCAAGCATCCACTGACTTGGACTTACAGACTATTTTGCTCAAAGTCTATTTAGCTTGAGGCTTACATTTACTATAAAAATCCCATGATCACTTGATGAACCATGATCACAGTTTAATGATGGATGGATTACCTTAAAACAGGTAATCATTGGGCCACCTGTGGTTTAGTTAGACAGGACAAGTAATTGACAGGTATAGTACGTCTCCAGTGACTGTTACGAACAGTGATTTGTCCTGTTTGGATGCTTAAGGGGTTTTTCCACATTTGATCTATGTTTATTGGAGACAAGAGTGGAGTATGCAAAGAGATATCGGGGTAAATCAGGGTAGATTGAAATCTTTTTATTCGTCTGATTTTGGACACACAGCTTGTGAAGTACATGTATAAGGATAGATGGATTAAAGAAATCAAGGTAGATTGAAATCTCTTTCAATTCTTGTTTGAACTTTTTATTGCCAAGCACTTAGCATAATTATCTGTGTTCATATAGTTGTACTCTTTATTTACCTAGCCCTTTACCTCATTAACATTCATGTATAAATTGTTTTTACCTCATTAATATTTATGTATAAATTGTTTTTACCTCATTAATATTCATGTATAAATTGTTTTTACCTCATTAATATTTATGTATAAATTGTTTTTACCTCATTAATATTCATGTATAAATTGTTTTTACCTCATTTATATTCATGTTTAAATTGTTTTACCTCATTGATATTCATGTACAATTTTTTACCTTGTCAATATTCCTGTGCAAATTTTTATCTTGAAGAGTATTAATTTTCTGAATTTTAAATGGTATTTGAAACCATGGATTTTTCTTAACCCTTACCCTGCTGGAACCGTAAGTGCTAACCTTTGCCACCAGTAAAGAGCCAGGCGGGCCTGCACATCTGTGCAGGATGGCCTGGCTCCTTACTGTTGGCTGACCAACTACAAGTTTTCATCTTGTTATCCTTAAAATTGATAATGGACAGTTAAAAAAAAGGTGTCCGCTAAGTCCATTTGAGAAATTCAGCAGGTTAAGAGTTAATAGAATCTGAGATCCAATACTGCATGAGTAAACAGAGGAGACCTTTTTGCACCCCTCTGTCTTGATTCTCATGCATCTGAGAAACTGAGAAGATGTTTGTCAAATTTCCCCTGAGAAATAAGTTTTGATGGCTAATCAGTGCAAAAAAAAAAAAAAAAAATTGACTAGCTTTTAATACTGTAGATAATGATTTAGTTGAATTTCTTTCAATTGCTTGAGCCCATTCATTGCTAGGTCAACTTCACACAAATATTATTGCAAAGCTACAAAATCATGTTGAGGGTTGGGTGCAAAACCTTTGGCAACTACATATCAATAATGAAGCAGTTACATTAGCTTTGCATCAAGCTCTCTTCTGAGTAAATCAGTAATCCCAGTGTTAATGGTTAGCCTGTGTAAGTCAGTTTGATAACTTCTGCAAATAATGTCCCTGATGGCCGAGTGGTTAGAGCGTTCGCCTCAGGAGTGAGAGGTCGTGGGCTGCGGCTGTGACATACCAAAGTTGTAAAAATTGGCACTATCTTGCTTGGCGCTCAGCATATAAGGGTAGTTCCAGGACTGGTTGGCCCGGTGTCAGGATAATGTGACTGGGTGTGGTATCAGATAGATCAGATGTACATACTGTACAACCTGTCCATAACAACACCTGGTCATAATAACATTAACAACAAGCATGTGGATAACCAGGATAGAATTTTTTTTAAAGTTATTGAGGGGTGAGAGTGAAACTAGGCTAAGTGCATATAGAAATAGAGGCACTTAGCCAGGTTTCGCTTTTACCCCTCATTTTATTAGCCCATCTGTTTTGGAGAAACTACTATGGTCGCTGGGTTGTCCTTGTGCAAAACTTTAATATTGACATATGTAAAACAGACGAGCTTTGGTGCTGCTCTGTGAAGCTCTTGTTTTTTAGTCAAAAAAGGTAACAGATTGCATAATGGTCTTTTATCTGTCTTTCTCTTTAGTCTTAGTTGGTCTTGTTGTCGAAAAATTAAAAGAAATTAAAGATGATTTTATCTTAGCCTCAGCTAAATTTGCCGATTTGGTAGAGTCAGCCACACATATTGTTTGTGTGAGATGACGAAAGTATGTGGTATTAAAGTCAGTCAAGCATATACTTTGTGTGGTTGTTTATTTAACCCTTTCCCTCATAGAGGACACCATGAAAAGACCTATGCGAACAGCATAAAACCAGATCAGCCTGCGAGTAACTCGCAGGCTGATCAGGTTTTATGCTGTTCGCTGCTCCTCAGTGGTCTGGAAATGAGGATTTTGTAAATAAATTTGGAAAGGTTTAACTGTGGTTTTCTGCAGATCAGGCTTTATGTGATACCTACTGAGTGCGTCAAAATGAGTACTATATGAGGTAAAGGGTTAAGGACTTGCAAATTGTGGTTTTAGGAAATAATTTTCTTTTGGAGTGCATCATCACTTAAATAAAGAATATCTCATATTCATGTGCTTTGAAAGTGATATTTATGGTAATGACATTTTAATTCATGGTTGAGTCTGCTTGTGGAAGCTCAACATAGTCGCCACAGTGTTTAGTGTAAGTGCATTATGCAAAAGTACATCTCGTCATCCGGATGTACTTGTCAGGGCCTAAACTTAGATATGAATCGCAGGATTTTCAATTAACTTGGCAGTATTGTTAGCCTCATTTAGACAATGTGCCATACTCAAAAATTGGCACCCTAACTCTAAGGTCAAGGTCATACTTAAAGGTAAAATGTTGTCATGCTGGATTTGCCTCTCCAGGCTCTAAATTTAACATGAATTGCTGGGCTCTAAATAATTTTGCAGTAAGATAAGGATGTGGCAAACCCTAGCTCCAAGGTCAAGGTCATTCATATTGAAAGGTCATGGGGATGTATTTTTTGTCCAGGTTGTAACTAATCTCTGGATAAAAGGATTCTCAAATGATATGACAGTAAGATTTTCATCAATAAGACTATGTGCTGATCCCTAGCTCCTTACTCAAGGTCATACATAGAGGTGAAATGTGCAATTTAAGGCAGGCCTACTTGATTCTGATTGAGGCATTTAATCTCAGGTGAGACAAATCATTGTTTTTGTAATACGAAAATTGATGTAACATGTTTGATTTTTTTTTGGAGAAGCTCTAAGTACTGGTCCAATCCTAAGAAGCAGTAAAAACGAAGTACCATGCCGGTCTGGTTTGTATCAGAATAAAATGACAGAGTGTAATACCATGCCAATATTTATTGTGTGACAAAACACTGTCATCAAATGACTACTGTTGATGAGACATTAAATCAAAGCAAAAAACAAACAAACACACACACAAAAAACCCCAGCAAAATAATTTATTTTCCAAATGACTGAATTTCAAGCAGTGGGACAGAAACGTTTGTTTTGGTTATACTGATATCATGTTACTGACAACTCACAATAGAGGAGAAACTTGTTTAAGTGGACCTCTAGCTCAGTCTGTAGAATGGCCCTGGTTGATCCCTGCTTGGCACTCGGCATATATACAGGGTATTATATACATATACAGGACTGGTTGGTCTGGTCACAGCAGTGTTAGGATAATGGGACTGGCTATGGTATCATGCCTCAAGTCTGCAGCGTGATACTGCAGTGTGGGAGCATTATATCTGTCTCAAGTAGACATAGTCTCCAAATGACTGAAATTCTGTTGGTGAAAAAAAAAAAAACAGTCTCAAACACCAGTCTGTAGAGCATTCTTCCTGGGTTCGAATCTTGGTCAGGCTGCTCATTTTTCTCACTCTGTTACACTGAACTGATGATGGCAGTTCAGATCAACACTTTGAAAATAAAGATAAAATAAATCATTTGCCAGAAAGTAAAATAATTTAACAGTACAATATTAACTCAGTATTTCCAACAAATGAATTTTATCTGTAATAGTGGGAAAGAATCTATCATTATTATTATTACTATGGTAATATTAAGACAAAAGTCCCTATACTGTCTCTAAAGGAATTGAAATACTGCTAGTGGTATGCTAAGCATGTTTATGTTTGTTGAAGATACATTCAGGTAGCTGTAACTTCTAAATTATCACTTCTTATCATAATTTTGTTATGTTCTGTGTCGGACTGTTAAAGCTGTCATGTACTGAGAGTAAAGTGGTGAAGGTGTCTAGGGCTCAGCATAGGACTGATTTGCCAGTCTTGGGTTCATTTAAGCATTTAGGGATTTGGTTCCCTGATTATACTCTTTATGCTATGGTAAAACAGGGATACAAATATGTTTGGGACCTTTTGGTAATTTAACTGAATGCAGGAGAGTTGTCAGGTTAGTGTGACTGGCTATGGCATTATGCCTCATGTCTATAATTTAATCTTATACATACTTTTTACGTTGATTTTGAAACAAGTTCATTTTAAAACTTACTCCTCTTGACTGTTCCTGGGTTGGATCAGTACTTTGTGCCTTTTGAATCTCTTTAAAGGCTGTCTTAATTGTCAAGTGTTTGCTATGTTTTTGTAGCATAATGGGTTTGATCATCAACTGCGACATACCAATGTTATTAAAACGGTCCTAGTATATTTCTGTTGCCCTAGGTGCTCAGTCCTTGAGGGTAGTTAATGGTCCAGTCTCAGGATAACATCAGGGTATTATCATGCCAGTTGTTAATAGTGTGATATTGCATTGATGCAGCACTATGTCACAAATGACTGAGTTACTATGAATGTGTCATAGTACCATTAACTCACAATAGGGGAGAATCATAATTATACCCCCACAAATGAAATTTGGGGGGGTATATAGGAGTCACCCTGTCGGTCGGTCGGTCCATCGGTCGGTCGGTCGGTCCGTTCGTCGGTCCGGCGGTTGGTCTACAAATATTTGTCCGGAGCATTTCTCCAAAACTAAAGTAGCTAGGTTGATGAAACTTCATAGGTAGATAGACCTTGATGAGAGGAAGTGCAGTGCATAAGAACCATAACTCTGAATGTATTTTGAAAGGAGTTATTGCCCTTTGTCATTTTTAATCTTTTGATTTTGTCCGGAGCATAACTCCAATACTAAAGTAGCTAGGTTGATGAAACTTCATATGTAGATTGATCTTGATGAGAGGAAGTGCAGTGCACAAGAACCATAACTCTGAATGTATTTTGAAAGGAGTTATTGCCCTTTGTCCTTTTTAATCTTTTGATTTTGTCCGGAGCATAACTCCAATACTAAAGTAGCTAGGTTGATGAAACTTCATATGTAGATTGATCTTGATGAGAGGAAGTGCAGTACATAAGAACCATAACTCTACATGTTTTTAAAGGAGTTATTCCCCTTTGTTAATTTTTGTCTTTTGATTTTGTCCGGAGCATTTCTCCAAAACTACTGTACTTATGTTGATGAAACTTCATATGTAGATAGACCTTCATGAGAGGAAGTGCAGTGCCTAAGAACCATAACTCTGCATGTATTTCAAAAAGGAGTTGTTGCCCTTTGTCATTTTTAATCTTGATTTTGTCCGGACCATAACTCCAATACTAAAGTAGCTAGGTTGATGAAACTTCATATGTAAATTGATCTTGATGAGAGGAAGTGCAGTGCACAAGAACCATAACTCTGCATGTATTTTGAAAGGAGTTATTGCCTTTTGTCATTTTTAATCTTTTGATTTTGTCCAGAGCATAACTCCAATACTAAAGTAGCTAGGTTGATGAAACTTCATATGTAGATTGATCTTGATGAGAGGAAGTGCAGTGCATAAGAAAACCACAATGTAAATTCTTAAAGACAGGTTTTTGCAAACAATAAATATGGATGTGAACCATAATTAGACTGCATTTTTATTCTCCTCAGCTACAGATCTTGGGGGCAAATTGTTTTCTTCTGTGTGTCTGTATGTGTGTCTCTCTGTCTATCTGTCTGTCTGTCAAAACTTTTTAGCATTGTCCAAAACTTTTGAACCATTGCTCACACTAACTTTAAACCTTACATACATGTAGTCTTTCACTCAAACTTTTGAAACTGTATTCCTACACATGACAGACTTCCGGTGTGGGTATTGATCACCTTTAGTGATAATATTTTTTTTTGGTATGCTTATAAGCCCAAATCCTATGTGTGAACATTCGTTTTATGTGTCATGTGAATACATCCTGTGTCAAAGATGGGGGTGGGGGTATGAATCACCTTCAGTGATAGTTCTAGTTATGTAAGCGGCTGGGTATCTCAGTCGGTAGAGCATTTGCCTTGTAAGCTAAAGGCCCCGAGTTCGAGTCCTGGTCAGGCTGCATATTTTTCTCACCCTGTGACATTTGGTGCCAAATGTGGGACTGTGGCATCGGTGCTAGGTATGTCTAAGACACCTGTATGGGGTTATATTTACCCTGTAACTCCTAGAATTCAGGGACGAATTCTAAAATGGAGGGGGATAATGTCTCAGTACCGATAACTCACAACAGGGGAGAATCATATGTAAGCGGCCGGGTAGCTTAGTCAGTAGAGCATTCACCCTGTAAGCTAAAGGCCCCAGGTTTGAGTCCTGGTCAGGCTGCATATTTTCCTCACCCTGTGACAAATGGTATGTTAAATTTGTGCAAACAAACAAAATCTTGTCAATTTGGAACCCTGTGTTACCTAAAGTCCTATATACTCCTTCTGTCCCACTGCTGGGACAGACATGGATATGACTGCACAGAATTTGTGGGTAGGGCCTAAGTGGTTATAATTGCTGAATTACTGTCACTTATCTCCTCATTTGAGTTAGAATCTCAGTCACATTTTTCAAGTGAGGAAGCCCTCCAGCTTAGGGGCCCGTTTCACTAAACCCTCATACAAACACATATGATCTTAGTCCAAAGTCTGTTGCTTTACATAGTGTCTACTAATGTCTTATTTTCACAATAAAACATGAAGAAAGATGACCCAATATATTGTATTATACAAACACAACACTTTTTATAAAGAAAAATTTACAGGAAATTAACAAGGGACCTACAGATCTCCAAAATTTGGGTCGAGGAAAATTCAGTTCAAGATGTTTTGTAAAATTCCTAGCTTAGTATATAGGTTATTGCCATTGAATGCTCTATGTTTGTGAAGATGTGTCGCAGTGTGTGTGTCTGCATGCCTAAGGCACATATATAAATCCCAGTATGAAAAATATTGTTCGTTGGATTAAGATATGCAACAGTGATCAAGCAGAAATGTGTGGACTTTACTCCAGGTAAGTAAGTGAACACACCTTTTATGAACCCTTAGCATGGTGTGGCTGCTAGACTTTGGACCCTCTGTTCATGATTCATGTACCATGTGTCCCAATACACCATGGCACCCTAGGTATGTCACCTGGTAGAAACGTGGGAAACCTCCCATTTACCTGTCTATGTCCAAAGGACTGTCCCTTTATAGACATTGAATCTTCACCACTCTTATAAAAAGGGTTGTAATGAAGACTTTGCTTTCAAGTCTATTTGGTGGGAAGTTGAGAAAGTTAGTGTTGTAAACTGAACATAGTGCTTTCAGGAGTAGGACATGCATTTTTTCATTGTATTGAAAATATGATTAATATTTCTTTGGTACAAATTTATGACAGTGAGTATCATTTTTTGTATGTTGATTTTCTTTTTTCATTTTGGTCAGTATCTTTTCAAGGAGTAATTTAACCTTAAATTTGTTTTGATTCCTTTGTGAACTGAGGAGACCCAGGTCAGACAGGTCCCTCCAGGACTGAATTTTAAATGGTTTATATTAACCCTTAACCTGCTGTATTTCTCAAATGGACTCAGCCGGCATCTTTTTTTGGAACTGTCCATTATCAATTTTAGGGATAACAAGATGAAAACTGTAGTTGGTCAGCCATCAGTAAAGAGCCAGGCCAGCCTGCATGGATGGCAAAGGTTAGCAGGGTAAGGGTTAAATAATGGTTTTATTTGCTGTACAGGCTTGCGTATAGCACAGTGAGCAAAAAGCCTGGCTGACATAAGACTCTGGTCTGACAATTCTTTGCAACAGCTGTCTGATCTGGGTTACTCTGTTGCCAAGGTTCAAAGCTTTTCTTAGTAAAATTTTATTAGATCACTGTTAGACATTTTATTAGATCACTGTTAGACATTTTATTAGATCACTGTTAGACATTCTATTAGACCACTCTTAGACATTTTATTAGATCACTGTTAGACATTCTATTAGATCACTGTTAGACATTTTATTAGATCACTGTTAGACATTCTATTAGATTACTCTTAGACATTCTATTAGACCACTCTTAGACATTTTATTAGATCACTGTTAGACATTCTATTAGATCACTGTTAGACATTTTATTAGATCACTGTTAGACATTCTATTAGACCACTCTTAGACATTTTATTAGATCACTGTTAGACATTCTATTAGATCACTGTTAGACATTCTATTAGACCACTCTTAGACATTTTATTAGATCACTGTTATACATTCTATTAGATCACTGTTAGACATTCTATTAAATCACTGTTAGACATTCTATTAGATTACTCTTAGACATTCTATTAGATTACTCTTAGACATTTTATTAGATCACTGTTATACATTCTATTAGATCACTGTTTGACATTCTATTAGATCACTGTTAGACATTCTATTAGATCACTGTTTGACATTCTATTAGATCACTGTTATACATTCTATTAGATCACTGTTTGACATTCTATTAGATCACTGTTAGACATTCTATTAGATCACTGTTAGACATTCTATTAGATCACTGTTATACATTCTATTAGATCACTGTTAGACATTCTATTAGATCACTGTTTGACATTCTATTAGATCACTGTTATACATTCTATTAGATCACTGTTAGACATTTTATTAGATCACTGTTAGACATTCTATTAGATCACTGTTAGACATTTTATTAGATCACTGTTAGACATTTTATTAGATCACTGTTAGACATTCTATTAGATCACTGTTAGACATTCTATTAGATCACTGTTAGACATTCTATTAGATCACTGTTAGACATTCTATTAGATCACTGTTAGACATTCTATTAGATTACTCTTAGACATTCTATTTGAAATTAAAACACTTAACATCTAGCCCTATTGACATTCAGATTTTCAAAATGTAAATGAAATGGGTCAGCCATGCATGTGATTATATATTTTATGCTAGAGTTGTAACATTATCTTGAAAATGATCTGATACGAAAGATAGGTAGAAAAAATGACAATTAATATTTTGATCCTATCTGGCTGGCATGCACAATAAAATCAGCCTATTCATTTTAGCTTATCATGACTGTAACATGACTGTGCAATTTGCAATGCAAATCTAGGAATAAAAACATTGACTGTAAACCAGTTTATGTTCTCATGCACTACACTGTAAACT
>CM037791.1:4276126-4326126 GCA_021229015.1 Solen grandis | reverse complement strand
CCATATATAATTAGAGAAGTTATACTAAAATCAAATAATTCATATATTTTAAAAAGCACTATTCATAATCTGATACAGACTGATATATTATTAATGATCTTAATTAAATCATACATGGTTAAACAAAAATTATTGAACATAACCTACAAAACCATAAGATTTTATCAAAAATGTTTGATAAAGAACCATGGCCAAGAACTCAAAAATGTCAAAAGTGTGAAACTATTTAGCTTTTTCACAGGTTGACCCCATTCTTTAAACTTGTATTTAGTCATGAAATGAAAGCAGGACATAAAACATGCACCAATCTTTGCTGAAATATGCATTATTATATTTTCACATAATATAAAATCATGTTTCCAAGGTGAGTCATTTTTAAGTTCTTGAGTATATTTACAACTTGATATCTTTTCAAAGATGATACAAATATCATAGAATTAGACATGTTGTTCATCTAGAAACACAATGGAATAATGATCGCACTTAAAAAGATGGTGATTCCAGAGTATACAAATATATACTTACAGAAACCTGATTTTAATGGCTCTACAGTCCTAATCAAAAATGTGGTTCCCTTTGGAATCTCCTTTAACATTCTTGCAACTTCAAAATGCCTGCATCCTATTAGACTCTTTCCATCTATCTTTTCTATATGGTCTCCGACAGCAATAAGTGGAGTTTTGTCCATAATACTTCCTTCCTTGATACGTTTTATAAAAGCATATCCCGCACCATTATCTGTAATTGTTAAGCCCAAAGCATCCTCTGATTTGGTGACTTCCACTTCTTTTGGCTGGCCTTTGATATGGGCAAATATAAAGTCTTCCAATCCAATTTGTCCCCCAAGTAGACGGGTCATATCTATCTTGTGTGTGTTCAGCGTGCAAAACAATATCTGAAGTGTACAGACAGATACACAATCACTACAAAATATCAATTATTTGATACAAATTTCATTTGATATAAAATTTGTCTCTGTCTATGAATCATGGGATCACTTGACCCCATTTGAAAAACAAACAAGTGAAAACCCTGTAAATTCTGTTAATCATACTATCCATAAAAGTACTGCTAACACTGAAAGTGATGAATATCCATGTAATGTTAGCATAGCTGAAGTAGAATAGTCAAGTTATATGATCAAACATCATGCTACTCAATATTTAACCCTTTCCCTCATAGAGGACACCATGAAAAGACCTATGCTAACAGCATAAAACCAGATCAGCCTGCGAGTAACTCGCAGGCTGATCAGGTTTTATGCTGTTCGCTGCTCCTCAGTGGTCTGGAAATGAGGATTTTGTAAATAAATTTGGTAAGGTTTAACTGTGGTTTTCTGCAGATCAGGCTTTATGGGATACCTATTGAGGGCGTCAAAATGAGTCTATATGAGGGAAAGGGTTAAACATGTAGCCCCCTTTTCACTTAGTAAACCAGTGTTCAGGCCCTTTTTGGAATACAAAATGCTCTAGCCACTTTATTTGGAAAATTTCTCATGAGAATTCTAGAAATGAAGTGTTAGTAACTTACATTTTTGAAAATCTGAATGTTTTTTTTTACAATTTTTATATGGGAAGAGGCCAGATATATCTGACCCACAGGGCACCTAGAAAAAAGGCCTTAACAAAATATCTCTATATGAAAATATGATTCAATGACTTACCGATATATATCAGATTATTTTTACAATAGCACTACCCTTACAACATGCTCAATGCCAAGAAGGGAGCTATACCATTACTGACTCATATTGGCACATTTGCAAACCAAGAGGGGATGTCCGATCAGGATCCCCTCTGTTTGCTCATACAATATTATAGACCACATTCTACACAGGCTGCACGGCAAAGAAAATATTTCATTTCTTCATATACCATTCAAAGTACAATAAATTTATATTCATTAAGCCAAGTATATTAATATTCATGAGATACAGGCTTATTACTAGGATTCCATCCAATGTCCTCCCACTCCCTAGGTAGATACTCAAACAGATTTACTTCCAGGACCAGCTTTTCCAATAAAGAGAAAACAGTTTGAAATATGATTCTAGGACAAATGAAATTTCCATTATCTCAATTCATGTGCTTCAGTTATTAATTAATTCCTGTCAGAACTTATTAGGTAGTATACAAGATAAGAGAAAAACAAAGGCATCAATTATGAACTACAATTTAATTTCATTCTTGCCAGGGCTTGTTTATGTACTTAATTGATGCCTGACTTGAACAATCTTCTGTCAATTTCATAACTCACAGTTGACAAGAATTATAAGAAGACTTTACAACCAAGTTAACCCTTCAAGTATAAAATATAAGCAAAAAATAAAGATAATTATGCTAAGAATAACTATAAATAATAAATATACTCTCACACCTGTCTTAAGCAGTCAATCAGGGGAACAAGAGAAAGTGATGGCTTAACAGAGGTGACCGCTAAATGAAGGTAAAACATATAACAAAATGCTAGTTTAGTAATACCAACAAGAGCTGTCAGAGGACAGCACGCTCGACTATTCAAAATGCTTGTTGGTAAATCAAATGAAATCTATTTAAATTCTTGCCCTTCATAGTAATAGTAAAAAATGATATACCTTGATAGTCTGATACCCCTTAATATATTTATGATGTCTAAAATCAATCCTATGCCTAGTTACTGAGAGATTAGCACAATAACACTGTGTATGCAAAACTTAAACCAAAAATCCATGTTAGAAAAGGGCCATAATTTGCATCAGTCCAAAAGTTATCCTCCTGTTTTCTGATGCCCTTGAAGACACACCTTAACTTTCTAGTCAATTCCACAAGCAATTTCTGAGTTATAAGCATGAAAGTACCTTGCATGCAAAACTTTAACCAAAATTTCTAAGTTAAAAAAGGGGCCAATTGTAATATATTCCATCAAAATTAACCGATAGTATGATACCCCTAAGCATATTAAATTTAAAAACCCATTGAGATATAAGCATGAAAGTAACTTGCATGCAAAACTTTAACCAAAATTTCTAAGTTAAAAAAGGGGCCATAACTTGTAATATATTCCATCAAAAGTTATCTACCATGAAAGCATGATACCCCTAACGTATTAAAGATGTTTCAAATCAATCCCATGCCTGGATACTGAGATATTAGCATGAAAGTACCTTGCATGCAAAACTTTAACCAAAATGTCTAAGTTAAAAAGGGGCCATAATTTGTAACAAATTCTATCAAGAGTTATCTACCATGAAGGTATGATATCAATCGCATGCTTGATACTGAGATATAAGCATGAGAGTATCTTGCATGCAAAACTTTAACCAAAATTTCTAAGTTAAAAAGGGGCCATAATTTGTAACATATTCCATCAAGAGTTATCTACCTTGGTTGTCTGATGCCCCTGAACATATTTGTAAACTTTCAAGTCAATACCATGAATGGTTATTGAGATACAAACTAGATAGTAGCTTGCACGCAAAACTTTAACCAAATTTTCTATTGCATGCAAAACTTTAACCAAAATTTCTAAGTTAAAAAGGGGCCATAATTCATATTAAATTCAGTCAAGAGTTATCTACCTTGGTTGTCTGATGCCCCTGAACATATTTATAAACTTTCAAGTCAATACCATAAATGGTTATTGAGATATAAGGTTGATAGTAACTTGCACGCAAAACTTTAACCAAAAGCTGCAACGCCAACGCCGACGCCAGGGTGACTACAATAGCTCTCATATTCTACGAATAGTCGAGCTAAAAATGACAACTAAATGCAGGTTGACCACTTAATACAGGTAGCCACTAATACAGGTTCAACTGTGCACATTAAAAAACAAGAGGGTCAAGATAGCCCTGTGTCAATCAGATGAGTAAGATTGCTGTGTTAGGCATGATTACCAAAAATGTGGCAACTGAAGTGTTTGCAATGTTTTTCCTAACATTTGACAAAGTGACCTAAATTTTGACCCTACCTAAATTCACTCATCTGGGATTTCATGCAGACAACATTCTTATCAAGTTTTATGAAGACTTGGACAAGACAAAAATTCTGACCAAATTCCATGAAAACTGAGCCAAAAATGTGACCTCTACAGTGTTCATAAGCTCTTTCTAAGATTTAACTTGGTGACCTACTTTTTTATCCCACATGACCAAGTTTTAAACTCATCTAAGATTTTATAAAGGCAAACATTCTGACCAAGTTACATGACCCTAAGTGACCCATTTTCGATCTTAAACAAGATTTCATGTAGACAAACTTTCAGACCAAAAGTCCATGAAGATTGAGCAAAAAATTTGGCTCTAGAGTGTTCAAGAGATTTCTTTTAGATTTATACTGGTGACCTACTTTTTGACCCCATGTGCCCCAGTTTTTAACTCATCCAAGATTTTATAAAGGCAAACATTCTGACCAAGTTACATGACCCTAAGTGACCCATTTTCAATATTAAGCAAGATTTCATGTACATGGACAAACTTTCAGACCAAAGTCCATGAAGATTGAGCGAAAAATTTGGCTCTAGAGTGTTCAGAAGATTTCTTTTAGATTTATACTGGTGACCTACTTTTTGACCCCATGTGCCCCAGTTCTGAACTCAGAAATTTCATGTAACAAACATTCTGACTGAGTTACATGAAGGTAGGGCCTAAAATGTGACCTCTTGAGTGTTCACAAGGTTTCTAATATTTGCCCTGGTGACCTACTCTTAAACCCCACATGACCCATTTTCAAACTCATCCGAGATTTTATGACAACAAACATACGAGAAAATTCCTTGAAAAATGAGGCAAAATGTGACCTCTAGAAAGTTCACAAGATTATTCTAAGATTTACTCTGGTTACCTACTTTTTGACCCCATGTGACCCAGTTTTTAACTCATCCTAGATTTCATGTAAACAAACATTCTGACCAAGTTACATGAAGGTTAGGCTAAAAATGTGCTTTAAGAGGGATCACAAGGTTTTTACTAAGATTTGCCCTGGTGACCTACTTTTTGACTCCACATGACCCAATTTCGAAATCACCCAAGATTCATGAAGACATACATCCTGACCCAGTTTCATGAAGATTGGGCCAATACTTTGGCCTCTAAAGTGTTCACAAGCAATTGTTGAAGACAGATGACACACGACAGACAAAAGTCTGTCACAAAAGCTCATCCAGAGCACAAATGCTCAGGTGAGCTAAAGAATACTCCTTGAACAAATTTTCAAATGCACTGACATAAAATAAATCATGTCTTTTTGCATGACCAGACAAGAAAATCAATTAGGTGTATATATTAATTGTATAAGTAGATATTCAAACAATACACTGTTTA
The DNA here is from genome assembly GCA_021229015.1 of Solen grandis. Taxonomy (NCBI): domain Eukaryota; kingdom Metazoa; phylum Mollusca; class Bivalvia; order Adapedonta; family Solenidae; genus Solen; species Solen grandis. Next base: position 4,320,827 of record CM037791.1, on the reverse strand, counting down.
CTTAAACTGCTGAATGGTAAAGGTATAACCATACAGGTCTGCCCTGTACTGTATGTGATTTGTACAAGATATTGCTAAAAAAACTGTTCAACTCACTACATTTTAAATGATGATTTATAATTAAAGAAAGGAAATTCTGCAAAAAAATCAACAAATGTTGAAAAATGTATGATCAGAAGCAAGAGATCTAAGCAGCTGAGGTCTAAAGGAGTACATTGGGTGAGCTAGATTTTGATTTGACTCCTCACCATATGGATAGGTCACTCAAAAGTCATATCAGACTTCAATTAAAATTCCATCGAAACCTGCTGAATGAGAAATATCCCCTGTGAATAAATTATAGTCGTAAAGTTACACAGGATTTAATTTGTATTTAGCAAGACAAGGATAAGTTCTTACATATTATGGTCAAAGGCACTGATTTGTCTCATGATTGATTTTTTCAGACATGATTATCTAAGCATTATCATTATATCATATAACATTTTGCCAAATATACCATTATGTGCTGAGTGCCAAGAATTGGTGATACAAAATTCCATACTTATTTCCTTCTATAAAGGCATTCTGTAACAACTCAGCCAATAATACACTGTTGACAGAATAAAACCTGAGCATTGGCAATTGTCATTTCATGAGACAAAGAGGTATAAGTCTCTGACGGCTGATTTCTTCTACAGTGATAGGGGTACAATTTTTTACAACTGATAAAGATCTGTTTTGACAATTTCTTTGCATGTAAATATAAACGTCTCTCTTGAAAGGTGATGAAAGAAGCTGTAACACATACTTTTCTACCAAAGGTCACATAATCAACCACTGGACACTTGCACTTTTTAGATTATATTACAGAGTATAGATCAGTGATAAATGTACGAGTCTAGTCAACTGGTACATAAAAAAGTATTTTTCCTTGTGACTATACATATTTAAATTAATATATTTAATAAATCTAAATGTGTCAATTATATTCAATGACTTACAGAAAATGATTGGGTAATGCTCAAATGTGAGTCAATTTATGACAATCAACTATGACTTTATTAACATGAGTGATTCAAACATGCTTAGACTATAATTCTGTTTAGAGTCCACACAAAATATATCAACTATTGTATAATATAGATTTCAAAAAGAATAAGTGTATATATATTCAACCAAGGTATCCATGACTTAGGCCTACCATCTCTTAACATTTTACGCAATATCATTTGATTGGAATTATTGTAATAATATTAACATAATTGGTACATAAATATAATAAAACAATGTTTAAATTCATTGAAATTTTTTGTCAATGATTTTAAAATAATTTGTTGCCTTGTAAAAAGCAGGGGGAGAGGGACGACTGGACATTATCCTTATACAAATATTTAATAATTAACACCTGTGGTTGGTGTTATGTTAAACTCTGAAGATATATAGTGATGCCAATATGTCGGCCAGTAGACATACATCGCAAATGTTATTATATTTATTTACCAACTTAAACAAGTAAAATAATACCAAATCGTCACAGACAATACTCACATCTTCTACGTTCATATCATAGCAGTCGGCTATTTTCTGGTACAGCTCCTTCACGTTTGTGAACCCAGATATGATCCCCGTGGGTGAGCCATGGGCCTGTTGACAGTGGAACACCAGTTTCGGCCTCGGCTGTTGGGGTGGGGGCTCATTCCGTTGTACAACCTCTTCCCGTGCCGTGCCATTAGATGCTGGCGGTGTGTCGACATTACCTGGGCGTGTCGGTGATCCTTCAGTTATATTTTCTTTACTTTTGTTCTTCTTGCCGAATAAAGGCATTTTGATTGTTTATAGAGACACTTTAAGGATGATTTCCAGTGATTTTTGCGGCGATCAGTATGATTGTTTCTTCTTCTTACCTGTATTACTGCCTACCTGAGCGTTAGTTCAATAGCAATTTAATGGCTGACAATCTAAGGCGGAAACGAGAAATACGAAAGGTAAATTTGTTCTCGTTTCCGACTAATGAAAAGAATAACTTATGCTCTATATTTAAGAAAAAATATTGAATTATCAATATAACACACACTAACTATTTGACAGTTTAGAAAATACGATTCAAATTAAACACAAAATAACATTTTGATAAACGAAAACTGTAGAGTCGGATATCAACATTTCGTGTCCCTTTCGATTGTGATTGTACAGGTAGCGCGCAGGTACGCACCCTGCGATTGGTTATCGTCTATTTTTACCGAAAGTCATGATATATGATATAGAGCAATAAGTAAAGTAAAGATGAGTCAAATGAGGATTGTCTACTAGCTCTTCTCTATTCAAATTTTAAAAACGTCATGATTATGAAAACGCGGGGGCAGTACCCGTAAACACACTCATTCGTATAATTAAATGACCTAATATTTATTTATTTATTTATTTATTTATTTATTTATTTATTTTATCATATATTTAAACCTCTACGTTATCCCGTATGTATAGACATATATATCAAATGTTAACGTATACATATGATTTATGTGCGCATTAGAGATAGAGAGACAGGTATATAGATATTTGGAATTCAAATAACAGTCAATTAACCTAAATTATATAATGGATACAATGGATATTTATTTATTTATTTATTTATTTATTTATTTATTTATTTATTTATTTATTTATTTATTTATTTATTTTGTATACGCGTAGTTCTGAAATCAAGTAAGTAACGTCATACCGGCACAAAGTTACATTAATTATAATATTGGTCGTATACATATTTAAGTCCCAATATATTATCCATATTTATGGTTTTCAGGGCAATGATCAGGACTGCATGATGTAAATATGTATATAATACAGATGATGCTGTAGGGATATAGTTATATACATGTTATATCCCCACGATTTCCCTTTGGACGTGACTGTCGCCCACAGATACGATGCATCATCGTTATAAATCAGTTAATGATAGATGAACAATTATTCTTTAAAATCTTGAAAGAAGAAGAGGAAAGTATGGAAGAGGCATGGATCGACCCACTGCCCACGTACGGTAAATTCATAAATTCACAGATAGCTACGTGCTACGCATAGTAGTTTTCATAGTTGGCCAATATATCTATAATATATATGTTGGAACCCCCACCGACAAATGGCTGAATCCGCGCATGAAATCAGTCGCTAGGATATTTTGAAGGAAGCAATATTTCTACTAATCTCTAACATCGGGTTTATTTTAAGAACGTTATTTCAACTTAAATATATTATGATTGATAATTAATGTATAAATGTCCGAGTGTATTACTGACAGGATTGGTGTCACAAGGCTGTAAATCATATTTCGCAAGCCTAATTTTTTCAACTTTTAAATGCCCATTGTTTGCGCCATAGATGTAAATACCTATGTACCTAATGTAGCTTCGTGTTTGCGCATACTTCCAATCCGTTTAATTCGAGGGCACCGTGGTCCAGTGGTAACGTATCCAATTACGGATCCGAAGGTTGTGGGTTCGAACCCCGATGAATGCAAGAATTATTCATGACCTTCCCAGGCGCAAAGTATTGGTCCAACCCAGAAACCGTCGAGAGGGATTGGTATAAGTTGTAAGAACTTGTTTCCCAATCGACGTAAAATAAATAAGTTTAAACTAAACTAACTAAACTAAACTAAAAAATAAATAAGTTTAAACTATCCGTTTAATTTTCACAGTATGTATATATGGTATGCTTCAGCAGATAATAATGAAAATAAAACTGTTAAGGATGACCTTAAAAGCAGATGGGCATTGACTAAGAATTTAAATTTTAACTATATATGTGTATGACCTCTATCAATACCCATCTACAAACGCATGGTAATTCCATGATAATAAAAAGAATGGGGAGAGTTCTCCAACAAACATTAGCGTTACGTTTTTCCTGACTGATCACATTCACTCCTAGCGCATGCACACACTTCACAGGCTGAAAAAATCATAAATTACACTGACGAATTTGCTACCCGGACCTGGTCTGAGATGTCATGTGTTGATTGGTATACCGTATTTTGTATTTCTGAACCGATTTCCTTAATGTGGTCGTTTATGAAAAAAAGCGTTTTTCCGAGCAATGTGACCTACACTTAACTCAGGTAATCAGGCATACGTAAATGCGTACAATTCATCAGGCAAAAAGAAAACCCGTGACGTGTAAAATACAACACTGACACTGAAATATATATTTTTAAGATGGTATTGTTTGCATCAAAACTTCCCATGGAAAGTCTTGATCTAAACCTGATGGTTGTACCACTGCTAAGTGAAAAATATCAGTGAAATAACAGTTGTATTTTACCAAGACAATATATGTTGTCGTGTTGCTGCGACAATGTTTCAGTCATATAGCCACGTCCAGCTATTTGAAGAGTGGAGGGATGCTGGGTGCACAGAGGCACCCGGGTAGAAATTCTGACCTGCTACAAGTAATCCATCGCCGAATACCCACGGCCAATAGATAGTGAACTGGAATAAGGGGTCAGCCGGGGGTATTCGACGATGCAAGCCATTTGGATGGCTTATTTCACATGAAAAGTCCGAATTACCCTGCCGGGACAGAAGCATTATAATGTGCATGATCTAGATAATGTGGATCAAAATAAAAACTAATTTGAATCGGTTTTGATTAAGTATAAATATATTTCAGTAAAGCAACATGGGAGAAATACAGACGGACTCAAACATGATTTTAAATGACTAGCTAAATTCAGACGATGTGGACCCGTTACTGTTTTGTCGGAAATACCTGATAACAAGATAAATATATGAACATGTGCCTAATTCTCCCGATAGATTTTGATGTATCACGGTAACTTGCAAATCTATTTCGAAGAATTGTCAAGTAAAACGCAGTTGAAATTGCTATATCATACGGAATTCCGTCAGGGTCATCTACATATTCTCCTATGAATAGAGGAATCGCGAGGGTATTTCAAAGGTAATCACATATGAAGGTTTAAAGGATTATATATTACTCTTTTCAGTAATTCTTTTGGTCATTTTTTTCTAAATTTATAAAATTAACTACCCCGTCATCGAGTCCAAAGCAGCAGGTAAAATGTTATTCAAAATTGATATTATCAAGAAATAAAGATAATACTATTATTATAATAATAAAATGGTATTTTTGTTTGGTCCACTCTGGACCGTTCGGTCGTTCCGGTCTTGGGCCTCTTGCGTAGGCACAGGCAGTTCTGGTTTCAGGCATATCTGATACCGTTATTTTGGACCGATTTACAATATGGTCCGTAGTTTAAACGCACATTTCAATATGTCTGCGCCCATGACGTGAATTATTTTGACGCGTAACAGCTGTGACTTTACAAAATATGCACAGATATTATCTTTGTGAACCCAAACTTGCTAATTTTATTGTGTAATGTGAGTTTTTTTTACTTGATTTTATTTTCTTAAAATGGGTATAAACAATTTCTATTGTCACTTTGATGTTATTGGGAGAATTTCTCAGAATATCCTGCTACTGTCAGATGATAATTCTGCTCGGTAGCCGGACATTTCGGTAAATTACAAGTTCGAAAAATTAATTTTATATATTACTTCGTTTGCACGTTTCGGTAAAATGATCTATCATAGTATTCACCTATGATTTGTATATCACACATAAGCGCATGTGTGAAAGTAGATTGTTTATGCTTAATCAATAAATGTGTCATTAACATTGACATTAATTAAAGTTAATAAAGCGCAGGCCCGGATCCAGAATTTTTCCACTGGGGGGGGGGGGGGGGGGCAAAGTCTGAATGTGATGCGAGTGCTAGGGAGGATCTGGGGGCATGCTTCCCTGGAAAAAAAAAAGGTTTTTATTGTGATGGAGATGCATTCTGAAGAGTATCTGGGGATACAAGTGAAGGTTTTTATGTGCTTTTCTTTTTTTTTTCTTTTTTTGAAACTTGAAGACCATGGATCTAATGCCTAGGTCCCACTGGAGAAAATCATTGGCGTTGTGGAAATACACAAATTTTCTCCCGATGGCATCAGATGTTTGAGCCCAAAAGATGGAGCAGTCCTATGAGAAGCTTTGGGATTGGTCCGTTGAAACGTTCACTGATGTTTCGGTTATGGTACAATGGCCTTGTATTATCGGGGATGGCTCCAGATGCTCGTGAAATTATCCGATGATCGGGGAAGGTGAATCGGAGCTTCATCAAACTTGAAACATCATCGGGGGAATATCCCCGTAGATTAGGGGATGTATCATTTTATCGAACCATCCTTGGTGCCTCGGGAAGATTATGGAGATTATGAGAATTTGGTGATGGACAAAATCAAGGGTAGACTTTCAGGGGTTTATGAGGATGCCCCCAGCAATGCCCCATGGCCTTTTTGACCGTCTCAGTCTAAATTTGACCAAATAAAGCAAAAATTTTAGAGTGCGCTTGCCGATTTTCTTGCAAATATTCTGAGATTCTATCACAAGATCTGAAATGTGTCACAGAAAGGTCTCCGTACCTTCGAGACATCACCGAAGCCTGGGGTTCCTCGGAGGAGAAAATATTTTGCGGAATCTCCATAAATGCTTCCAAGGAGCTTCCGGGAAGCTATGCTTATGTTTCCCCGGCCTGGTTTCCCTGAGGCCACCCAATGACTCCACATGGCTCACAACGCTTTCGAATCTTCCGCGGGACACAGGGGAACCTGTTCCCGACGTTTCCCGAGGCTCTTCAATTTCCATCGGGAGTACATTCCCTAGGCAAAAAATGTCAATTGGGACTGAGCCTTGAGCGATATAATTTTATATTTACCTTCGCAAAGCCAGTTGTATTAAAAAAATGACGGTAGTAAGGGGGTGGGGGGGAGACTGGCATAAAAAATAAGTGCTTTTTGGACCCCCCCCCCCCCCCCCAAAAAAATAAAGTGACTTGTGTACATTATCAATTAGTGAATTGTCATCAGTTTTAGACTGTTTTTATTCTTCCTCTTTCACACATCTTTCTATCTCGTTTAATTAACTTTTAATTAATGCCTATGTTAATGATATTTGTATACACAAGTGTTTAGTTGTGATATACATATCATAGGTACACACTATACAAAATCATTTTACCGAAACGTCCAAACCAATTACTTTATAAGATCATTTTACGAAACTGGTCATTTACCAAAATGTCCGTAAATCATTCTGCTCCCTCCCAACTCCTTTTTTTAGCAGCTTCATTTGGTTGAGGAAATGGATATTTCATATTTTTGTAGATTTTAACTAATCATAACATAAATTATCATAATCTTATAGATACATACGATAGGTATATATAAACAGACATTCTTTAATTTTTATTAATTTTAAACATAATTATGTTATTATGCTAGTGTTACAGCTTTTTTTTTTCTTAAAGTGCCTTCTAATCTTTAATTGTGATATGCAACTTATGTACAATTTATATGATAGAAACTGTTCACTGACCTTTTAGATAGGTCCAATTTACTTCGATACCCCTCTTCTATATATGAGCATTCAATGGGAAATAACATTTAATACAGAAGGAGTCAGATATCAAGCCCTCATTTTGTTTGTACATAACTGTACCCCATATGTGATATAGCAGTCGCAAATTGTATACATTTAATTAAGGCAAGTAACTTTCTAATCTCTACTGAGATCCGCCTTTCATTAAACATTATAAGCATACAGAGTATCCAAAATATTTTTATTCTAATAATTTGAGCGTAAAATGAACATTCTGCATGGAAATCATTTTGTATTGAAAAAAAAAAAATTCTAAAAAAAACAGTTAAGTGAGAAAATTAGCAGTATTTATTGTGTGAGACATATTTTTGCCAAAAAAACAAACAAAAATCAACAGCAATATTTAAGACATATGGTAGTAAGAATTTTCTCATAGTCATTGGCACATGTGGTAAAACTTGCGAGTCTACAATAAAAACAAGAGGGTGGTGGAGTTTTGTCTGGGTCACAGTTAGGACCTCTGATGATATTTGGCCTACATTTACAGGGGTTGATACTAACAGTGTTCTGGGATCTCGAGGACACCAAAAATTGGGAAGGAACTCCAGAATTGACACGCTAGGTGTTCCGTGGAACTCTTTATTTTCCAATTAAAAGTAAATTGAACAGCCAAATTTGTTTAAAACTTATGTAATCATCTTCATAAAACTTTCTTTTAAATAAGCCTCTTTGCTGAAACATAACTTCTGAACCAGTTATGTGAATAAGGCCATCATATGCCTGACATATGACAGGGACTCTTAGTTTTAGAAGGGACTTCTGAATTTCAAAGCTGGTGTTCCCTTTGGATACCTTGCTAAAAGTTAGTGTCAAACACTGCATTTACCAGATTACCTTAAGAATGTTTATGCACAAAAAGGCTAGCTCCTAGGTTCAATCGACAACAGAGGCCAGTTATTGACTATTTGACATGACAATTTGAGTTTACCGTTGCTTCGACAGTATTTCAGTCATATAGTGACGTCCAGCTAATTACAGTTGGAGGATGACCACGAATGCACGGAGGCATCTGGGTAGAACCACTGACCTACTGCAAGCCAGTTGGAAGGCTTCCTTACATGAAAATCCGAATGACCCTCCTGGGATTCGAACCCATGCATTGAGGGGCTGAGTGAGTGTTTAAGTCAGCAACTTTACCCTCTCAGCCACGGAGGCCCCTTTAAAAGTTAAAAAGATTATATAAAGGTTTAAATGATTATAATATTACCTTTTTACAGTAATTCTTCTGGTCATTTTTCTAAGTTCATAAAATAGTGACAAGGTTAAATTATGTGTATGCAGGCTTTCATATAGGTGATCCTTGAGCATGTTGATGCAGGCTGTGCACCTCAGGAACATGATAAGATACTGGTTTCAGAAGAATTAAAGGTGTCTTAGCCCACATTTGTTTACCCATAATTGTGATATTGCTCTACTTTTGATTTGACGATGACAAGCAGTACCAAAAATATTATGTGGCACCGAGAGCGGCTCATTGATGGGACTAAACTGTTGTGTGTGTTGTCATTGGCTTTACGTAGGCACTATAATGGTTATTATGGTTGTTATGACAACAAAGGTGACACAGTCATAAGGATCTTTTTTTCCATTGTCTGTCTCTCCGTCCGTCTGTCCATCACACTTTTTCCGTCACGCTTCAGCAGAAGACACACATGTTCCGAAGAACACTCTTGTGGTTAATAGAGTGTTAGTTTATTGAAGAAAGTGTCTAGGGTTCAATCCCCAAATGAGATCAAGTTGTTTATTGCTGGGGAAACTCAGATGTAAGCATCTCAGTACCATAGCATGGCTGAACATGTTTTACTGATACTGGGTTTTATGAATCAGTAAGAATTGCTTTTGCTTCCAGTCACTCAACAACTTCTCCAGCAGCACCATGTATACCCTCCTGTCAGGGTTATGGAAGTACATGTTCCAGAAGGAGGAATATAATGTCCTGATTCTTGGCCTGGACAATGCTGGCAAAACGGTTTGTATCAAATAACCTAGTATTGAACCTAGAAAAATATCCTTCTAATTTTTTTTAATGTTTTTAGATGTAAGCACTAAATCAGTTTTAGTGTTCTCTGACCAAATTATTGTGTTAATTTTAGTTGCACCTATTAATTAAAATGTATTCAATTATGTAATGGTAAATATCCTGTTTTCAGTCTTCAGTCTGGGCAGTAACTTGTAAATTAACTCTGTTGCAAATAATCTCAGTCTGAGTCAGTGCATGAAAATTTTCCCAAAATGAATACAGAGATGTTTATGTCTTATTCTTTATGAGATTTTGTTTTTCAAGTGTTTTGAAGAACTTCCCTGTAAAAAAAAAAAATCTACAATCATATATCAAATTTATATAACATACTTTGTACTATTTTTCTAAGAACATACTGCAAAATTATTCAGTCAAAGTTGTGGATTTGGGCCCCATATGGAGCATGGCTTAATTTCTAGGTCTTCCAAGATGCAAAGTACCAGCCCATCACAGGACTGTTAAACAGGATTAGTTTAAGTTATGAATATTGTTTCACAGTGGAAGTAAATGAAATTAGTTAAAACTATTAAATGTGATTGTTAACCAGGTTTTCAACTAAGTTGAAACCTGGTTATTAGAATGGGTCATTTTGTTGGGCGGGTGTGCGGGCGTCAAACATGTGGTTTCTGTCGAATATCTCCTTGTAGAATGCAGATAAAGTAATCATATTTGGTAGGTAGATACCTTAAAGGAAGAGGAAGGTTGGGATTGATTTTCAGGTCAATAGGGTCAAGGTCACTGTTGCTAAAAATATATATTTTATTTCCGTCAAATAACTTCTTTTAGTTGTGAGTAAGGTATGATGATCATATTTGGTAAATAGATACCTTATTTAAAGAGGAATATTGGGATTGAATTTCAAGTCAATAGGGTCAAGGTCACTGTTACTAAAAATAGTTTTGCATCAAACAGGTGGTTTCCTTAGAATATAACCTGTTAGAATTGAGATGCAGTTTTCATACTTGGACAAGTTGATAGGTAGATACCTTATAGGATGAGGAAGGTTGGGATTGCTTTCCAGGTCAATAGGGTCAATGTCAAGGTCACTGTTACTAAAAATATATATTTTGTTTCCTGTCAAGGTCACTGTTACTAAAAATAGTTTTGCATCAAACAGGTTGTTTCCTTCTAATATCTTCTGTTAGAATTCAGAAACAGTTTTTATACTTGGAAGGTAGATATCTTGTGGGAAGAGGAAGATTTGGATTTATTTTCAAATCAATATGGTCATGGTCAAGACCATTGTTACTAAAATAGTTTTTTGCTTTCTGCATATATCTTTCTCTTTGTCATGGGACATAAATTTTCACCAGCTTTCATAAAATTGCAGTGCCTGACTTAACTTTGTACTTTGGATGTCATCAAGCAGATTATGTTGCTATCAATTAATTATGATGTCAAAAACATTCTAGAAGAAAATACATATTAAACATGCATGGCTCAAAAAAGAATAATAAAAAAATAAAAAAAAAAAGAATTGTAAACATAAGTATTTGGGTGACAAGGATGTCAGTTTGTTTGATGTCACTTGTTGGCTTCTACGGCTGGGCTGGAAATAAATGATATATGGTAGATGGTTGCCTGAGGCGACCTTTGAAAACCTAGTTTCGTATCATTTGATGTGTTTCTTGTAACATTTTAAAATCTGGTCAGGGTGAGAATTGCCTTGAGTCTCATCTAGTTTAAACTTATCTCTTTTTATCTTGATTGAAAACAAACTTATCTCTTTTTATCTTGATTGGAAAACAAATTTATCTCTTTTTATATTGATTGGAAAACAAACTTATCTCTTTTTATCTTGATTGGAAAACAAACTTATCTCTTTTTATCTTGATTGGAAAACAAACTTATCTCTTTTTATATTGATTAAGAAACAAATTTGATTGTTTCTGTGTTGAACCAGTTTGTTGCACAAGTGAAGGTCAAACCCACAACCTTCAGATCCTCAGTCATGAAGTTATGAATCTGATCAGTTTTTCTTTTGCTTCATTTAGTAGGAAAAGCAAACTGTATAATTATTAATGAATCTGTGAGTCACTCCACTGATTTTGACAGGTTTTGTTTTGGAAGTATTTGTCATTTTTAAGTGGTTTAAGGCCAAATTAAGGGCATAATGGTACAGTTGTAACATACACGACACACAGATCACAAGATAGTGGGTTTGAAGCCTGTTTTTGTTAAGGTTTTTTATGGACTTCCCAGGTGCAAAGTATTTGGCCAGCTCAGGAACTGTTGATAGAGATTATGTAATATTAGTTCTAAAAACTTGTTTCCCAATAAATGTAAAATAAATAAGTTCAAAATTGAATGGTTTATATATTGTGAAGATTTGAATGTTTATTTTTAAAATGATATTCATTTTTATTTTACTAGACTTACCTTGAACAAACAAAGATGAAGTTCACTAAAAACTATCAAGGGATGAGCTTGAATAAAATAACTACAACAGTTGGGCTTAACAGTAAGTTTACTTTTTAGTGCATGTATATAATATTATCTTATATGAAGTACATACATGTACTGGATAATGTGACTGGGTTTGGTATCATGCCACTTTTCTACAGTGTGATACTGCAGTGAGGCTGCAAAAGTCTCCAGTTGACTGAAATATTGTCAATGGGATGTTAAACTCAGTCAAACAAACAATAAAGTAGATATCTGCCAGTACATTGGCATACAACAAACCATACAGTAACAAGCATATTGTGAAACTGTGAAAGTGTTCCATCTCCTTCTCATTCTACATGCTCTTCCATTAGGGGACCTCCGTGGCCGAGATGGTAAAGTCATTGACTTTAACACTCACTCAGCCTCTCACCTTGTGGGTTCGATTTCGGGCAGGGTCATTCGGACTTTCATGTGAGGAAGCCTTCCAGCTGGCTTGCGGTAGGTCGTGGTTCTACCTGGATGCCTCTGTGCATTCGAGTTCTTCCTTCACCTGTAATTAGCTGGATGTCGCTATATGACTGAAATACTGTCGAAACAACGGTAAAATCAAATAGTCTTCCATCAGTTTCTTATGGTCACAATGTACATCTAACTACTTGGGTGAATATCCAGATTTGTGAATTGGAACATCCTTCATACCTATGATACAGCTTTTATTGAGACAAACCAGAGTGAAAATAAGGCTGTATTTTGTTTAATTATCAATAACATATTATGTCTTGTTTGCAGTTGGTGAGATAGACATTGGGAGCATCAGGTTAAAGTTCTGGGATCTGGGGGGTCAGGAGGAACTACAGTCATTGTGGGACAAGGTAAGCTTCTGGTAGACTCAAACATGTTGTTTTGCATTAGAATACATCTTAGGAAAGACAAATCAGACAATTTTTTCTATGTTACTTAATAATCGTAGGAGTTGTTAACAGTATAAAACCTGCATAGTACCCCCACCCCACCCCACCCCCTTTGACTGATTAAATTCCTTGATTTCTTGGATTTTATTCCATTCATTAAAAAAAAGAGTTCAGATTCATTGTCAGTTATATTTTCTAATATCATATTCTAGTAAATTACAGTAGTAAATATTATTTTCTTTAAATTCTTAATAATGAATTTATATTTTTTTTTAATTTATTAAAATTATTAGCCAAAATTTCTGCTGGTAAAAAATACTGTCTTTGGTGTGTTTAATGAAATTATGCTGATATAGGTAACTTAGAATACATGTTAGAATACATGTTGATATCCCTTGTTTAATTTGTGCTCAAGGTGAGCTATAAGGATCACCCTGCATCCAGCATCTGTCGTTGTGCGTTGTGTATCGTCCATTGTCAACAATTTGCTTTAAACAACATCTCCTCTGAAACTACTGGACAGAATTTGATTAAACTTGGCAGGGATGATCCTTGGGTGAACCTTCACAAAAGTTGCTAAAATAAGCTTGATCCATGTGGAACTCTGGTTGCCATCGTGACAGAAAGAAGAAAATTATGAAAACTTTAAAAATCATCTCCTTCAAAACTACTGGCCAAATTTCAAAAATGATTCAGTACAGCTGTTCCTTGGGTAATCCTATACTTTGGTGAGCAATCCATGACCTCTATGGCCCTCTTGTTTGATAATACAGTGATTCTTATTTTGTCTTTTACTGCAATATATTTCTATATTATTCCAACTGTTCTAAAATAACTTCACCATTGTTTTCAGCTGAAACTGATTCTATTATATCTGCTTCTGATTAGTTCCCTACTGGTGTTTACACCGGAGGGGACTATAGGTTTGCCCTCTGTCTGTCTGTCTGTCTGTCCGTCCGTCCGTCCGTCCGTCCGAAAATCTGGATCCCGTGATAACTTAAAAAACATTTAAGATAATATTATGAAACTTGGTATCAGACCAAAATTCTGGTTGCTATGGTAACTGAAAAATTATGCACCTCACCAGTAGGGGACTCATGTGTTGCATGCAACACCAGTTACTTGCTCTTTTTTTTTCAGTACTATGCGGAGTCCCACGGTGTTATCTACATTGTTGATTCTTCTGATAAAGAGAGAATGGATGAATCAAAGGAAGCTTTTGGTTTGTTCATTATCATAGCTCCAGTATGATCATACTTGAAATGTTTTAGACAGATTCTATTTAGTCATTTTCTCAAAATGTTGTTTCAAAATTAATTTGTGGATAGCACAGTTAATGTAGTCTTTCTACATGCTTCATTAAAATTAAAATCATGGTCCTTAAAATGTTTAAAAAGACTTTAATGCAAATGCAAGCATCCATTGACTTGGAGTTATATGCTCTTTTGCTCTAAGTTTAAAAGTTTAAACATTTAAACTTTATTTATTTTACATAGATTATGAAAAAATTTATCAAAATGTATATAAATCACTCATGATGGCTCTAGTGGCGTATGTGGTCATTATTGAGGGAGGAAACCGGAGCGCGTGGAGAAAACCCATGTGTCTGGATGAGTGAACTTTATACCCTCTAATGTACATTACCAGGAATTGAACCCAGGGCGCATTGGTAAGAAGCGAGGCCCATTACCATGATCACTTGATGGACCATGATCACAATTTAAAGACTCTTCTTTGCATTGCTTCCTGGGTCCAGTATGTTGTAGCCCCCTTTTTATGGCATTTAATGATATATAATATAACACACACAGTTATATGATGCAAAAAAATCACCATATTTGTAGGAAACTTTCTTTTAATAAAAGAATAGTATGTCCATATTAATCAAAGACCATATTTCATCCATTGAAAGCCAGATGGAGCTATCAGCATATGTAAAAAGAAGGCTGATAGCCTCTTCTGGCTTTCAATGGACGATTTATGACTGTATAGTGTTTTGTTCCAGACAAGATGATCGTGAATGAAGGTCTGGCGGACGTACCACTGCTGCTGCTAGCCAATAAACAGGATCTCCAGGTAAAACACAGGACTCACTCTATGTTTCTCTGTCAACATACAAGAGTTACTGTTCTTCTGAAGTATATAACATGTAGGGCTGTCACAAAAAAGTTTTAACTTTACCTATTTTAGGAAGTTCGGACAAACATTTCAAACATTTAGATGTTTATTCGTGTAATGAGCAGATTTGTGCTGTTAAAAATGTTGCTCACATACTCTGTGCATAGTTTCAAGGTATGCTACAAGAGCTTGGAGTTTTTAAGCTGAGAAAGAGTTATTGATTATTTTACGTAAAGTGAAAATTTAAAATGAAAAGGTGGTTAAAACATACCTGCAGGCTGCTACATACAGCATATACATTGAAGATGTGCAAGGAGTCACACCTCATATGTACCCAAAACATGATGTATTTTGTTAACCCTTTCCCTCATATAGACTCATTTTGACGCCCTCAATAGGTATCACATAAAGCCTGATCTGCAGAAAACCACAATTAAACTTTACCAAATTTAATTACAAAATACTCATTTCCAGACCACTGAGGAGCAGCGAACAGCATAAAACCTGATCAGCCTGCGAGTTACTCGCAGGCTGATCTGGTTTTATGCTGTTCGCATAGGTCTTTTCATGGTGTCCTCTATGAGGGAAAGGGTTAAAGACATTTAGGTCTGCATGACTGCGGTACATTTATTCAGTAAAATACAGTCAGCCTTGTAGTTTCATGAGTCTTGTATCTAAGACGTGTAAACAGTTGCAGTAATGAAAACTTTAATTGACTTTAACCAAAACAACTTCCTTTTTATATGTAGATTTGGCATTTCTAGTTACACATGACACAGTCACTGAGTGCTCTCATGAAGCTGTTTTGATGATTGAATGTTTTGCTTTTAAAAAATGAATAGTTAAGGTATTGTTATACTCAGAGAGTGTCATAAGAGTACAAGTTGGTGTAGTAAAGTCAGTTTAATTACTTTTTGTGGAATTTCTTCAGACAAGTGTAAATCTAAGTCTTTTTACAATTTACTTCTTGACTGTCTTGCTTTAAGGTATTACAAGCTGTGATTAAACTGTGTTTTGTTAAGTAGGTGTTGTTTTCTTTTTCAGGACTGTATAACAGTGGGAGATATAAAGTCTGTCTTTAACAGCAGCCGGGAGCTGATAGGCCACAGAGACTGCCGGGTCAATGGAGTCTCCGCACTGAAAGGGTGGGAATGAGGGCTTGAATTTCATGATACATATTAACTTAACATTTTCCTTCAACTGAATATTGTATCTCTTATGTAATGGCCTAAAATTATTCAATTTTTGTGTTACCCTGTGTAAGCAGTGGTGACTCATAGCGTGGGCTCAGCACAAAAGGGTCGTAAGTTATATGCTTAAAGAAGAAGTTGAGACTCTTTCGCACTGAACCCTCGAATAAGGGATCATTTCTACGTTGTCTGTCTGTCTGTGCATCTGTCTGTCACACTTTTTCTGTCAAACTTCTTAATTCTGCAAAAACTCCTACTGTACTCATGCAATTTATTGACAGACTGAGCATGACAAGAGGACTTGTCATGCACCAGATCCATAACTCTGGTATCAATGTTGTTAGTTATTTCTCTTTTTCTCACTTCTTTATCCTGCTCTGCTCATACTGTTGACATGAAATTTCATTGATGGACAGAGATTGACAAGAGGAATGGTCCACAAGTTCTATAACTCTATCATCAATATATTTTATAAATTCCCCTTTTTCTGTCTGTTTGCCACACTTCTCTGTCACACTTTTTCCATCACACTTTTTTCAGCAGGTCCTTAACATGAAATTCTCACCTTGATGTGTTATGTAAAAATCAGGCTGGAGTAACCTTGCTTTGCAGCTGTTCTTTATTCATTGCTAAAACCTGAATTCTATGTTTATTTGATATAAGTCGGATTTTAAAATACCATTTGCATACGTTTATCAGAGCACTAAGAAAGTTTCTCCTGTATTTCCTTTTCTGGAAAAGAAACATTTATTGCTTTGTATACCTCTTTACAATTAATTATAAATTATTTACAATTAATTTATAAATATTCATCATGTCTTTAATTTATGCATTAATATTCATGTTTTGGCTAATTAATGGTTATGTCCATATCTTTGATCTCTGTAATAGAATGTTTGTCGTTCTAAAATAAAAAATACTATGGTCCATTGATAGTGTATATTGATTTGGTTCTGGAAGATACCGGTATTGAAAATCATACTCAAACTCAGATTATCATGTTCTACTTAGTTTGATCAATTTGCGATGTATACAACATCTTTTAAGCACATTTTCAGCTAAGTCATTTCAAACTCAATTATGCCTGAGACAGTGTTTAAGAACACTCCATATTATAAGCATGGTTTTTGAGTGAGATTTATTAACAATCTGAAAAAGTATTGGTTCAGCCTAAAAACATAAAGAGGAAAATGTCTATCCAATAGGAGTCAAAATTTAAATGCATATGATATGATAATGCATATGTGGCTTGTAAATTTAGCAAAGGTCAAGAGTGGGTGTGGTCTGTTTTGCAGGGACGGGATACAGGAGGGAATCCAGTGGGTAGTTGAGTGTATCAAGAGAAACAACCTGGTACGTCCACCTGTACAGAAGGACATCACCTAATGCAGACGCTGTCTCACTGTCTGGAACATGTGGGATTGTACTCAGCTGCAGTTGACTGTACTGGCCACTGAGGTTGCAAGAGAGGTCATTATTAACCTGACGCCAGATTGCCTCTAAATAAATATTAACAACTGTTAAACCAAGGGAAATATTTATATGACTTCAATAAAAAACATTGCTTTCAAAAATTTCCTTTGTTCAAAAACCTTCAATTAACTTTTTAAGTAGTGATACAGTTTGGCGTCATGTCAGTAAATTGACTTCCTTTGAAATCTTCTTGGGACTTCCTTAAGTTGATTGAGATTTGTAAAAGAATTATTTATTGTTCACATATTTATTTTTGAACTGACACATATATTTACAGCATACAAACATATGCTCACAACCAGTTCAAATAATATTTTATCTTGTTTCATTTCTTCTCTAATAGAAATAATCATTATTTTAGATGATATAAATAAATCGATCTATGGTTACATTTTGTATAATAAACGCTTCAGCATAGCACTAGTATGCATGAGGCTTAATTTTCAACTTGTATGTAGTAGTTTGGGAATATGTTCATGCTGTAGGGGACAACCCTGTAGTTGCTGCTTTGATAATTATTTGCATTTTTACATTACCTGTGTCCAGAGTGCTTAGGGTATGGCTTTGAAAACTGTGTTATTTTGTATAGATGTGCAGAATCATTAGAGGGGCCTCTGTAACCTCTGTAATATGGTTATAGTCCCTGAGTTCTTAAATTACGTAGAAGTGCATTCCATCATTTCTGTTTTTACAAAAAAATCAAACAGTTTTTGTTAATAAATTGTCCTAAGAGCAGTTTTTAGCTTCACGTTTCAGAGAAAAAAGAGGAGCTATTGTCATCGCCATCTCTTCGGCATCAGACGAAGGTTAAGCTTTTCATTCAGGTCCATACTACTTTTCAAGTTCTGGAGAAATTTCAATGAAACTTGGCATGTGTAATCACCATGATAGGAAGTTGGAAAATCACATACCTTAAGTTTTTTTGTGGAGTTTGCTTATGAATGTGTTTTAGAGTTATGGCCCTTAGAAAATTCTTTCCATATATGATATATAGAGAAAGGTTGTTGTGGACACATCTCCTTCAGTTTTGGAGATATTTCATTTGAATTGGATTGACATCTTTGTCAAAGTGGTATGCAGGGGAAATAATAACCTTTAGTGAAAGTTCTAGTTTTCTCTTGATTTTCAGAACCACCATTATCAATGAATTTTCCCCCTTTTTTGTCCACATATCATGACAATTTAACTGTAGCTTATTGCCTTACGTGTACCATTTGGTGTAAAATATTGTTTTACTATTTGCGCACTGTAAAACAGGTTAATATTTTTTTCTTTATCTATTTGAAATGTTGTATATGCATGAGTATATGTATATTCATTGTTTATTAGTAATTTTATTACATTGTATATTTATATCCTGTAATTAAAATGTTTGCAGTATGAGGGGATACTGTATTTTGGGAACTGTATTTCTATTATGGTATGGAAGTATGTGGTATGATAATATATGTTATATATACTGAAAGAGGTTGTTTTTCCCGCTATAAAAATTTAGTTTTAATTCTTCTTTGTTATTTTGAAAAATATGGACTGTATGTACTCTCCCACTCTTTATAGAATGACTAATAGTTTAAGGTATACAGAAAAAGTAAAGTTTAGCCAAACTGTTTTATTTCTATTTATAAAAAATATTTTTTTTTTTTTAATGAAAATATACATGTAAAATATGACATAACTTAAAGTCCACAATTCCAAGTAATAATCTGCAGGTTTGTGCATTCAGCATATGGAGGACTGACAGTAAAAACTGTTCTTAGTGTATATAGAAATAGAAGATTGGAATGTTTCAAGGTTAGCCCTTGATATAATATACATACCAGCATAATATATATTGATAAGGGTACTCCGTGGCTGAGAGGGTAAAGTTGCTGACTTTAACACTTACTCAGCCCCTCACCAGGTGGGTTCGAATCCAGGATCATTCCCAGATCATTCGGATTTTTATGTGAGGAAGCCTTCCAGCTGGCTTGCGGTAGGTCTGTGGTTCTTCCGGGATGCTTCTGTGCATTAGGGGTCTTCCTTCACCTGTAATTAGCTGGACGTCACTATATGACTGAAATATTGTCGAAGCGACGGTAAACTCAAATAGTCAAGTCAAGTCATATATTGATAAAATGATGGGCCAAAAACTCGGACAGTCAGATTTCCAGCAAAAATAATAATTCTGTTTTTTTTTTTATGTGATTAGAGGGATTTTTTTTTCTGAATCTTTTTCTTTTTATTTGCCACGCCACATCTATGGTAACTATCAGATCATGTAGTCACAGTGTTGTTGCATGATGCTGTGGTTTGATGGCCCAGCACCTCTGACTTCAACTCTAAAGGTTTTCTGTCAGAAGAGGTTATCTCTCCCTTTAATAGCTACTGGCCAAAAGATTATTTGCCCATAGGGGGTCTGTTTATGGGCATAGGGCATATCCACATGATGGCGGGTTTGGTATACCACACTTGACGCATTTATGAACTTTAGGACACACTTTCTGTGTGTCACCTGCTGTAAGCAGAGGTGACACATAGGGATCACTTTTCTGTCATCTGTCTGTCTATCACACTTTTTCAGTAACCCTTCAGCAGGTAACACATGTGTTCCAAAAAGCATTCTTGTTCTGAATCTCAGATTGGGAATTTTCATTCAGAAATTGGGAGAAAAGATACTTTTTGGCATTAGGAACATAACCCCAAAAAGTCTATAAAAAATGGCCAAAAAAAATTCCTCAGGCCAATGTTACTGAAGAGGGATTTTTGTAAAATTCAACAGGCATTACGGTAGACAGTTTTAGCTCACCTGGGCGCATGTGCTCAAGATGAGCTATTAGGTTTGTTGAATGTCCGTCGTCTGTACGTCGTCCATAATTAGTTTGTTTGCACTCAAGCATCTTCATTTCTATAGAAATCTTTTTCAAACTTCATGACCTTGATTAAGACCATAATCTCTCGGTCAAGTTTGATAATGGCTGATCTCGGCCAATTTGGTCAGGTGTTATGCCCCTCTGTAAGATTTATTTTTGACAGGGCATAAATATTTCAGCATTTTTGCTTAATTTTAGTATACCTATGTTGTAGATATATATATACAATTGTTTGATCATATTTACACTGTTGAGAGGTTATTTGGTTTTCAAAGTAGAGAAACGGGTGCTCAATAGCTACTATAGTTTGTGTGACTCATGTCACACACAACTAAAATGGCCAGATTTCACTTTGTTTACTCTCTAGTTTCTTCATTTCTTAAGCAATCTTCTTTAAACTTCATGGCAATATTTATAGCCATATAGTCTCAGCCAAGTTTGATTATGGCTGATATTAACCAATAAGATCAAGAGTTATGCCTCTTTTAATAATAAAAATAAAAGCCAGATTTCACTTTGTTTACACTTTAGCATCTTTATTTTTTAAGCAATCATCTTCAAACTTCATGACAATTTTTATGACCATGATCACTTGGCAAAGTTCAATTTTGGCTGATATCAGCAAATTAGGTCATGTGTTATGTCCCTTTTAATGTTAAAAAATGCCTTATTTCACTTTGTTTAAACTCTAGAATCTTCATATCTTAAGCAATCATTTCAAACAATGTTAATATTAATAGCCATAATCTCTTGGCTAAGTTCAATTCAACATGACTAAAGTACACCTCCTCTATACATGCTACACTACCATTGGAAGATGGTGTACTTTAATTTGACTGAGATCGAGTATTTCTGATAAATGCCAATTAGGTCAAGGGTTATGCCCCTTTAAATGTAATCTTAAGCATATTCAAACTTCATTACAATGTTTATGGCCATAACTTCTCAGCCAAGTTTGATAATTGTTGTTATAGCCTATTCGGTCAGGAGTTAAGGGCCTTGAATTATAAAAAAAAAATGCCAGAATTGTACTTTGTTTACACTCTTGCATCTGTAACTATTAAGCAGTCATCATTTTACTTATACATAATGATAATGGCAACAGTATCTCAGTTAAGTTTGATTATGGCTGATATTTGACTGATAGATCTACAAACATCTTCATTTCTTGAGCAGTACAGGCAGTGTTTCTCAGGTAAGCAGCTTTAGGGCAATCTTGGCTCTCTTGTTACTATGTTTTGGACAATTCATCTTTTGTGTGAAAGGTTATAAGAGAAGTAAGTACTGCACGGAGTAGTTTAAGCTGACCTACAACTTTCTGGCTATTTTTATCCATTAAGGTATGTATGTGGCCTGGTAGCTCAGTCTGTTGAGCATTCACCCTGTAAGCAAAAGGCCCCAGGTTTGAGTCCTGTTTAGGCTGCACATTTTTGTAACCCTTTGATATTTATATTAAATTATAAATATATTCCCAAATGCATCAATATAATCCCTTCAAATGTATTCTATTTATTGTTTTTCTATTGCTTTACACAAACCTCTTGTTCTGGTGCGCACCTCTAAGAATTTTTGCTGAGAATGTACGATATTTCGCCAAGTAGCTGATCTTGCGATGTTGGTCTTTATTTCAATAATTAAGGGTGTGAACTTCATTTTTGGTGAAATTAGAAGTCACCTGACATACTGTCTTCGTTGTGTCCGGTCTATATATACAGATCTGATTGTATTGATAGATTCAGTCTAATGATAGGGTGATACACTAGTCCACAATTGTGTAGCAGTAATTTGTGATATAGGTCTACTTTCAGTTAGATGTGTAAAAAAACCAGTACCAAAATAGCATGTCGGCAAGAGAGGCTCAAAGATGGGAATACACATATGAAAACAGTATATACAATTAATTATTAATAGACAAATATAAGAATGATATGTATTTTGAAAATTATATATTTATGATGGAGCATACACTTAAAAAATAATCGACCTAGTTGTGAAATAATTATTTAAGATATTTCTAATTGCTTCTTTATTTTCTCATACATGTATTTTAAATTAAATAATTAATCTAGAATCCAGTTGACGATAACAAATTCGTCTGCTCTTTGGTCCGCGTCATATACCTTTCCAGCGCTTTACATTCAATGTCAACAAACGCTTTGCTAACGACATATAAACAACGTCTCGTAACCAGGACTTTCATAAAATTTTCGGCGAAAATATGTGCAGAATTTAAGGACAGGAACATTTCAAGAGGTGGAACCTTTTAATTGATATGGTTAAAGAGAAAATTAATTCGATAAGAACATATGACGAGGACGGATACCGTCGTAGAGCTGCATGTTTGTGTTTTAAAGACGATACCGAACAAGAGGTAGGCCTATGTATTATGTCATTATATTACGGTGGGGTACAAAGTGGGGATACTTTGAATATTTGGGCCGGAATATTTTAAAATAAAATTTAAATGTATGTTACATAGATATACGAAATTTTTTCAATGAACATTTATCATTTAACCTTTAAATTGTGTTACCAACATCTTTATCATATTGTATGCAGTTTGGAAAAGAGCCTTCCAATATGGAGAACGCATAACCAATTATCCAGTTTACCAACGTTTACTATAGCACATTTATCAATAACCATTATTCAAGATAGAACTGGGAGTTGGTATTATAAAAGACTTTGAGTTCAGATGAATTAATGTGTTGCTACCAGCATTGATGGTTTGTCAATGGCTACAAGGTCATCCACATGGGGCAAAACACCAGCATTGTAATCTCCATTTATATTTAACAGAATCTCACACACTTGTTTTAAAGCGTGGGCTTTCCCTATATTGCTGAATTTTCCATTCTTGCCTTGACACAGTGGATAGGAGGTGCTATTATTTTCTCTTTTGAAGGGCTGATTTAAAGCTCTACACAGTTGGTGCATGCCCAGTGTTCTTTCAGGTTGTTCCATTCCAAGGCGTTTTTTTTTTTTTTTTTTTTTTTTTTTTTTTTATAAAGAATACACTTTTTTTTAATTCTTATGACACATCCGTCTTCTCTTGACTTAAAATTCCCTGTAAGGAATCTGGCTGCTTGTTTTTGAACTTTTTCAAGCTTTTTAAAACATGACTTTAAAGTTTATACAATTCATTTTAAATCAAATGCACAAATACCAAATTTGCCTTCTTCTGTCATGTTTTTTTTTATTATTATTTATTTATTACTGCTGTATGTTTATTTTTCAGCATGATTATGACTGATAGTGATATACACTTTGTAATGGTGAAATAATCTTTCATATATGCTTGCTTATGTTATTTTAACTCTTTGTCCTGTTTGGACAAAAATGGAAGGTATTTTCTATCTATCGGAACTCTCAATATTCTTTCAGCAATGAACCCGAAGGGAAAATAATAATATTAGTTATATGTTTTAAAGGTAGTGGGGCATTGCTTCTTCTTTTAATAAAGTAGCCTTCATCTATGTGCAAAAAAAAAAAAAGACAGTGTTTTGTATCTAACTAAATCTATGCATTTTGATGCATTTTGATATTGTTTATCATCATCACAACAGTATTTCAATTATAACTTATTAAGTGACTAGGGATGCGCAGTATTACTGATTTATTGGCCCGGCATGATACGTATCGGTATGTTGTTTAGGTCGTACCAACATTTTTACTTTTTTGTTTGAAATGTTATTCATTCTTTCTTCTTGTCAATTATTATAATTTTTCAAATTCAAACACTCATTAAGTTGAAATCTATACCTAAGTATTCAACAGCATAGTCTGGACTGAGATTAGGTAAGATTTTAATGGTCTAATACTATTTTAAGCACGGACACATTAATAGACTTCTCTTTGATAATCTGAGTGCATTTCAACCGTGAGAGAAGATACATTTCATTTATATGTAATATATGATACTTGGAGGGATTATTTCATTATATTTATCTAAGAATAATGACATAATATGCATTTGGTGACATAATCATTCAATGGGTTGCATTTAGTGTTTTAGATTATACCATCTGGGTTATTTAAAAAAACAGTATGTACAATTTATCTGTTGTTAAAATACCAAAGCAAAAATCAGCCATATGGTGATGAACAATGAAAACTGACATTGTTGAGGAAAATATTGCAATTTGTACTAAAAGCGATTCTATGGCGAAATGTGCCAGCAACAATTCAAATCTAACCAGCATTTGACACTAACTTTTTAGCCAGGTACCCTGACAAACACCAGTTTTGAAATTCAGGAAATTTAAAAAAAATAAGGAGCCCCTGTCATGTCATTCAGACATATGATGGCCATTTGGTTAAAAGGTTATGATTCATCAAAAGAGGGTTTATAATAAGAAAGTTCTGTGAAGATGTGGGCTTTCAACAAATGTGTCTATTTTCTGTTAATTGGAAAAAAAAGTGCCCCAACAGAACACCTGGCCTATCAATCCTGGAATCCCTTCCCAATTGTTGGCGTTCTAGGGATCCCGTGACACTGTTAATTTCGACCCATGCTAACAAGTCAGATTCACACCATCTAGCTTTGGACATTGTCGTTTCCATTTGCAAATACGGCATGCATGTATTTCTTGGAAGAAAATATTGAAACTTCCTTTATTCAGTTATGATAAAAAATGAAACAATAACAATTTGAGAAAAAAAAAGAAGAATTGAAAGCATAATTATAGATGTTAACAAACATACATTCTATTCTATTTTATAACATTTGGTATTCCTTCAAATCAAATAGATTGCCAGATTGTAATCAACTTCATTCACACTAACATGTTATAATTTATGAACCTTATTTTTACAAAATACATGCACTTTGGTTAAAAAACGGTTAAATATATTCATAGCCATTAATAATATGCATTGTAATATGCTAGGAGAATATCACAATACAAAAATTCTTGCGATACCCATCTCTATAAGTGACATCCAGCTAATTATAGGTGTAGGAAGACCTTGAGCACAAAAAGGCAGCTGCATGGAACCACTGACCTATCTGTACCACAAACCAGCTGTACGGTTCCCTTTGACAGAAAATTGTGAATGACAAGACAGGGACTTGAACCTACAGTGATGAGGGCTAAGTGATAAGTCAGTGGCTATAACCACATGACCTCTTGCATATTGAATTATTTACATGTATGTGTAACAAAGAATATCTTTATTTTTTTGATGGTGTTGAGGGTGTATTGTACTTTGTCACCTATACTAAGGATTTTTATCTTTTCAAAACATGAAAATCTTTCTTCCTCTGAAGTAATGCCTAACAATCAATTACTTAGCCTGCCAAGCTACTCAGTTCACACAGGAAAACCTAGCAGCACGATAGAATTGTGCAAAACTTAACACCTTAATATATTGAAAACATATAGTTTTGATGCAAGAAGATTAATCAAAAGCAAGATAGACTAATATTATGTGGAAATCTTATTATCAAAGAAAGTGGTCATTTTGCAACTTTATAAACACTGACGATGTTTGTTAATGTCAAACTCACTCATGGCTAAAGCAGTAAGTAAGATAATATTCTTAACCCTTTCCCTCATATAGACTCATTTTGATGCCCTCAATAGGTACCACATGAAGCCTGATTTGCAGAAAACCACAGTTAAACCTTACCAAATTTAATTACAAAATCCTCATTTCCAGACCACTGAGGAGCAGCGAACAGCATAAAACCTGATCAGCCTGCGAGTTACTCGCAGGCTGATCTGGTTTTATGTTGTTCGCATAGGTCTTTTCATGGTTTCCTCTATTAGGGAAAGGGTTAAGTCATTATTCAGCATCTGATGTTCAATATTGATGTTTATAGGCCATGACAAAACCAAGTTGTTTATTACAATAATTATACCTCTTCCACATTTGTATTGAAGACACATTATAATATTTATATAATTATAGTTTTGTTTTTATAATCTTCCATGTTTGCTTTAAATGGGAAAGCTTGCTATTGTGAATGCTTTGTATCTGGGGCTGGTTCATCTATTTATTACTCTCTCTCTCTCTTTATTTATATATATATATATATATATATATATATATACACATATGAAGTTCTCAAGGCATGAGGTTAAACAAGAGGGTTAGGGTAATTAATGACAATTAAATGACCAAATCTGATGAAAACGTTGATAAAATCAGTTGGATATATGTAAATTACCGACATCACTGTTGTTGAAAACAGTAAAACATGCAAAAAATATCTCATCTGACAATTAATTGCTGAAAGAAGAGCTTTGAGAGTCAGTATATTAAGTTATAACAATAAATGCTAGTAAGCAGCAAGTACATATCTGAAATAATTAAAATTAGCTCTGGGGCCTCCATGGCCGAGAGGGTAAAGTCGCTGACTTTAACACTTACTCAGCCCCTCACTGGGTGTGTTTGAATCTCAGCAGGGTCATTTTGATTTTCATGTGAGGAAGCCTTCCAGCTGGCTTATGGTAGGTCAGTGGTTCTACCTGGATGCCTCCGTGCATTCAGGGTCTTCCTCCACCTGTAATTAGCTGGACGTCGCTATATGACTGAAATACTGTTGAGGCGACGGTAAACTCAAATAGTCAAGTCAAGTCAAAATTAGCTCTCAAAGGTTACAGCTTTATTGCATTAGTTTTTTTTTATAATTGAAAAATGACAGTAATGTTTTAATTTGTTTTGAAGTACTAGATAAATTTGTATTCCATTATTTTCATCAACTAATCCTTGACATTTAGGTCCAAATAAACAAACAAGACATTTACAAACTTAAAATTGATTGCAATAAACCATACAACAGTAGACTGCAAAGTCCTGTATACTTTGATAAAAAAAGCAATTATAGCATTATAGACTGCTGCTATGTCTGTTAATGACTGTAAACATGCACATCCTCTCTCTTTCTCTCTCTCTCTCTTTAGAATATAGGCCATAATATTGAATGAACAAAAAGAGAAGACTCTAATCAGACAGCTCCCATAGCAAGTAGAATACAGATAGGGGGAAATGTATTCATCATTCCCTCAAGTTTTTACTAATTCAGTTTTTTTTTGTTAGTATTGTTATGTGCATTTTGCATGTGCAATCATAAAGAAAGGGGAAAATGATCCAAAAAGTCAATGTAAACACTCTTTCAATTTCCATCATTATGTTAGCATATCAGATCGGAAATAGATGGCACTTTTTTTCTTGTAAGCGTCAGAGATATTTTCATTGATTGAGATTGTTTCCAGTAATTGGAAATAAATTACCTTATTTTTGTGTTTGATTCCTTGGGAATAGGTCAGACTGCAATATATGTACTATAGGTCAGAGAGTCTAACCCATTCCTAATATTGCATTGAAAAAGAGGCCTGAATGAGAAATGAAATTGGTACAAATCCAGATCAACTTGCAAGTAATTGCGGGCTGATCTGATTTTATACCGTTTCTGAAAATGGTAACGCAATTATAACATTGTTATAAATTGATTTCCTTTCTGTCATATCAGGTTTTTCAGTGGTTTATTGTGCCATAATTCCATTGTGTAAATGAAAGGTAAAACATTGTAGAGTATGACTAATATAGTGCATGTACAACTATTCATAATTCTTGAACATTGTGCCAAATGAATCATTCTCTCTTCTGCTTGATATGCTAGCAATGGATTATACTGCTCTAAGGTGCAAAATGCCTAAGCATCTTGAGTTAGCAACCCAGGCCACCTGGTGAGTTATGGAGAAGAACAGGTAGCCAGTAGGGCAAGCTTGCTCAGCAGTTAATGGGGTCCCCCACTTGGTGCCTCAGCAGTTGAGGTAAAGCTAAGAGAAACTGTACCACACTGTCAACAGCATAATCTTTGTAAGCAACCAGTATGTAGGTAAGCATAAAACCTCAAGAAAAAAGCTTCAGATATGGATTAGGACATGTCTGAAAGATTATGTAAAGCATTTATATCAGCCAGACAGATTGTATAGAAAAAAGTCATTTTCTTCACTTATGATACGCTATGGTGTAACCTTCAGGTGTCACACTGCCCTAATTTCTGATTGGCTCATGTCTAGATAACCTGCTGTTCAGTGGGTTATCTATAAATAAAGACAATCTGGTAGGTTCATGAAAGTTGGGATAAACCAGGATTTATTTATAGAATCTAACAAAATGAGTATTTTTATTTTAAGTGCATGGATTTATTTTAGGAGATAATTGTGTGTGTGATACATACCATTTTTTGTTACAATGGCAGAAAGGATAATGAAGTTTTCATTAATTTTCTGAAATCATCTTCGTTGCAAAGAATTTTAAATGTATAGGAAATCAATAAAATCAATATATCTATTTTGATATGTAGTAATTAAGTAGGTTACCGGTAAGATAAGATTATAGCTCACCTGAGCACATAGTGCTGTCCATTGTCCGTCCTCATCCACACTTGTTTTAAACAACATCTCCTCTTAACCCTTTCCCTCATAGAGGAAACCATGAAAAGACCTATGCAAACAACATAAAACCAGATCAGCCTGCGAGTAACTCGCTGGCTGATCAGGTTTTATGCTGTTCACTGCTCCTCAGTGGTCTGGAAATGAGGACTTTATAATTAAATTTGGTAAGGTTTAACTGTGGTTTTCTGCAGATCAGGCTTTATGTGGTACCTATTGAGTGCGTCAAAATGAGTCTATATGAGGGAAAGGGTTAAACCACCAAGCTAAATTTGATAAAACTTGCCTCTGATGTTCGATCACGGATGGTTCCTTAACTGTCAATCAAGTATGTTCACATTAACCTGCTAACCAACCAGTGTAAGTGTGAAACACATGGTGAACGGTTGACCTACTTTACACAAAGGAACATGTGCTTTTTGTTTGTGTTACTGTTTGTGAGCACTTGACCTAGTTTTGAATAGAAAATGTCAAAATATCAATAGGAGGAGGAGTTACATACTAATTGTGGAACTGTCCATTGCATGAATATCTGGGTCAGGAGCTAAAAATAGATTTTAAAAGTGAAATCTTAAAAATCTTCTTCTGAACAACAAGGCCTGGAGCTTAGATCTTTGATGTGTGGCATTGTCTAGTCACTAGACTCTAGTGGACCACTACCAAGTTTGTTCAAATCAGGACCCTGGGGTCAAAATGGGCCCAGCCCTACAGGTCACTATATTTTATTCAGTTTGACTCTCAATACTATAAAAGGCAATGAAGGCACTGTTTCTCAGGTGAGCAATTCAGAGCCATCTTGGCCCTCTTGTTTATCCATACAGAGTGTGTGTGGCTCTACGGATATTCATGGTATATCGTAATCACCATGTGTGCTGGTCTATCCCATTTTTGTGCACAGTCTTACACACTACACTGTGCAGCTAATCTTGTAACATTTGGGTTTTATTGAGACTCATACAGGTTGCTTGGGCTTAAACCAAGGTGTAGGACAGGTTTACATCATGCATACATATACAAAAATATTTATTGTCTCTCTTTTTTGTCTTAAGACTTGACACTGGTGTTTGTGTCCAAGGTTGTCAATCCATTGTCAGTGTTACCTTGTCTTATTTGTAGTATTTTGGGAATACACAACTTTCTGCTTTCCTTAATTTAAAATATTTCTCAGAATTTCAGACTGAGAACAAGAAATCATGGAATTGATCTTCAAACTTAGGAATTATTCACAGGGCTTTTTCCCAGTTGTATGATGGGCCATACAATGTAAAAGAAACGGAGACTTTTTTCCCCAAAATATAATACTATGGCCCTTTTTTCATCATCTTGACATATTCTGTAGCTCCTGGCCAAAAGACCTACCTGGTGAGTACAGGGGCTATTTGCCTATAGCTGGAGGTTAGTTCATAGGCATATCATCATGAGGATGGGCCTGGCATATCATCATGAGGGTGGGCCTGGCATATCATCATGAGGGTGGGCCTGGTATATCATCATGAGGGTGGGCCTGGCATATCATCATGAGGGTGGGTCTGGCATATCATCATGAGGATGGGCCTGGCATATCATCATGAGGGTGGGTCTGGCATATCATCATGAGGATGGGCCTGGCATATCATCATGAGGATGGGCCTGGCATATCATCATGAGGGTGGGTCTGGCATATCATCATGAGGATGGGCCTGGCATATCATCATGAGGATGAGTCTGGCATATCATCATGAGGATGGAACTGGCATATCATCATGAGGATGGGCCTGGCATATCATCATGAGGATGGGTCTGGCATATCATCATGAGGATGGGCTGGCATATCATTATGAGGATGGGTCTGGCATATCATCATGAGGATGGGTCTGGCATATCATCATGAGGATGGGCCTGGCATATCATCATGAGGGGGGGCCTGGCATATCATCATGAGGATGGGTCTGGCATATCATCATGAGGGTGGGCCTGGCATATCATCATGAGGGTGGGCCTGGCATATCATCATGAGGGTGGGCCTGGCATATCATCATGAGGGTGGGCCTGGCATATCATCATGAGGATGGGCCTGGCATATCATCATGAGGATGGGTCTGGTATATCATCATGAGGGTGGGCCTGGCATATCATCATTAGGATGGGTCTGGGATATCATCATGAGGATGGGTCTGGCATATCATCATGAGGATGGACCTGGCATATCATCATGAGGGTGGGCCTGGTATATCATCATTAGGATGGGCCTGGCATATCATCATGAGTATGGGTCTGGTATATCATCATGAGGGTGGGCCTGGCATATCATCATTAGGATGGGTCTGGATATCATCATGAGGATGGACCTGGCATATCATCATGAGGGTGGGCCTGGTATATCATCATTAGGATGGGCCTGGCATATCATCATGAGTATGGGTCTGGCATATCATCATGAGGGTGGGCCTGGCATATCATCATGAGGGTGGGCCTGGTATATCATCATTAGGATGGGCCTGGCATATCATCATGAGTATGGGTCTGGTATATCATCATGAGGGTGGGCCTGGCATATCATCATTAGGATGGGTCTGGCATATCATCATGAGGATGGGCCTGGCATATCATCATGAGGGTGGGCCTGGCATATCATCATGAGGATGGGTCTGGCATATCATCATGAGGGTGGGCCTGGCATATCATCATGAGGATGGGCCTGGCATATCATCATGAGGATGGGTCTGGCATATCATCATGAGGATGGACCTGGCATATCATCATGAGGATGGGCAGACCTCCTCCGAGTCCCCTGCATATCGGCTTCAGGCTTAATTTCTGTGTCACCATGTGGAGTTACTGCATGGGTCTAGTCTAAAAAGAGGCTATATACTGGCAGGGAAGACTTAAACACTTAGCTTCCTTTTCAAATAATGCAAGGCCAGTGGTGTAGGCTGAAAGTGAAAGGTGACTGTTTGAGGCACACAAAAAGACCTACAGATTCACTATATGACCAATAAAAAAAAGGTTACCATAACAATTTGTATTCATTTTTGATGTCACAGAGTGAAAATGCTTTTGATACTTTTTAGCTCACCTGAGCACGTGTGCTCAGGATGAGCTTTTAGGATCGATGAATGTCCGTCGTCCGTCCGTCCGTCCGTCCGTCCGTCCGTCGTCCGTCGTCCACAATTTGTTCGTTTGCACTCTAGCATCTTCATTTTATGAGCAATTATCTTCAAACTTTAAAACAATGTTTATAACCATAAAATCTCGGCCAAGTTCGATTATGGCTGATATCGTACCATTAAGTCAGGAGTTATGCCCCTTTTAATATTCAAAAAATGCCATATTTCAAGTTGTTTACACTCTAGCATCTTCATCTTTTGAGCAATCCTCTTCAAACTTTATGGCAATGCTTATGACCATAAGGTCTCGATTGAGTTCGATTATGGCTGAGATTCATCAATTAGGTCAGGAGTTATGCCCCTTTTAATATTAAAAAATGCCATATCATTGTTTACACTCTAGCATCTTCATCTTTTGAGCAATCCTCTTCAAGCTTTATGACAATGCTTATGACCATAAGGTCTGTATTGAGTTCGATTATGGCTGAGATCAGTTGATTAGGTCAGGAGTTATGCCCCTTTTAATATTCAAAAAATGCCAGAAATCACTTTGTTTACACTCTAGCATCTTCCTTTTTTTAGCAATCATCTTCAAACTTTATGACATTGTTAATGACCATAATGTCTCGATTGAGTTCAATTGTGGCTGAGATGGGTCATTTAGGTCAGGAGTTATGCCCCTTTTAATACAAAAAATGCAAGATTTCACTTTGTTTATTCTCTACCAACTTCATTTTTTTAACAATCATTTTTAAACTTTAAGACAATGTTTATGCCCATAATCTCACAATCGGGTTCAATTATAACTGATATTGACTTGTAGATTTAGGAGTTATGCCCATTTCACCATAAAAAAAAAGCCAGATTTCACTTTTACACTCAAGCATCTTTATTTCTTAAGCAATCATCTTTCTCAGGTGAGCGACCAAGGGCCATCTTGGCCCTCTTGTTTTGTTTGTGACTCAAATGGTTGTACATGTAATGCCTCAGATTTATACATCTCGTGTTACTCGCAGTCACATGATCTGACACATTATTTTCTTTTGATTTGCAATTGCATAGATGAAAATCTTTTGTATAGTTGAACTCTTTGGTCACAGACACTTTATATACAAAATCCTTGTCCATACATCACTAACAAAACATTTTCACTTGATGTTTTCAGATATTGTTGGTAAGCAGTAGCAAGCATCAGGACAGATGGGTGGTCCCAGGCGGAGGTATAGAACCTGCAGAAGAGCCCAAACTGGCAGCTGTGCGCGAGGCACTGGAGGAGGCAGGAGCCCAAGGACACCTTGGGCGATACATAGGCGTGTTTGAGGTAAGAGGTTGGGAAGGGACGTTACATAAGGAGGAGATGGTTGCCGTGGCAACCAAAAGAATTTTAATTTAAAAACGTCTAAAATCCTCTCCTATGTTCAGAATTTGAATTCATTTGGTACAAATGGTAACCTTATGGCTGTCTATCATAATTGTTGAAAGTTAATCCCTTGAAAAAGAACTCCCCAAGTGGGTCAGCTAGTTTCTTTATATACTCTACATGCATATAGAAAATTTCAAAATTATTCTTCTTTGAAGTAACTGGCCAGAATTAAATTTTATTAAGTACAAATTTTCGCCTTATGACTGTCTATGATAATTGCTATAATAATATTGATCCCATAAAAACTAGGCCTCTAGGGGGTAGGCTTGTTTCAGTATGTACTCAATATAGATGATTTCAAAATTCTTCTTCTATGAAACCAGTGGCCAGAATTTTATTTCATTTAGGACAAGTTGTCACCTCATGGCTGTCTTAATCAATTGCTTAAATAAAGTTGATCTGTTAAAAAATAAGCCCCTAGAGGGTTGGCTAGTTTCCATATTTACTCCTATAGAAATTTTCAATATTCTTTATGTATAAAGCCAATGGCCAGAATTTAATATCATTTAGTACAATTAGTCACCTCAGGACTGTCTACCATAATTGCTAAAATAAAATTGATCCCTCGAAAAACGAGGCCCTTAGAGGGATGGTTATTTTACTTACATACTCTATATAGAAAATTCTTCTTCTATGAAACCAATAGTTAGAATTTAATTTCTTATAGCACAAATGGTCACCTTATGGTTATCTACCACTACATGTATTCCTAAAATAAAGTTGTTTCCATGAGAAATGAGACCTCCAGATGACTTACTTGGGATTATTATTATTATTATTACACCACATTTATATAGCACTTTTTTCATATATGTTATACGTTCAAAAGTGCTTTACAATCTGTTTAATAAAATACATGCAATGAAACCATCCACTGAAACTAAATACACCTAAAATAAGGTAAGAATATCATAAAAATCTAAAAAAATTTAAGAAGCAAACTGGGAAAATATCATTAAATAAACGTGTAGAAAACCAACATTAAAATGTTTAAAATCCACAGTTATTAAAAGTACAGTAGTCGAGTAATTTTCCATTTTAATGATCGCTATAGTATCGAACAAAGAAGTATGTTTTTAAGAGTTTCTTAAATGAGACGAAACTGCTGGACTGGCGTATTAATACCAGCAACGAGTTCCAGAGCTTTGGAGCACTAAGAGTAAAGCATCTGTCCCCATATTTCGCTGTTTTGGTTCTAGGTTGGACTAGTGTCACTGAAACGTCCAGGGATCTAAGTACACGGCTGGGTCTGTAAATTTCTAACATTAATTGAATATACTCCGGTGATTGACCATGTAGTGCCTTGAACGTAAGAGTTAATATCTTAAACTGTATTCTGGCTTCTACAGGCAACCAATGCAGCTCTTTAAGGATGGGGGTTATATGACTGAAACGTGGGGTTTTTGTAATAATCCTAGCCGCTGTGTTTTGGACAGTCTTTAGCTTTTGGGAGTGTTTTTTGGTAATCCATATAACAGAGAATTACAGTAGTCCAATTGAGATGTAACAAGACTGTTAACAAGCGATTTTGTTGCGTCAGTGGTAAGATGCTGTCTGATGTGGCTAATTCAGCGAAGTTGAGCATAACAAGATCGACACACTGAGTTTACGTGATCTTCTAAGTCTAATCTAGAGTCTAAAAAAGCTCCCAGATTTCTAACATCAGTAGCCGGTTGTATTTTAGATGCTCCAATGGTTATTGAAATATCACCAACAAGCTTTTCATTGTGTTTAGAAGAGAAAAGAATTACTTCAGTCTTATTGGTGTTGAGTTTAAGCATGTTTTGATGCATCCATGAAACTATGTCTGCCAGGCAGGCCTCGACACGCTGAACAGCTTCTGCAACATTAACTTGATCAGTAGGTTTGAAAGCTATGTAAAGTTGAGAATCGTCTGCGTAAAAATGATGAAGTAGACCGTGGTTTCTGCAGATGGCTCCAACTGGTTTTGTATACATAATGTAATTTTTCAGACCTAAAACTGAGCCCTGCGGAACACTGTAATTCATCAAAACTGCTTCTGACAACTGGCCGTCAATACAAACTGTTTGGTACCGGTCACCTAAGTAAGACGTCATCCACTGAAGTGGTTTTCCCTTAATTCCAAAGTCATGTTTCAAACGATTCAAGAGTAAACTATGGTCGATGGTATCAAACGCAGCTGATAGGTCAAGTAGGACAAGAATGGCGACTTTATTTTTATCTAAGGATTGCATGATGTCATTTTGGACTTTAATTAATGCTGTTTCTGTAGAATGGAACTTCCTATAGGCAGATTGATGTTGTTCATGTAGATTGTTTAGTGATAAATGACGCTCTAGTTGTGAGTCTACTGCTTTTTAGCTCACCTGAGCATAGCTCAGGGTGAGCTTTTGGGATACTTGATTGTCCTTCGGCCGTCGTCCGTCGTCCGTCAACAATTTGATGTTTACACACTAGAGACCACAATTTTGATCCAATCTTCCTCAAACTTGGTCAGAATGTTTGTCTTGATGATATCTTGAACCCTTTCGAAAATGGGTCAGGTTGGATCAAAAAGTAGGTCAGTAGGTCAAATCTTAGAAAAATCTTGTCGTCCGTCAACAATTTTGATGTTTACACACTAGAGGCCACAATTTTGATCCAATCTTCCTCAAACTTGGTCAGAATGTTGGATAGAAATGTAGGTCAGTAGGTCAAATCTTAGAAAAATCTTGTTTATATTCTGAGGGCAACATTTTTGGTCCAATCATCCTCAAACTTTGGCAGAATGTTTGTCATGATGATATCTTTTGTGGATGGGGTCAGAAAATTCCTGAACATTGTTTCACCTCATCATCTTAATTCTAAAGCAATCTGTTTTGTACAGGCAATGAATGATACTTTTCTCAGGTGAGCGATCTAGGGCCATCTTGGCCCTCTTGTTCTAGAACTTTTGAAACAAATGGTAAATTTGAAACTGGTCTATAGTTTTTTAGTTCATTTTGATCAAGGCCGGGTTTTTTGAGTAGTGGTCGTATTTGTGAACATTTAAACAATTTTGGAACATATGCTGATTCTAATGATGTGTTAATGATTTTACTCAATATCGGTGAAAGTTCATCGATGCAAGATTTCAACAGCCATGTGGGTATTGGATCAAGTTCACATGATTTGTTTGGTGATTTCACGATTATTTGCTTGATATCCTGTTCAGACAATGAAGAGAAAGTAGTCAGATTAGAAATTAAAAATGGCCGAGATGGTTCTACAGCTTCGGGAACGCTCGTTGTTGAGATGTCTGCCCTTATATCATTTCTAATGCCCTTGATTTTGTCAATGAAAAAATCACTAAAGTCCTTCGCTAATTCCTTCGATGATGTTGTAGAAGGTAAAACTGCTTCAGTTGTCGAGCCAAGAAGATGATTTGTTATTTTGAAAAGACATTTCTGATCTCGTCCTGAAGATTTTATTTTGTCCGTATAATAAGCAATTCTGGCTTGTTTTAACAATTTATTTACCAGAGCACATTGTTCACGGTATATCAGATGATCTATTATAAGTTTTGACTGTCGCCATTTACGCTCTAGCTTTCGGCGATGGTGTTTGGCATCGTGAAGTTCGTCTGTGTACCAGTCACGTCCGGGATTTTTTTTTTTTATTTGAAATTTGAATCTGGTTGCTGCTGAAAAGAATGTTTTTAAATAAGCTTATATACTCTGGTGAGCAATCTAGGGCAGTATGGCCCTTTTGTTAACTGTTTGAATGAGAAAAGTGCTTATTCCAAAAGAATAACATTATGTGAAAATAGATTTTCTGAAATAAAAATACATGTACTATTTCTCCAAAATTATTGGCACTAAATGATTGCTGAATTTGAAGAAAATCTATTCCAGATATATTTGAGTGTAAAAACATATTATGAAGGTGTGGAAATCACCATTTTTTACAAGAATTGATAAAAAATCAGTTAAAAAAACAAAATGTAGAATTAAACAGGCCCTTTTTCTAGAAAATTCAAAAGATTTCCGTGCAAAGGTGATGAGGTGTATGCATGTGTAATGGATCCCTGGAGCTCCTACTGTAAATGGTATATGAAACAATTTATTTCTCTCTGCCATGCTGTGCAGACTGTGTATTATCTGAGCTACAGTTGTCATGTATGAGTAAACAGAGGAAACCCTGATTAGACAGCTTCTGGAAGGAGCTGTCTGACCTGGGTCTGCTCTGTTTGCCAAGGCATCAAAATATGTCTGTCTGAGGTAAATTAACTGCATAACTTACTGCAAATTCAGTTACAAAATATTGTAGATATACCCCGGTATAAAGCTTCAGGTTTGTTCATTTAAAATCGTATTTTCAACAACTGTTTACAATGACTAAGCCTAGATTAAGTCACAAGTTATAATTTATGGAAATAATGCATTTAAAATGTGTAAAAGTATATGATATCATATTGAATTACCCTAAAATACTGTAGATATATGTATACGTATTAGGTTTCAGGATTGTTCATTCTAAATCTGCTGACAGTAACTTAGCTTAGATCAATCCACATGTAATAAATTACTGTGAATAATTTATTTAAAAGGTGTAAACGTATCTGGTATCATGTCAACTTACTAGGCTTTTAATATTTTTTTGTATTATTGTGACAGATTATTGATGAGTGGGAGGATGGGAAAATAATGGGTAGGTGTCTGACTTTCATGGAGATGATAGAAAACCTTATAATTCTTCTCATTTTGACACTTAATACCACTATCTTACACATTGGCTTACATTGCATTCACCTCTATGGTGGGCTCAGAAAGTAGTTCCAAATAAATGACATCATTCAGACCGTTGTTGAAGGATGATTAGATAGGCTCCATAAACTGTGAAATATATATAAATAGCACCACTGAACCTTATCAGAATGGTCATTAAAATTACAAATTATGAAAATAAAAAGCTGGTCTTAAATTATGATATCTGGCTGAATCTGTAAATATTTACATTTGCAGACGAGCGTTTGCGGAATTTTCCCATCGGCGAAATAAGGCATGAAATAGTTCCAATAATAACAATCAAAATTAATATTTTACACACGTTTTATGATGATTCAAAAAGTATTTATTCAATGTTTTTATACTTTTGATCCTTAAAATACACTTAAATCCACATTTAATAAGAGTTTTCTGTTTTGACAAGATTCTTGTTATTGAGCCCTTTGCAGAGATGTTATATGAGGAACGAATGACAACTCTGCTTGGAGATTGACTTTATACATCAACCACTTTTACCTCAGGTGTGATGAATTTGGCACCTTACACTGCTGAGAAAAATTCTGAACCAAGTAATGTAATGGGCCGGTCTTTGAGTAGGATTCTGAAAACTGAAGTCCATGAAAAGAGAAATAATTTTATCAATACATAATTGAGTTGAAAATATACAGCTTACATATTTAAGTTTACATATTTAAGTTTATAATTATATGTATTTGTTTGCCTCCTACTCCTCACAAACATGTATGTATGTGTATGTCTATTTCATATAATCTAGATAGGTTATACATTTTGTTTTATGTTTTTATGTATTTTGATTAAATATTGATAAATATGTGTACATATATATTTCAATTATACATTCATGTGTCTTTGTATGATTATGGGTATTCTTATTTGGACTCATGATAAGAAAAGTATACTTACAAGTATTTAGTGCAAGCTTTCAGTTATGTAATACTTATAAGCATATTGCTTATATGTATTTACGAAATAAACTATTTTATTATCCATGCCAAAAAGTACTTCCTTATACTGGTAGACATATAAATAGTGCTCTGTAAAAAAGAAAACCTTTTCCTGAAAATTTGAGTAAAGGACTTAAAATAAGGAATTGTAGAGATCCCTGGAAATGGCCTGGCAGTGCTTAGTAAAAGGTAGTGTGATGAAGTGTTACTGTCAAGACATGAGAATGAGAAAATGGGTGTGGTTCTTGGTATGTCCTGTCCTTACATTAAAGGGTATATGGCTGGCAATTTGGACACATGAGTCTTCTCCTAGTTCTCTGATTTCCTCTCACATCAAAGCTTAAGCAAACGACACTCATTGGGGCCAACATGAAGATTTTCATGAGCAATCTCTTTCAGTTCAGTGGTTGTAACAAAGTTTAAATTTAAGGAAATGTGAGAAAATGGCCACTCAGCTGAGGTGGCTGTTTACAGAAGTTAAATGTTTTTTTTCTGGAATTATAAAGCTGGCTGCTTAACCCTTTTACTTTTAGAATGTTTATGTATAAATTTATGACTTGATGAATATTAATTAACTTTTAAAGGTATATAAAACAAAGGATTTTTCTATGCCATGCTGCTGTAGAATCTATATGTCTTTATGAGGAACAGGTGGCCTCTTACACAGATGAAGTGTTGGCCTGCTCTGTATAGATAGGGAATATTATGTTGCAGTAGCTTTATGTGGCTTTGTATTATGCTATGAGCAGCATGGAAAAAATGATATCTAGCGAGGAGACTGAAGGTCTCATGAGATGTCAATTTTTCCTATGCTGCGAGTAGAAATTACAAAGCCACTTAAAGCTACTGTAACATAATTTTCTTTCTATATTAAAGACCTATAAATATTCACAACACAAGAAGTCAATTTACACAGGTTTTAATGAGTCTATCAAGTTTTCTGAAGAAAGTCGAAAGTGACGTCACACTACCACCGTGCTTGTCATTTACATAATACGAATTTTAATCTGTTGAGTTGTATTTGCGCCACCTGTTTTGCATGTTTTTGAGCCAGAAGATATATAGGTTTATAATAAACACGTATACCAGTAGTCAATACATCTGTATTATTATCAAAGGTAATCTCTCATTGTTTCAGGTCGACAGAGGAAGTGGTTCAACATTATCGAGGCCAAAGACCATTTGTCACACAAACCAGTTCAGGTGTCATATCTTGAGTTGTTGTCGAACAATCTGAATGGCATGGTGAAATGACACAAAGTGATGTGCGATTCACTGTCAAGGAAGCAACAAGTGTGCCATTCCCCATCCTTGTGTGGTTGTGAATCACTTGGCCAAACTTTGTTGCTGTATCAGTTGCATATGGGAAAAAAAAATAGAATATGTCTGTCTTCCTCTCATTTGATGTGTTCAGCTTTGAATACCAATCGCAACAACGTTCCTGACCACTCATACAAAATTGTTTTTGCAAGATGCTCTTGATGTGATCACTTCAGTTTGTAAGAATGGTTTGTTTTTTGTTTTTTGTAAATTTAGACAATTGTTATTCCATTCTCCACCCACAGTCTGAAAGTCATCTTTATGGACTGCTGTACTTGCTGACCTCTGTCAGTTTATGTCCTACTTGTGGACCTCTGTCAGTCAGTGTCCTACTTTCTGAACTGTGCCAGTGACAAGACTACCTGAAGCAACAACAGTATTGGATTATCCACAATATGGAATTTCCAGCATATTGTGATAGATAAATGTAGTTGCCTCTCATCAGCTGAACTATTTTTAGTTTAGGTTTCCTTTACCTAATAAGAAAAGCTATTAAATATTTCTTTTTTATGAAGTGCTATTAGAATTTTATGTATATATAGAGAATGTCACTTTAAAAGACTTTTTGTCTGTCATACTGAACATCTTTGATGTAGACCTGTCTTTTTCAATCTATGGTCAGTAAAATACTGATCACTAACCTGGTCTACTGATTTTGTGATATATGGAGGGTTAAACTGCACAAAATGCATCCAGCCAGTGTTGTAATATTTCAGAAACAAGGCTAATTAGATTGGTAACTTCACATATTCTCATGATTTAATAAGAGCAAAACATGATTTGCTAGATCTTGTTCAGTGGAAGTATGATCAGGTTGATGTTGATGAGATGCTTGTCGACACATGTAGATGCAATGAGTTCATGAAAAGATGCTTGTACATGTATAACTATAATTAACAATTTCTTGAATTTTCCCTTACAGTGATTGTGTAAAATTATGTGTATCCCTCTGTAGCAGTAATGCGCTGGACAAGGTTCTACACATTTAAAATACATATACGTTGAAATAGTCTGAAAAGTGACAGGGAAACATAACAATGCTTGGAAAACCAGGTGTAGTTCTTATTAAGATTGTCATTTTCCCTGTGCTTCTCTATTGTGAAAAAATCTGCAGTATTTCATACTGAGACTTGGGATAGACCTGGCCCAGTGAAATTTGAAATGAAAATGGTACTTTACTAGTTTTAAGTAGGATTTTCATGATCAGTCTCAAACTTAGCCCATACGTGCCAGTAGGGATATGAGCATGATATCCAGATTTGAGCCCAAGATTGGACTTTTGTCATTTTGAGAACATGGGGCCTGAAATTAGGCATGGTGATCATATGATTGCTTCTGGGACTGATATGCAAAAACAGAATGTGACGTCAAATTGCAGACAGTTGAAGGATAACTACGACACTGAAACGCATCAAAATTCACGACAGCCTGACAAGAAAACGCGATATTTCAGAGTATAGACTAACAAAAAGATGCAATATTTCAGTTTCCTTTTTTGAATAACAGAAAAGTTGCCAATCTAGTTAGTTTTGTCTTTGAATATGTGTACCAATCCAGTGAGTGTGTGTGGTGATTTGTCAATGCAGCTAATAGCAACTGAAATATTGTGAATGAATAAAAAACACTTTTTTTTCCTTGTTTGTAAAACATGTATATGTATATATGAAGGATTGAGTGTAAGCAGATTTAAGATTAAAAAAATAATGATAATTGAAATATTCAAGAAAATATTTATTAGTATATACATGTAATTATATATAGCTCTCTTGATAAGGTTGATTTTTATATATATGTGTGATAAGCCAAGCTTAACTTTTAAGTACGGACCTATCATGACTCTCATGAAAGTCATTCTGATTGATTTATATCATTTGGAATAAAAATTACATCCATGATTTTTTCATATGTATATTTCTGTTTATGCACATTTATTTCAAGTCTTTTACCATTGAAAATTACTACTACTACTGGCATATCAAGGTGAGAGCTGAGCCCTAATTCATCAATTTCATGAGTCCTAGTTTTAAACTCCTCTGAGGGGTTTTAAAAATTTAAAAAAAGTGATACTCTTCTTTAACCCTTTCCCTCATAGAGGACACCATGAAAAGACCTATGCGAACAGCATAAAACCAGATCAGCCTGCGAGTAACTTGCAGGCTGATCAGGTTTTATGCTGTTCACTGCTCCTCAGTGGTCTGGAAATGAGGATTTTGTAAATAAATTTGGTAAGGTTTAATTGTGGTTTTCTGCAGATCAGGCTTTATGTGATACCTATTGAGGGCGTCAAAATGAGTATATATGAGGGAAAGAGTTAATGATTAATGTATTTACTTAATCTAAATAAGATCCTATAATTGTTAGTCCCCTGTCGACATAGCCGAAGGGGACTAGGTTTGCACTCCGTCCATCCGTCAGTCACAAATGTTTCCGGGCTTTTTTACTAAACGCTTCCAGATATTGCAAGTTCGAGTCTTGTTCCGGTCCACAGACTTTTCACGAAATTACATGCCTAGGACTTAGAAAATTTCTTTAAAATAGCAGTTTTCCAGAATTTTTTTCTAAACACTTGGCGATACTGTACTGAAAAACTTCACATATTTTCAGCTTCTACAAATATTTTGAAGTTTAAGAAACTAACCGTAAACGAAATTGTTTATGATATTTTTTCATTCATGTGCAGAATGGACCAGATTAGCTTTTCATGCTCTTAGGAGTTGATATTGCTTGTCATTTTGACTTTCATCTAAAGTATTTATCAAATAATTGACTTGTTTCTGCGTGAAGAGAGGTGGGAGTTATTAGTTTTCTGTTTGCCAGTAGGGGACTTAGTATTGCCTAAGCAATACTTTCAGAATGCTTGTTTTCTTTATAGAAAAATTATATATTTAAAGAAAAGTAATTAAGGTCAATGAAATATTGATATATTCAGAAAACGCTACTTTGGAAAATATTATGTCTTTCTTGAGTCTGAGTCCTAAGTATGGTCAGAAGATGTTGATGAATTAGGGCCATGGTATTCTGTACAGTGAATGTTCTTCAATATCAAACCCAGATTATATGAGAAAAATATTAGAGTTTGAGCTTAAATTCATGGTTTAAGTGTTTTTCATGAAATCGAGACTTGGTCCCATGATCTTAAAATATACAAACTGTACTTAAGCATTATTTTCAGTCTTAAACCACAGGGGTTTAATATAGTGATTTTATCCCCCCCCCTCGTGCTAAACCCGTTTTAAACTTCATACTGTCCCTATAATCCTATAGGGATTTGATTTCAAGCATGAAATCATACATCATGATTAAGGTGGTTTTGTTTTAAGAACTTGAAACCTGGTCTGTATACTGCTTTCATACCATAGGCATCTTATCGACAACCTGGTAACATCTAACAATAATTTCATAATGCCAATTACAGTAAAATGGCAATTATCCAAAGATTGACATCCTAAAATTCCATACCTAACAGGAGGTAAACTGGAGTATAAAATCCATAACAGTATATGTATTATATATACAAGCAGCCTCTGGGGTTGTTTGTCTTTTATATAACAGGTTGATGATATTGTCTGAA
Source organism: Solen grandis (assembly GCA_021229015.1). NCBI lineage: Eukaryota > Metazoa > Mollusca > Bivalvia > Adapedonta > Solenidae > Solen > Solen grandis. The sequence continues at coordinate 4,276,893 of CM037791.1, read as the reverse complement.
ACTCTACAAACGGAGATCAGAATGATTCCCATTTTAAGCTATGATATGACATCAGAACATGTGCTCAAGGTGTGCTATTTGGGCCACCCTTAAATTACAGTCTTGTGTCTTCCCTTGTCAAAGAATTGATCCAATAGACATCCACTTAAAAACTAGTGGATAGGAACTGGTTACATTTTGCATGGACGATCCTTGAGGGGTCCTTCATAAACTTGTCTGAAAGGATCTTGTTATAGTAGAACTCTGGTTGTTATGGCAATCGAAAAGAGTTATTTAAAAAAAAAAAATGATATTCATTTTGGGTCAATTTGCATCACATTCTCTTGTGGTTCTTGGATTATTGCCATTTTCATTGTACTTGTAGTCAGACCAGGATTTATACTGTTTTTCCATGGCACAAATGATGGTGGCTTGGCTCATGAGCCACAATGTCACAGATACCCTGCTTACCTTCAGTATTATGATCAGAATTTGGATCAAACAACAGCGAAACTAGGCCTTGATTCATAAAATATTCTCCAACTCATAAAAGTCCAAAAAACTCCTTTTTCAAGTTATGCAAATAGTCTGTTATTGCTTTAAGCAATCTTGACAAAGTGATTTGATTTTGATTTGGTACAGTATTTATCAATTTACTGTAGCTCCATTATAATCCATTATAAAGCAAATGTCTGTATAATACCATGTTAATGTTGTCATTTGGTGCACCCTTCCAGTTTCTAGCAGTGGAAATTTAAACCCTGCCTTTTACATTCATGGCTTAGTCA
>CM037791.1:4226026-4276026 GCA_021229015.1 Solen grandis | reverse complement strand
CATCTGTACCAATTTATTTTAAAATCTGGCCAGTAGTTTTGAAGAAGACGATTTTTTAAGTTTTCATTTTTTTCTCTTTTTGTTGCCATGGCAACCAGAGTTCTACATGGATCAAGTTTATTTTAGCAACTTTTGTGAAGGTTGACCCAAGGATCATCCCTGCCAAGTTTAATCAAATTCTGTCCAGTGGTTTCAGAGGAGATGTCGTTTAAAGAAAATTGTTGACGACGCACGACGGACGACGACGGACGCAGGGCGATCCTAATAGCTCACTTGAGCACAAAGTGCTCAGGTGAGCTAAAAATGGAAAATACTCTGACCAAGACATATAAAGGACCCAATTCTAAGAGAGCTTTATAACTAAACAAGAGCTGTCAGAGGACAGCACGCTCGACTATTCAAAATGCTTGTTGGTAAATCAAATGAAATCTATTTAAATTCTTGCCCTTCATAGTAATAGTAAAAAATGATATACCTTGATAGTCTTATACCCCTTAATATATTTATGATGTCTAAATTCAATCCTATGCCTAGTTACTGAGACATAAGCACAATAACACTGTGCATGCAAAACTTAAACCAAAAATCCATGTTAGAAAAGGGCCATAATTTACATCAGTCCAAAAGTTATCCTCCTGTTTTCTGATGCCCTTGAAGACACACCTTAACTTTCTAGTCAATTCCACAAGCAATTTCTGAGATATAAGCATGAAAGTACCTTGCATGCAAAACTTTAACCAAAATTTCTAAGTTAAAAAGGGCAATAATTTGTAACATATTCCATTAAGAGTTATCTACCATGAAAGTATGATACCCCTAAATGTATTACAGATGTCTCAAATCAATCCCATACCTGGATACTGAGATATTAGCATGAAAGTACCTTGCATGCAAAACTTTAACCAAAATTTCTAAGTTAAAAAAGGGGCATAATTGTAAATATTCCATAAAAGTTATCTACCATGAAAGATGATACCCCTAAATATTAAGATGTTTCAAATCAATCCATCCTGGATACGAGATATTAGCATGAAAGTACCTTGCATGCAAAACTTTAACCAAAATGTCTAAGTTAAAAAGGGGCCATAATTTGTAACATATTCCATCAAGAGTGATCTACCTTGGTTGTCTGATGCCCCTGAACATATTTGTAAACTTTCAAGTCAATACCATGAATGGTTATTGAGATACAAACTAGATAGTAGCTTGCACGCAAAACTTTAACCAAATTTTCTATTGCATGCAAAACTTTAACCAAAATTTCTAAGTTAAAAAGGGGCCATAATTCATATTAAATTCAGTCAAGAGTTATCTACCTTGCTTGTCTGATGCCCCTGAACATATTTATAAACTTTCAAGTCAATACCATAAATGGTTATTGAGATATAAGGTTGATAGTAACTTGCACGCAAAACTTTAACCAAAAGCTGCAACGCCAACGCCGACGCCAGGGTGACTACAATAGCTCTCATATTCTACGAATAGTCGAGCTAACAAGAAAAAAACTGTTATATCCTTATTATGATTGCTCCGTCAGTATGTTTCTAACAAAATTTTCAGTAAAAGAAAAAAAGCCATAAATGTATCAAAGATAGATAAATAATGACACAGTGCATTTTTTTAAAACTTTTTTAACTTTGAACAGGTTTTATGGCAGGAACTTCAGACTTACCCAAGGCAACAAAAAACTGAAAGATAAGTGTATATGGTACCTGCATACACTGGTAGAGCAGCTTCAAGATATTGCTGTTGGACACCAGGCCCTCAATGTGCTGGTTGAGACCCTCGGCTAGCCCGCTTAGCAGGTCCAGTGCTACAATCATGAAATCCTTGTCTGGGGGGTCAAACTGTTCGGGATTCTGCATACTGGCCTGTGGGTAGTCATACAATCATCTGAGAATAACTGTGATACCATACAGACGAGACCAAACATTTAAGTGTGGCAATACACTTGTATAATTTAAACAGGGAAAACAAGCAAATCAGTAATGCTAGGTCTTGGGTCGTTCTCCTTATATACCTTTGCTTTCAACACGTTTTTGCAGTCATCTTAATCTGATAATGTTAAGTGTTTTTTTCCTTCTAATGTTCCTTTGTTTCTTTCATTCAGTTTGATTTAGCCATACAATGAATACAAATAAGTTCCACTAAGCTTTATTCTTTTTTATGCTGTATGTGAGCAACAGGCCAATTCATAAATCATATTCTCTATTTCATGCTCTTTGTAAAAGACGGAGGAGTATCCCTGAATGAGAAATATCCTACATCCCACCTGTACTGATCATGTGGCAAAACTCACAACCTTTAATAAGTGTGTGTGAATGAAACAAAGATTCAGAGGGCAGGAGAAAAGTTTGTTACCAGGTTCTGACTGAGAGTCTGTTCCACCAGAGACACGCAGCGTCTGTAGACTGGTTCACAGTAGGGCAGGAATCCTGACTGAAGGGCAGTGGCTACACTTGACAAACACTGAAATATACAACCAAATTCGGCATCTTTTCTCACTGTTCCTTTAAATATTAGCTTTAGTTATTTGTTACATAATTGTTATCAGTGTTCTTTGGAACGCGTGTTATCTGCCAGGGTTGCCACTCTTTCTCCAGATTAAATTTCAACGACTTTTCCTGGACCTAAATGTGTTTTTCAGGGACCTTTCGGACTAAGAACCTTACAGTATTTGCATGACCTTAACCCTTTCCCTTATATAGACTCATTTTGACGCACTCAATAGGTACCACATAAAGCCTGATCTGACCTTACCAAATTTAATTACAAAATCCTCATTTACAGACCACTGAGGAGCAGCAAACAGCATAAAACCTGATCAGCCTGCGAGTTCGCAGAGGTCTTTTCATGGTGTCCTCTATGAGGGAAAGGGTTAACACCATACTTGCCATATTTTCAGCATGTCTCCCATGGAGGTATTGAAATTTTCACAGGGGGATTTTGGGTCCAGCTAAGAAGATATTATGACATATATATCGAAAAGGAGTTCTTAATAAAAATTAAAGAAAAATACACATTTGATTATCCCTTCAATAAATTTATTATCAATTTATATATAAAGATGTACTGTTTATTGCATTAAATGAAAATAGCATGCAAAAATATAATTTAGAAATTACAAAATTTATTAACAAGTAACTGGTGTTGTTTGCAACACATAAAGTCCCCTACCGGCTCCACCTTGACTCAATATGGTAATCAATCCCATTTTTTGCCATATTTTCACTATTTCGTTACCATACAACCACAATTTTAGTCAAGAACAAAATAAAATGACGTGCAAATCTACACATTGCCATTAGTCTATAGCAAGTTCATCAAGTTAGCTTGCTTAGTTATCGCGGGGTCCCATTTTTGCCATATTTTCACTTTTCCATTACCATAGCAACCACAATTTAGTCGAAGAACAAATAAAATGACGGCATAATCTACACATTGCCATCTAGTCATATACAAGTTTATCAGTTAGCTTGCTTAGTTATTAAGTTATCGCGGGACCCAGATTTGAGCGGACAGACGGACGGACAGACAGACGGACAGACGGAGGGCAAACCTATAGTCCCCTCCGGTGTAAACACCGGTAGGGGACTAATAATTAAAATAGGAACTTAATTTTCCACAAGCACTGTTTCACATTAAAATGCAACACAACCTTGTCACAAATCAGAGATGCACAGATCAGAGATCATGCCATTTACACATTTAAATTGATACAGTATCTTTTGAGTATCTTTGATTTCTTGAGTGATTTCTGATCATATATTTTATATGGGGATGAATATAGATAAAAGAGTTATCTATTCTATTTGATAATTACTCATTCCTTTTTTTCCCTAACTTTAATTGCTTTTAGCTAAACTATTATTTAGCTTAGAATATTTATCTTGTACAGTATGGTGATATGAAGTGGTTACCCAACTCTTCAGATCAGCAAAAGTCATTATAGTAAATCATTCAGCAGACGACATCCATTGTTTATCAAATCAATGTCTGTGGGAAAATTGCCTTTCATTTGCATTTGAGATATACTTGCTATAATCGATGTCAATATTATGTGTTTAGTTAATGTTTAAATGATCAGTAAACAGCATTTATTGTTTACACTTCCGTTAAGTAAGGATTAAGGACGTTTCAGCGGGTTACGGCTGATTTTGATTTTGGTAAAAAATATTTTTTTTAATTTCTCATTATTTTAAGTTGAATGATAGAAGAAAGCCCAAATTTTTAGATTCATGTAATAAGATTATCATCAAAAGTATATTTGCCAAATTTTGAAGATACAAAAAGTCACATTTTAGTGTTTTTATGCAAATTTGGCTAAAATTTCAATAAAAAAAGCAGTTTTAGTTAAAAAAACAAATCTGGTGAGGTATGTTTTTTTTACATTTTCATAAAGCATTTATATCAGAAAACTGTCTCTGAAAAAAATAAAGAAAATCTGTCCGCTGAAATTTTTTAATTAGAAAAATATATATAAAAATTCGCAGTTTTGGGTAATTTTTGTATACATTTTGGTCCGGGTGCAAATGAGATTTTATTCCTGTTTTGTATTTTCAATGCATATTTGACAGTATTTTTATCTGTAACTTTTAGAATATATTATAAATTACAAATGGTGATAAAAATATTCTAAAAATATCATTTAGTATACTGTTACAGTATTTAGAAACAAACCCTTTTATTTTTTAATGTCATGTTTTTTCAACAAATTTTAGCAAATAGTGTGCTCTACCATAAGCTTGATCTCTAAAACAAGTATGGTGACCCCCTATTTTTATTTCATAGATCTTTTAGTTCAAGTCTAAAGTACTTATATGCAAATTTTTAGAAAATCTGTCCTGTAGAAAAAAAAACGCTCAAACGCCTTTAATAGCTATTCTCCAGGACCTTTTTATCCATGGTAAGATACACTAAAGCAATCATTTATATCTTTATTACGGTCTACCAAAGACATTCTAATCTTTATCATTCTAGCCTTAGTAGTGCCTTGACAGCCACTAATTACCCAATGACAATTGTTCAATTGATATACTGGCAAATCTGATACCTTTCTGAATCATGACAATTTGATTGGATAAGAACGATCACACATTGCTGCATACACCAGAATTGATACTGACACATGTTCTTACGTAATCTCTCTGATGCTGTATCATAGCTCGGTAATAAAATGGAATATACTGAGTTCAAAGGGAAATCGGTTTGTAACAGACAGGCGGACGACAGAAAAGTGATCCCACAGCAGGTGACACAAAAAGTATAACCTGGCTCTCTTTAAGTGCCATGATATGATTCTGTTAAATAGTATCTACCATAAAATGCCATGTATTGTGTTCAGTTTTTTAAGTTAAATTTTGTTTTTGAAAGAGAGGGAGCGCAGAATACAAGAGAACTCAGTATTTTCGTATTTTTCCCAAACTTTACACCATGCTTTACATATTAATTAATTGATGACATACAAACAAATGGGATGTTTGCATCGTCATTACTGTGACCACGCATAAATAAACAGCAGTCCAACGAATTTTGACAAGTTAGTTTCGTATTGGACAGAGCTGTTTACGATAATTGTGTACCACAGATACCCTTTGTTCAGAGACTTGCGAAAAACAAACTAGAAGGTGTCAGTAGTTTCAGATTAATACTCAAACTATCAGCTTTAACAAGGTAACAATGCAAATGCATGTGGATACTCCAAAGGTGTGAAAATAATCACTGCATCACACCTGACTTTCGGAAGCAGTAGAACATTTCCACATGTTGTGCAAACAACAATCCGCAAACCAACCGCGAGTAAACAAGATGACGGACTCCTCTTGTACGAAAAAGATATGCGCATTTTAGAAGGGAAATACTTTTTTTCAAGTTTTTGAGCCTCAAACTCGGGCTGCACAAAATACATGGCATTTTACGGTATTTCAAATATTCTTATAGTAATCTTTCATTTTTCCCCAAAATGAACAATATCTACAAACCCTAGAATTATTTCTGGAATGGACAAGTTTGTTTAGTTAAAAAATAAAGGACATGATTAATATACATGCTAACCGGATTCAAATCCTGTGATCCAATTCAGCTGCAGATGCACTGGAATCTCAAGAATTTTAAGTAGCGAGGACCAACAATTTTTCATGAAGACTTGGATGATTTCTACCAAAAAGGATTTGAAATGAACGATTAAACAAGAAGTGTTCCTGGAAATGCATGTGTTCACCTGTTGAAAGAAGGGTGATAGAAAAAGTGTGACAGACAGAGACAGACAATTATCTGACTCTCTGCTTTGAGCAGGTGACACAAAAATCATGAGGAATACTTAATACTTTGCTTGTAGTTAATAAATTTTTCATAGTACATAATGTTATCAAGTACATAATAGTACATAATGTTATTCTACCTCTAGCAATGGGAAAAGGTCTTTGTCCTCATCCTTCAGCACGTTCCACTTCTCAATCAAGGGTGGCATCAGCATACTCACATACTCCTGTAAACACCATGGGATATACTGTACACATTGTGTGTAGTGACAGGTTGGAGACATCCAAATATAGTAAAGTTTTTTGTCTGCCAATTAAGTACTGCCCTATATTTTTAATAAAAATTGAGTATCTATAAAATATAGAAGATAATTGATTGTTTTGGTGTAAAATCGATTAATAATTTCACTGAGTTAACAAAAAAGTGATATTTTCACGAGTGGCAAAGCCATGAGTGAAAATGCATCTGCAGTGGAACTCCTCCAAACCGGAACTCCTATATATCAGAATTTCCTCTAAACAGGAAAAAAGTTTTGGTCCCGTTTTCAACCCTTATTTATTTCATATAATCGTAACTCTGAATACCGGAAACCCTGCATTCCGAAACCAGACGTATTTCGGGGCACACTTTCATTCATAACAACGGAAAAGTCACCCTGGAAACCGGACACGTGACTGGGACCTGACATCAACCCAATAAACAGTACACAGACTCAAAACACCAAACTGCCCAGGGCAATTAATTCTACCTGTAGGGATCCGCCATTTCGCCGCTGACGGTGCATCGTGTGATCAACATAGGTGTGAAAAATACTCTTAGCCGGTGCATTGGATGTAAGGAACGACCGATAATGAGTGTTATGAAAACAATTTTAATCCGACAATCAGCGTTTGAAATTAGTAATGATCCCCAAAATTAACACGAGAGGCGTTAGAAATTGTAGTTTGGTAAGTCTAACTGTGAAACTTAAGGACAGGATTGTGATTGACAGTTAAATAAACAATAGTAACCAATAAATTTACGATCTGTGAACAATAGAAAATAAGCTTCTTTGATTAATTACAAAAGTGGTAGCTAGCATTCATTTTGTGATTTATCAGTTAAATTTTAAAAACAGTTTTTCATCTCTTCCTTTCAATCCCAGCATAAAAGAAACACATATACTGCATTACATTTATACATGTATATATAGACATGGTTTGTTGTTCAAAAGGTCAAAACCCCTCTATACTGGAAACCCCTCTAAACCGGAAATTTATGTTGTGCCCAACCTTGTCCGGTTTCAAAGGGGTTCTACTGTATTATGTTTACAAATGAAACTAGAACTGTCGCCTAAGGGCTTACTAATACCCCCCCGCAAGTGTTTTTGTCAAACATGGCTTTGGAGCATGAAATCAGAATTCTTGTATGCAACACTCCATCTTAATATACAGAGGACATATGTGCCAACTACCTAGAAATCTAGTTATCCTATGTTTTACATACATATGGGTATATGTATGTCTATGGATCAATAACAGTAAGATTCACTGAAATCCATCAATTGTTTAGGCAAAAAAAACTGTCGCCTATGGGCAACTTAATAGTAACGTAATTTTTGTTTTTTAGAAAATTAAGAACAAAAGAATATGTTCTATCTTTATTTAAGTATTACTTAGCATTATAAGTATTGTTGGTGGAATAAGAGCCAGATCATTTACTGGAAAAATGATGAGACATTCCTGTTTTCTGTCATTGGGGTTGAAGGCCCAGCTTAAGTTTCATAAAAGTCAGTCAAGAAATGAATTAATGAATTCAATAAGACTAAGCAAATCAAAACGCATATTTAAAGATTAGTAATAGTGACTCATTTCTAAACATATGGGTTCAGGAAGCCATACATTAAAAAACAACCAGTATTTTTGTAGTTTAGGAGGAGTAGTCTGCAGAAAATTGTAAAGCAAAAATCATCAAAGGGGCATAACTATAAAAAAGGGGGTAATCCAATGGAGGAGTAGTCTGCAGAAAATTGTAAAGCAAAAATCATCAAAGGGGCATAACTATAATAAAGGGAGGTAATCCAATGTTATATAACTAACACATGCTTCTACAATGTCTAAGGATGAATGGCAGCAAGTTTCATCAAAATCCTTCCAGTAGTTTAGGCGAAGTAGTCCGCAGAAGTTTGTAATGCAAAAATCATCAAAGGGGCATAACTTGGAAAATAGGGGAGGTAACCAAATGATATATAATAACCGCTTTACAATGTCTAAGGATGAATGGCAGCAAGTTTCATCAAAATCCTTCCAGTAGTTTAGGGAGTAGTCCGCAGAAGTTTGTAATGCAAAAATCATCAAAGGGGCATAACTTGGTAAATAGGGGAGGTAACTCAATGCTATATAGATGTCTAAGGATCATTGCCAGCAAGTTTCATCAAAATCCTTCCAGTAGTTTAGGCGGAGTAGTCCGCAGAAGTTTGTAATGCAAAAATCATCAAAGGGGCATAACTTGGTAAATAGGGGAGGTAACTCAATGCTATATAGATAACGCGCTAATACAATGTCTAAGGATCATTGCCAGCAAGTTTCATCAAAATCCTTCCAGAAGTTTAGGAGGAGTAGTCCGCAGAATTTTGTGTCTACAGACGGACGGACAGACGGACGGACAGACGGACGGACGGACGGACAACCTGATTCCAGTATACCCCCCCCTAACTTCGTTGCGGGGGGGTATAATTATACATCGATCTTTCACCAAAACAAACAATTTTCTTTTTATCTAATGCTTTAAAGGGCAGAAATTAGCTGTTCTTATTCACCAAAGGCGTCAAAATTGGCGGGATTACGTTGCGTGCATGATATTATTTTTTGCATAAAATCCAGCACAAATGATGCTCTAATCAGTTTATAACTAGGGTGGGGTCAAGTTCCTGATAATTTCACTGTTTTGAACAGTAAAATTACCAGGATATAATCCACAGATATTTCTTTATAATCCACCGAAAACTTGAGTACCTAACCAAATGTACCCATGTCATTTTAACTTAACTGAATAAGCAGCATTGAATATTATACAAATTACAACACATTCCTTTAAGAAAGTAAGAAAATCGTTTCAGAGGGTTTTTTCAAATTTAAGCGGAAGTAGTAAATGTTATCTCCCAAAATGCACAAAGCTTGCATTATCAAGTTTAATCATAGTATTTTTTTTTTTTAGGCATTCTGGTGTTAGGTCAGGTAGCAGATTATCAATCTCTGTTTTTATCCAATGACATATTTCAAACCAAGGATGCAATAAAGGCATTTTTTTCATATATTAAGGAGTGAGAGTCGTATTAATGTCAAAGTTTAAGTTTAAACTTACTTATTTTACGTTGATTGGGAAACAAGTTCTTACAACTTATACTAATCCCTAATCATGAATAATTCTTGCCTCCAACGGGGTTCGAACCTACAACCTTCGAATCTGTAATTGGATATGTTAACACTGGACCACGGCACCCTGAATGCATTATCTAATGTCTATATCCATACTTACTGGTTTGTTGAGATGATGGCCAACAGAATCAGCAAGTGTGCCGATAGCATCGTACAGAATCAGCAAGTTCTTGTGCTGAAATGGTGACATGAGCACATGAATAATTAACACTAATAAAAAAATCCAACTCTGAAAGCTCTGTATCACCAATATTCAGTATTCACTTGTTGTTCATGTTACCATATTCCATTATTATTTCTTATTATGATGATTATAGGTTGACCTTTGGTCAAATTTCCAATTCAATTTGCTTTGTACCTGGAAAAATACATTCTTCCAAGAATAATAAGTAAATCAGAAAACAGTAAAATTATCCAAATTACTATTTTGTAAAAACTGCTCAAATTATTTGGTGATGGAATGAAGATCTATCTTTTTCTTTAATTATATGTGCCTCTATTAACATTTTCACCACATGAAATAGGTATCCCTACAGCACATACCTGGTATTTGTTGAAAGCAAACACAAGGGTTTCCAGTATGAAGCCCAGGTAGGGCACCAATTCAGTGCAGGCCTCTTCCTCCAGGGTGGCAAAGGCAGAGCATGCTGCCTCCTGTACCCGCTTGTTGGCATCCAACACACGCTTTAACAGCTGCAAAATTTAATAGATGGAAATAAATTCTCTTCACTTTCAAAAAACACAAAACACCTTGGTGTTTCTATGAATGAAATCCAAATTCTCAAAATACTGAATGCATTTTTTTTCTTCGCAATTAGAACATTTAAAAATTCAAATATTTCTAACATGGATGTAAAGATCCTCTCTCCTGCTCTCCAATTTGGGAAGGGCAAGTGATAATTTCTGAAATTTTACAAACTTGCTATCAAATTCTCTGATTTCATAGGCCAAAAAAAGGAGGTGAGGGAAAAATAAAATGAATAAAATAATTAAAGCACATCCCACATCCCTTTCTAGATACATGCAACTGCTGAATTTAAGGGGTATCAACTTCTTATTTTTGATACTGTTTCAAAGCAAAGATAGATTACATCTCTAAACTCAAACCATGGATTCTGCATATCTAGCACACATAAAAAATCAGAGCTATTCATATTATCTGGGACATTCTGTGTCACATTACAATTTCTAAGGACAAATGTATGGTATCCTAGGGGACAAACAACAAATTTTAAAAGAGTACCTGCAAAAGTTTGGCTTGAACCCTGGAAAATATCTATTGCTAGGGCAAATATCATTCATGATCTTCCATGGCAAAAAGTACTGGTCCAACCCAGATCAGATGAATAAAAAAGCAGTTTATTTGTACAAATTTGTCCACCAGGCTGACAAAAAAAGTTTTATCAAGAGCTCCCTACCTCTGTCATTAGTGGCTTCAGGTACTGTTCATGTGGCTGTCCAACCACCCAGTGGGCGTATCTACTGAGAGTCCAGCAGGTGATGGAGCGCACCAGGGCCTTCTTGTCAGACAGACAGCCAATCAGGTAGGGTATCAGCTCCGGCAGGTGGGGAATCATGCCATTCATGCATCCCTCGGCGATGGCGCCCAGCACCAGTATACCAGACTCCTTGATCTCCCAGTTGGCGTGAAAAAGGATCTCCTTCAGGATGGGTAGCAGTACAGGCAGGATGTCCTCACGGAACACATTGGCCAGCACATCTAGTGCTGCTGCAGAACACTTGCCTGGAGAACAAAATAAGCTATTAAGAACAGATATACCTTTACAATTTCCAGTTATCAAAGCAACACAACTTATATGTTCTATTTCAAATCACGAAGTTCCATATAGATACATTCTTGTTATCTATTTTTTTGGCTAATTCATTAAACAAAATAAGTTTCATCTGATCATATTTAGGCATAGTGGCTTATAATAACATATACTTTACATCTTGGAACTGGATAAAATTAATGCATTTGGGACCTAGTAACTGAATAGTAAAGAGTGCAGTACTTACGTAGGTTCCAGTCGGACAGACTGTCATCATCATCCAATCCATCCTCATCATCATCATCACCGTCACCACCACCACCTCCCTGTGAATACACACATCATATTAAAACCTCACATCCACAGGGGAAACTAAACTTTAATAGTTTAAAGGAATTAGGGATGAACATGTCAGGAATTATCCAGGGATAAGATTTTCTCCAATTCTTTGTTTCAAATGTCATTTGAATCAGTTAATGAGATAGGCTTAATGAAAACTAGAACTGTAAGCCAAAGGCTATCAAGATTAGACACGCAAGATTTGTTCCCTAACATACACAGAGGCAGCCCAAATCATTGCAATATACAAGCTCATCACAATTTGTGGATTATAAGGCACAAGAATAAAACTGAATTTACTTACACATTTTTTTTAACTTAATGAAACTGTCCTTCAAGAGTTAACACATCACAAGACCTTTAAACCTACCTCCTCCCCCTCCTGATGTTTGTGTGTGTGAGACTTGGCCCTGTGGAATCTGGGTTTGATGTCTGACTCCTTGTCAGGAATCATCTCGTCTTCTTCAACATCACCCTGTATCAAACAAAGGAAAATATTAACTTCTTAATTTCATCTATGACTGTTTCCCTATAGAAAACTCATGCAAGCCATTTAAAGGTTTAAATATAAGAATTCAATAATTTTGCAAAGAGTACTTATCTTGGTCTTTTCAGCAAATTTCAATAGCAGGTTTATTAAACTTCATTTTAAACACAGATTCAATCTTAATGTCTTTAGAGGGTCAATAATAAACAATGACAAAAAATAGCAGATGTGCTTAGTCTTTCATAACATGGATGATACTTTTGATACCTATGATCCAATTTAAACTGAGTGAAACGCATCATCTATTTATTAAAGATAGACAGAACTTTGCTTGACACGACTAATTGCACTGTATGTAGGAATCACATCAAAATAGGAGCTGATTTTCTGATGCCAACCTTCAGTAGAATGATGTCTATTTCACTGTACTTCATCCCCTTGACGAGGATGGGCACCAGTTTCTCGATGTGTGGGGTCAGCACCTCCTTACAGATGGGCTGTTCTGCCAGAGACAGCCAGAACTCACATGCCTCTAGTGCCACAGAGTCATCACTGTCTGTTGTCCGCATCATCATGTACTGTAATATACCAGGTATATCAGAAACTCAAATAAGTGAACGTTCCTGTATATCATTATCTTGTATTCAACTTGACAAAATCAAGGAATAAATTACCATCCTAAGACATAGGAGCTTAACTCATTCTTTTCTACGATTTAGGAATGATTTGTTTTTCTTTCTAACAACACTTGAAATAGCTAAAATGCTGTAACAATTCATATCTCAGAGAAATAATAACTAGGTTTATTACTGCTTCCTTTTCAAAATAAAAGCTATTTTATGCACAGTGATCAAAGCATGATTTTAATACTGACAAGCTGTTTAATAAAGGCCAATGTTGATTTTATAGAATATTCACAGTGTTGGGATACAAGTTTTTGATCCTCTAACTACATCATTCCTTAATTAAATTACCTGCAGGTCCGGTGTAATTCACTTTCAACAAAATCAATCTGACTCACAACAATTAGTACATTTTTTCTACAAAGTAACCAACTGCATTCTGGTATAGTGATAAATGATTAGTTTTATTTCATAATGGACCTCATCTCCCAAGTGGGAACATCCCTATCCAAAGTATTTGTCAATAGATGATGAACAAAACAAGCTATTACAAGCAAGACCCATGTGCATTAACTGGTCAATGTTTTGATCACCTCTCTATTGATTTTCTATTTATGAATATTGATTTTGTGGCAGTCTGGCTTTACATCGATAATGACAATCACAGAATAAATACTGCAATCAGATTTTTCAATTTGCAAGGTCCTATTTGCTAATTATAGAAATCACCAATGGGCAGGAATTATACATGGGCAAGATTTTTAGATATTTGCTGTATTTTTTGCCCATTATTATCTTATTGAAATCTGCCAAATAAGAGAACAAAAACCCTTGGAAAAATGAGAAACAACAATAAAAAAAATTTAAATCTCTAATGCTGGACATTGAAAAGATCTCACTTTAACATTTTGGCCAGTAGGTCATTCTAAAATTGCTAGTTTGCAGTTGCGAAACATATTCACCAAACCAGCCCCTACTCAATTTCTACCAACTACCAACTGATTAACTTGTGGGTAGCCCCACTGCAAATCAACAATGTTTTAATACTGGCCTGAGAGGACTTTTTTATCTGACAAGTTTTTCAATGCTTTGGGACATATTCACAGTGTGTAAAAAGTGAGACATTACAGAACCACTTAGCTGGACTCACCTCGATGATACTGTTGACATGTGGCATGAGTCTGTCCATGCGAACCTCCACCAACATCACTAGGGCCCGACAGACATTCTTTCTCACTTCCGTGTCTTCGTCCGAAGCAAGGTAAAACAAGTTCTGCAACACAAACATTAACCCTTGACTTGACTTTGACTATTTGAGTTTACCGTCGATTCCACAGTATTTCAGTCAAATAGCGACGTCCAGCTAATTATAGGTGGAGGAAGACCCTGAATGCACAGAGGCATCCGGGTTGAACCAACGACCAAACACAAGCAAGCTAGAAGGCTTCCGCACATGAAAATCTGAATGACCCTGCCGGGGTTCAAACCCACGCAGTGAGGGGCTGAGTGAGTGTTAAAGTCAGTGACTTTACCCTCTCAGCCACGAAGGCCTTCATTCACCCATTACCTCATGAATATTAATTTACAATAATCTAACAGATATTAATTTACTTGTCTTTTTAAGGTATTTTTCATTGCCATTAACACTGCAGAATCTGAGCCACAGTATTGTATGAGTAAACAGAGTAAAACCTTATCAGACACATCCTTCCATTGTAAATATTTCTTCCTTTTTTAAAGTACATGATATTGTGATCCCTTCACAAAGGAAGAAGCTATGTTTTATATTTAAAGCACTTATATAAATGCAAGCATTTTTTTTCAAATAGGAAAGGGTCCTTTGCCCCAAACAAATAGGAGATTTCATTTTTTGTTTGTGAACTTACCTCAATGAAGGAGTCAATGTGTATCATAAGAGCTTGTGTGCGACTGATAATAAACTGGTTCACACAGGCAATGGCATGCGATCTGAAAGGAAATTCCATCACTGGTAATTACAAGTTTTCAATTTAAAAAAAATACTTGTCACAAATATTTTATCTGCTACATGGTATAATATCTTAAAAAAAAAAAAAAACAAATTAAAACAAGAAAAAGCTTTAGAATAATGCCCCACTGGGATATGGACAGTAACCAAATATTTGCTGTATTTTAAAAGTTTATATAATGATGTACATTTGTAAAACATTTCATGCTGTCAGGTGTTAAGTTACCTTTATAGAAAAAGAAGCTTAAACACAAATGCAGAACAACTGACTTTACCATGTTCATTCAACCATGAAATATAGGTCACAGCCAGTAATCTGCATAAGATATTAAAAAGATCATATCATGATGTACATGTGTACCTAGTTTCATAAAGATTTGAAGTTATCTTCATAAAAAAAAGCTTAAACCCAAAGGTAAACCAGAGGCAGAACAACCAATTTTTTCCATGTTAATCCGACCGTGAAAAATAGGTCACTGTCAAAAATCTGCATAAATATAAAATAAATCATATCATGATGTACATGTGTACCTAGTTTCATAAACATGTGAAGTCATCTTCATAGAATAAAAGCTTAAACACAAAGGTAAACCTAAAGAGAAACTGAGGCAGAACAACTGATTTTATCATGTTCATCCAACCATGAAATATAGGTCACAGCCATAAATTTGCATTAATATTAAATAGATCATATCATGATGTACATGTGTACCTAGTTTCATAAAGATGTGAAATCATCTTCATGAAAAAAAGCTTTAATGTAAAGGTAAACCTGAGGTGTAACTGATAGACGGACAGACACACAGACAGAAGTACAGACCAAAAATCTATATGACCCGCAATGGAGTTGGCGGGGATAAAAAGTTGTAACAAATGTACTATTCAATAAACTGCTGATTTTATTTTACATATTCCTTTATCTTTTTACAGATATAAAATATTCTCCTAACACTGAAATAAAAATATATGATCATTCCAGGGTTAAAATCAGGACCGTCATTATGTGAATCTACACTGGTTATGTGGTACACATGTCAGTGTGGTAGAACGAAAACATCATTCTTTGTTATAAGCAGTGTCATTTCTAAAGCGCGGGACTCTTGCAATAAAATAAATTAATTAAAACTGCATATTTTCCATTGGATATGTACATTTACGTCATATATTAAAAGGGTTTTGCACACGAAATGTGTTTCAGTGTAATCCCTCCTGACTTCATCATATCCCCCCCCCCCCTGTTTTTAGATGGTTTGGGAGAAAATCCCCCATATTTTTTTAATCCTAGAAAAGACACTTTATAAACCAGGAATGCTATATGATTATTCAGCCCACACAAGTAGCACTGAGAGGACCTCTGAGAATGAGGAAGAAAAAATGCAAGATTCCCTATGACAATATAATGCCATCAAAAAGCTTTTCCCATGCACTGTGACAGGGGACCAATCCTTTGCTGCAACATTGAGATGCCAATGCATAATGAACAATGTCATCCAGACAGGCTACGTCTCATTCAATTAGTTTTGATGTACATACATACCTGATTTTAGGACTAGGTTGCTTGAAAAACTGCAGGAACTTCGGAATAAGAACGTTCAGTGGTCGACTTGGGTCTACATCAAGTGCCTCTGCAGAGTCCTCGCAAATCTTCTGTAGTGCACCAAAGGCTCCCTGAAATATGAGAGGAATGTTATTTCTTAGATTACCCATGTTTTGCACATACACCGAGGACGAAGTACCATGAAAGCTAATAAAGCTGCCAGACACTATAAAAACACGAGGCAGAGTGTAATAATGCATGTCGTCAATCATCTTCTAATAGGCAAAGAAGTTATGAAGCCACCTGAAGCTACAGTATTCCCAAAACTATTTATATGCTTACTGGATAATTTCTGTGTGGCACTTTTATGGGAAGCTGCAAGAATTTATCATAATAGAAATATTGATCTCAACATTCTTTTTCAGGCTGAAATAACGAATTCAATAAACCAATTATACATACGGGATTTTATATACAACATATTAAACAAAGATGGTTCTATAATTCACCCAGTATCAATGATGAAAAGAAAGAACCTTTATCACAGTGACTGACTTCTAGAACTAGTAGAAGAGTAACAGGGGGTAGGAGCCAAATATAAGAATCCAATACTTGATTAATTTACTGTATTTCTTAACCATCTGTTTCTTTTATTATTTTTTGTCATCATAAATGTAGTATGTAACACTGACATTCACTTAATGTCTTCAGGAGATTTTCAGAGTACCGTAATCACTAAGTTTTGGGATAGAAAAAAAATAAAAATATTTTGTCCACAAAACTTTAAGTCATAAAAAATATTTTTCAATAAGTGTCCCAAAACTTAGATACACGTCAATTTTTTTCATAAATGATATCGTCCATTTTCAATGTGCGTTAAACATCATACACATACCTATTAATCCATATATATATATACATTTCTTTTTGATAATAAAGAGATTAATTTGGGACTATAAGTTTAAATTTTATTAATCTAATTTCTATTACAATGTATTGACACAAAGTTTTGACACATAAAGTTTTATATATTTCGCTTTCTTCCAGCCAGTTGTAAAAGTGAATTTTTCGGGACTTAAAAATCAAACAAGAATTGCTATTCTAACATCATTATTATTGAGATGCGTCAAAACAAGCCCATATACAGTCTCAGAACTCTTATTCATCTGTTGTTATCTGTACCACTGTGTCATTTGTTATCGTCTGCTTACTGTCCTTGATTGCCAATTAATGACACGTGTATGCAAATATACAGTACACACCACTCCCATACGACCCAATTTCCGTTCCCTGAGGTGAAATGTTGTTTTAACCCTTTCCCTCATATAGACTCATTTTGACGCACTCAATAGGTACCACATAAAGCCTGATCTGTAGAAAGCCAAACTCAAACCTTACCAAATTTAATTGTAAAATCCTCATTACCAGACCACTGAGGAGCAGCGAACAGAATAAAACCTGATCAGGCTGACCTGGTTTTATGCTGTTCGCATAGGTCTTTTCATGGTATCCTCTATGAGGGAAAGGGTTAACATGCGACAGAGATTGTGTCATGGGTGGGGGAAGAGCAAAGAGGGATGGGAAATGAAGATAAGCAATTGAAATATCTGTCTGGTTTATCAATTAGATAAACAAATAATACTTCTCCTGCTTTAAGTAAATATCACAACAATGTATATTTCATGCACCGGCTTCTAAAAAGCCATACGAAATTTGCGTAATGGTATAGAGGAAAAAGATTTGGGTAAGCAGTAATTATGGAATAAAATTTTGTCCCAAAACTTAGAAACAGTAAAAAATCATAAAATTAAAAGTGTCCCAAAACTAAGAGGCAAAAAAATTATTTTCTCAAAAATCAAGGGTGTTTCTAAAACTTAGAGTGTCCAAAAACTTAAGAGTGATTACAGTATGCACAAACCGGTGTAAAATTGAAGCCATCTAATTTTTCTTCAAAGAATGTACCAGGAATATAAATGTTTGCTTTTATAATATTTAAGCAAATGTTTTAATTTTGCACACTTACAAGACATATATGAAAATCTTTATTTGAAAATCTTGTGTTTGCTTCTTATTATGTTTGACTTGATTGTAAAACCTTCGTCATTTTTTCTTTGTCATTAAACCAAAAGAAAACAAGAGGGCCATGATGGCCCTGAATCGCTCACCTGAGTACCATTGCTTCAACTGATGTCAAGGTTTTTAAACAGACAAGGATTCTGATATAACTTTATCTAAAACATTTTACCCCTGACAATACTACACACCAAATATCTAAGCAATGGGCCATATGGTTTCAGAGAAGACTTGGGCGCAGGGTCATTTATCACCGTAGGGCCAAGACTTTGAAAATCTTTGTAATGAACCATTAGATGCTACAACATACCAAAAATCTTAGCTCTAGGCCTTATTGATTCATAGAAGAAGATTTTTTAAGATTTTCCTATATAACTCTGTGTAAAACAAGTGACCCCTGGTGTGGGGTCATTTATCACCATAGGGCTATGATTTGTACAATCTTGGTAGTGGCCCATAAGATGATGCTTCATACCAAATATCTAATCTAGCCTTAGGATTCATGGAAGAAGATTTTTTAAGATTTTCCTATATAACTCTATGTAAAACAAGTGACCCCTGGTGCGGGGTCATTTATCACCATAGGGCTATGATTTGTACAATCTTGGTAGTGGCCCATAAGATGATGCTCATACCAAATATCTAAGCTCTAGGCCTTATGGATTCATGAAGAAGATTTTTTAAGATTTTCCTATATAACTCTATGTAAAACAAGTGACCCCTGGTGCGGGGTCATTTATCACCATAGGGCTATGATTTGTACAATCTTGGTAGTGGCCCATAAGATGATGCTTCATTGAAGAAGATTTTTTAAGATTTTCCTATATAACTCTATGTAAAACAAGTGACCCCTGGTGCGGGGTCATTTATCACCATAGGCTATGATTTGTACAATCTTGGTAGTGGCCCATAAGATGATGCTACATACCAAATATCTAAGCTCTAGGCCTTTGGATTCATAGAAGAAGATTTTTTAAGATTTTTCTATATAACTCTATGTAAAACAAGTGACCCCTGGTGCGGGGTCATTTATCACCATAGGGCTATGATTTGTACAATCTTGGTAGTGGCCCATAAGATGATGCTACATACCAAATATCTAAATCAAGTTAGGCCTTGAGTTTGAGAAGAAGATTTTTTGCAATTTTTAAATAGCCTATTGTGATCAAGGACCCTGGACGGCCAATTTGCAGGATCAGAAATTTTACAACTTAGTAGAGCTCATAAGGATTTCTGCTAAATACAAATATTTCAAATGGCAAGGCCGTTTAGGAAGAGATGTTTTAAGCTTTAAATTTTTTACGCCGTGACCTATTATGCAGGACCGACCACCGGACAAAAGGACATTCCCGAAAAATGCTCAGCCTTAGGCACGGAGTGTATGTGAGCAATTTTTGCACGACCATCCAGATGACCACGATGGAAACATAAGTCCTTAGCAGGCTCATGAGATTTAAAACCATTTTTGTCATGATTACATGTGAAAGAAATAGACTAGATCTGCCCCATGAAGGAAATGATGCAGCTTACCTCACACATATTGTAGTCATCTGACTCCAGACACTGACACAGTGCTGGTAGCAACTCCGGCCAGTTCCTCAGGTCTCCCTTGGCAACAATAGTTGTGATCAGGATACCAATGGTTGCCCTTATCAATGGGGACGGGTCTCCTATACTGTTTAGACATTCTGTCTTTATGAAAGACGCCACCTCTGGAGGAAATTTTTCAAAATGTGCACGGACATTGTTCTTCAGAATCAGTCCACTCAAGGAACGAGTTGGGTCATCTAAAATAGGAAATTTCAAAATTAATTAACAATTTCAAGACTATGCGAAATCTTTTCCTTCTTCACAGGTTGGAAAAAATTTTTTAAAAATGTTTTTCTGTCGCAGCAACTTTTACTTGTTGCGACATATTTTTACCTGTTGCAATGTTTTAAACAGTATTTAGTTAGAACATTTTGATATCTTGATTTCAGTCTCTTTATTGCAAGTATTTTACATTAATTTATCACTTAATATAATGAATATTCATTCATTTTTGGCTATTTATATATTGTCTCTGTTTTACATATACACTGTCCTAATCAGCTATTCAAAACTCACAAACATGTAAAAATGTAAGACCTGCAAAATAAGTACATATAGAGGAATAAACCCTACCCCATTACAACAAGAAATTATTTTGCACAGATAAGATCATAAAATGCTATGCAAAAACTAAAGTTCTGTAAGATGTGTGACCATAATGAGGAAATCAGCCGAAAAATATCCCTAAAAACGTCTGTTATGGTCAGGAGCTCTCTTCTTTGGTTCGTTGTTAGAACTAGCAGGCAATTTTCGACCCGGCATAGCACCATCAGAATATCTAAATTCATTGACAACAAAATCTAGATTTAATTATTTACGATAATGAATATTGAAATGATAAAAATTGAACCTGATAATAAATTAAAACGAGTATGACCTTGTTAATTGATTATGGAAAGCGAATAAAAAGAAAAAAAACAATCTTTCGTGAATGCATCGTCTGCCATGGTGTTGATTGTTGACCGATAAAGACAGAGTTTTCCGCATGGTTTCCATTACGAAAGATATTAGTATATAAATTACGGGGAACCATTTCGCAATCGTTACTGCTTGGCCATCTCAGACAGCCGAAAATCATTACATAATCGCTAAAAATAACAAAGGAAACAGTTTTTCAAAGAAAGTGAAAGTAATTTTCCAAAAATAAAACTTTGCTGTATGGATTTTTTTCATCGGACATTGTGTCCGACAATAACAGACGCTTTCGTCGGTCAAAATGGAAATATACCGGACATGTCCGACTGACCGATGGACATTCGCATTGACTGAATTTCCTGTCTGAATGTACAAGATTATGGTTTTTTGGTTCAATATAAAGAAGAAAAAAAAAAAACAAGTCTCATAAAATTCAAGTCTTGGTTACAGAGGACAATCTGTGAAGGAGGAACGATAAGGCCATATATGACAGATCAAACACCAAAATTCATCACAAAGTCAGGAAAAGGAACTTGAAGAACTAGGAATGTTAGATCTTTCCCTAATATGCAACCCACATCACCACTTCACCAGTCAGGGAAATATATGACAGTGACATGAAATCATGAAATGATACCAAAGAAAATCTGCCTTAATACTCAGTCTCAAATCAAATTATTCCTCCTTTTAATGTTTTATTTTGGTAAATAAATGCCTTACCAGGTCCCTATATTATTTTTGGATGCAGTTGCCTCATGTGGCAACTACCTAGGAAAATTACTTGCTCGGATAAAACTTCTAGTTACCCATCCCAAATAACCTTTTCAATACTTAAGTGCTTGATTAAACATCTAAAGTGCATGGCATCAATGATGTAAGCTTTCTTTATTTTCTCTCCCGTTGGGCAGAACATTCCACCTCATTATGGCAGACATAGCCATAAAAACTCAAGTGTTCCATTTTAAAAGAAAACCACACTTTTTTTTAAGTTAATTTATTTAAGCGTCTTTGGTCGACATTGAACCTGTTTCTGATAGAGTAGATTCACTTGTCATAGTTTTGGCCTGTGACAATGTGAAACCAAAGTTATGATTTACTTATATATGTGTCTTTAATGCTAGTTGTATACTAGTTGTTGCTATTGTATATTCCTTATAAATTTGATTTTAGGTTAAGTAAGAAGATAATTCAAAAATACTGGAGGTACATTACCATTTCAATAGAATCATCAACACGTGATGCTTCATGAGATAGAAATCAATAACGTTTGTAACGCCACAAATCAACCTACGGTCAAGTCTACTGTATTAGTTTACACAAAATATAGTGATGGGTTCTTCCATTTGGCCCTTGTAGAAAACTAGTAAAATGACAAATTAGCTAGCTTCTGATGCTAGCTTCAAGAGACGTTCCTCAGTACATGTATATTGACTGAGCGAATTATTAATTTTATACAATCAATTTTTTTTAACTCTCCGCACCTGTGTGTGTAATGGTGCTATTTTAAGTTGTGTCTGTCAAGTGACGCGTCGAGTTAACTTCATGAGTAACAAATGCGATCATTTACGGTTTTATTTCCGTGGCTGTATTGCTGTAAAACCCAATGTAGAATACTTTATATTAACTATGAGTATTAACTATGAGTAAACTATATACATTACCTTCATTTTTCAACTTTGTCAGCACAAAAATCAGGTAATTGTTGAAGTCTGGAAACTTGTTCAACTCCTCCAATTTCTAAATAGTGGTTAAAGGTAATCTTAACAAAATCATCTACAGTTATTAAAACCTTTGAAAGAAGAATGAATATGCAACTTCTGAGAATAAATATAATTTAATAGTCTACATAAACTTATGTCAACCACTGCTGCCTCAGAATTACTGACAAGACACAAAAGATTTGAAGATGTCACTTCTCTTAATTTTACCTAAGCTTATTTATTTCATCTTCTATACTCAAAAAAAATGAAATGCATGGTAAACTTTTGTGTGTTTAAATAGAAAGTATTCGACAGTATTAGATTAAATTATTTTGATAAAGATTTTTTTTTTCAAACAAAATATATGCTTTTGAATGAGATGGGGTCTATCATAATTATGAGGTTTACTGCAAGGTTAGGAGGTAAAAACTGAAGTCTGACTACAACAGATTCTTGTTACCCTGTGTTTCTTTTTCCTTTGAGTATTTAATTAAACATGATATATATATATATATATGTACTCAGAGTGGCTGCAGAATCAGTTTCAAAACAAGCAGCAGGAGGAAGAAATAAAACTAAAAAAATTAATTTCAAAGTCTATCAAAATATCAAAGTAAATTAAATCTAACATTTTTTTTAAATTTTTTACCTATGTTCAGTATGTGTGTGTGTTTAATTACAATCCCAATCAAGCTATCACAAGCCTTATCCCATTTTGTTAACCCAAACCAATTAATTTTCAGTAATGTAAAATATTTATGAATGTGTAATTCTAATACTTTTTGTCAATCAATAGTCACTATTCAGAAATTATCTTGTAAATTTTTTTATTAGTAAAATTCTAATTTTCTCATGACTAGCTCTATATGCCAAACAGTGCTACTGTAACACACTACCCTATAATTTTTTTCAGGACAAGTTTTCCATGTTTTAAAGCAGTTTTTAATAGAATCTGCTTACATTTTTTTTACACTGACAATTACAGAATTATCAAAACCAGCACCAGTATTAACATAAAGGTATTTACATGTACTTTATGAACTTACTATTTGATAGTGGATCGACAGATACTGGGAACTGCTGTCAAACCCTTACTACATGTGTACTGGGTATTCTGTGTTTCTCTTTAAATAACATTAATAAAAAGGAACCCTATACAAAAAGTGTTCCTTAGAACATGTGTAGTGTGAAGTAGAAAGTGTGCCAGACGCACAGACAAAGACAAATGATCCCTGTGTGTCAACTCTGCCTTAATACGGCTGGTGACACAAAAAGAAAAATAAATTTATTGTTAAGAAGTTCATTAACAAAACCTCTTTCTTGATAAAAATGTTTTAGGGTGTCTATATGGCCATTTGTAGTTGCTGGAAAAACAGCGATTGCAGCTCAAATTTCAAAACTCAGTAGGCACCTTGGCTGTTGGGCTATCTCTTTAGCCACAGTTAGAATTTTTATCTACTTTTCCAGGTGTCTAGGGTTAAAGTAGTCCTATAAATAAGCCTTCACATTTCATAATTCACCTTAAACATTCAATAGCCTGATTTTTAACATTTTTACTTACAGATATGCAAAGTCTTATGGATTCCCATAGAGGTTCATATATTAAATCATTAAATTAAGTATCAACTGCCTGTTGACAAAATTACTCTCATATATAGAAAACAAACCCACAAATATATTAACTGATCACTTTAAAGTTTGAAATATTACCATTACAATGTCAAAAAAATCCTTTTGTAGCTGACACATCAAATAATGTTGTCAATTGTCCACACCATCTTGCAGTGTTATGTAAAATATGGGGAATAGCCAAATATATTTAGACAAAATAAACATTAGGCAGATTTATATAATGATGTTGAGTGAGACAATTCTCTATCAATGATATATCATCATCTATCTTATCTCTCACTACACGATATAAATGTTCCCAACATTGGAAAAGTTTATTTTGGACTTTAAACAGGATATAGTTTACAAGAAAAATTCCATCTATCCCAAATTAGTGTTCCCAGTTTAACCCTGACTGTACATATCTTATTTGGATAGTAACAAGAGTAAAAATCAATATGCTAGGACTAGTTTTAAAGTTACACTGTACTTCTCATTTTTCCTGCCTGTAAATAACTGAATCACAGAATTTCAAAAATTATATTTAGCACCTACACATAATCGGTTATCCTCAATGCCTACACATAATCCCGGCCCCATAATCCTAAAGGTAATGAGGGAGTTTTGATAATCTAAAGAAGAAGAAGAGTATTATGAATTCTGAACAATAGGGTAGTTCAATGTGAACTTTGCAAGTGCAAATATTTGTATTAAGTATAGTTTTATCTACAGATAAGTTTTACTTTGCAATCTGTTGGCTATATTTCATTAGTGATTGGCCAAACTGTTAAAAACAAAACACTTATCCGATATTTAAACGATACGCAAATGGAATTTAAACATAGGAGTCGATGTGCCTTCCAATGGCCCAAGATACACAATAGATATTGGTAACTTTTCTTCTTAGCTTTTATCTATTAATCCGACTTCGAAAAAGTGTCGACATTTCACAATAATTTTGATTAAGGTATGATACGAAAGACTTTTTCCCCCTCAAAAAATGAATGAAAACACGTGGGAATTACCTAATCCCAAAACAAATAATATGAAAACGTAGACCGTTAAAACTGTATCAGTCAGAAAATGTATAGATAAAGGATACTTGTTGAACTGCCCGTTGTGTATTCGTGTCTGGTGATTGAGATTCTTTCAGCAGTTGTAAAATTTGACGGAGCCCGTTTTCTTCGGGATTCCACGCCATTTTGGATTTAATCTCGAATACGCCTATTGATACGTACAGATCGTGTTCTTTTAGCATCAGCTGGGACGGTGTCGGGGTTAGATAACTTACTCGTTTATTTTGACCCCATGCATATTCTGCTACTCCGTGGGTGAATCTTGTCCCAAATGAAATTTATGAGTTCGATCACAATAATAGATGAAAGAAATATGGTATTATTTTAGTCATCTTTAGTTACCTTTCCTGTTTGCCTGTAATTGAGCTGTCAGACGCGTCGTGTCCCTATCTAGATTGGTTGTCTTGCACAACTGTATTACGCGTTGTCTACGCGAGATGGAAGTATTAATCTGTATACCTAGGATTATTAAACTTTGAGTCTTTGTATTTCCAGTCCTTGTTTAGTCCTGACTTAAAAGCATTCACTGATTTGGCTCAAACAGTGGTGTTAAAGAGAGAGAGAGTTCCAGGGGTTTAGGACTCTATTACGGAATCTGTTCTGACCAAATTTGTTGAGTGCTTTTCCTGAGATGTGAAAACCTTAATGTAGCTCCGTGGCTTTTCTTAAACTAGAGAAAAGAAGAGCATTCAACAAACACTCCGAGAAATCTTTTAAAAGTGTCTCGTGCACGCGCTGAAAACTGTGAATATATATATATAGAGAGAGAGAGAGAGAGAGAGAGAGAGAGCTAGAGAGAGAGAGAGAGATAAAACCGATATATAATAATGACTAGAAACATTAGAGGATAGGATCAAAAACTCTATATATTCCATTCCCTGCAGGGTTCTCTTAATAAAATACAGTAAGTTCGTACTGTGACGTCACTACTATACTACGACATGTGGATTGTGTCTTCCAGTGGTATAACACACAAACATTACTGGTAAGGATATATTTTTAGAGATAATTAACCCCTTTATTTATCTGGACCAGAAAAATCCCTTGTAAAGCTGTCCCAAGAAATATTAATGTATCGGAGAGGTATATGGTCTTTAATTATTTTTTTTTGATTTTTTTTTTGACTGAATATCAGGGTCCTATGCTCTGGGCTAACCAACGCCCGATTGAGTGATACATCTATCGGTCGCAAGTGTGAAATATACCTAATGAATTAATACACTGTTTCTTTATTCTTATTTCTTAAAATTACGCGTATGCGACAAATAGATCTAAGCGCACGCACCACAGGAGAAGCTATAACGTACAAATAGATGATAGCACGAAATCCGTACGTACCAATAGGCGTTCATTCTCGCCCCATTTCCGAGTATCAGTTTTCTGCACAGCATTGTAGTTCTATGTAGACATGGTTCATGACATCCGAAGATTCACATTGATACAAAGTAGAACTCATTCTCAAATGAGCAAGGATGTCTTCAAGCTCAAGCGTCAGACGCCAGCTAAGCTTTAAAGAGCTGCCTTTCTGTGGAAAACGTTTTTATTTAGATGTAAAAGGAACATCAACAAAGACTCGAATTTCACAAAGAATAATAGAACTTGGAGGGCAGATTGAAAGCTTCTTGTCAAAGGACCTGTTTCTTCTAATCACTGACAAGGACACACGTGAATGCTTATCCAAAAAGAATACTCTTAAAGATGGATTGGTGTCTGCGCAGAACAGTAACATACCATTAAGTAGAGGTAA
This sequence comes from Solen grandis, assembly GCA_021229015.1. Taxonomy (NCBI): domain Eukaryota; kingdom Metazoa; phylum Mollusca; class Bivalvia; order Adapedonta; family Solenidae; genus Solen; species Solen grandis. The sequence continues at coordinate 4,248,892 of CM037791.1, read as the reverse complement.
CATATGGCTACTCCCATCTTTACTAGCTGGTGTTATGAGTAGAATCTAGAATCTTCTTAAAAGCCCATCATTCTTCCAAAAGCAGTGTATATCCTTCACACAGAAAAATGAAGTGTATGTGCTACAGATTTGTTAAGAGGCTCAAAGTAAATACACTTGTCATCGACAATGCATTAAAGAATCATTCAATTGTTTACAAAAGTAAATTTGCATATTCCGCATATCTTCATCAATTTTCACACTTTTCCATTGACCTTCCATATGTCTTCTCTATTGAATCATGAATGCATAAACTGAAGACGTAGATAAACATTGTGATTTGACAATGGTTTTTCAAAATCAAATTATTTCTGAATACAGACTGTCTTTGAGAATACTTGTCAATGCAATATGTAAACAATGAGGTATTTGACATTTATCCGAACACTTGTGTATTTGATAAGCATTTTCAATTCGTTTAGCTGTTGTTGTTTTTTACAGCAAATATTTGCACATTATGTACCATTTTTTGTATAAGTCTACAATGTCATGTCATTGTGATTTGATATTTTATTTTTCATGAAAATTAAATCATTATGAAAAATAATGGGCCTGTAAGTATTCTGAAAACTGGTGCCCTTGATTAAGATTGCCAAAGAGTCCACCATAGAGCAGGTCCTCACTTTCTAGAATGTAATGATAATGAAAAGAGCCAAAGAAGCAATATCAATAATTGGGAACATTCAAAAGTTTTGTCAAATTTTGTCTGTAACTCAAATTTTACAGAATCCTGTAGTCATGTTAGAAGAACCTGGAAAAATAGTCTTTTTTTCCAAAAAATGGAGTTGAGAGTTAGTGAGTTAATAGGTAATACCTTAGTCCCCCTCTTTCAGCCAACTTTGCACATTTACCTCATGGTCATTGGGTATATTTGTAAATCCCATATTAACAGTTGAGACATAATTATTGTGCTTGGAAGTCCTATGCATGACTAAAATAACCCTCATAGCCTCTCAGGTACCCATTTTTATACACCTGGGTGGAATGAAACATTGGGGTTTAATTCCTTACCCAAGGAAGTTGGTGGCAACCTGATCGAGATTAGAACCACAGACCCGTGATGCAGTCTTGTGTCCTATCACAGGACTGTTCCACTCCTCAGTGAAAACCCTGAAGGTAGTTGCAGAAAAAACATTGAATAAAGTAAACTAGCTGGTGTTTTTAATGTGACCACCGAATTTAAAAGTCATGTGTGGATGGCAGAAATATATATATAAATTTATTAAAAATCTTATCAAATTTATTTTTAAAGAATGTTTGTCAGCATTTAAATGACACTAACTTTTGTTTACTGTTTTTATGCTCCCACCAAAATAGGGTGGGTTGGAGGGGGCATATAGATTTGCCTTTGTCCGTCCGTCCGTCCTGAAACTTTGTGACACACTTAAATCCAAAAGTATTTGTACTACAAACTTGAAACTTCATGGATATATTATTCAGGATATGATCTTGCGCACCTGGGTGTTTTCATTGAACCACATTTGAAGTTGACAAAGTTATGGGCATTTATTTTTGAAAAAAATATGTAATTATATGCTTGTGACACGCATAACTCTGAAAGTATTTGTACTACAGACTTAAAACTGCATGGATATATTCAGGTCATGAACTTGTGCACCTGGGTATTTTTATCGGATCACCGTTGACATTTACAGAGCTATGGGCCTTTGTTTAAGTAAAATATGGATCTTTAATTTTATGGAGCCCACGACTCCAAAAGTATTAATATTACAAACTTGAAGCTTCACAGATATATTAATCAGGGCATACACTTGTTCATTTGGGCACTTTAATTGGCCAGTTTTTATTGCTGTGCTCTCTTCTCTATTTGCCAGTGCATTTTTATGCCCCCCATCAAAAAGTGAGGCATATAGATTTGCCTTTGTCCGTCTGTCCATCCGAAAACTGTGACACAGGTAACTCTGGAGATATTTGTTCTACAGACTTAAAACTTCATGGATATATATCGCTCAGGATAAATCTTGCGTGTTGTTTTGGAAATTGCGACAGATGGCGGCATCTGTGTCCTCTGGACACATTTATAGTTTCTCATTGCTTTCAGCAAAAAGACCTAGAATTATCTATATGAATGATATTGGAGGTGTAAATTGTCATGGCGAGTGAACCATAGTGCAGAGCCAGTGAAAATTCCAGAACATTACTTTTCTTACTTTTACAGATCACCGCATGCCTTTTGTGCTCAGGATGAGCGATAAGGATGGATCAATGGATGTCCTTTGTCTGCCTGTCTGTCTGTCTTCAGCAGTTTGTTTATACTCTAACATCTTCATTTCTTAAGTAATCAAACTTCATGACAATGTTTATAGCCATAATATCTCAGCCAAGTTTGATTATGGCTGATATTATTTAGGTCAGGAGTCATCACAGGCCCTTTTAATATGGAAAAATGCCAGATTTCACTTTGCTTACAGTCTAGTGTCTCTATTTCTTAAGCATACACAATGTTGATGGCAATAAGTTTGATTATACTGTAGATGATATATTGGACTGACAGATCTACAATTCAGGCCCTTGAAATAGCAGAAAATCACACAGTTGTGCCTTTTTACAATCTAAGTTTGACATTTTCTTGTCAGAAACCATAGCCCTGGAGTTACATTATATGTTTGGTGTGTGTCATTGCCTATTGGTTCATTACCAAGTTTGTTCAAATCATACTAGCCATGGGGTTAAAGTAATAATAATCACTTGTTTTTGCATTAACTTATTTGAGGGAGCTGTGACATAGTGACCTACTTTGGTTTGAACCACTGGTACTGTTTGATGTCAGGAATTAAAATTATCTTGCTGTATTAATCATAAAATGTATGGATAATGTATTTAGTATGACTATGCTACAATATAGTAACTTGTACAGACAATCAAGGCAATGTTTCTCAAATGAGCGACTTCAGGGCCATCTTGTTTAGGGTTGTTAATTAATGAGATTTTGTTCATTTGTATAATTATCAGAGCATACACCAGCAAACATCAAGTGATCATCATGAGCTATATAAATGCAACTCATTTCGCTGAGACTAGTCAGTCATGATAATTCACTCAATTGGTTTCTGACCGCTGAACCAGACTGTCCTTTTTAGGACGTAACCACCTCCCCCACATTGTCTCAGGGATTGACAACACTTTAGGCTGAATTAGCCAATTTGTCATTCTGACATTGGCCTCAAATTTATTTTCATTTTATTATATACCCACCCTATAACTAAGAGAATTTTCTCAAAATTTTACCTATTTCAACATTCATGTTGTTTTTGGTATTCATAAGTTAAATTTTCATGTTTGCTCTTTATCTTCCGTATCTATGTTTGGATTTTCATGAAACTTTACGGAAATATTTGTCATAACACAAAGGTGTGTTGTGCGCACCAACTATATGCAAGCTTGAAAGGTCAGTGCAGTTTGGGGATCATAACCCATTTGCATTATTTTTATGCTTCCCTAAGGGAGAGCATATAGTTGCTGCTTTGTTCGTCCGTCCGTCCATCCTGTCCTTTTGTCATAATTTTATCCAGAGCATAATACAAAAACTGTAAGAGGTATTAACATGAAACTTCATAGGTAGATAGTCTAGATCTCAATGAGGAGAAGTGCACTGTACACAAACTATAACTCTGTTTTGCATAAATTATAGGTGTTATTGCCCTTTGTTATTTTTCATACTTAAATTTTGTCTGGAGCATAACACAAAAACTATAAGAGATATCAGCATGAAACTTCAAAGGTAGATAGATCTTAATGAGAAAAAATGCAGTGTACAAGAACCATTTCTCTATTTTGCATAACTAGGAGTTATTGCCCTTTGTTATTTTTCATACCTTAATTTTGTCCTGATCTCATATAGTATAATAAAGCGCAGTTCGGGAAGCATCCACAAGTTCTACTGGCACTTGTTTTGTTTCTGTCTGGCACAAGAGGGCCTCCATTGCCGAGAGGGTAAAGTGGCTGACTTTAACACTCACTCAGCCCCTCACCGCGTGGGTTCGAATCCTGGCAGGGTCATTTGGATTTTCATGTGAGGAAGCCTTTCAGCTGACTTGCGGTAGGTTGGTGGTTCTACCCGGATGCATTCTGGGTCTTCCTCCACTGTCGAAGCAACGGTAAACTCAAATAGTCAAGTCTAACTGGCACAAAGTCTTCATTAAGGGTTTTCAGTGCAGGGGCTCCTGACAGTATTGCTTGCTATGCTGACAAATCTTCATTTATATATTGATATAATAGGGTGAAAATGTAGTCAATCAGTTAAGATCATAAATATGATATTTTTCCACTTCTTTGTCCCAGTTAAAATGAAATGGGTGACTTCATCCATAATTTTTGTCTGGATCCTTAATTCTTGTCTGGATCGTAACTCCTAGACTATATGACATATGAACTTCATAAATAGATAGACCTCTTGGAAGAGAAATGCAGTGCACAAGAACCATTACCATGCAATTAATTAATTTTGAGACATATTGCAGTTTGGGAATCATTACCCATTTCCATTGGTTTTATTGTTTCTATCTAGGTTTTTTTTAGGATTACCCTGCGTCCATCGTCGTGTGTCATCAACAATTTGCTTTAAACAACATTTCCTCTGAAACCACTGGATAGATTTATTTGATTTAACTTGGCAGGGATGATCCTTAGGTGAACCTTCACAAAAGTTGCTAAATAAACTTGATCTATGTAGAACTCTGGTTGCCATGGCAATGGAAAGAATTAAATTATGAAAATTTTGAAAATCATCTCCTTTAAAACTACTGGCCAGATTTCAGAATATTTTAGTACAGATGTGTCTTGGGTAACCCTCTGCCAAGTTTGCTAAAATTATTCCGATTTATTAAATAACATGGCCGCCAGGGGTGGGGCTAATTTGCCTTATATATGTATTTAGTGAAAACAACACCTCCTCTGAAAATGCTGGACCTGATTTGATTAAACTTGGCAGGGATGATCCTTGGGTGAACCTCCACGAAAGTTGCTAAATAAACTTGATCTATGTAGAAGTCTGGTTGTCAAGGCAATGGAAAGAATTAAATTATGAAAATTTTAAAAATCATCACCTTTGAATCTACTAGCCAGATTTCAAAATGTTTTTACTTTTAGTACAGATGTTCCTGGGTAACCCTATACTCAGGTGAGCGATTCAGGGCCTCTATGGCCCTCTGGTTTACCTGTGTCCAGTATCACTTGCATACTGACAAAGTTTTGTTTCATCATCGAATCATGTCTTCTTTACATACAATCATTAGGCTAAGTTGTCCCTGAGAATTATGTATATTTCTAAGTTCATTATCTCCATTTGGATGTTGTCAGTTTTATCATAAAAGCCAAAATGGTGGCAGGACAATGCAAATGTCAATCCTTTTTTTTAATGATAAATGATGATAAATTTCTTAAAATCTTAAATTTGTATGTGTGAAACAATACAGATTCAGAGTGTATACAGTTTATTAAGGTCTAGTGCCTATTAGAGTTGTACTACCTTAAAGTAATTAACATTGCATTGACTTAGCTTGGTTTAAAAATGTAGCACACTAGATTTTTTGCAATGTTGGTACTTGTTATTTTTGACTTGCATACCAAGCAAATTTGGGTAAGGTTTGTCTGTGTTTGATGGGTGTCTGCCGGTCTCACTATAAAAATGATGGTAAAATAATTAAGCTGACATATTGACAAAAATATACATCATATGGTATGACTAAGGCTTCAAAGACACAGGAGACGGAGAAAGAAAGATAAAAAATATGAACAATGTTAGAATAGCCATAGACTTAATAGAAAATTTTAAAAAAATCATATTTTCTTTAATTTGTGGTCATATGAAATACATGCTGATATTTTCTATGACCAAGTGTGAAAGAAAATACAATCTTTATAAAGAAATAAACAAATATCTGCAGTCATATACTTAAAAAAGACTTGCATGGCCCAACCAATAAAGTGGAAACAGGATCCACTTTATTTGACAGCAACATGAACTATTAGTATTAAACAATCTTGAATTCATAACCTTATTTCAGTATGAATTCTTCAGATGAGATTTTCATAAAAACATGACTTACTACATGACTTAGTTTTAGCATTAATCTGTGTTTTTATAACTGAATAATACATTATTTGAAACATAAACAATACCAAAAACTTTATCTTTACCATACTGATTTCTCATTTTATATTTTCAGGTAAAGCTCTACTTTTGAAAGCAGCCAAGAATAAGCAAGCTGACACTGGGAATAGCCATGATGTACTGCAAAGTGCTATAAACCTTGGAGTTAAAACGCAATCTTCCACTGCTTTTATAAAAACAACATCCAAACTCCTGGAAAAATTTAGTCTGCACAGTCGAAATGCTTCAGTTGAAAACTACAGGTCTCCAGTCATGTGCATTGCAGAGAAGGAGAATCAGTATACGATCAAGGTCGAGGACAGTGATAACTTTTACAAGCCACTTTATAAACAGTTTGATTCTAAACCTAAGATTGCTGACAGTGAAACAGGGGCCCCCTTCAGTGCAGGAGTTTTGTTGGAGAAGCCAGTGAATGAAAATGTCTCCAAGCCAAAAACAAAAGGAGGCCCACTGAGAGGGGGGTACTGTGAGTGCTGTGATTACTGGTACAAATGCTCCCTGTCTGAACATTTGCAGAGCAGCAAGCACTTGACATTTGTGTCCTCTCAGGAAAATTATGAAGCTCTGGACAAAGTGGCAGCAGAACTGCCCAACCTCAAGGGTTTTTTGATGAAATATGGTTTGCAAGAAAGAATCCAGGAATGTGCTACAACTGAAGGACAAACCAAAAGTAATACCCCTAAAAAAGTAATATTGCATGAAAATCTAGAAATTGCGGGAAAAGAAAGCGAAAAGCTTATTAATGAAGATGAGAAAGCTAATTCCTCTGAGAAACCAGGTCATTCAAGCTCTATTGTAAGACCTGTTGATGAACCATTGTTAAATTCAGCAACTTTCAATTCTGATGCTAGGCCAGATGTGAAAAAAGGGACTCCATGTAAGCAGATATCACTGGATGCAGTGTTAGAAAGTGTCCTTCATGATAATTCATCAGAGTCAGAAATGGAAGTGGAGGAGATCCTCACCTCACCTCCACTTTGTAACCCTAATGAAAATGTTTTAAGCATAGATAAGCAAATGTGCAACTCAGAAGGTAACAATTCATTTCCTGTTTTATTTGGGAAGTCTTTAGAAAGTGGATCATTGCCAAGAACTGAAGAAACACATGCAGAAAACAAAGACAAACAACCAGGAAGGGGTTTTACACCTGTAAATTTTTCATCCTCTTGTTCATTTGGTGACATTGGAGTGATTAATGCACTGTCTTTATTACACAATACAGATTCAAGTTCTAATACTGGCCAGTTGGTGGCAAAGGTAACAACATCTGTAGAAGCTTTTAGTTCAGTTAAAAGTATTATCAGTAATGAAAGTCATGAGCAAAAATCACCTGTTAAAGTATCTGATTTGGTGTCGCTTAAAATGGTCGGAAAGGAAGCCTGCAGTGACCTTGTCAGAGCCCATCATGCTGATACTCATTCTGAGTTTTGCATGTCAGCAATGGGACCACAAGCTGATTTTACTACAGCATGTGAAAGGGAAGTTCATGATCATGCTGACAGTTTGTTAGGAGGAAATACAAATCTATTCAGTGGAGGAGGTTCTAATCAATTTGAGAAAAAAATAAGTGAATCTCTAAGTAATTCAGAACATAAAGAAAAGGAAACTAACATTTGGCAATACAGTAACATTACAGATGAGTCCTCACTTTGTGGACCCATAGGTCAAGATGATCTGCAAAATGCATTCAGTGGAAAAACTTTTTCAGATTCAGGGCATGGTTTCAATGAACACAGACCTGATACTCCTCGGTTGTCAGATTTAGTAAATCAGTCAGATGAGGTAGGATGTCCTGAGAATGAAGATGGAAATAGCACTCTCGTATGGGTTGAAAATCAAACCTTTAGTCCAGTCGAGGATGGAGCTGAGGAACAAAATGATACCAAATTGTGTGATGACTTCAGGAACTCAAACATGAAATGCACTGAAGAAAAAGAAAATACCTGTGATATTATTTATAAAGAGCAATCAGATGCAGAATCTGTTAAACAAGAAGATCACAAAGTAAATAGCTGTGATAAGTCAAAAGATATTGAAATTGAACCTATCAGTGATGGTACTACAGATTGTATCAAATCTTTCTCAGCTGATAATCTGAATGAATCTAGTCAGATATCAGTATTGATAAATATGGTACCTCTCATGCTTGTGTAGAGGAATCTAAAACAGTTATATCTAATGAAGGTAGGACTTTAAGTGTATTAGGAAAATTTGATAATGCTGCTCCCAGCCCTAGTCAAGGTAAACCAGTTTCAGTTTCCAATAAGAAACAAAAGCCAAAACCGAAGAGAAAAAAATGTGCTAAATCAAAATCGGTATTGACTGAAAAACAAAATAATAGTAATAGTCCATTTCATCAAAATACTACTATCCAGCAATGCCATTATCCTTCACTAAGTATGGCCAGTGGACTCGGTTACCAGAATGCATCAGGAGTCAATAACATATCCAACTGCTACCCTTCCTTTTCTTCATATATCCATCAGCCTGGTGGTTTCAAACCATTCTTTCCGGGACATCAACAATTTAATCAGCTTCAGTTTCATCAACAACACGCACAGTCTTCAAGTTGTCAAAGGTCCAACAGTACTGCTATTCCTAATTTGTTTAATGAAAGAAGTTACTGGACTGACAGTGGACACGGACAACAGAGCACTGTCTATACATCATATCCTTTGGATTGTAACATGCAGTATAACTCAAATGAACAGTTGTTTGGGGGTTTATCATATGGATGGAATTCTAATTCTCAGAGCTTTTGTTCTTTACTTGATGATGATTCACAGGTCTTTCAATTAGGCAATTACCAGCCACCTGATCATAATGCTATGCAACTCACTCACCTGCAACCTAATTCTAATGCACTGGAAGCAAATGGAAACTTCACAACTATCTCAGCTGAAGATATTGCAGAAGAGGAACGTGATATGGACAGGTTTTCAGAATGTAGAATATCTGTATCTTCTGTTGTATGTACATCCAATAGCAAAGCAAAGAAGGCAGGAGGAAAGATGAAGGAATGTCAGGCGTCTCTTGATGCCACAAAACTACCATTGTATAATTCATGTAATCAACCAATTGTTAATTCAGATGTGAAAGAAAATACAGAAACAGAGAGGGTGGATGATAGCAAAGTCAGTAATTTTGGCCTTAAACCATTAAAAGATCTGAGCACGTCTTCAACTAGTGATAAAAAACAGAAGCTTCAGTCAGATAGAAATGCAAATGGTATACATTGTTCTTCTGTTGAGAACTGGGGAGTTAAACAGACAGGGGAATGTAAGCTAGTTTTCTTTAATCGCAAAAGGAAAACTGATGAATCTGGAGACACACTTTCAGCAAATGATTATACTCATTCTGGTGTACAAGAATACAGTAACATAGAACCCAAGAAAAAGCGAAGGAGACACTTAGTTTTTTGATAGACATCACCTGTGCTTAATATGATAATGCCATTATACAGCAAGATTTTACAGATTTGTTTTTAAGTTGCCATATTTTTAATTGCCATATGTAGTTTTTTGTCATTGTAATGATCTCATACAAACTGTGATTTTTTTTATTGGAAGTTAAATTCATGATATTTGTATTGATATATAATACTTGAATTATATTGGAATTTCAGAACATTTTTTCATTAACGATTGTTGCTATAAGCCCATGTTTAATCAATTTTGATATGTAATACTCAAAGCACTGAAAACAGATTTTAATTCTCAATTCACTCTGGCTTATTGATTTGCAGATGATTTTCAGAATTTAAAAACTGTCTTTGCTCTTTATAAATTGATTGTAAGAAATATTGATCATTTGAATAAATTATATACATTTTCTTTATTGATTTTAGAAATGATAGACAAGTTTCATAATAATGTTAAAAGGTATCATTTATGTGTTTTGGATTCTTCTCATTTGATAAATACTCAATTTTACAACATATTTCATATACTATAATGACTTTTTTCTCTGGGATCTTTTTTTCCTCTGAAATAAAAAACAAAAGCATAACAACAACCACCTGTATTTAATTATTTTATATCTAAGTCATTTTTATCATGCAAATATAATTTTAAGTCTCTAAACTGAATTTAATTTCAGTTTTTTAGATTCTCTTTTCTCTAATGTGACTTAATTCAGTGTCATCTGTATTTAAGTTGTTTTTATTATTATTATTATTATATATTTTTTTTTATCTCAGGTGAGGTTGTAACTTTTACTTGGATCGCTGTTGGCAGACATTTTTTTTTTTTTTTTTTTTTACTTCCAGGTTGTTGCAATATTCATGTACGCTCTATTATGTGTCTCCTTTTAGACATTATTTTTTACTTAAATTTTTTGAATAAACTGTTTTATTGATATTTTTATCTTTCTTTAATTTTGTCTGTGTGATTTTTAGGAAGAGTTGGGGGTGGGGAAGGGAGACAAAATGAAAACTGTGCTAGAGTCATGTATCTCGTAAGTATAGCTGACATTAGAACCACATATTTTTACCCTTTGGCTTTAGGTCCAAATTTCATTGAAACATGTCTAATTCACTTAGTTTTTAAGCAAATTTTTAGGAATGTAAAATAAAAACCACATCTCTTAATAGACATATTCCATTGAAAATTGACCACACAAAGCCAATTTTTGCTGTTCCAGTGCTAGATATCTGAAAGATTAAAACCAGTAGTGTGTGTCTGAGAGGGGATGAGTGTTAAAAAGGGTTGTAAAGAAACAGTGTGAACACAATTCAAAATACATGTAAACTCGTACAGAATGTCTTGGGGGGCCTCCGTGGCTGAGAGGGTAAAGTCGCTGACTTAAACACTCACTCAGCCCCTCACCGCTTGGGTTCAAATCCCAGCAGGGTCATTCGGATTTTCATGTGAGGAAGCCTTCAAGCTGGCTTGCAGTAAGTCGGTGGTTCTACCTGGATGCCTCCATGCATTCGGGGTCTTCCTCAACCTGTAATTAGCTGGACATCACTATATGACTGAAATACTGTCGAAGTGATGATAAACTCAAATAGTCAAGTCAAGTCAGAATGTCTTGTTACTCATAATAAAAGAAATTGTCTTGACATTGGCACACAAAGAAAGGTGTTTTTTTGGTGGGGGGAGTGGCTTTAGTAAAAATCTTATATTTCCTATGTTAACTCCCAAACTAAATCATTAATTTATCAAACAAAGTTAACAAATATCTACCATTTCAACCATTTTCATCACGCTTTATGACTGAAATACTGTCAAAGTGATGGTAAACTCAAATAGTCAAGTCAAACCATTTTCATTAAAATTCATGAAGATAAAGCAGAAAAACTCTTTGACTAAAATAACTTTTGGTATGTCAAAATATTAGGTTGCTTGTGAGTATGGTCTTAGAACTGGTTGGCCTTGTGCCACGATAACGTGACTGGATGTGGTGTGCCACATGACTGTTACAGTTTCAGCAATATTCATGTCTGCAAATGACAGGAATACTGCTGAGGATCATAACCAATGTTATAACCAACTTTGGAGGCAAGCAACCGGATTTGATGCAGAGTTTGACATTTAGTCCAGGCACCTTGCATGGCACGCATCACAACTATAGAATAGCTACTGGATTGAAGGGCCATAAATCAAAAGTGTTCAAGATATCTGGATATCAGTCCTGCTTAAGATATTGTGCCCATTCACATTGTGACCAAGTTTGGACAAGATTGGTTCATGTTTGTAAGAGTAAGAGAGCGGAGCACTGTTCATTTAGCAATTTTCAAACAATTAAAGGGCCATAATTCCTTATAGTTGGGGTCATTCTGGCTAGTTATCAAACTTGACTGAGATATTGTGCCCATACACATTGTGACCAAGTTTGATAAAGATCAGATTCTTGTTTGTAGAGTTAGAAAAATGGACACTGTTAATTTAGCAGTTTTTCATCATTTCAAGGGCCATAACTCCAGAGTTTCTGGGACAATCGAAACATTCAGGTATTGATCTTGGCCAAGATATTGTGCCCATATACATTGTGACCAAGTTTGGTAAAGAGTTCATATTTGTTCAAGTCAGAGACCGGACATCGTTAATTTAACCATTTTTCAACAATTCAAGAGTCATAACTCAAGAGTGTCTGAGACAATCTGGCTAGTTATCGAAAGGATCAGAGATATTATGCCAATATACATTGTGACCAAGATTGGTAAAGATTTGAGTTAGTGGATAAAAATCACTGGACGCCGTCCGCCCAGCCGCCACATTTGTGTACCTGTAATTTGTGATGTTCTACTTTAGGTTTGGCAATATCTCCTACATTTGTGTACCTGTAATTTTCTTCCGATTTGGCGATATCCGCTATGGGACGTAGAGGCATGACAACCAGTACCAAAGATAGCATGTTGCGCCGAGAGCAGCTCATTAATTGATGGAACTACCGCTTGTGAATCCATAATACGTGCGTATAAAAAGTTGGTGATGATGCGTTCATCTGTAAATGGAGTTACTTATGTTTATGCATAACGATAATTAAAGTATTTATACTAATCTTGGCCGGTGTTTGATTAATATGATTTGATATCTGGAATTTACAGTAATTCTGCTGTTGGTGGGAAAAGTCCGTCCCCCAAGAATTTCTTTCGATTATTGAATCTAGACCAGAATCCAACGACGCTGCAAAAATAATAGGTTTTTCCATACATACCCACACGCGCGTGTGTACGCACATTTAGAAATATCAGGCCCGGATCCAGCGGGGGCCGAGGGGGCTTGCCCCCCCCCCCCCCCCCCCCCTTCCAAGCTTCCCTGGTCATACATTTTTTTAGGATATAAAATACTTTGATTACATTATAGTAGTCTTGTCTAGAGGAAATGCCCATCGTGGGCCCCCATACTGAACCACCCGCGTAACCACCTGACCAGCCAGATTCCTATTGTCTTATGGCCCCCTGCTGTGTAGGTAATCCGAATCGGCAGTCGTCCATGACTGTGTGATAAGCATGTGTTTAGGGTACTGCGTAAGCAAATTCGATGACACGTTCACTGATTGAGAGACATTTACGTGTCGTCTGCCTAGCGATCTTACAATTGGGAAAAATAGGCGATTACCAAATTGCTGTAGCAAAAAAAATATAAAATAAAAATAAAAATCTTAGTATTCTGCATAGCAGATGCTTACCAACCGCTAGCCTTGCAAATTAAACTTAATCAGAAATAGGTTGTGTTTCTAAATGTCTTCAGCTTTACTATTCTTAAAGGCATCTCGAAAGGAATGTGGTATCCCACTGAGCCAGGCCTCCATCTGCTGTGACCAGACCTGCTAATATTGCTGGTCATCACTGCAGGGAGTCTTTAGGCAATATAGTACTAATCTGTCACAGTAAAACCTCTGATGGGTTAATGCAAAACTAAATTACCTGCTAGTATGGAAGTGAGACAGTAGGCTAGTTTTACACAAAGTCATAAACATTTTAATGAATGTTAGTGATAATGTGGGTTGTTTACTGTATGATCCCTTTCATATTCTTTATTGCATTAATTACTAGGTGTCAATTTTGTAACTGCATGATTATGTATTTATTTCATAGTTAAATATTTGATTTTGAAAATACATGAAAGAAAGAGTTTTAGTATTCAAAATGACTTAAAATGAGTGACCTCCTCATGTTAATCCTGTACTCTAAGAAATGTAACGAAACGTTACTAACATTGTAAAACGTGCTTATTTTATAATTGAATCGAAATTAATAAAAAGTTTATGAAAAATCATGAGTGTTGTTTTTCTTCTTCATTTATATTATTATGACATAACAAACAAAAATCAAGTATTTAAAACAGTGTTGATTTTCTGGCATAAACATGAGTTGAGGGAAGAATTGAGAGAATGAAAGTATTTAGTAATACATAATTTATTTCAAACTTAATGTCAAAATAATAAAATAAATAAAAAAAAAAGAATAAAAAAGAACTGATAGAATAATTTCTGGTATTTAGGATTGCGTAATTGGTATATTCACAACTATTTCCTTTACAAACTGTGAATGACTATGTTCAACCCCCAAATATAGCATACATACACTTGGATCTTGAACAATACCTGTGTGACAGACACATCGTGACAGACTGTGGCAGCCTGGCTTATCAGAAAAAGGGGGTTACTTCCTAAATTGTGAATCCATTTGTCTACAAAACAGATGCCCACACATGCTGGGTGGGTGAATAAATGGGGGGGGGGGGGGGGGTTCACTTATATAAGGGTTTTGAGATGCCTTTAAGTATTATTTTTTATGTATTTTAAGTATTATTTTTTGATACTAACTCCTTTAAATATTGTTCCTGAAAGGAATAAATACAAACAGTAGGCCGATTTTTTTAAAATATTTTTAAATTTATAAAAATATGAATAAGAAATGAAAGAAATTGAAAAATTCAATCTGCCATACGAAATACTAATGCACAGAACACAATTTATGCGCGAAATAAAACGGATATTAAAGATTTTATTTTAAATATCGACAGCTTTTATTACTGAATTTTTGTTTGTTTTGTCAATGATTTAACATTAAGAAAAAAAATGTACAAAAAATCGACATGCAGAAGGAGTCCAAAACGTGCGCCTGATGCTGCTTCCAGATCGACAATTAGTCAAGATTACCAAGTTCGAACCTAATACAGCATATACCCGGTATTCCTTCCACATATTTGACAAAATTTTTTTTTTTAAATACAACTGTAGTCAAATACTAATGCAAAATAGTTATTCAATAACATGGCTTTGCGAAGGTAAAATATAAAATTATATCGCTCAAGGCTCAGTCCCACTAGACATTTTTTTTTCCCTCGTGGATGAACTCCCGATGGAAATTGATGAGCCTCGGGAGGCGTCGGGAACAGGTTCCCCTGTATCCCACGGAAGCTTCGAAAGCGTCGCGAGCCACGTAGAGTTATCGGGAGGCCTCAGGAGAACTTCATTGCTTACATTGAAAACTTTCCTTATATTTTCTTGAAGTTTTATCATGGAAAACAGGCCGGAGAAATATACGCATAGATTCCCGGAAGCTCCTGGGAAGAATTTACGGAGCTTCCGCGAAATATTTTTTTCTTCCGAGTCATCCCCTAGGCTTCGGTGATGTCTGGAAGGTTTGGCGACCTTTCTGTTACACATTCCAGAACTTGTGATAGAATCTCAGAATATTCGCAAAGGATTCGGCAAGCGCACTCTAAAATTTGTTGCCTTTTTGGTCACCCTTAGACCGAGACGGTCAAAAAAAGCCATGGGACATTGCTGGGGGCATCCTCATAAACCCCCAAAAGTATACCCATGATTTTGTCTCTTAATGTCATCACGAAATTCTCACAATCTCCACAATCTTCCCCGAGCCACCTAGGGTGGTTCGATACAACCATACATTCCCTAATCTACGGGGATATTCCCCCGATGATGTTTCAAATTCGGTGAAGCTCCAGGGCACCTTCCCCAATCATCGGAGAAATTTTCCGGGCATCGGGAGCCATTCCCGATAATATAAGGCCATTGTACCATAGCCGAAACACCAGTGAACGTTTCAATGGACCAGTCCCGAAGCTTTTCATGAGACTGTCCCGTCCTTTTGGCTCAAAAATCTGATGCCATCGGGAGAAATTCCAATGGAACCTAGGCATTAGATCCATGGTCTTCAAGTTTAAAAAAAAAAAAAAAAAAAAAAACCTTCATTTTTATCCCCAGATACCCTTCAGAATACATTTCCGTCACACTAAAAACATTTTTTTTTCCGGGGGAGCATGCCACCGGACCCCCCTAGCACTCCCATCACATTCAGATTTTGGCCCCCCAGCGGAAAAATTCTGGATCCGGGCCTGAAATATAGTGACAATTAACAATACATTAACAGAGATTAAAATTGTATTTTTTATTTTAACATATGTATGTAGAAAACCCGATCAAGTGTATTAATTTACGTATATACATTACAACTGCACGGAGGAACTTGTATGTCTCCGATTCAAATTAATATACAATGCATATAAAAACTGAAGATCAATTATATAAACAGGATCTTTAATTATTTAGCATTTAGCTGACCTGATTGTGAACTAAGAGACGGCCAACAATAAATCTGTAGACCAAAATCTTCAAACAGTATTAAAGAGACACTGGATACATAAATATTACATTTCGAGGAGGGATTGTTCAAGCATCCCGTATAATTAATGTGTTCCCGTCCCATTAGGGCTGAAACAATCGAGTCCTTTTTTTTTACCCGGGTACCCGTCATACCAGTTCCCGCTGACGCAGTATACCTGGCTATCCATACAAATGTCATTGCATAAAAAAAAAATATTGATTAGTATTTACCATCTGTAATAACTAACCATTTTTGGTAATTGATTTTTAAAAGCGCTTCACATACAAACTGTACACCCAAAATACGCAGGGGTCGACATTTACATTGACCGGGGATCCCGAGGACACCAAAACGTTGGAAGGGACTCCAGAACTGGCATGCCAGGTATTCCATTGGACACTTACTTTTCCGAATAAAAGTAAATTGAACAGTCACATTTGATGAAAACATATATACTCATCATGATAAAACTTTCTATAAATAACCCTCTTTGGTAATTCATTTTTAACCAATTGTTGTGGGAATAAGGCCATCATATATCCAAATGAGATGGCAGGGGCTCCGATTTTCAGACGGATCTCCTGAATTCGAAAGCAGGTGTTCTGTCGGGGTACCTACCTTAAAAGTGTGTGCCAAATGCTGAAAACGTCCATCTTCAACTTCTTGACAGAACGTAGAATTATTTCAAGCAACGGGTTTTGTACCCGGTACTGGCAATTTTCTACCCGGTCAACCCTCGGGTACCCGGGTACTCGTTTCAGCCCTACTGACAATGTGGAAAAACTGTCAAGATCTGGAAAATACTAGCGTTTTTCCCTGGTCTTACGATATCCGAGCATTTTATTTTTAACCAGGTATATCACCCAGTCCCCGGATTATATCGCATTTTTCTGTATAATTTAACTTTATGTAGAATAAATGAATAAACTATCGGCCTACGGCGTCATCTATTGTTCCTAAACTGTCAATCAAGAATGTTTACATTAACCGGCTTACCCGCTTTCGGGTCAGAAAGGCCCGAAACCATAAATTTAAAGCCCGTACTGGAAAGGACACCTGTCCAGAAAGGCACACTGTCAAAGTGTACCAGAAAGGCCTGGTATATCGGGTCATAAAGGCCCGGTTATGTCATTGTGGATGGTATATTAATAGATAATAAACATGATCTTGTTTGTTCTTCTCTTTTCTTTTTTCCTGTCTTCCCTGTCCAGAGCAATTTAATTACTATTGTTTATTATTCCCTTTTAGTATTGGTATTACGTACCGCGCAAATCTGCTAATTATGTGATTTTCTTACATGAATATGTAAACCTGTTAACTGAAATGCAATAAACAATTCACAAACAGTTGTTTGCATTTCTTATGCATCAACCATATGCACACTTGAAAGATCAAGGTCACAGGAGTTGTTAGAAATTGTCTTTAGTATTCATGAGCTACATTGTGTTAGTGTGATGCATGTGGTGAACGGTTGGCCTACTTTACTCAAAAAGAAGTTTTTTTGTTTTTTTTACATTTTTGTGAGCAATTGACATAGGTATATTTCTTTTTTTTTAGGCCTTTTTAAATGCGTAATGCAACAGAACTGTTTCCACCCGTGGGACAAATTAATTCGGACGTTGATGTGTGCGCGGTATAAAAGAAAGGTATGGTCCTTGATTATCGAATCTCAGTTACTATTAACAGCGGTCATTTTAATTGAAATTATTGTCTTCTTCTACTTCTTCTTCCGCACCTATCCACTGTATCTTATATTTCACCCTCGCATCAACTAAGTGTTAATTTAAGTCTGTCTACGCGCAGATCGAGGCAGATTAAGAGAATCCGGAGAAATCAACAAAACATCCCAGATAGCAATATATAAGGGACCCATATGGGTCCCATATGGTTTCCCACATGGGCCCCATATGGGCTACCCACATGGGACCCAAAAACCTGTATTGGCCTGGGTCCCATTGGGCAGCCCACCAAGATCCAATATGGGCCCCTCAAGGGTCCCTATGGGCGCCACCTGATTCTAAATAGGCCCCATATGGGCTACCCACATGGGACCCATGTCGAAAGTGCAACCTGTTTTGGCCTGGGTCCCATATGGGCAGCCCACCAAGATCCAATATGTGCCTCTTAAGGGTCCCATATGGGCAGCCTGCCTAGATTCTACATAGGCCCCATATGGGCTACCCACATGGGACCCATGTCGAAAGTGGAATCTGTTTTGGCCTGGGTCCCATATGGGCAGTCCACCAAGATCCAATATGGGCCCCTTAAAGGTCCCATACTTGCACCCCATTTGCATGTAATATGGCTCCATACCACTGCACTGTCTGAATGTGCAGTCAAATGTGGAAAACTGGTACCAACAGCCTCTGAAAATCTGTCGCTCCAAAAAAATATTACTGAAAATCAGAAAATTGGTCCCTCAAATACAACATACAGTTTTATTTTTCTTCTTAATTTAATTAAAACTTCAATTTAATCACATGCTGAGAAAATACAATTCGAAAAGTCATAATTCATTCAAATACAATTTGAATCCAAATGGATATTTTTCATTTTCAATGTGCTATTTAAAGTTTAAAATTTATTTCCTAGCCATAAGACAATTTCTTATGCAACAAAAACAAACACTTAAAGATTGCATATCTTTAACACTGCACATAAACTCAACAACTTATACAAAAATGCATACTATTGTATAAAGAAAATAACTAGCATAACAAGACTAGACTAATAAATGCATCACAATCACACACATAACAACTATTATTTCGTCTTAAGTTCTTAACCTCAAAGTACTTGAAATATGAAATGACATTAAAATTCAAAATAAAAAGGCTAACTGTAATGATGGATTACTTCAGCAGTACTATTAAAATACTTAAATCAACCATATCAAACTGGATGGTGAAAATATAATTATACAGACTAAGCAGACTATCTTGTTCAGCCAAGTGATACATGGATATGTGAAAATATAATTTATATAAAACATATAGATTGTTGGCATAGCATGTTTAACAATGTGAAAAAATAATCTGAATTAATCTTATCAACAATTCTCATGCACATTCTAGTAGTCCAATCTCCACAAAACTGTTAGTTACAGAACAGATTCTTTTAAAGCTTAATAAAAGGAAAAAAATAGTATAGTATACTTAATTCAAAGTTTGGCGTGTCTGAAAAATAATGGACTGATATTCAACTATTCAAAACTATATTCTAAACTATTCACTATGAATCTGTCCCTCCACTTATTGAGAGTGTCTCCTGTTGGAATTCCTACATTGAAGACTTGTCTGACTTTTGCTGCACTGTTTTCTTCCCCCTTCCCTGTTCAGTACCACCTGCCAGTCATTTATAGACCTCTTACTCAGCGTCCTCAGTGGAGTGGTTCTGAAAGTTCAAAAGGTATAAAATATATCTTAAGGAAGCAAACCAAACAATGTTGGGACTGTTAAACTTGGCATTGAAACTAAAAAATATAACTGATGAGAATAAAGTATCATTTTTTTCATATGTGTTCCACTGAATAATGCATTTTATAAATAAATCATAATGTAGGTGATGTGTGTTATCAGCTCAAGCCTCTGGGTTCTATTTAGTCTTAACATAGCTTTCTTGTAAATGATATAAAAATTGAATAATGCCAAGGCATTGAATATGACTTCATTACATTTAAGACTTGGCTAGAGTTTATTGCAGCAAATCTTACTGTAAAATTCATCCATGATGTGCAGTTTGGTAAATGGCAGCATCCCCTTCAGTCCATGGAAGTTGTAGTTTACATCCAGCTCATTTCCATTCAGAAAACTCCTCACAACGTCCCATAGATTTGAATTAAACAGGTTGACAGGTATTCTGGTATTCTATCTACAATTACACAAAGCGTATACATTATGAATCATCTAGTTCTACCTTAATGTAGCTTCATGTTTAGTTTATTATAGAATAAATGTATACCAGAAAATTGCCAATGACAGTACGTAACGTTATCATTATTATTCAACAATACAGTAAATAATGCAGAAAGTAACAATAAAATTTATCTAACTTTTGATCGAAATTATTGATCCTTTGGTCCTCAAACTAAAATTTATAGCAGATAAAAGTAAATTCTAGACTTAGACACCTTGAATTTGAACTACCGGTACATACAATATACGATAAACAAGTTGAACTCAACTCGCGAAAATACGTTACAAACCAATTCCTTATTCATAATCAGAATTATTTTCAAAAAATAGCAAGACTTAATTATTAGAAAGGCATCTTAATCAATGTTATACATACGTATTTCACGTTTTGAATAGGCTAATAATGTTCGTCTGGCCGTCACTCTGAAGAAAAGCTAAGTAGGTTAACATCGCGTTGTGTTGTTGACCGTTGGTTTGAATATTGCGGTTAACCGGAAATGTAGAGTGCGCATGTGTAAAATAGTATATCTTGGACCCATATGGGTCCCACATAGTCGAACCCATATAGGCATATCCAGATACAGCCCATGTGGGTCCAGTAAATCTCTATATATGGGACCCATATGGGTCCCACATAGTCGAACCCATATAGGCATACCCAGATACAGCCCATGTGTGTCCCTTATGAAAGGGCCCAATGGGTCCCACATAGTCGAACCCATATAGGCATACCCAGATACAGCCCATGTGGGTCCAGTATGGGAAAAAACTCTTATATGGGACCCACATGGGTCCCACATAGTCGAACCCATATAGGCATACCCAGATACAGCCCATATGGATCCAGTATGGGAAAAACCTATATATGTGGGACCCACATGGGTCCCACATCGTCGAACCCATATAGGCATACCAGGATACAGCCCATATGGGTCCAGTATGGGATAAAAAAACTCTATATATTGGACCCACATGGGTCCCACATAGTCGAACCCATATAGGCATACCCAGATACAGCCCATATGGGTCCCTTATGGGTGAAAAACTATATGTGGGACCCACATGGGTCCCACATAGTTTAGCCCATATTGGCATACCCAGATACAGCCCATATGGGAAAAAAATTCTACATATGGGACCCACATGGGTCCCACATAGTTTAGCCCATATAGGCATACCCAGATTCAGCCCATATGGGTCCTATATACCCTTGCTATCTGGGATAGATCTAAATATGTACACCAACATTTAAGACAACAACAACAACAATAATGTATATTATTTCAGTTTTAGTATTTCTATAAATAAAAGACACATAGTTTGACACCAAACAATTTGAAGAACCTGCAATGTAATCCAAGACCTTTATATTATTTATAGAATAACTGCTATGTAATCAGTTTTCCATACTCTTTTCAGTTCTTTGATGCAACATGTATAGAGCGTCTAACGACCATGATCCATTAAAAATCGTGTGTCCTTCTATGAAGGTGAAGGACGTCTGCAGTGGAGATCGCTAGTTGGTTTCGTGGTGCAAGTGTTTTCCGCCTTCATCAACATTCATAATGTCTTATTCAAGCAAAACGGTTTCCACAACTCCATTTGAAGACCAGAAGCCCGGCACTAGCGGTTTGCGTAAGGCTGTCAAAGTCTACAAAGGACCGAATTACACGGAGAACTTTGTGCAGTGTACGCTGTCAGCTGCACTTGGTGACAGTTTGACAGGCAGTACCATTGTGGTCGGGGGAGATGGACGGTACTACATGAAAGATGTAACCGTGAAAATTATTCAGATGTGCGCAGCTAATGGGGTAGGTACATAATTTAATCACCATGTCCGGTAATCTCTGCTGAGATCCGCTCCGGTTATTTGTTTTTATATATAAAAATAACCAGAGCGGACCTCAGTAGAGATTACATGTCAGGATACATTGCAGTTGAGAAGCATTTAGACAATGGTCGTGATCAAGATTGAATACTGCAGTAAAGATGCGATAGTTTTGCCTAGGATGCAGTGTTTAAATTTAGTGCATTCACTGGATTCATAAGCTATAAGGATAATGCTATTCAGAAATTCAGTGTAGCAGAATTACTATTCTTATTCATTCGTCAGTCGCTCACTCTATCTATTTGTACCGTTGTTATTGAGAAAGTTGAACATTGTGTCAGTGATGGTCAAATATATATAAACAACTTACATTTCATGTGCGTATTGGTTTGCAGAACCAGTTTTATTTCTGTAAACGTCGTGGTTGAAGAATATTTGTATTTACGGAAGTTGAATTTGGTACCTTTTTGACAGCCATATTGTTATTAACGTTTCAGCCAATCAGATTGTAGAATTTATTGTACCCTGAAGCTGGTTCCTGCATTATAACAACCGGGTATGCTAGAATGCGGGAATCAGTTGCTAAACCGCTAGGTATAAAAGCCTGGAAACACGTGAATTTGGTCACTCCAACTTGGGGTCTGAGTTCAAATAGAGTATATGCTCAGTGAGCTGACCCATGAGTTTTATGCGAGTGTTTCCCATGCTCTTGGTGAAAATAGATAAATATTAAATTAACATAGCTGCCTTTGTATTTGACAACATTAATGAATATTATATCTTTGTAATTAATTTGGTTTGTAAAGCATCCATCTAGCATCATACGGTTGACGTTGTCAGCTGATGCGCTGGCTGCCGATGGAAGCCACTC
>CM037791.1:4184226-4225926 GCA_021229015.1 Solen grandis | reverse complement strand
ATAAGCACCATGGATCTATGCTGAACCAAGTTTCGAATTTGGACCTGAAACTTTATTTAGTATTTCGATAGCACTCAGATAAGCTAGAAACTTCAAATTTGGACAAGTACTTGTTGTCTTATCATTTTCTTATAGCTCTGAAAAAGACTGACGTCGTATGAGTAAAATGACGTCAATGAAAAAAAACGCGTTAACTAACTTTTAATCCAAAATGTAGGGTTGCCTTAACTTTTGACGATTTGCCATAAAATTTTCACTGAATGTGCACATTAGCAATCTCATTTATTCTTTCACTTCCGTTTCGTCGAAAATTCGTAAAGGTCAAGGTCATATGTCAGTTGTTTGTTTTATTCGGCAAGGTGTATCTCAAAAATGAAAAAGATTTCTAGCTAGACATGTGGATAAATCTGTAGTGATTTGAAGACCTTCAGGTGATATTAGTTTTGATTGTTCGGGGTTTGAATTGGTTGAGTTATGACAGAAAGGGCGAAAAGTCTGTACTTTTACGAATTGAAACGCGCTGTAGTTTCATGACTTTGAGTCAAATCAGTGATTTCTTCAGATTAACACAGAAAATTGAAGTAGTGATGTTTACTTGCAAGGAATATTGTTGGTCACGTGATTATAACGTCATGCATATTTAAGCAGTGAAATTATTAAAAATTCATATAAAATCGGCAAGTTAATGTTTTGAAGTTGAAATTTGACGAATGCCGTAGCTACATGTGCAAATGTCCTGAAAAAATTTCAAGTGATTCCGTCAACAAACATGCAGATATTCATGTTTTTGGATAAGGGCTTGTATAGAAAATCTAGCAATTTGAAGTAAGAGAAGAAGGGGTTATTTGGGTTTGTTACCCTCGATCCGGACGTTCCTACGGCAGGCAAGAGTGCCCGTGTTGAAAGGTGAATTGCGATGCGTATTTGAGGAGAATGAGGTGCATTTTAGAATGCCGCAATGGTGTACACCAGAGACCGATAAGCATATTGCCTTTGTTATAAACGGCTTTCTTCAAAACCTTTGATTAGGGCTTTTCTGCCTCAGCAGAAAAGACTTTAGGGTTGTTGTTTTTTCTTTTCTTCTTATTATTATTAGGGCTTTGGCTAAAGCGAAAGTCCTGTTGGGTTTGTTATGTTTTTTATTATTATTAGGGCTTTTCTGCCTAAAGCAGAAAGTCCTATTGGGTTTGTTATGTTTTTTCTTATTACGGCTTTTCGCAAACCTGCGGAAAACGTATAGGGTTTGTTATGTTTATTTTTCTTATTAGGGCTTTCTGCCTAAAGCAGAAAGTCCTATTTGGTTTGTTATGTTTTTTCTTATTATTAGGACTTTCTGCCTAAAGCAGAAAGTCCTATTGGGTTTGTACTGTTTATTCTTCTTCTTCTTCTTCTTCTTATTAGGACTTTCTGCCTACTGGCAGAAAGTCCTATTGGGTTTGTACTGTTTTTTATTAGGACTTTCTGCCTACAGGCAGAAAGTCATATTGGTTTGTACTGTTTTTTTAATATTCTTCGGGCTTCTTCTTCTTCTTCTTCTTATTCTTTTTTTCTTCCTCTTATATTTGTTGTTAATTTCGAGGTGTTGCCATTGACTCAGAACAATGAAAATTTTATGGCATATATTTCAAACCATGAGCTTTCGGATGCAATGAATTGTATATTCTTTATGACGTCATATAACGTCAGATTTGACGTCAGGTGAAAAAGTTTGTACGGGTCTACAGCCATTATTTCTGGATCGATTTTCATCAGAATTTCACAGAATGTGTATGTTGGGCTCTAGTTGTGCACCCCGGTGTCCGTTTTTTCCAAATTCGAAAGGCAAATGTTTTATGGCGAATCCAAAAATTCGAACCTATGACGTCAAATTTTCAAATGCGTATAAAATCGCTTCCAGAAAAGCTAGAAAGCTGAGATATAGGCTGAATATTAGTTTCCAGATCTTCTATACTTTTCTGAAAAGATGAACGCGATATGACGTCACATGACGTCATAATGCTCTTAAAACTTTCGTATTAAAACTTAACGGTTTTTAAGCCCTGTAGGCTTTTTTTTTGCATGATTTACTTGAAATTTTGTTTGAAGTTGCAGTATTAGAATCTATAGAGCCATGTCACTTTCGTTTCGGAAAATCCCAAAGGTCAAGGTCATATATCAATTATCGGGTTTTTCTTCGGCCTAAATATCTCAAAAACGGTTAATATTCTATCGAGAACACTATGCATATAATTTGTGAGCTTAGAAAGACCTTTCAGATTATATTTAGTTTTTGATGATCGGGGTTGAATCGGTTGAGTTATGGCGGAAAAAAAACAAATTTCGGTAACCCTCAGTGTGTTTAACAGTTTTATCTCGAATTCTTTGATTTTTGAAAATATGATGATGAATATTATTTGTTTGAGCAATGTTTGGCCGTTCTTTGATGCTTAAAGTTTAACGATTGATCTAAGATTCATGGTAATGGGGGAAAAAACGAAATTCGTGCATATAGCTTTGGTGATTATTTTCATTTTTCAAGAGGTTTAAGAGCTTGTATCTCAAAAAGTATTAAATATTCCTTAGATAAAGCGTGTGAATGTAGAGAATTTTTAAGACGATTTTTTGGTACCTAAAGTTTTGAATTGATCCAAGTATAAGGAGTTACATCAAAAATAAAATTTAAACATGTAGAATTTCAGCGATTTTGTCGTTATGTAAGAGTTTCAAGGCTTATATCTAAAAACCCATACGAAATAAGTCAACACATTCAGCGAATGAGATGAGAGATTTTAAGACGATTATTTTGGTACCTTAAGTTTGAAATTGATCAAAGTTTTAGGAAGTAACATCAAAAATAAAAATTTAAACATATAGAATTTCAGCGATTTTGCCGTCATGTCAGAATTTTACGACTTTATATCTTAAATCATTAGAAATAAGTTTTACATTAAGCAAGTGAGATGTAGAGAATTTTAAGACGATTATTTTGGCACTAGAGTTTGAAATTGATCAAGAAATAAGGAAGTTATATAAAAAATACGAATATAAAGCCATTTGTAAGAATTTTCATAAAATATCCTACTTTCGCTTTCACCTTAATTGAAGCATTTTCGGAAATGTAAGTTTACAGATATGTATTAGTCTATAAAATTGAAAAAAAAACTTTTTACTTATATCATATTGATATTACTAGCTAAAAGGTGTACCGTTCCCGGTGGCCGAGTGTTTAGAGCGTCGCCTCGAGAGCGGGAGGTTTGTGGGTTCGATACCAAAGTCGTAAAAAATGGTACTGTTATAGCTCCCTTGCTTGACACTTAGCTATAAGGGTAGTTGCAGGACTGGTTGGCCGGTATCAGGATAATGTGACTGGGTGTGATATCATGCCACATGTCTACGACGTGATACTGCAGTGTGGCAGCACTATAACTGCATTAAGTAGACATCGTCTCCAAATGACTGAAATACTGTCGGTGGACGTTTAAACCGAACAAACAAACAAACAAATTAAACAAGTGTTGACAATGATTTAATGTTTTGTCAAATCATTTTATTTACGTTACTTATGAATATCAGTTGCAGCATTGTGTTACCCATAATCCTTTGAGCGTTTTGACACATGTCATTTAGACCGTTGTTGAAACATTGCAATTTCCCGACTTTATTGTTGCATCATCGATAAATGTTGTACAAGCTATATTCCAAATTTATGATAAATGATAACCTATGTAGAAAATATATGTTATAGTACAATGTAATTTAATTGCCAGCTTGAGATACCATGAGCGTGTATATGTGTAGACGTTTTAAACAAAATGATCAACACATGTCATCCGTTCAAGACGCTGCAAGCTAATTTGTCTGTAATGCGGCGTTCACACAGTGTCGATTATGGCTCCCGTTTGAGATCAGACAGCGCGTACGACACGAAAAGCGAAAAGTCGGATTACTATCCTCAATGTCCTATCATTGTCTCTGAACGCAGTCGTATATGTTCGTAACAGAGTCCTACGGATCGGGAATGGTCCGGAGAGGTCGGCCAAGCACTCCTGACAGTTAGGTGCGCCCCGTAACATTCGGGAAACTCAGCCGATTTTGTCAAGTCGGATTACAATCGTGACTATTTCGTGACAAATTCTGCTGTATCGGATCAGAATCGGATTGAGAACGGATAATCGGGACGAATTCTGCTGGAAACGGCTGGATCGGGACGCCTCCTGAACAATATCTGATTGTTGTCGTGATTAATAAATGTTTTTTTACAATTTTAATAAAGTTTGAATTTCCAGCCACGAATCACAGGATCTTGATCAGACTTTTGACACTTTTTAATCGGAATGGTCCTATCAAGGACGGCAGTAAAATCCTGAATGTGTGACCTAGGCCACAGGGACTTGCTCCCATACACACACACCACACACACACACACACTGTACATACACTATCAATAAGGGTGGACATCTTTTCAGGGGGTCGACTCGCTTCAACTCCGTTTTTTTTCAAATCATTCAAATAAATTATGAAGTTAACATACGGAATCACTCAAATATATATTTCTCTATCGAATATACAAAATTGTCGTGAAAATAATCCTCCTTTGAATGTTTATTTGTTTGAAATATATGCAAATCGAGAAAAGGACAACAACCTGGACCAGCAGCGCAGTACATTTCGGGATGATTCGGATTTTTACGCTGCGAAATTGGTCAGCGATATTGCGATTATTTTCCGCAATCTGTCAAACCGTTTAAATTTAAATTATTAAAGGGCTGACTATTCGGGCGTTGAAAGAAAAAAAAAAAACCCAGGCAGTATGGAGAAATCAGCTGTTTCTTGGTAATTTTCTTGTTGTAAAATAAATTATTTAAAGACTTAGATATAAATTCACTTGTCTGTGAGTGTGTGTTTTTTAAATTGAAATAAATATCACAGGGATTTGAAGTTCAGTAATTTAAAATAAATTCTGAAAATAATAGTTACTCCATACATACAAAACATATTTTTTCTTATATATACGGAATACTAAATTCTGTGGCTGAAATAAGATTCGAACATAGGACCGAAAATTTCATTTTAGGATTAAAGAGCTTCAGGATGAGATAGAAAGTTGAAAACTTACACAGTTTGCAAGTTGGAAGAATTTCTACAAATATTTCGAGTCGAGACGTCATAAGTCGTCATGTGACGTCATAAGCGTACTTCTTAATTTTCATTTGAGGGCAATGATTTCGACATGATGCCAGTTGTGCAGAATAATGAAAATTTCAGAGTTATGACAGAAAATAAAGTGCTTTTAAAGAAATGCATCATTTAGCACCCTATGACGTCACATGACATCACAGCTAAAAATAGTGAAAAATGGTGTTCGCGCTCTACAGCTGTCATTTATGGTCGGATTTTCTTCAAATTTTCACAGATGGTACATCTTGAAACTAAGGTATGCACATCCTGTCAGCTAACCAAAAATTCCAAAAGACCGAAGTTCTGTGGCTGAAATAAGATTCGAACATAGGACCGAAAATTTCATTTAAGATTGAAGAGCTTCAGGATATGGTAGAAAGTTGAAACTTACACAGTTTGCAGTTCTGCAGAATTCCTACATATATTTTGAGTCGTGACGTCATATGACGTCATGCGACGTCATAAGCATACTTCTTAATTTTCATTTTAGAGCAATGATTTCGACATGATGCTAGTTGTTCGGAATAATGAAAATTTCAGACTTATGACAGTTAAACTATGCGCTTTTGAACAAAAGCATCTTCAGCACCCTATGACGTCACATGACGTCACAGCTAAAAATAGTGAAAAATTGGTGTTTGCGCTCTACAGCCGTCATTTATGGTCGGATTTTCTTCAAATTTTCACAGATGGTACATCTTGAAATTAAAGAGTGTATATCCTGTCAGCTAACCGAAATTCCGAAAGACCGAAGGATTGAAGAGCTTCAGGATGAGATAGAAAGCTGAATCTTACACAGTTTGCAGTTCTGCAGAATTTCTACATAGATTTGAGTCATGACGTCATATGACGTCATGTTACGTCATATGCATACCTATTAATTTTCATTTTAGTGCAATAATATCGACATGATGCCAGTTGTTCAGAATAATGAAAATTTCAGAGTAATAACAGCAACATATGCGCTTTTGAACAAATGCATCTACAGCACCTATGACGTCATGTGACGTCACATTTAAAAATAGTGAAAAATGGTGTTCACGCTCTACAGCCGTCATTTATGGTCGGTTTTTATTCAAATTTTCATAGATGGTATATCTTGAAACTAAGGTGTGTATTCCTGTCAGCTAACAGAAATTTCATAAGACCGAAGTTCTGTGGCTGAAATAAGATTCCAACATAGGACTGAAAATTTCATTTTACGATTAAAGAGTTTCGGGATGGATAGAAAGTTGAAACTTACACAGTTTGCAGTTCTGCAGAATTTCTACATATATTTGAGTCTTGACGTCATATAACGTCATGTGACGTCATAAGCATACTTCTTAATTTTCATTTTAAGGCAATAATTTTGACATGATGCCAGTTGTTCAGAATAATGAAATTTCAGAGTTACGAAAGTAAAGTATGCGCTTTTGAACAAAAGAATTTTCAGCACCCTATGACGTCATGTGACGTCAAAGCTAAAAGAAGTCCATACGAAAAAAAAAAAATAAGTAAAAGGTAGAGAATTTCATATATATTCTTTCTAACGGAATAAATCTTATTATTTTTCAATTTTAGCAGAAAGTCCTATCATTCGTACCCAACGAATGAAATCTAGTACTTCTTCTTCTTATTCTTTTTTTCTTCCTCTTATATTTGTGTTAATTTCGAGGTGTTGCCATTGACTCAGAACAATGAAAATTTTATGGCATATATTTCAAACCATGAGCTTTCATATGCAATGATATTCTTATTCATATGACGTCACATAACGTCAGATTTGACGTCAGGTGAAAAAGTTTGTTCGCGGTCTACAGCCATTATTTCTGGCCCGATTTTCATCAAAATTTCACAGAATGTGTATGTTAGGCTCTAGTTGTGCATCCCTGTGTCCGTTTTTCAAAATTAAAAAAGTCCATGGTTTTCTATAGCGAATCCAAGATTCAAAACCAAGGTCATAATTTTTTAAATTCTTATAAATCTGTCCTATTTAAGATAGAAAGTTGATATTTAGTCAGTATATAGGTCTCTAGAAGTTTTAAACATTTTGTGAAAATAAATGTCATATGACGTCACGTGACGTCATTATATGATAATGTATTTCTAATATTAACAATAATATTTATATATGTTGAAATTGTCGAAGGGCAATGAAAATTTGATGACACATGCTTCAAATGCTGAAATTTGATTTCTATGAATTTCATATGCCTATGACGTCATATGACGTCACACTTGAAATATGCAACAAACGTTTGTACGCGGTCTACAGCCATTGTTTATGAACCGATAATAATCAAATTTTCACAGAATGTGTATATTAAGTTCTAGTTGTGCATCTCGGTGTCCGTTTTTCAAAATTCGAAAAGTCCATGGTTCTATAGCGAATTCAAGATTCGAACCAAGGTCGTAAATTTTTAAATGCTTATAAAATCGGTCCTATTTGAGATAGAAAAGTGATATTTGGTCAGTATATAGGTCTCTGGGAGTCTTAAACATTTTGTTAAAAGAAACGTCATATGACGTCACGTGACGTCATTATATGATAATGTATTTCTAATATTAACAAGAGTATTTCTATATGTTGAAATTGTCGAAGGGCAAAAAATTCAGACGCTGATATTTCGATTTCTATAATTTTCAGAAGACTATGACGTCATATGACGTCACATTTGAAATTGACTACAAAAGTTTGTACACGGTCCAGAGCCATTATTAATGGGCCGATTTTCATCAAATTTTCACAGAATGTGTATATTACGTTCTTATTGTGTATACCGGTGTCCGTTTTTAAAATTCGAAAAGCCAAGCATCTTTGGCGGATCCAAGATTCGAACCAAAGATGTCAATTTTTAAATGCTTATAAAAACTGTCCTATTTGAGATAGAAAGTTGAAATTTTTGTCAGTTAGTAGGTCTCTGGGTGTCTAACAATTATGTGAAAATAAACGTCATATGACGTCACGTGAGTCATTTTTTATTATTATTATTCTTTTCTTCTTCCTAACTAAACGCTTATTTTAATATGTTGCAATAGTCCTAGGACGATGAATTTTTATGGGTTATTAGTCACGTGAGGAAATTTTGATTTCAATGATTATCAGCAGCCTATGAGTCACATGACGTCACAGCTAAAATAGTGAAAAATGTGTTCGCGCTCTACAGCCGTCATTTATGGTCGGATTGTCTTCAAATTTTCACAGATGGTACATCTTGAAACTAAGGTGTGCATATCCTGTCAGCTAACCGAAATTCCGGGAAAAACCGAAGTTCTGTGGCTGAAATAAGATTCGAACATAGGATCGAAATTTCATTTTAGGATTAAAGAGCTTCAGGATGAGATAGAGAGTTGAAACTTACACAGTTTGCAGTTCTGCAGAATTTCTAAAATATATTTTGAGTCGTAACGTCATATGACGTCATTTGACGTCATAAGCATACTTTGTAATTTTCATATTAGGGCAATGATTTCGACATGATGCCAGTTGTTCAGACTAATGAAAATTTCAGAGTTATGACAGTAAAGTATGCGCTTTGAACAAAAGCATCTTCAGCACCCTATGACGTCATGTGACGTCACAGCTAAAAATAGTGAAAAATGGTGTTCGCGCTCTCATCCGCCATTTATGGTCGTATTTTCTTCAAATTTTCACAGATGGTACATCTTGAAATAAGGTGTGCATATCCTGTCAGCTAACCGAAATTCCGAAGTACTGTGGCTTAAATAAGATTCGAACATAGGACCGAAAATTTCATTTTAGGATTAAAGAGCTTCAGAATGAGATAGAATTTTGAAACTTACACAGTTTGCAGTTCTGCAGAATTTCTACATATATTTTGGGTCATGACGTCAAATGTCGTCATGTGACGTCATAAGCATACTTCTTAATTTTCATTTTAGGGAAATGATTTCGACATGATGCCAGTTGTTCAGAATAATGAAAATTTCAGAGTTATGACAGTAAAGTATGCGCTTTTGAACAAAAGCATCTTCAGCACCCTATGACGTCACATGACGTCACAGCTAAAAATAGTGAAAAATGGTGTTCGCGCTCTACAGCCGTCATTTATAGTCAGATTTTCTTCAAATTTTCACAGATGGTACATCTTGAAACTAAGGTGTGCATATCCTGTCAGCTAACTGAAATTCCGAAAGCCCGAAGTTCTGTGGCTGAAATAAATTCGAACATAGGACCGAAAATTTCATTTTAGGATTAAAGAGCTTCAGGATGAGATAGAAAGTTGAAACTTACACAGTTTGCAGTTCTGCAGAATTTCTACAAATATTTTGAATCGTGACGTCATTGGACGTCATAAGCATACCACTTAATTTTAATTTGGGGCAATGATTTCGACATGATGCCAGTTGTTCAGAATAATGAAAATTTCAGAGTTATTGCAGTAAAGTATGCGCTTTTGAGCAACAGCATTTTCAGCACCCTATGACGTCACCTGACGTCAGAGCTAAAATAGTGAAAAATGGTATTCGCGCTCTACAGCCGCCATTTGTGATCAGATTTTCTTCAAATTTTTACAGATGGTACATCTTGAAACTAAGGTGTTAATATTTTGTCAGCTAACCTTAATTCCGAAAAACCGAAGTATTGTGGCTGAAGCAAGATTCGAACATAGGACCTTTAAACTAGAAATCAAGTTTGCAGTCATGTCCTGACGTCATATAACATCATGTTACGTCACAGATTAATACTAAGTTCTTATCATTTGCACTAATTTCGGAATATAATGTCAATTGTTTAGCATGAACATGAAATACTACCAGAGGTGAATCATTACATGAAACTTCTATTTCCTGCTTTTTGCATTAACACAGCTTGCAGAAAAGTCCTATCATTCGTTTTCACGAATGACATCTAGTTATTATTATTAGGACTTTCTGCCCTTTCGGCAGAAAGTCCTATTGGGTTTGTACTGTTTTTTTATTATTATTATTAGTCCTATTGGGTTTGTTATGTTTATTCTTCTTCTTCTTATTATTCTTTTTTTCTTCCTTAGGACTTTCTGCCCTTTCGGCAGAAAGTCCTATTGGGTTTGTTATGTTTATTCTTCTTCTTCTTATTATTCTTTTTTTCTTCCTAACTAAATTTTTATTTCTATAATTTTCATATGCCTATGACGTCATATGACGTCACATTTGAAAAATGCTTCAAAAATTTGTACGCGGTCTACAGCCATTGTTTGTGAACCGATTTTCATCAAATTTTCACAGATTGTGTATATTAATTTCTAGTTGTGCATCCTGGTGTCCGTTTTTCAAAATTCGAAAAGTCCATGGTTCTATAGCGAATCCAAGATTCGAACCAAGGTCGTAAATTTTTTAAATGCTTATAAAATCTGTCCTATTTAAGATAGAAAGTTGATATTAAGTCAGTATATAGGTCTCTAGAAGTTTTAAACATTTTGTGAAAATAAATGTCATATGACGTCACGTGACGTCATTATATGATAATGTACTTCTAATATTAACAAGAATATTTCTATATGTTGAAATTGTCGAAGGGCAATGAAAATTTAAAGACATATGCTTCAAACGCTGAAATTTTAATTTCTATGATTTTCATATGCCTATGACGTCATATGACGTCACATTTGAAATGTGCTACAAAAGTTTGTACGCGGTCTACAGCCATTGTTTGTGAACCGATTTTCATCAGATTGTGTATATTAAGTTCTAGTTGTGCATCCGGTGTCCGTATTTCAAAATTCGAAAAGTCCATTGTTCTATAGCGAATCCAAGATTCGAACCAAGGTCGTAAATTTTTAAATGCTTATAAAATCTGTCCTATTTAAGATAGAAAGTTGATATTTAGTCAGTATATAGGTCGCTAGAAGTTTTAAACATTTTGTGAAAATAAATGTCATATGACATCACGTGACGTCATTATATGATAATGAATTTCTAATTCTAACAAGATTATTTCTATATGTTGAAATTTTCGAAGGGCAATGAAAATTTAATGCCGCATGCTTCAGATGCTGAAATTTCGATTTCAATGATTTTCAGAAGCCTATGACGTCATATGACGTCACATTTGAAATTGACTACGAAAGTTTGTATACGGTCAAGAGCCATTATTAATGGGCCGATTTTCATCAAATTTTCACAGAATGTGTATATTAAGTTCTAGTTGTGCATCTCGTGTCCCTTTTTCAAAATTCGAAAAGTCCATGGTTCTATAGCTAATTCAAGATTCGAACCAAGGACGTCAATTTTTAAATGCTTATAAAATCGGTCCTATTTGAGATAGGAAAGTGATATTTGGTCAGTATATAGGCCTCTAATAGTCTTAAACATTATGTGAAAATAACGTCATATGACGTCACGTGACGTCATTATATGATAATGTATTTCTAATATTAACAAGAGTATTTCTATATGTTGAAATTGTCGAAGGGCAATGAAAATTTAATGACAAATGAATCGGACGCTGAAATTTCGATTTCAATGATTTTCAGAAGCATATGACGTCATTTGACGTCACATTTTAAATTGACCACGAAAGATTGTACACGGTCCAGAGCCATTATTAATGGGCCGATTTTCATCAAATTTTCACAGAATGTGTATATTACGTTCTTATTGTTTATACCCCAGGGATTTACCGGACGCAGGATCCTGCGTCCATATACGCATGAATCACAGACTGTACGCACCGAAAAATAAAGTCTGCGTCCATGTGTTCGCACGAATTGTCCAGAATATCTGTGCCAATTCATTATCAAATGTCTTCGTAAATCTCTTGGAATTTCCAACGCTATATTTAACTAGTTAAATTTACAAGCCAATCACTGTGCCTTTTAAAATTAGCGTCCAATCATTGAACGCTTCCGCTCACATGTCTTATCAAAGTTAAGCATGGCAAACACAAACTGACTTAAGAAGTTTATGGGGCAAAAGAAAAGATCGCGATGACGAGAAACATGAAATTTATTGTCAACTGGTCACCCTGATTACAGTTACAATCTTCCTCAAAATCAAAACGTGAGCAGAAATTTCAGTATATGGCTTGAAAAATTTAAATGGCTACAGTTCCGTGACGAAGGCATGTACGTATTGTAATACCTGCATTTCGGCGAAAAGCTCATCAAATCCTTTACAGAGGTTGCATAAACTTTCAAAACTCCTTATTAATTCGTCATCAAGACACTGATGTCTACATGAACAGCTTACAAGTCTTAAATATGCGTTCAAATTTCGCAACCGCTATTAAAGCTGATCACGATCAAAGCGTTGAAAATACTGTTAGTGAACTCAATGATTATGTGATTCAGTTGCAGACGGTGTATAACAGAATTTTGAATATCCAGATATTTTTGTTTTCTACAAGGAATACTTGTTAAGGATGCTTGAAATGATATGTAAGAAAACAAGAATGTCTGTTATCCACCTAGTCAAATTTTAATGTGAATTCTCAAAATTTGCACTTATTAAATTTAATAAATTTCTCAATTTTAAGGATCTGGAATACATACTTTTAGTTAAAGATAATGGCTTTGGTATAGTAACAACACATCTGCGCAGAAAAAAAAAAGTTTTAAAATTTACTTTAACATTCCATGCCTCAAAGTCGCAAGACTTATAACTCTTCTGGAAAATAGCTAGTGATCCTTAGCAAATTTTGAGTAGTATATTTTGGTGAGGTTAAATAGCTTGGACCCCCTGAAATTAATGATGGACCCTGTTTTTAAGGATCCTGAGTCCAGTGGACCCCTGAAAATCAAAAGTAGTGTAAATCCCTGATACCCGTCTCCGTTTTTCAAAATTCGAAAAGTCCAAGCATCTATGGCGGATCCAAGATTCGAACCAAGGACGTCAATTTTTAAATGCTTATAAAAACTGTCCTATTTGAGATGATAGAAAGTTGAAATTTTGTCAGTTAGTAGGTCTCTGGGTGTCTTAACAATTATGAGAAAATAAACGTCATATGACGTCACGTGACGTCATTTTACATATATTTATTATTATTATTCTTTCTTTCTTCCTAACTAAACGATTATTTTTTCTATGTTACAATAACCCTAGGACGATGAAATTTTTATGGCTTATTTAGTCACGTGAGGAAATTTTGATTTCTATGAATTTCATATCTTTATGACGTCATATGACGTCACAATTGACATATGCTACAAAAGTTTGTACACGGTTTACAGCCATTATTGATGAACCGATTTTCATCAAATTTTCACAGAATGTGTATATTAATTTCTAGTTGTGCATCCCGGTGTCCGTTTTTCAAAATTCGAAAAGTCCAAGGTTGTATAACGATTCCAAGATTCGAACCAAGGTCGTAAATTTTCAAATGCTTATAAAATCGGTCCTTTTTGAAATAGATAGTTGATATTTGGTCAGTATATAGGTCTCTGGGAGTCTTAAACATTTTGTTAAAAGAAACGTCATATGACGTCACGTGACGTCATTATATGATAATGTATTTCTAATATTTACTGGATTATTTCTTTATGTTGAAATTTTCGAAGGGCTATGAAAATTTAATGACACAGGCTTCAGATGGTGAAATTTCGATTTTCTTCGTAACTAAACGCTTATTTTTCGCGGAATATAATGTCAATTGTTCAGCATGAACATGAAATACTACCAGAGGTGAGTCATTACATGAAACTTCTATCTCCTGCTTTTTGCATTAACACAGGTTGCAGAAAGTCCTATTGGGTTTGTTATGTTTTTTATTATTATTATTATTATTATTTGTCCTCCTTTTGAGGTTCAAATTAAAACAGGTTGCCAATAAGCCAGCATCATGAAATTTTAACAGTGATCAGAGTGACTTTGGCCCTTTTGATTGCACTAATTTTCATCTTCATATGACGTCATGTGACGTCACAGCTAAAAATAGTGAAAAATGGTGTTCGCGCTCTACAGTCGTCATTTATGGTCGGATTTTCTTCAAATTTTCACAGATGGTACATCTTGGAACTAAGGTGTGCATATCCTGTCAGCTAACCGAAATTCCGAAAGACCGAAGTTCTGTGGCTGAAATAAGATTCGAACATAGGATCGAAAAGTTCATTTTAGGATTAAAGAGCTTCAGGATGAGATAGAAAGTTGAAAACTTACACAGATTGCAGTTCTGCAGAATTTCTACATATATTTTGAGTCGTGACGTCATATGACGTCAAGTGACGTCATAAGCATACTTCTTAATTTTCATTTTAGGGCAATGATTTCGACATGATGCCAATTGTTCAGAATAATGAAAATTTCAGAGTTATGACAGTAAAGTATGCGCTTTTGAACAAAAGCATCTTCAGCACCCTATGACGTCACATAACGTCAGAGCTAAAAATAGTGAAAAATGGTGTTCGCGCTCTACAGCCGTCATTTATGGTCGGATTTTCTTCAAATTTTCACAAATGGTACATTTGCAAACTAAGGTGTGCATATCCTGTCAGCTAACCGAAACTCCGAAAGACCGAAGTTCTGTGGCGGAAATAAGATTCGAACATAGGACCGAAAATTTCATTTTAGGATTAAAGAGCTTCAGGATGAGATAGAAAGTTGGAAATTACACAGTTTGCAGTTCTGCAGAATTTCTACATATATTTTGAGTCCTGACGTCATATGACGTCATGTGACGTCATAAGTTTTAATTTTCTATTAGGGCAATGATTTCGACATGATGCCAGTTGTTCAGAATAATGAAAATTTCAGAGTTATGACAGTAAGGTATGGTTTAGAACAAAAGATCTTCAGCACCCTATGACGTCATGTGACGTCAGAGCTAAAAATAGTGAAAAATGGTGTTCGCGCTCTACAGCCGTCATTTATGGTCGGATTTTCTTCAATTTTTCACAGATGGTACATCTTGAATCAAAGGTGTGCATATCCTATCAGCTAACCGAAATTCCTAAAGACCGAAGTTCTGTGGCTGAAATAAGATTCGAACATAGGACCGAAAATTTGATTTTAGGATTAAAGAGCTTCTGGATGAGATAGAAAGTTGAAACTGACACAGTTTGCAGTTCTGCAGAATTTCTACAAATATTCTGAGTCCTGACGTCATATGACGTCATGTGACGTCATAAGCATACTTCTTAATTTTCATTTTAGGGCAATGATTTCGACATGATACCAGTTATACAGAATAATGAAAATTTCAGAGTTATGACAGTAAAGTATGCGATTTTGAACAAATGCATCTTCAGCACCCTATGACGTCACATGACGTCACAGCTAAAAATAGTGAAAAATTGTGTTCGCGCTCTACAGCCGTCATTTATGGTCGGATTTTCTTCAAATTTTCACAGATGGTACATCTTGAAACTAAGATGTGCATATCCTTTCAGCTAACCGAAATTCCGAAAGACCGAAGTTCTGTGGCTGAAATAATATTCGAACATAGGACCGAAAATTTCATTTTAGGATTAAAGAGCTTCAGGATGAGATAGAAAGTTAGAACTTACACAGTTTGCAGTTCTGCAGAATTTCTACAAATATTCTGAGTCCTGACGTCATATGACGTCATGTGACGTCATAAGCATACTTCTTAATTTTCATTTTAGGGCAATGATTTCGACATGATACCAGTTATACAGAATAATGAAAATTTCAGAGTTATGACAGTAAAGTATGCGATTTTGAACAAATGCATCTTCAGCACCCTATGACGTCACATGACGTCACAGCTAAAAATAGTGAAAAATTGTGTTCGCGCTCTACAGCCGTCATTTATGGTCGGATTTTCTTCAAATTTTCACAGATGGTACATCATGAAACTAAGGTGTGCATATCCTGTCAGCTAACCGAAATTCCGAAAGACCGAAGTTCTGTGGCTGAAATAAGATTCGAACATAGGACCGAAAATTTCATTTTAGGATTAAAGAGCTTCTGGATGAGATAGAAAGTTGAAACTTACACAGTTTGCAGTTCTGCAGAATTTCTACATATGTTTAGAGTTATGATATCATATGACGTCACGTGACGTCATTTTTTTATTATTATTATTATTTTTCTTCTTCCTAACTAAACGCTTATTTTAATATGTTGCAATAGTCATAGGACGATGAAAATTTTATGGGTTATTAGGCACGTGAGGAAATTTTGATTTCACCCCTACTGCATATATGTAGCCATATCTCAATAAATATCGATTTTTGTAAATATATGTATGAATAAGAATTATAGCTGAATAATTGACGTTTCCAAAGATATTTAGTTTATTAAAATTGGTTTACGCAATACAAAGTTATAAGCAAAAAAACTAAATGAAATGAAGCTAATTTTGCTGATAATATGCTGTTTTCTTGAGGTTTAACAGTCAATATCTCAGAAACGACTGAAGATAAGTTTATACATTATGCGTATAAAATGTAGCATGTTTTAAGAGCTTTCTAACGGTACCAAGTTTATTGAAATTGGACTTCATATAAGAAAGTTACATGGAAAATAAGATATTTCATAATCATGCATCATAAAAATATGGAAAAGGTCCGCGCGGGGTCACCAAGCTTAAATACTTGCGCAACGACTTAAAAAAAAAAAAAAAAAAAAAATATCAAATTGCAATTGATGGGCTATATCTTGATTTTTTTTTGATTTTTTTTTGTTGTTGTTTTTTGTCGAAAGTTGACTGTTTCCAAAATAAGCATTGAAGTTAATACATGTACAACGGCACAAGACAAAAATCCGTATTTGCAACATTATGTAGCTAGCGAGCAGTTTGCAAGCCTTGAAAAATTCACACGCAGCCCCACATTTTAGACCATCTAAAAACTGCATTGTTATGCTAACGATATTCATATTGCATCAGTTTGTAGGCTGGGATGTTACCTTTCAAAATTTCACCATAGTTCGAAATTCCAGGAATTTATGGCAAAACTACGGAAGCCCAAACACGCCAAAATCGCTAAATACGATTAACTACGTTACAGGTGTCGAAAGGATATAGCACTATACAAATATTCAATACTTCTTCCTAATGAGGCTAAACTTAAACAAGGTTACAACTGAGCTGGAGTGATGAAATTCTATGTGTGATGAAAGTTAGAAACTTACATTTGAACACTGTTTCATTTTTCTTTCATGTCATATGACATAGTATAAATGTTGTATGTAAACTACATGTGCAAGATATGGGCGGACTTTTATTAAAATTCACAGAATGTGTTCTATTTGTGCTATTTTATATAGAAATAGAGGAGATAGAAAGTTGCAATTTGGACAGATTATCTATTATGTATCTTCTATATATACTATATAAAGCAGATGTTGCAGAAAGTCCTATCATTCGTTTAAACGAATGATTATTAGGACTTTCTGCCTAAAGCAGAAAGTCCTATTGGGTTTGTTATGTTTATTATTATTAGGACTTTCTGCCTAAAGCAGAAAGTCCTATTGGGTTTGTTATGTTTATTATTATTATTATTCTTTTCTTCTTCCTAACTAAACGCTTATTTTTATATGTTGCAATAGTCCTAGGACGATGAAATTTTTATGGCTTATTAGTCACGTGAGGAAATTTTGATTTCAATGATTTTCAGCACCCTATGACGTCACATGACGTCACAGCTAAAAATAGTGAAAAATGGTGTTCGCGCTCTACAGCCGTCATTTATGGTCGGATTTTCTTTAAATTTTCACAAATGGTACATATTGAATCAAAGGTGTGCATATCCTGTCAGCTAACCGAAATTCCGAAAGACCGAAGTTCTGTGGCTGAAATAAGATTCGAACATAGGACCGAAAATTTCATTTTAGGATAAAAGAGCTTCAGGATGAGATAGAAAGTTGAAACTTACACAGTTTGCAGTTCTGCAGAATTTCTACAAATATTTTGAGTCGTGACGTCATATGACGTCATGTGACGTCATAAGCATACTTCTTAATTTTCATTTTAGGGCAATGATTTCAACATGATGCCAGTTGTTCAGAATAATGAAAATTTCAGAGTTATGAAAACAAAGTATGCGCTTTTGAACAAAAGCATCTTCAGCACCCTATGACGTCACATGACGTCACAGCAAAAAATAGTGAAAAATGGTGTTCGCACTCTACAGCCGTCATTTATGGTCAGATTTTCTTCAAATTTTCACAGATGGTACATTTTGAAACTCAGGTGTGCATATCCTGTCAGCTAACCAAACTTCCAAAAGACTGAAGTTCTGTGGCTGAAAAAAGATTCGAACATAGGACCGAAAATTTCATTTTAGGATTAAAGAGCTTCAGGATAAGATAGAAGGTCTAAACTTACACAGTTTGCAGTTCTGCAGAATTTCTATATATATCTTGAGTTTTGACGTCATATGACGTCTTGTGACGTCATAAGCATACTTCTTAATTTTCATTTTAGGGCAATGATTTTGACATGATGCCAGTTGTTCAGAATAACGAAAATGTCAGAATTATGACAGTAAAGTATGCCCTTTTGAACAAAAGCATCTTTAGCACACTATGACATCATGTGACGTCAGAGCTAAAAATAGTGAAAAATGGTGTTCACGCTCTACAGCCGCCATTTATGGTCGGATTTTCTTCAAATTTTCACAGATGGTACATCTTGAAAGTTAAGTGTGCATATCCTGTCAGCTAACCAAAATTCCGAAAGACCGAAGTTCTGTGGCTGAAATAAGATTCGAACATTGGACCGAAAATTTCATTTTAGGATTAGAGAGCTTCAGGATGAGATAGAAGGTTGAAACTTAAACAGTTTGCAGTTCTGCAGAATTTCTACATATGTTTAGAGTTATGACGTCATATGACGTCATGTGACGTCACAGACTAATACTTAGTTCTTCTCATTTGCACTTATTTCGGAATATAATTTCAATTGTTCAGCATGAACATGAAATATTACCAGAGGTGAGTCATTACATGAAACTTCTATCTCCTGCTTTTTGCATTAACACAGCTTGCAGAAAGTCCTTTTTTTTTTTGTTACATGTGAGTACTTTCTTTCTTCCTAACTAAACGCTTATTTTTATATGTTAGAATGGACCTAGGACGATGAAATTTTTATGGTTTATTAGTCACGTGAGGAAATTTTGATTTCAATGATTTTCAGCACCCTATGACGTCACATGACGTCACAGCTAAAAATAGAGAAAAATGGTGTTCGCGCTCTACAGCCGTCATTTATGGTCGGATTTTCTTCAAATTTTCACAGATGGTACATCTTGAAACTAAGAAGTGCATATTCTTTCACCTAACCGAAATTCCAAAAGATCGAAGTTCTGTGGCTGAAATAATATTCGAACATAGGACCGAAAATTTCATTTAAGGATTAACGAGCTTCAGAATGAGATAGAAAGTTGAAACTTACACAGTTTGCAGTTCTGCAGAATTTCTACATATATTTTGAGTCCTGACGTCATATGACGTCATAAGCATACTTCTTAATTTTTATTTTGGGGCAATGATTTCGACATGATGCCAGTTGTTCAGAATAATGTAAATTTCAGAGTTATGACATTAAAGTATGCGCTTTTGAACAAACGAATTTTCAGCACCCTATGACGTCACATGATGTCACAGCTGAAAATAGTGAAAAATGGGGTTCACACGCTCTACAGCCGCCATTTATGGTCGGATTTTCTTTAAATTTTCACAGATGGTACATCTTAAAACTAAAGTGTGCATATCCTGTCAGCTAACCGAAATTCAGAAAGACCGAAGTTCTGTGGCTGAAATAAGATTCGAACATAGGACCGAAAATTTCATTTTAGGATTAAAGAGCTTCAGGATGAGATAGAAAGTTGAAACTTACACAATTTGAGTTCTGCAGCATTTCTACAAATATTTTGAATCGTGACGTCATAGGACGTCATAAGCATTCCACTTAATTTTAATTTGGGGCAATAATTTCGACATGATGCCAGTTGTTCAGAATAATGAAAATTTCAGAGTTATTGCAGTAAAGTATGCGCTTTTGAGCAACAGCATTTTCAGCACCCTATGACGTCACCTAACGTCAGAGCTAAAAATAGTGAGAAATGGTGTTCGCGCTCTACAGCCGCCATTTATGATCAGATTTTCTTCAAATTTTTACAGATGGTACATCATGAAACTAAGGTGTGAATATTTTGTCAGCTAACCTTAATTCCGAAAAACCGAAGTATTGTGGCTGAAGTAAGATTCGAACATAGGACCTTTAAACTAGAAATCAAGGTTGCAGTCATGTCCTGACGTCATATGACATCATGTTACGTCTCGGACTAATACTTAGTTCTTATCATTTGCACTAATTTCGGAATATAATGTCAATTGTTCAGCATGAACATGAAATACTACCAGAGGTGAGTCATTACATTAAACTTCTATCTCCTGCTTTTTGCATTAACACAGCTTGCAGAAAGTCATATCATTCGTTTTCACGAATGACATCTAGTTCTTATTCTTCTTCTTATTATTATTCTTTTTTTCTTCCTCTTATGTTTGTGTTAATTTCGATGTGTTGCCATTGACTCAGAACAATGAAAATTTTATTGCCTATATTTCAAACTATGTGCTTTCGGATACAATGAATTTCATATTAATATGACGTCATATGTCGTCAGATTTGACGTCAGGTGAAAAAGATTGTACGCGGTCTTCAGCCATTATTTCTGGACCGATTTTCATCAAATTTTCACAGAATGTGTATGTTGGGCTCTAGTTGTGCATCCCAGTGTCCGTTTTTCCAAATTTGAAAAGGCAAAGGTTTTATGGCGAATCCAAGATTATTTGAAAAGCATAGTTTGGCCGTTCTTTTGATGCTAAAAGTTTAATGATTGGCCACAGATTCATGGAGAAATGGGGAAAATAACGAAATTCGTGCATATAGCTTTGGTGTTTTTTCATTTTTCAGGACTTCAGAGCTTCTATCTCAAAAAGTATTAAAAATATTCCTATAGATAAAGCGTGTGAAATGTAGAGAATTTTCAGACGATTGTTTTGGTACCTTAAGTTTTGAAATTGATCAAAGTTTAAGGAAGTTACATCAAAAATAGGAATTTAAACATGTAGAATTTCAGCGATTCTGGTGTTAAAATTTTACGCCTTATATCTGAAAACTCATTCAAAATAAGTGCAAACATTAAGCGATGTAGAGAATTTTAAGACGATTATTTTGGTAATAATTATTTTAAATCATAAAATTCACTTCAAGATCTCACCGGTGAGGGACTTGATGCCGTCCGGGGTTTGAAGACGCCACCCGTGTTATTTCAAGTCGTATTTGTATGAAATTTCACAAGTTGCTTTAAAATAACATATTACAACATCTGTGCAAATTTCATACGAAAATTTTATTTTTTTATTGTATATTAGCCTTTTCCCTTTTTCCT
Source organism: Solen grandis (assembly GCA_021229015.1). Classification (NCBI taxonomy): domain Eukaryota; kingdom Metazoa; phylum Mollusca; class Bivalvia; order Adapedonta; family Solenidae; genus Solen; species Solen grandis. Next base: position 4,204,489 of record CM037791.1, on the reverse strand, counting down.
CGATCTCGCACCTGTAAAGTTTGGTACGTTGCTATTATGCGGATACCAAATCCGGATCTAGTGTTTGCGTGCCATCCGTTTTATTTTAAATAAGAAAAAAAAAAAAAGGAGACATAACATAAAATTTGTTAAATTCATTTAAATTAATTAAAAAAAAAAAATCCCCACCTATACTACGGTGGTCAGACTCAAATAGGAATATACGCTACCCTAGTATCACCGCGCCACCCGGGTTTTTACTCTATTGGTCATATCAATATGAATATTTGCCAAAACATAGAGAATGCAATATCCAAAAATGTGTGTAAAATCTTCATTTCAACTTTTTTTTTGCTTTATGCATTATATATATATATATATATATAATGTACATTAGATAGACCATATATACATATTTTCAGGCATTAGGTAGACCGCTGGGTTAAGGGGACACTTTTTTGGTCACCTTAATATTTAGGAATATCCTTTGTAGTCTTTTGCTGTATTTAAACCGTAGTGTCATAAAGAAAGCTTAAATGATAGTCAAACAATCAATCAGAGCAATCAGGCCGCTCCGGAATAGAAAACCTTTCGAAAAAGGAATGTTTAATTGCAAGACTCTATATATTTTTTCTCACTATAAAACATACGTTAGGAGGACCAGATAAAAATATCCAATAACTTAACAAAACTGCTATATAAAATAAAATGTAGAATGGATTTTACATAATGGGCTATTGCATTAAACATATACAAAATATAATTTCCGATATTTTTATAAATAAAAAAACACATTTTCAATACCCTGAAATTACATTAGTATTTTGCTGCTGGGCCATTCGGAACCCGTAGAGTACGAAATGATTCGCCGATTCGGCCCGTGCTACTTCGAGATCACGGTAGGTATGAATAGCGAAATGGACCAAGAATGACGAAATGTAGTTTTTTATGCTCCCACAAGGGAGAGCATATAGTTGACGCGATGTCCGTCCGTCCGTCCTTCCGTCCGTCTGTCCGTCCGTTTGTGTTTCAATCCGTTATAATTTTGTCCGGAGCATAACACAAAAACAATGAAAGGTATCATCATGAAACTTCATAGGTAAATAGATCTAAATGAGGAGAAGTGCAGTGTATAAGAACCACAACTCTGTTTTGCATTATATAGGAGTTGTTGCCCTTTGTTATTTTTCTTAAAATAAAATGAAATTTCGTCCAGAGCATAGCACAAATTTTTTTAGAGGTATCAAAATGAAACTTCATAGGTAAATTGATCTCTATGAAGTGAAGAGCAGTGTACAAGATTCACAACTCTATTTTGTATACGTTTGGAGATATTGCTTTTTGCTATTTTTCATACTTAAAGTACAATTCTTAATACTCAAAATAAGTAAAAACTCTTTAATCTATGGGGCCTTATTGCTGCCCTAGCTCAAACATATTTCTTTGTACTGAATATTGTATTATAATAGTAAATGGAACACACATATTTAAGAGAAAAAAAATTGGAAGTGCCATTTTTTCGGGGGGGGGGGGGGGGCATCCATCGGTTCTACTGATTGCTATAACAGTGACATTTCTTTCTAAGAATTTGATATGTTTCGGCCAGGGATCGAACCCGCGGCTCCCAGAACGCGAGGTGGACACTCACCACATTGCATCTGGGACGGCCGCGGGATGTCGGTGGGGGTTGGCACTACTAATCATTGATGTGCGTGAAGTACACACATGTATTTTAAACACTATGCGAGCGGCCTCTTGTAATGTTTCCGGCGAAAGAAAGAACAGTAAGGAGGAGGCTTACACGGATAGACTGAACCATTTTAAATTGCACGGGCTTGCTTACACGCGTAACGCTGTAAGTATTTAGTAGATATCTGGACTAACTTTGTCTCCTGCCGGCATTGCTGACGGGGACTTTAGTTTTGCACTCAGTCCTTCCGTCCGCCAATCAGTTACAAACATGTTTTTCGATTTTTTTTAATTTTCTAAATGCTTGCAGATATTGATTAAATATTTTGTGAGTCTACCACAGATCAAGGGGGCCTCCGTGGCCGAGAGGGTAAAGTCGCTGACTTTAACACTCACTCAGCCCCTCACCGCGTGGGTTCGAATCCCGGCAGGGTCATTCGGATTTTCATGTGGGGAAGCTTTCCAGCTAGCTTGCGGAAGGTCGGTGGTTTATCCGGATGCCTCTGTGCATTCGGGGTTTCCTCCACCTGTAATTAGCTGGACGTCGCTATATGACTGAAATACTGTCGCAGCGACGGTAAACCCAACACACACACACACACACACACACAGATCAAGTTTGAGTTACGGTCTACTCCAATGATGTTTGACTATACTACGACCCTAAACCTAGAAAAAAATGCAGTTACAGGTTCTCCCCTAAACCATTTCACAACTTGACAATGCTGCAACCTAATAACTTAACCTGGGTTATGTAGTTTCTGAGAAACTTTTTTTTTATTTTTCCAATATTTAGCTGAAAGAGAAGTTTAAAAAAATAATGGCGGGAAAATATAAGTTATTATATTTTACAGTGTTCACTGTACCCTGTCAAAATATCTAAAAAATATATAAATAAATATATGGTCATTGTGGCTCTCGATGCATCTCGTACGCGTATATTTAAAACATGTTTGTGTTCCACGTCGCTCTTAAGATGGTTTGCTGGTTTACAGCGGCTGATATCGGATCACTGATCCGGGATATTGTTTGTTTGTTTGGTTGATTTAACGTCCCAACGACATTATGTCAGTCATTTGGAGACGATGTCGATTTAAGATAGATGTTTTACTACCACGCTTCAGTATCATGCGGTAAACATAGGAAATGGTCATATTATCCTGAAACGAGATCATAAGACCCGGAATTATTTGTATATACTGAGTACCAAACAATTGAGCTTTAACATTATAATTTTAACGAATTTGGTATGGAAGCTATTTTATTTGCAATCTAAAAGGCCTGTGGGCATATATGGTACAATGCAGCTTATGAGACAATTCAGCTTTACAAGTACATATAAGTATAATCAACACAGTATTTAAAGTAGATTTGTTATCAGGAAAGTAAACAACATGTTGGAAAAAAATAAAGATCAACTGATAAGATATTACTTTTATCCCTAATGGTAATAATATATTTGATACTCGAACGAAACGGTCGAAAACTCGAAAAAACATAGCATGAAAATTGTTCGTAATTGCATAGCACATTGATATCATACAATAAGAACAAATAATCTTTGATTTTTTTCTAAAATCAAAGACGTTTTTTAATTTTTTTTTTAAGCCAAACTTGCTTATGTTTAAATCGTATGAGAGATAAAGAGAGAGATACGTAACAATTAAAGAGTAGATATACATTGTTTAACATTCTATTAGCCCCGGGGGGACTATAGCTTCTGTCCGTCAGTCTGTCCACTTAGTTTTCGACACAGATATGCAGATATCAAGTTGATACTTGGTACACAAGTAAGTAGCAATGAGTTACAGATCAAGTTCGGGTTTTGTTCCGGTCCACAGATTTTTGACAGAATTATGGCCCTTGAAATAAGAAAAAATCTTTAGAATAGCAGTCTTCCCAACTTTTTTTCTAAACTCTTTCAGATATTCATCTAATTTTCGATGTGCGAGTAAACCACCATGATTTACAGATCAAGTTTGAGGTTCGTTCCGGTCCACTGATTTGTAAAAGAATTCTGGCCTTTGGAATCCGAAAATTTCTTTAAAAAATTATTTTTCCAGACGTTTTTTTGTAGTTGTTGCAGATATTCAACTATTTTTGGTGTATTAGTAGCATGAGTTACAGATCATGTTCGAATTCTGTTCTTGACAGAATAACGGCCCTTGGAATTAAAAAATTTCCTTAAAGCAGTTCTCCAGACTTTTTTTCTAAACGCTTGCAGATATTCATCTAAATTTTGTTGTGTGAGTCTACCACCATGAGTTACAGATCAAGATCGAGTCCTATCCATTGATTTTTGACTGAATTACAGCCCTTGGAATTTGAAAATTTTTTTTAAATAACAGTTATCCATACTGAATTACAGCCCTTGTTTAAATAACAGTTTTCCATACTTTTTTCTGACAGATTGCAGATATTCATCTTATATTTGATATGTGAGTCTACTACCAGAAGTTACAGATGAAGTTCGAGATCTATTTCAGTCCACTGATTTTTGACGGAATTACAGCCCTTGGAATTAGAAACATTTTTTAAAATGGCAGTTTTTCAGACTTGGTTTCTAAACGCTTGCAGATATTTAACTAGTATTTAATATGTGAGTATTTAACCACCAAGAGTTACAGATCAGGTTCGAGTTTGTTTTTGCGACCCTGCATTTTGACAAAATTATGGGCATTGGACTTACAAATTTCTGTTTTTATGCTAAATTGGACTCATTTTTTTTTTTTTGGTAAAGACGGTACGATGTGAATGCATGTGTATGTTTTTAGTCCCCTTCCAGTGAAACCGAGGGAACTATAGGTTTTCTCCCTGTCCTTCTGTCTGTCTGTCCGTCTGTGAATCTGTCTGTCCACTTAGTTTTCCACACTTTTTGGGGCCATCTTTGCAGATATCAAGTTCATACTTGGTACACAAGTAAGTAGCAATGAGTTAAAGATCAACTTAAAGTTTTGTTTCGGTTGACCTACTTGAAGCAAAGTTACGGGACTAAGAAATTTCAAAGGAAATGTGTTACTACAATGTATAAGCTGCCGGTAGGGGACTTCTATCGCTGGCGATCAAACACTTGTTTATATTATTTCACAATATATTTTTCTGATATCTCAAGTAGAGACAGAATAAATACATGTTTCGTTTATGTATTTAAAAGCATAGTGTGTATAAATTGCTAACCTCTTAAAATTTGTTTGAATTCTGAATGTAACAATATTTTGGATCTTTGGTTAAGTTGTAAAATGCCTCTTTTTTAAAATCATTATTTAGATTACATTCCATTACAAAATGATAGTCATCATTGAGAACCGTTCTCTCTTTTCATACTTTTTTCATCTATTGGCGTTTTATTTGGTTTTGACCATCTCCCTGCTTATGTATCTAACTGATGAGCAGAAACGTGTATGACGCATAAATCTGTTTACTTTATTTAATACGATAATGCTGACAAGTTCAAAATGATCTGTGGTTTTAGAATAATGAATTATGATATAAAACATATTTGAGATGAATAATTATGTTGAATTATTATCATGAATATATAAAAGAAGGAATAAATTTGTTAAATATATAAGCGCAACATAAACAGTTCATTCAGTGGGATTCAATTCTGGGATCACTACACTACACCTAACTAACAGCACAAACGGGGGTTATGAGATTAAAAAATCCCTAATGATTATTAATCTTACAAAATCACACGACACCAGATAGCGTTATGCTTCCTGAGTGCAGTAGTAACCATACTCGTACTTAAAATGCATTTTTCCATCTGATTCCCGACCAGTCCCGACCAGTCCTACATTTCAACAGGAAGCGTAAGAATGAAAATTAAGTGTTTTGACTGACATTTGTATTCGAGTTTACCGTTGCTTCAACAGTATTTCATTCATAAAGCGATGTTCGATTGATTACTGATGAGGAGACCCAAAATGGACAGAGGCATCCAGATAGAACCACCGGCCTATTGCAGCAAGCTAGAAGGCTCCCGCATATGAACGTACGAATGACTGTCGGGACTTAAATACATAAAGTCAGGGGCTGGGTGTGCTTTAAAGTCAGCGACTTTATCCTCCCGGTCACGGTTCATACTGGTAAATCCTGGCTCGCTGTTCCGGGATACGAAAGGATTGTGACATTGCGACATATACCGGTAATACAATTTTAGCGACATTTAACGTTGCTACACACAGCTATCATTCTGACAGATTTATATGATTAAATAATTCTGAAAAGTTTGGAGATATATTTTATTAATATCAACAAATTGTCAAAAAAAGATTAATATCAAATGAAACACGAGATAAAATCTAGCGTTATCATCTTTTTATTTTTTTCTAGAATTTTAGTACAAACGTTAACTCCTCGCTTATAAGGGCTATGGTTTATTGCGTTAGTTAACTACAACAAAATAAAAAAAAAAGATATCAAAATTTGATTCGTCCATGGTTAAGAACCGTCTACATCACAACGTATATTTCTTTTACCATAATCTGGAGCACGACTTATATTTTATTCATAAATAATATACTAAAATATCTTTTTTTTAAATATTATGCATTTTTTTAATCAATCAGTGCAAGCGATTTATCCTTGCGCGATTTTCTTTAAATACTAGAAAAAGACCCGCGCAAGTGCTGGTAATACCCCAAACGTATTTCCATCTTAAATGTATATCATACTGCACACAAATATAACATACATTTGTACTCAGAAGCGGAGTGTGTGTATTGCCTATACTTTTCAACAAAATTTAGGCACACTGGATGGACGCAGTTATATAAGTGAGGCGTTTTTGATTCCTCGTATCTATAACTCTGATACATATCTATTCCACTAGACGAGAGGTTCGGGAATCGCGGAGTATGCTTACTGCCTTTAACTTAATAAAAGACAACATGTTGGACTGTGATATAGAACGATGTTTAATCGAAACACACTAACAAATGACTGATTTTCAACCCGTAACGGCCTTGTCCATCGCATCGATGCTATCACTTTTCTCCGTGTTTAGAGACGTCTTGACGTCCCAAGCTTATGTTCTCTTGCATTTGCATAATGAATAAACAAACTTCTATTTTCATAATGAATATTTTTTTTTAGATTTGCTTATACATTAAAACAGAATATAAAAATGGGAATTATTTCTGGCCATGTCCTGGTTTTCGCGTATTTTCACTTATCTACATTTTTGTAAATGACACCGTAAAAGAAATAATTCGACATGTTTAGCTATATTCAACAAAAATGACGTTTAGATAAGTATCACTTAAAAAAAGAAAGAAAAAACTGAATTCAAATTTGATTTCGGTTTCGCCGCTTATATAGGCGTTGTATACATTTTCAGAACATCACAAAACCGTTATTTACCAATGAATTGCATTTTAACTTTAAGGATAGTTTAAGAATATACCCAATATACGTTTAAAAGATTTGCATCATTTGACATAACCATGAAACGAGACACTGACAAAAACATTTCATTACTTAAAAGATTTTACGTCAAGAAAAGTTCTTAAAAAAAATTAGCAAAGTTTCTTGTAATGTATCGGTACTTAAAAAATATCTGCGACGATGCTAGGTAGATGATTAATTCAATGCCACTGAGCACGTAGGGCCAACCTTTATACATATTTTTTGTCACTTTTTGTTAAAATTTAAATGTGACTGTGACAACTTATTTTTCACTCTAGCTCATGCACTTTGACGAAAATTAAACTCGTTTGACGAAAATAAAAATCGATTATGTTACAAATACATTTGTTTCAATGATTTGTTTATTTCGCCCGTCCCACCTCCACCCTGTAAAAAATGAGTTTGCTATTTGTTTACATAATTAAAAACATTTTAATCGATTGTTAATGTTAAATTGACATACAGCAATTTATTTCCTCTTGATCGGAATGGATACATAATTGTTCAAGAATGACGGCAATATCGGGAGGTTGAGTTGTCATTTAGTTTTTATGCAGATATTTTGATAGTTTTTATGCAGAAATTTTGATAGTTTTTATGCAGAAATTTTGATAGTTTTTTTTTTTTTTTTAATTTTTTTTATAGATTTTTTTTTTTTTTTTTTGAATATTTTTTATTAATTGACTTGAATAGTAGAGCGTGCTGTCTTTTGTGAGAACTCTTGTTATAAAATTGTTAAGATGTGTAAGGAATACATATTATATAATGTCCCCCTAACACCTAAAATATGTAATGGTCACCCTAATGTATGTAATATATTTTATAATATATATGTATCTTCCGGTCCTCGTAAAGTATACATTGAACTAACCAAATATTAGGGGGACCATTTCTTTTGTATATTTTTATGTATGAGATATATCTGAAAAATTATTTAAGGCAACAGTCATTTTGCATTAAAGACTATGTATATGTCATCAGGTCCTTAAAAAATTAATTGTACTGAAAACTGAAAATTGTCCCCTTAATGCTTGTTTTAAGGAGTGGTCCCCTAATGCCTAAAGCAGTGTTATATATATATATATATATTATATCCCCACATATACCACGGCGGTTAGACTCAAATAGAAATATTCACTACTCAAGTATCATCGCGCCACACGGGTTTCAATTGGTCATATAAATATGGAAATTTGCTAAGACATAGAGAAGACTATATCCTAAAATGTGAATAAAAATCTCATTTCAACTCATTTCAACCACATATACCACGGCGGTCGGACTCAAATAGGAATATAGGTTACTCTATAGTTTCATCGCGCCACCCTGGTTATTAAAGGTCATATTTATATGAAAACTTACCAATTAATGGAGAAGAATATAATCAATAATGTTTGTTAATTTACTTTCAAAATTTTATTCTTTAAGCGAAATTGAAGGATTTTTCATATCGCACCCTATACGACGCCCGTAAGATTCTAATTAGAATGTACGCTACCCTGTAGTATCATCGCGCCACCTGGGTTTCTACTCGTCATATTCACATGAAAACTTACCAGTTCATAAAGAAGGTTATAATCAATAATGCGTGTAAATTTCATTTCAAAATTTCATCTTTATAACGCACTTTAAGGATTTTTCATATCGCACCTTGTACGGCGCCGGTAAGACTCTAATTAGAATATACTCTACCCTATAGTTTCACCGCGCCACCTGGGTCTCTACTGGTCATATTAACATAAAATCTTGCCGAATCAAAGAGAATACTATATCCTAAACTGTGTGTAAATGTCATTTCAAAATTTCATGCTTTAAGCGCATTTTAAGGAATTTTCATATCGCACCCTATACAGCTGCGGTAAGACTAAATTGGAATATACGTTACTCTATAGTATTATTTCGCCACCGGTTTATTAAAAGTTATATTTACAAGAAAACTTGCGAAATCAAAGAGAATACATTATACGATTTTGTAACCATACATAAACTGAATATTGTCACGACACAACAAACGCCATGAATAACATGCATATACTTTCACATCAGCCAGAAAAGTATATTTTTATACGAAATAGATGGTTATATATTGAGGAAAGCAAACGACAATTACATGTGTTGGGAAGAAATTGTAACCAAAGCATATGATATAATATAACGATAAACTTAACACATAGATTAAAAAGTTGTATATCGTGTCTTAAGCATGAATAAAGAATTAAATCTACATTTATGTTATACATATATAATATGATACATTGTTAAACATTTCATATACTGATTACTATCAAAACAAACACCCTTTCATGTATAAAAAAACACAGTCACAAAAAATCACCGACATATTTTTCCTGTTGCATTAAACATATTCAGAGCAAGAATGATGATAATATGTTGTAATTACTACGGTTCCCGCTATATGTACGAACGTGTATTTACTAACAGATAACGGAGCGTTTAAATTATAATTAATTTTTTTTTTTCTTATCACAAACAAATTTCGTTCTACAAAACACTAGCTCACGAGTACATGCTAATATACAAGCAGAAACATCGATAGAGAGAGAGGATAATTGTAATAAAAAGTAAGTCAATTCAGAACAAAGAAAGTACAAGAAAGTGTATTTTTCCCAAGAATGGAACGAATGAATTAATTCTCTATGAAAATAAATAATTCTTTAATTCTTATAGATATTTACGCACACATATACTTGAATTACTGATTTTCATTATGGCAAAAATATGTATGTCTAATATTGCAAAAGAAATTAAAAAAAAAAAAAAAAAAAAATAAGTTAAAAAAAAAAAAAAAAAAAAAAAACGACTGGGACTCAAACCTACAATTTATATATTGTTGGCTATTGCTGGAATTTCCAGGCAGTTATGGTTTGAAATATCTATGCATGAATTGCGAATTTGTCTCCTGCATAATTATTATCTGTTTTCATTACAGTTTATTAAATACAATATCTCCAGTATCTATTTTCAATACATTTTTATTTAATTTTGACTTCCATATCGCAATCGTTCTGAGTCTGAAATAAACATGGAAATTGTCACCATTTGGTGTTAAGAGAGAAAATAAATTTTAACTTTTTTCTCTGTGTATAAAAAAGAGGGAAATCTATAAATAAAAAAATAGTTTTTATTATGTTAATATAGCCCCGAACTGTTGTCAAATCTAAAATGTGTGCTTCCTTGAAACAGTTTTGCAAGCAACCCTGTTCTAAAAACTTTAAGATTTTATATTAATTAATATGATACTAGGTTTTTTTTTTTAAAATTTATTTTTGTTCTGAAATGAAAACCCCTGTATACCAGCACAAATGGAAGAGAATCAGCCTGTTGGTCGGTTGGTTGGTCAGTCGGTCATGCGGTATTTAAGCAAAATCTTGTCCGGTACTTTCAGCCATTTCACCTGATACTTGGCATAAATATTTATCAGAAGCACTAAATGTGCAAGACGCAAATTTCACTTCATTCCAACAAGGATTGCGATGTTATTGCCCCTGAATCAACTTGAAATATCTTTTTCAGTGAATTCCTCTTTCAATTTCAGTCTGATTCATCTAATACTTTACAAAAAATGTTCTTCATTAGCAGTAGATGTACAAGACGCAATTTTCACTTCGTTCCCACGAGGATTACGGAGTTATTGCCCCTGATTTGACTTTAAATATTTTGTGACGCGAACTACATTTCTTAACCGACTCGGTTCAAATGTGGTGTGTGAATTGATAATCAGGTGGATAGGTGCATGTCATAAATTTCACTTGAGTTGTCTCAAGGATCGCATTATCTCCCTTTGGTTAATTTTGTTTTTCTTGTCCGGAACATTGCTCAAATATTATACAATGTATTGACTTGAAATTTAAAATGTAACCAGAATCTGATGGCACCTAGGAAAAGTGCAGTGTCCAAGAACTGTAACTCTACCTGGTCCCATTTTTTAATTATCTCCCTTTGTTAAATTGTTTTTTTTTTCTTCTCCCGATATTAACTTGAATATTATACATGGTATTTACTTGAAACTTAAAATGTAAACAGATGGCGACTAGGATAAGTGCAATGTCTAAGATCTGTGACTACACTTTTATACTGCTGTGCCAAATAACCATAACTGATTCTCTATCCACTTTAAAAAATTACTTTACTTACTTATTGATTGCTATCATATATAATATACTATGCATACAGGTGCTTATATATGCTCCGCCTGGAGTCTGGCTTCTCCTGTATCAAAGCATTTTGCTGGGTATTAATCACCCACAGTGCAGACATAGGTGCCGATATCAGTGCTAAATTGGCCCGATAACTTCTGCTGAATGGGTATATTGTGTAGTTAAAGGCAACTATGAACTAACCTATACTACTTACGTGTACTTTTCTGTGTTGAAGCGGAGACAAAAGTTGGCAGTTTTGTCTTGGTTTTGATGCCTTTAGTGACGTTCTGGTCACATGGTATTGCTACACTGTAAGTTAAGCATTTTTGGAAAATAGAAAATTCCCTTCTTTCACTTTTACATAATTCTAAACATTTTCGGAAAATGTAATTGGCAATGGCTCAGAACAGTGAAAATTGTATGGCAAATATTTCAGACCATGTCCTTTGAATGCAATGATTTTCAAATTCATAGCACATCATATGACATCATAGACGCTAGACTTGACGTCAGTTGAAACGTTTGTACGCGCTTTTGAATTGATTCTCTAGTAAATTCACTGATGGTATAAGTTAGGATTTTGTTGTGAATCCTGACTTTCGTTTTCAAAATATTGAAATGACCGAGGTTCTGTGGTGGAACCAAGTTTAAAAAAATATGACCTCGAAATTAAATTTAGTACAATCTGACTAAAGTACACTATCATCCTGCGATCTTATGTAGCGTAGCGTTTATATAGGAGATGATAGTCAGATTGAGTACCCCTTATGTGATAAAAAGCAGAAATTCACACATATTGTAATTTTAAAGGTTTTCTTCAGATTTTTATAGGCCGGACGTCATTTGACGTCATTTGACATCATGGGGTTATTATATGTTTTCATTTCTCGTGCAATAAATTCAGTGTGATCCCAATGGTCCAGAACTACAAAAAATTTATGGCATATATTATATATTCTGAGTTTTCATATGCAATTATATTCACATCCATATGACATCAGAATAGACGTCGGATCAAAAAGTTTGTAAGCGATCTGAAACATCATAAATTGATGAATTTTTCGAAAATTTTAAAAGAATGTATAGGTTACACACCAATATTTTCTGCGTATTCTTATTTTTCCGTGCAAACGAATTCTAGTTATTATTATTATTATTTTACAATCAAGGAATGGCATTTAGTGACGTAATCCAATATTCTTGTCAATGTCCAAGCTGTGTTTTCCTCCCCACTCTCCACTTCATAGTTTTATTTTCTTACTTTCAAGAAAATGATTTTACAAAAATAGCTTATCGAAAATTTTTGAAGCCTACAACATACTTCTGTTTTGCTTAAATGTTATTGAAAAAAAATTTTATAACTTTTGATCAATAGTTTTAAATATTGAGTGTGAATGTTTAAAATGCAGTCAAATGCACTCATTTAAACGTATATCATTTAAAAAAGAAGATGAGAAAGAAAGAATACGTGTTCCGGAAATTTATCACTATAAAAATAAGAAAATATTTTAACTGTTGTTGTTTATGAATATTGGGCGCCCTAAATGGTTTGAAATTAGTAATTTACCGGATGGAACATGGGATATCCTTTTTTTTTTCTTTCTCTTTCTTAATTTGCAGTCATTCAGGTTTCTTACCATTATGAAAGCTTTAAGTCTCTTTTTAACTTGTGATGTTCTACAATGTTGATTTTTTTTTTCCATTAAAATAAAATTTGTTACACATATACATACATGTATTTCTAATTCAGTTTCAACGACACAGGGATTGACGTCACTACTGACGCCAGGGTTCTTTTGACGCCGTGCGACATGGGAAGACACATCTTGTAAGGTTTATCTTGGAAGCATCGTCCGTTGACATCGTCAACTCAAGAGATCTGCATGGCAAAACACCGTTAATGGCATGCTGCTACACAAAGGTATGTTTAATTCACATTATTCATTTCTTTTATTTGCCTACTGGCAAACTTCTTACTAAAAACAGAAACGAAAAAGTGTCCTGGATTGAACGTAGGACCGAACAAGTGATTTAATTTTCAGCTTACCAGAGCACAACGTACTCAGGGGAGCTATTGTACATAGTCGCATTTAACAAATTGGTCTATCTTGTAAGAAATAGGTTTCAAGCTTGCAATAACATAATTGACAAGTGGTAGTCAGCTGTAATCAATGACAAAATCTTTTGTTTCAATAATGTTCATTCACTGCGCACAAAAATTTGACAAGCTCGCGACTTCATAATTGAAAGGAGATGGTCAAACATATTCACGCATTCAAACATTGCGATAAAAAATTAGAAAGCTATACATATTCACATTAAAATAACTTGATCTATCTTATGAAAACAGTTTCAAGGTTTAGACTTCATAATTAAAAAATGGTGAAAAACATTATCAAGCTCGTGATGATGATCTTTTGTGTTTTCTAAACATTAAGATACAAGTTGGAAAGATTAAAGATAGTCGCATTTAATAAATTGGCCAATATTGTGAAAAATAGTGTTCAAGCTTGTGACTACATAATTGAAAGGTAATTACAAATAAGTTTATCTAATGAATGGCGGGATTCAAGCTCAAGACCTCATAAAAGTTCAGAAACTATCCAAAAATGTTTTGTCACTACTATTTGTCACATTCTAAAACGTAGTCTTAGAAAAATAATTTGCAAGATTGCGACAACAAATTGACCAGTTACCGCTGTAGTCAATGAAATGGTCTTTTGATAAAATAATGTTCATTCACTTCGAGCAACTGTTTGACAAATCATGGTAATAAGAATTTTAGAAATGTGTTTATCTTATGAAAAACAGTTTTCGAGCTCGCGACTATATAATTTAAAGGTTATCAAAAGGTAATTTCAACTGGGTTTATATCTCAAGTTTGCGACTTCATTGCGGAAACGTCAAAGGGCCTCCATTTGATGATATGTTTAATGTGAAGTCGATTATATGTTTTTCACTTTGATCAGATATTTTAACACAAGTCAATTTATTTGTTTCACAATCATGAGCCTTTTATAGACATTGCACCTATACTTTATTCGAGTTGCTTAAAGTTTTCCTCTAGACGAATTGATATCTTTTCGCCAAACGAAATCATTTGTCAAATAAATTAATGCATTTCACATTTCAAAAAGAAACATTTCGACAAGTGCGATAAATTAGAATTATTTTCGTTAATTCGTTGTATGTAACACAATAAATTGACTTGTATTAAATATCTGATGCTTGCAATGCAATGCTTTAAACGTATTGCAATTCACGTTTAAATGTTCTCGCATTCATGTCATATTCTACATTAATTCGAAACAAATAACGCGAGAATACCAAAAAGATTAAGCATATCGTTTTGTTGAAATGTTCAAAATTTTTCTCACATCTGAAGTCCCTTTTAGGCTTCCGTAATCAACCTTTCAAAGGGAAGCCGACATAAGCACAACAATAATAAAAAGACACGTGACAATGTGACACGATGTCGAGTGATTTAAATTTGAAACTCAAGAATTAATGCTATATTTCATGAAAAATGATAGAAATTCAACGCAATATTTGCGCGGAATAATGTCGAGTGTTATTTCGCATTGTCGTGTGTCATTTTATACTGTTGTGTGTACAGACAGATCAGGATTTGAACCCAAGACCCAGTGCTTATATGGTTGGGGCTCAACCATCTGAGTTACCATATCACTTTCACAAATATCTGTTAAAGTGACTGGCCAGTTCTAGTGTCTAAGTGGTAAGAGTGTTCAGTCCAAAATCAGAAGGTCATGGGTTTGATCCATGGTACTGGAATAGCTCCCTTGCTTCACGCTCAGCAATAAGGATAGTCCAATCACTTATATTGGCTACTTGAATAAACTTACCAGACCGAGTGTCCGAGTGGTTGGAGTGTCCAACTTGAAGCAGGACATGTGTTCAAACCCTGGCTACGGCTAACAGAGTACTCGTTTAGGGCTACTGCTAATGGTGATAAGGGTAAGTTAAATAAATTCAAGGACTGGTTTGCCTTGTGTCAGGGTAATGTGACTGGGACAGGAAACCCGATAAGTAAACAAACTTGAAATAACTAAATAAGGGCCATTTTGTTGGAAAGCTTATTAAACAATATGTTCCTTATGAGGCTTGAATTGACAACTGTTGGAATATATGATTTCCTACAAACATCTGTAACACTGGTCTTGTTGGCCATGTGTCTATAGCGTTTGCCCCCTAATCCAGAGGTTTTTGGTACAATCCCTGGTCATGGCATAACAACGTTCTTTAAAATGGAATTTGTGTAGCACCCTTGCCTGACACTCAGGATAATTATGTGATTGGTTGTGGTATATTGGTGATGCCACTTGTCCATTTGGTATGCAAATGAGCAAATTTGGTATGCAGTGAGATAGCATAATTATCTGACTTGAGTCGCTCAGTAAAACAACTGAAATGCAGTTGATGATACTTTTAAAACAATCAAACAAATATTTCTCCAACGTTTGCTAGACCGTCTCCGTTGGCCGAGTGGTTAGAGCGTCCGCCTCGGGAGCGGAAGGTCGTGGGTTTTGATACCCGGCCACGACATACCAAAGTCGTAAAAAATGATACTGTTATAGCTCCTTTGTTTGTCACTAGTTTAGTTTAGTTTAGTTTAAACATATGTTATTGTCAAAACATTTACAAAAGAAGAAACTCTCACCTGAGAAATATTGCTTTCATTGCCTTTTACAACATAGTCATACTGAATACAATGTTCGTGCAGAAGATCAGCAATATAATTTTGATTCCACATAAAAAGGATACATGTGGTAAAAAAACAAGTTAACCCTAGCGTGGGATCATTTTTGACCCCGGGGCATTGATTTGAAAACTTGGTTCAGGTCCACAAGGGCATGTTACATACTAAATATGTAAACCCATGATTTCTGATAAAACTTTTAACAGTTTTCCTATGTAAGTCTATGTAAAATCAAGTGACCCCTTGGGCGGGACAAGTTTTGACTCCAGGACCATGATTTGAACGTACTTGATAGATGTCCATAAGGCAATGTTTAAACTCCAGGACTTGTGGTTTCTGAGAAGAATTTTTTTTCTAGAATTTCCTATTTAAGCCTATGTAAAATCAAGTGACCCCTGGGGCGGGGTCAATTTTGACCCCAGTGCCATGATTTGAACAAACCTGGTAGATGTTCATAAGGCTATGTTACACACTAAATATCTTAACTCCGGGCCTTGTGTTTCTCAGAAGAGATTTCTAGTTTTTTTCTATATAAGTTTAAGTTAAATCAAGTTAACCCCGGGGCGGGGCCAATTTTGACCCCAGGGTCATGATTTGAACAAACTTGGTAGAGATCCACTAGACAATGCTACACTACAAATATCTATTTTTTCCTTTATACGTCTATGTTAATACATGTGACCCCTGGCATGAATTGAACAAACTTGGTAGAGATCCACTAGACAATTCTACACACCAAATATCTAAGCTACAGGCCTTGTGGTTTCTGAGAAGAAGATTTTTCTCTATTTTTTCATATATAAGCCTATATAAAATCAATTGACCCCTGGAGTGGGGCCAATTTTGACCCCAGGGTCATAATTTGAACAATCTTGGTCGAGGTTTATAAGACAATGCTACACACCAAATATCTAAGCTCTAGACCTTGCAGTTTTGAAGAAGAAGATTCAACCAATCAAAATATTTTGAACAACTTTGATAGAGGGCATCATAAGGATGATTCCTGTGAAGTTTGGTCAAAATTCATTTAGCGGTTTAGGAGGAGATGTTGTTAAAAGGGAATTGTTGACGCCGGAGGCACGCACTCACGGACGGACGACGAACAAAAGGCGATCACAATAGCTCACCATGAGCACGTTGTGCTCAGGTGAGCTAATAAACAAAACGATATCAATGTACTGCAGATGTACAAATGACAAAAGGGTCTTACCACAAGTTCTCACAGCTTAGATGAACGTCATTCCCATTGGTCATTGCTTGTCTATCAGCATATCAGGGTAGTTTGCAGGACTGGTTGGCCAACAAACAAACGTTCGCCATGTTTTTTTTTTTGTTTTTTTTTTTGTTTTTTTTTTTTGTACTGATTTCATTTTCCTACCTAGAAACATGTTAGTTAAAATCATTTGTAGGGTTATTTCAATTTTGTTAAAATGATATTTGTAAATTGGAGGATTTTTTAAGGCTTATTATATCTCATAATGATATACTTTTCATGAAAAATAAAATCTAAAAAAGACATTGATATATTGTAGGCTAATGCAAATGGTACATAAAAGTGAAATACAGTTATAAGCAATGAACATTTTAACCAAAACTTGTCATTTAGTATTTATATATGGATGTCAAATAATCTCTTTGTTTACCTTTTGCGAGGACTTGACTATTTGAGTTTACAGTCGCTTCGACAGCATTTCAGTCATATAGCGACGTCCAGCTAATTACAAGTGGAGGAAGACCCCGAATGCACGGAGGCAAATAAATACTGTACGTGTGTTTAAATGAATTATCTTAAAGATATGATGATGATGAAGATAGTTGTGGTGGTGGATGGGATGAAGTTTTTGTATTAAATATTTATTGTAATGATGATTATGATGTCTTTGCTTTGTTAAAATTGTTGATATTATTACAACTATCATTGTTATAGTTGTCATGGGATGATGATGATGATGATGATGATGATGATGATTAGTTGGGTATGATATGCATAGCATAAGAGTAAAGTATTATAATAGAGATACGCACATATTTATGATGACTGATGTTACTTTATGTTGCTTCTGTAAACACTATTTTTCACAATATAGACTTATTTGTTATATGTGACTATGTATAATATTTCCATTTTTTATTCGCAATGTTTGAATATATGTTACACAAAAGATCATGTATTTGAATACGGTTGACCTATTTGAATACGATTGACCATCATCTTTCCATTATGTATTCGCAAGCTTGAAAACTGTTTTAAAACCAGACCAACACGGTTATAAAATTCAAAGAAGCATGATTTTTCAGATATTTACTCACAATGACAGACCACTATTTAAAAAAACCGGTTGACTACCACTACTTGATTATGTTTGTTACGGTCACTTCGCTGTACAGTATAGTTTTACTTATAGTTCATGTTGTACCTGTAAAATACGTTATCTTTGCTGTACAGTATACTTACCTGTTTGTGTGGTCATGCGTGTAGTGAGTGACCACTGGGTATATATATATATATATTTATATATATATATATATATATATATATTTTATTGAACAAAAGACATACAATCCATGAGTTCACATGTATAAAATGATTTATGAAATAGCTAGACAATTCCGGTGATAACATAACACGTATACAAAGAAAACACAGACATACACTCACACTTTCACACATTGTTACATACATGATATTAAAGAATATTTGTCATCATAATATATGTGTAAACTGATTTTAAATTTATATAAAGTAAAATACGTACAGATTTTCAATCAGAAAAAGAACAGAAAAGAGAAGGAAAAATACATTGTTATAAAATATGCTTAACATATAGCTTTGGGAGAATAAAAGACTTTACTATGAACGGTTATACATTTCATCTCTCAATTTTAAACTTTTGTAAATAAAAATAGATAGTTTTCTTAAAATTAAAGAGTTTTCCGATTTGATAAGTTCTATAAATATTGTAGTTTGGGTGTTTCCAATAATAGCTATTAATATATCGTAATCTTAAATGGTGATAGAGTGGGCATTCAAGTAGAAAATGGAATTCGTCTTCTAAACTGTTACAAGTTTGACATTTTCTTTCATTTCTTGGTATTTTATGCGGCTGATGCCATCTTCCAGTTTCAATTTCTAAATTATGAGCTGATACACGAAGTTTAGTCAAAGCTATTCTAAATTTCTTTATTTTGATTATATCTAAGTATGGCTGATAGTTAAAATCCGAAAAAAACAGTATAAACTAGCCCTTGGTGATGATTGTAGCCGACTATTCCAATTTTGCATAAATAAATCTCTGCATCTTTGTTTAAAAGTTTTTAAGAACAATGTTTCTTCCTCGACACCTTGATAAATCCATACAAATCCAAAACCTGTAGATTCTAAGATAAATTTGACATGAAAAGCCCAATTGCGTTATTTTGGATTGGTATCTAAATCTAATAGCATCATATCATAAATGTGTTTAATTAGTTTTCTCTCCTCAGTCCTTGTTACTTTAAGCCAAAAACGAATTAGATTTGTATTACATACTGTTCTTAAGTCACATCTGCCTATTTCTCCATATATAAATCATTCTGTGTCTGTTTTTTAACACCTAATATTTGTTTATAAAATTTTGTTTTGAAAGGTTTCTAGTTTTTTAGCAGGAAGATATCCCCACACCTCTGATCCGTAGCATAGTATCGGTGTAATCAGTCTATCAAAAAGATCTAAATAATGACTTACTTGTAAATCTGTAAACTTAAACAAATAAGATTTTAACTTAAACAATGCTTTTAGTGCTTGATCGTTTAGAGCATCGAAGGTGCCGCTAAATGATCCTCCTGTAGTAAAAACAATACCAAGGTATGTAAATTTATCAACGATTTCTATAGTATTTCCTTTGTAAGTAAAGTTTAAAGACATATTTAATTTCCTTTTTCTAAATGCCATAATTTTAGTTTTCTTAACATTAACAGTGAGTTTCCATTTTTTACAATAATTTTCTAACAAATTTAAACCATCTTGTAACCCTGTGCTCGTTTCAGAAAATAATACAATGTCATCAGCATACATAAGTAGAAATAGTTTGATAAAATTAATGTCTACCCCTTTAAACCCATTTAATATCAGAGATTCCTCAAGATCATTTATGTATATAGAAAATAAAAATGGCGATAAGCAATCTCCCTGAAAACACCGTAGAGACAACTATAAGACTCACTTGTACAGTTATTATATTTTACTCTTAATTTTATTTTACTATATAATGATTTATTATATTAAGCAATTTCTCCTCGTACTCCATATTGAATAAGTTTGTAAAAA
>CM037791.1:4151992-4184126 GCA_021229015.1 Solen grandis | reverse complement strand
TGGGAAATTCAAAAATGAACTTGCTTGAAATTTGCAAAATTTGAAGAAAGACACTAGTTACTGACCATAAAACTACTGGCCTTAAATATGTATAGTCATACTTCATATAAAGCAGATAAACATAATCTTGATTTCAAGTATTTAAAATTTGTTCGCTTGTTTGCACTATCCTGTCCTATTTCATGCAGTAATTACAAAATCACTTCAATAACAAGGGACAGGATTTCTGTTCCACTACTAAATGACCAACATATCAACACAGATGACAGGCTGGTGGTAAGTATAGTGGATCTAGCACATTTCCAACCACACACACACACACACATGGTTTTTCATCAACTGTCTCCATTTGTCTTATCAAGCTTTGGTTACAGGTAATTCAAGCTCTCTGACTAAACTTAAATGTAGATGACATTTCTTGTTATTTTTTAACAAGGCTGAACTGTAACAAAAAGAATTTGTACAAAATACTTAAATTTTCAAGCTATATATAATTTGCAAACCAACACAAAAGATGTTGCAAGCCTTACCAGTGCAGTGGCTCGTCGGTAGGCCCGGATGATGACCTGTGGATGGACAGCTTCCTCTATGAAGGGCTTAGCCTGCTTCAGAAACTCACCCGCCAGAAGGACAACCGATGTGGTACCATCTCCAACCTGCATTTATATGGGGTAAAATACACATCAAGCAGAGGTTAACGATGGTCTAAGTTTGCCCAATTTTTTTTTTATTACTAATTACCTCAAAATTCCCCCATCCACCCGCATCAACTCAAGAAAATTGCAATTTTCTCCCCTAGTTATGGTTACCACCTATTGCAATTCATCGGGAATAAAAGATCTGGTTTAACCAAGAAATAAAGTTGCACATAGTGCTGTTAAAAGTCAGTCAATCTGAAAGCTCTTATTTCCTTGTTTATCCATATATGATATTTTGTCAGCCAGTAAGGGGACTGTGACACATTAAAAAAGTTTGTTTTATCAATATCAATCATGCAGAGCACAAAAGAGACTCAAAACAGTGGACAGAGTTACCTCAGCGTCCTGGGATTTGGCGATGTCAACCAGTGTTTTAGCAGCTGGATGGACAATGTCAAGGGCCTTCATAATTGTGGCACCATCATTGGAAATAGTAGCTTTCCCTGGAAAACACATCATCCATATGATAAAATCTAAGTGCAGTTTAATTACATCATAAATATTGATCAATATTAAGAAAATGTTGAATGTTGGGCCCCGGTTCCAACACAGATCTATAACTGAGTACAAGTGATGTTCGTGGGGCTCTGTTTATTTACCATTGCTTTGTATGCTACATACACAAAGCTTGTAGCATGTACATACAAATGGAGTCAAAGTGTAGGAGTACAAGTATTCAGCCTTTTTTTTCCATTCTGAGACCTCAACATCATGACCCATTTAATACTCACCCCCCCCCCCTTTTTAACACCTTACCAAATAACAATTAAGTACATTTATATATATTTCACAACATATGGATAGTGCAAAACGTTTTATGAAAATAAGTTTTAATTAGAAAATAAAAAAACAAGACCTGTAGGTATTTATTTTGGACAGTTTTTTTTTTCAGGCTTATTTCATCAAGAGTTGAGCAAAGGTCAAGGTCAACTGCATAATGAAGAGGTTCACTCACTTAAGCAACTGTCCAAAATTGAAGCAATCCATAAAAGCACATAGAAGTTACAGCAGATTAACCAAAAGGTAAACAATGGAAAACAATGGTTTAAATAGAGGAAAATACTGAGAAAAGCAAAACAGCCCCTCTATGAAAATAGAAAAAAAATTATTCCCCCCCCCCCCCCCTCTCCAATGGGATATATCATCTGTGTGGTTTTAAATTTGATATATTTATAAATCATTATTAAATATTTAAAAAGCAGAGATAATGTTGGGCCCCGGTTCCAACACAGAACTATAGCTGAGTACAAGTGATGTTCGTGGGGCTCGGTTTATTTTCCATTGCTTTGTATGCTACATACACTAAGCATGTAGCATGTACATACAAATGGGATCTAAGGTCAATTTTCTTTTTATCCTTTTTTGGAAGTAGGGTGGAAGGGACCCTAGCACTATCACCAAGGTGATGAATACTCCACTAAACCATCTCAAAAAATTGATTAACATGGGGAAGTGGTGAATGCATTATGTACTCAAAGTTTTAAATAACCAGAAAAACGATATTAAAAATGTTGATTTATGGCTGAAGCTCAGCTGCAACCTCTTATGGAAAACATTGGTCATTTATAAATACTGGGTAGTAGAAACACAAACATTTTAAAAGCACAAGTTAACCAGTGTTAAAGATGCAAACAATCATTTTCCTTTCTTTTCCTTTTTTAATTATGTAGAGAATGCCAAATTCACGTATTAGTGTTTGTGTATCCGTTTTGTTAGTCGATGTCATGTCACTACGTTATGTAATATAGTTCATACTAAGTGGTGTTCCACAATCGTCCTTTGTCCAGTTTTGTTGTGTCAAGAACCTGTCAAAATTGTTTGTTAGGCATGAATGATTGAATGAGAGCAATTGGTCAGTTTATTTTATCCCCGCGCATTATGCCGAACCCCGAAAGTAATATTTCTTCACATCACGCTAGCACTTGAGTCTGTGTAGATCAGAACAAATTTTCATGATATTAGCTTGCTCTTACAATCCACTGAGCGTTAATTGGATCTTTTTTTTGTATAAGGAGCAGATCTGGTAAATTTTATTTATTCCTTACGACTTATTAGATTGTATTTGTTTATTTAATATTGTTAAATCAATCTTTTCAAAATTATACTTAGTATGTAAAGAATACGATCTACACCAATCTGTAACTAACTAAAGTTGATTATCTATGTAGTATAACTTAGTATGAATATGTAACATTAATTATCTCTTTATAGGTTTTCTTTCTAGGTCAACAATATTCATCCATTGAATATTTAAATATATCGGATACCCGGATGTGTGTGTGTTCTGTCATTATTCATTGACATGACCCCATACTGTAATTAGTAAAATTCAGAAATAAGACCATTGCAAATGAACCACATCTAGAACTATTGGCCTTCAAATTGTTATGCATTTCATGCAGTGATTACAAATTCACTTCAATAACAAGGGACAGGATTTCTGTTCCACTACTAAATGACCAGCTTATCAACACAGCTGACAGGCTGGTGGTAAGT
The DNA here is from genome assembly GCA_021229015.1 of Solen grandis. NCBI lineage: Eukaryota > Metazoa > Mollusca > Bivalvia > Adapedonta > Solenidae > Solen > Solen grandis. Next base: position 4,180,932 of record CM037791.1, on the reverse strand, counting down.
ATAGTGGATCTAGCACATTTCCAACCTTGCCCTATATACATGGATTTTCATCTTCTATCTACATTTGCCTTCTAAGTCTAATAAGAGCTTCCTTTCAAACTAAATTTAAAAGCAGAGGACATTACTATTTTTAATGCTTAATTGGAGCACATTAAATTTTTTTCACCTCTAAAAGAATGGTGATAGGAACTAAGATGGAAGAAAACAGTATTGCACGGGAAAAACAATGCTCATAAGGAATGCATCTTTAGAAATGTCTGTATTCAATAATTTAACTTCAAGAACTAGTTATAAAGGAAACATGTAAATGTGCAAACAGATTTGATAGTGAAACAAAATGTCAGTGGTTCTATTTATAGCAAGGGAAGAGCTGTAAACTGAATTTCAATGGAAAGATGTTGAAGGTTGGGTTTAATTATAATTAAATATGACACTCCCACAAGAATGAACATGTTATGAGGATCTTTGGTGTCAGCAGGCAATTCAGAAAAAAATAATCCCAATGGAGAATCTTCTCCATATCCTCACCTCCTCCATCTACAATGAGTTTGTCCATGCCCCTTGGGCCCAAAGTGGTTCTGACAGCATCTGCAATAGCTCCACATGCATTGATGTTGCTGACAATCTGAGGCACCCCCTGGGAGCTGTCAGTCCCCTCTTTTAGCAAAATAATTTGGGGTTGCTGTAACAATAAAATTAATCCTTATTAAGCATTTCAGTATCATTACTTAGAAAATCATCTACATCTATATGATACGTTGCTTCAGTCACACTTGACTATTATACAACGGTGATTACGGTCACAGAGATAAAGAGAAAGAGGAGGATAGGAAAGGTAGAAAAGTTGGGATAGTTAAGAGACAGAAATAGAAAAGTGTCGCTCAGCTACGTTTTCATCCCTTTAACCTAAGCCTCTCCGGTTACGGTGGCCGCTGCCGATACAGCCTTAGGAATCACTAGAAATTACTTGTAGCTGGTCCGGGACTGCAATTTTTAGCTATTGCAATTTGACTATCTCATAACATTTGATCATTTCTTAACATTCATAATTCCAGAACTTTCAATACAGAAACAATGTTATGACAACTGTAGCTATTAAAGTAAAGAGTGATATGAACTGTTTAAATGTTGTACCGACATTTTTTCAAAATATGTTAACGTTGAACGACCGACTCAAAAAGAACATTCTATGGAACTTTCCAGATTCATCATGTAGCGACATGTATATATGGGAGCTTTATAACCAAGATAATTTCAAGGGTATCTTGCAAAAATTGCGGAAAATACAAGAACATTTTATCGGAGAATATGTAAACTAACACATTCTTAAGTAAATTATATTTAGAAACTTCTAATTTCATCGGATGTTTTCAGATATTTTAGAGCATGAAATTCATAACTCACCATTCTTATGTTTTCATGGATATCTACCTTCAGAACAGAAGATCGCCGAGGATTGTCAGAGTTATCGTCCGTAAAATTTAACGAACGATAACTTCTGCTGAAATAAGTGTTACGCAGACGATTGTTTACTTGACAAGCGTGTCACAAAGCGTCTTGATGATATAGATGCAACAATTTCGTCTTGTTGTGCCATCCTTTGAAACTAGCAACTTACATATATTCGTCTTATCGTAGTGAACGACGATAGCTCCAACAAATTAAAAGGTAGGAATAATACAAACTATACGACTAAAGAGTAATTTCTTTTTTTTTGGCGTACAGTACTATTAGAAAATTGAATTTAAGACGTTCATTACGGATTTGGCTGGAGATGTTTTTATCCTGACAAATATTCTCCAGTAATATTTCTGGAGATATATGCAGAAGTGCGTCCGTCTGACATAAGGCTTGGAAATCCATTAATTGTGTAAGCAGTCTTTGTTTAAAACTTTCTATAAAAATGAATAATCCTGTGGGTCTAACTCTTAGCCTATCTTGGATTTAAAAGCATTCTAAATTCACTTCTTTAGTGACCTTCGCTCATAGCACCTTCCAAGATAAGAGAAGAATGTCACTCTGCTTGAAGTTCACAGTGGGGACCCCAATAAACATAAACTAATCTTAACAAATTATATCATTTTGTTCTACATTAACATCATTTATTCATAACTCAACAATCTTTATCACAAATTATAATTGAAGAATGCTGATAATGGAAATGTTGTCAGCCTAAAAACCAAAATGGCCTCATCCAAAAGGATTTTTATAATTGATGTCAATTTCTTATATCGTGAAAGAAATGAAGTTTTTAAGTTGGCCGCCTAGTGCTATGTTGAAGGTTTTAACACCTTAGTGAGAGACAAATCTTTAACATTCATACTAAGAAAGTGATTTTTATGAATATGATTGTGATCAGTGATTCAGATTGAACCCACTTTCCTTAGGACAGTTGTCCTAAATGGTCAGGGTTTTTTTAAGTCATTTGTCCTAAATTACAAGAAAAACTTCGGACAATTTTGTTATATCAAAATGATTTATAAGACATTAATGACACTTTAAAGTTTACTTTATTTATTCATATTCACATTTTTGCTTTGAAATATATCATTCAATATTGTTTCAGAACTTCAGTCAGTTAAATAATTTCCTAGAATAAATCTTTTGATACCCTGTTCACTCATATAGGAATGAAATAAATAATTGTTATTCAAGTTAGTATCTAGAGGGATGCATTTCTTCAGCATAAAGTTAGTATGTCATAAAAGAGCACCCACCCAACCCTTAAGCATAAAAAATCTTACAAATAAAAGCAATATATATGTATTTATATATTTAATATCTTTTCAATTTCATTGACTCAAAAAAACAAAAAACAAAAAAAACAGCAGGTAATAATAAATTATTTAACTTTAAATGGAAATGTGAGATCATTCATACTTCTGAGATTTTGAAGATGATGAATGAAAGAAAGATCGGACATATCATAATATTTTGATTGTTTATCAAATTAAACATAGAATTGTAATTTATATGACTTTCTATCTAATCAAAGTCTAAGGGGAATTCAGCAAAATCCGAAAAATCAGACTTGTCAGAATGATTTTCCATCCTGCGACAGTCGTGTTCTTATAAATACAATCTAATTTGAAAGTGCTGACAAATCAATTACAAGTATATATATTTTATTCCCCCAATAATAGATCGACATCCTTTGATTCCTTATCTACTCTTTGTTTTTCAATCATCATTGACAGTTTCTTGCCGACATTTTTGTAACGGCCTGTTTATTTCTGAGAAGACTCGCCGATTTCCGGTTTTAACGACACTTGTTTAGACAATCAAATGACCACATCTTGTGGCACGTGATTTATGGTATCTGACAATTCTATTGGTTCTTCTTATAGACAGACGCTATTGTTTAAAACAAAATAGCAGGAGAAGAATAAATTTGCATAGGTAATTTTCCACTGGATAGAACTTGAATAGCATGAAGAAAGGAAAGCGAAACCTAACATGCATCATTCTATTTATTTAGTCATATTCCTGATTTTATTGATTGATATATGTATTTAATTTTAAAGAATCCTGTAATTATGAAAAAGAAAGATACTTATACGTAAAAATTGTGGAAAAAATCGATCTTTCCGGTGGTCGAAATTCTCACAACGTACGAGTCCTATGAACACGCATACAAACCGGCGACCCCGAGTATCAAAAATCGTTTCTAAATGTAATTATTTTCAGGGAAAAAAACAACACATTTTTTTATATAGATTGTAATATGATTAAAGTTTCAGCAGCAACAATGCTATTTATTTATTTTTCTTATTTTTATTTTTTTGCCGATAAGAAACTTTTATGCTGTTAAAAACCGACTTCGTCAATTTGAGTCTCAATGTGTCTGTATGAAGTAACAGGTAAATGCATAAGAATGATCGAGTCTCTATGAAGTAATTTCACCGTCCGGTACAGACATCTGTCGGTCACATTGTCTGACGAACTGTATTTTTATCGGCCCGATGGGCGTACTGAGTTTATTTTTTCCGGTCATCTGTAGCTTTTATCGGCCCTGGACCGAAGGGCCGATCCAATCTGAATCTCTGGTGATATGTGTCTAATTATGTCATTGAAATTTGTTTGTGTGTGTGTGTTTTCATATATATTTGTTTTTCATACCCATGCTTGTGTGTGTGTGTTGTGTGTGTTTTAAATGAGAAGTTGAGAATCCTGAGGATATTGTAGGTGGGTGTGCACAGTTGAGAACATTGAGGATATTGTAGGTGTGTGTGCACAGTTGAGAACATTGAGGATGTTGTAGGTGGGTGTGCACAGTTGAGAACATTGGGATATTGTACGTGGGTGTGCACAGTTGAGAACATTGAGGATATTGTAGGTGTGTGTGCACAGTTGAGAACATTGAGGATGTTGTAGGTGTGTGTGCACTGTTGAGAACATTGAGGATGTTGTAGGTGTGTGTGCACAGTTGAGAACGTTGAGGATATTGTAGGTGTGTGTGCACAGTTGAGAACATTGAGGATGTTGTAGGTGTGTGTGCACAGTTGAGAACATTGAGGATGTTGTAGGTGTGTGTGCACAGTTGAGAACGTTGAGGATATTGTAGGTGTGTGTGCACAGTTGAGAACATTGAGGATATTGTAGGTGGGTGTGCACAGTTGAGAACATTGAGGATGTTGTAGGTTGGTGTGCACAGTTGAGAACATTGAGGATGTTGTAGGTGGGTGTGCACAGTTGAGAACATTGAGGATATTGTAGGTGGGTGTGCACAGTTGAGAACATTGAGGATGCTGTAGGTGTGTGTGCACAGTTGAGAACATTGAGGATATTGTAGGTTTGTGTGCACAGTTGAGAACATTGAGGATGTTGTAGGTGTGTGTGCACAGTTGAGAACATTGAGGATGTTGTAGGTGTGTGTGCACAGTTTAGAACATTGAGGATGTTGTAGGTGGGTGTGCACAGTTGAAAACATTGAGAATATTGTAGGTAGGTGTGCACAAAATTGAAATTTTTATTCCAGGACTTTAAATTCAGGAAAAAATCCTAGTGAGCACTGTGGGTGTGGTATCATACCGCTTGTCTCAGTAAGCTAAGTAAATGACAAAGTATAACACATAGTATCAATACTGGTATGTGATTGTTGATTTCAGGGCACCATGCCCAAGAAGTCAGATGTGAAGGAAGTGGAGATAGACCCTAGTCTGGACCAGGATGTCTGTAAGCAGATGGCTAGCCTGGTGGAGCTACTGACCACCTCAGGCAAACCCATCCTCAACCCAGAGGTGATGAAGAAGTTCAAGAAACTTTGCAGGTATACTCATAATAATTAATCTGTTTGGGTAAAAAGTCCCGACAATATTTCAGTCAGTTTGAGATCATGTGTACTTGAGACAGATACAGTGCTGCCACACTGCAGTATCACGCCGTAGACATGTGCCATAATACTACACACAGTCACATTATTCAGCCAGTCCTGGAACTATTCTTATAAGCTGAGCACCAGGCAAGGGAGCTATACCAGAACATTTTTTATGACTTTGGTACATGCAGCCGGGGTTCGAACCCCTGACCTCCCACTCCTGAGGTGGACCCTCTAACCACCCAGCCACCGTGGAGCTATAGCAGGAGCATTTTTTATGACTTTGGTATGTAGCAGCCGCGGATTTAACCCACTACCTTTAGATTCCGAAGCAGGCATTCTAATAAATCTGTAACACTGCAGTATTATAAAAGAATTATAGTGTAATATAATGTTTCAGTGTCATGTTATAAAAGTTACCCTATGATAAACTAAGCTACCACAGATTTATGTTTGCTTACTTAGAAACTCAGGAAATGTCTTAATGTTGACTGCTTACCCTTACCATAACCTAATGTACCCCAAACCAATCCCTAACCCAATCCTAACCACCCCTAAAACCCTTCCCGAAGGGTGCATGCACATGCACTCCTCATTTATAAGGAACTTCCATCACAGGTAACTTTCATAACATTACATAGGTGTCAATGGCTGAGTGGTAAGAGCATATACCTCTTGCTTGGCACGCAGGACATTAGCGTAGAATACAGGGTTTATACAGAAAAAAAGTAAAAAATAGCTACTTAGGTGCAGTTGCAAAGCAAAATTCCTAAAATTATTACTTACCCTTCTTCAGACTTCCTATATTTGGGATAATAAAACAAAGAAAAATACAAAGAAATGTTCTAATTTTTCACTTATGTTAATGTCCCATGGCGATCATGCAAGTGGAATTTTACAACCAAGTACTTAGGTTTTTGAGTTGATAATTGACTAATCATTTTGCATATATTCCCTGAAACAATATCTGTGCCTTTTCAGGACTTCAGATGCGTATGTGGAGCATGCATTCCGTCTGTTGATGGCGCAGCTGTCAAAGAACCATGCAGAGATCCGTCTCTCCACATTCCAGATGATAGATGAGCTCTTCACCAGGTCGCACGCCTTCAGGGAGCTTCTCCTGGCTTACTTCCAGACATTTCTGGAGCTGGCTGTTGGTAGGGTCACTCTGACAGTCCTCATCAGATCTTCTTACCAAAAATCATTTCTGAATAATTAAAAATATTGGAATTAATTTCAAATCACATGTTAATGATGATGATCTCTGAAACTGAAATCACTCTGCAAGCTTTTCTTTCCATATATTTAGTCAGTCAAGTTGTTACCATGTTTATATACTATATCAATATTTCTCGTGCTAAGGTGAACTGCTTTTAGGGCAATTGGAATTTCACACCCATTATCATATTATTGAGGCAAAGGCATGTAGCCAGAGTATTTATCACCTTCAGTGATAGCTCTAGTATTTTGACATTTCAGGCACAGATATTAATCAGCCCCTTCCCCCACCAAAAGCTGTGGCCCAGAACTTGAAGTCAGAGGCCTACAAATGTATCCAGGGCTGGTTTAAGAAGTACGGACAAGCGTATAAACAACTTGAGTTAGGCTACCAGTACTTGAAAAACTGTAAAAAGGTTTGTGCATGGAAACATCTAATATTCTTGATAATAATAATTTAATTTATTAATGTGATGCTTAACTACCTTAAAATGAATACTTTCGTTCAACAACCTTTGACAAACATTTTGGGTGGGGATATGCTTGTTTTAGTGTCATGTTTGATGTGGTTTCCTTTAGCAATTTAATGTCCTTTATATCCTATTTTTTCATCATACCTTTGTATTTTGAAAATAAGGAAATCTTATGTCTTCGCGTAAAAAAATACCATCACTAGTTGCTGAGTTGTAAGAATGTCTGCCTCGGGAGGGGGAAGTTATGGCTTCAATCCCCAGCCACAACATACCAAAGTGGTGGAAAATGGTACTTGTATACTTCCCTTGCTTGGCGCTCAGCATATAAGGGTAGTTCCAGGACTGGTTGACTCAGTGTGAGGATAATGTGACTTGGTGTGGTAGACATAGTCTCCAAATGACTGAAATTCTGTCAGTGGGATGTTTAACCCAATAAACAATCAAACTTAAAGAAATATGATTAAATAGATGAAAAATTGAATGGTTTTCCTTCTTTTGAATTCTGTAGATATTGCAATGATCCCACCATACAGAATATTATCTGAGTCTTTTACTTAAGGTAAAGTCCCTGTAATGGTTCTGCTATGTCTTGGACCACTTAACCTCTACCAAGATAACCAAGGTACCCTGATGAAACATTAGGAAACCTTGGTTGTCTCTGTGAAAGGCCATGAGGTCCAAAATGTAGAGGAACCATTACATGGACTTAAGCTTATCACAATTAAAGAATAAATAGCATTTGATCATTAAATCAACCATACCAGAGTTCCCACTTTCTGTTCCAACTGAGTATAGATGTATACATGTATAAGAATTCAGGCTTATTCAAACAAAATCTGAATTCTGATGACTATATATTCATGTATCTCAGCAAGTTGTGCCCTACCCCATGTGTTACCTGTATTACCACCAGGTTGACTTTGATGGTATTCAAGCCAGGACCGAGTTAGAAAGGAGGCAGAAGGAGGAGGCAGAGAGGAAAGTTGCTGAGAGTCGCAAGATCAAACTGGAGAAAGTTCTGAATGAATTAAATGGTATGATAATCACAGTAATTAATTGTTTAGGTAATATTTTCATTTTTGGAATGATTTGCTTATCTGATGTAAAAAGTACTTTGACTGTCACAAGTGTTTATATTGGCAAGTCACTGATGGATGTGGAATGTTGGGGGACATAATGAATTATTATTATTTAATTCATTATGGTCCCAGATGGTTGCAATCAAGAGATTTATTGCCTTTTAAATTCACTGACGGTAATTCATAACCATTTAATTATAGCTGCTCACAAACAATATCACAAACAAACCTATATGATCTTTGTGTAAACCAGGTCAACCCTTGATTTAAGCATATTCTAATATAGTGAATGGAAAATTTGATGAATTATTTTGAATACTCGTGTAAACATTGGAAAGGCGTGTCACTGGTACATTTGGTATTGTCTTCCTCCCAGCCATGCTTCACCTTATATGTCATACTTCTTTTGATGCATTGGCAAACAGAACTGACCCAGATCAGACAGCTTCCATTAGGAGCTATCTGATAAGGTCTCCTTTGTTTACATCTACCATATTATTGTTCAGATGCTACACAATTTGCATAGCAAAAAAAAAAAAAAATCCATTATTTCATATACCATTTAAAGTTCAGTGAATTAATATTCATTAAGTCATAAATTTGTACATCAAACTAAATGAGGTAATGGGTTAATAATGTATAATTACACTTTCTTTCCACTAGAGTTATCCCCAGATATTGACCTGTGTCTGAAGGAACTGGACAGTGGAATCCAGCTACTCATGCCTCATCCAGAAGATTTCTTCATCCCCACCGAAAACACAGATACAGCCAACTGTGACTTGCCCTCACCTCACAGCAAAAAGACTCAAAATGATCAAACAGACAGTATAGTGAAAAATGATCATAGTAAAGGTCAGAGTCAAAATGGCAGTTCAGGATTGAAAAACAATGATGAAAATGTCTTAAAAGAAGAGGATAAAATAAAGTGTAAGCATAAAGCTGATGATTGTGATGCAAAGAAGGAAGTTGATATCTCAAGGGAATTGTGTTCAAATCAATCTTCTGATGGGCAAAATGTAACTCGAGATTCGTCGGAAAAAGTTGATGAAAATTTAGCTAGTAGTGGTGGCATGGTCTCAGAAAGTAGTGAAAATGTTAGTAGTCAGACAGACAATGGAAATAACAAAGAACTTAATGATGATGTCAGTGAGGATGAGGATGAAGAGGAGGATGGAGACGATGATGACTTTGAAGATGTAGGTCCTGGTCCATCCTTCACCCAAGAACATGGACTGTTCACGCGGCAGTTTGAGATTACAATCAAGATGGATGAGGTGGAGCGAAGGTTCCAGGAGACAGAGGACAACAAGGCCATTGTACAGACAGTGAAAGACCAGTACAAGCTGGTCAAAACCAAATACTTGCCTCGTGTCAGACACTGGCTTCAGGTAATTCTCCATAGTGTAGGTCAATAAAAATGCTGTTCTAGATACCATGATATCTTCGGCTGCATTGAAGTATATTAAAACAATTAACACATTAATGAGTTGGGGTCCTTGTTTTATACAATGTTATATTGGCAATGCCACTCAGGCTATAATACAGAATATAGTAAAGGGTCTGCACTGAATTGCTCCTCTTTCTGATAGAAAATTATTATACCCCCAGCATCACAGAAGTTTGAGCTATATAGGAATCACCCTTGTCATTTCTCATATGTCATATCTCATCAGGTCTTACACTCTTATTACTTGAAGGTAAGGTGGGAAATGGTGGTATATATCACCTTTAGTGATTAGTTTAGTTAACTGTATAGCTCCACTGAAAAAACTGTATATCTCCACTGAAAATAACAAGAAATAGTTTTGAGCTGCAGTAAGAGAGTAGGTCTACATACTACAGTAAAGTTTGCATTCAAACTTCCCAAAATTTCATGAAGGTTTTAATAGTCTTTATTCCCCCAAGCTGACAAGTAGCTCTGGATGTTTCCTGTGAAAAAAATATATCAATATATTCAGTCTTTGGAAGTGGACGAAAATGAAGAAAGTGTTCAAAAAGTCTATTTCATTTCTTTTTAATGATGCCCTTTTCTGGCAATCTGAATCAGTTTATATGTATTTTGCTTTGGAATCATGTCCAGAAAAAACACAAAAAAAAACTATATAAATGCTAGGGAAGCATAATGTAGCTACTATGTGTTGTGCTGAATGATAACAGGTGATGGGTCAGTGTGGGGCCAGTGAAAAGGATCTTAAGAGACTGATGGATCTCCGTGGCCAGATGGAGGATATTCCAAGAAATGTCTGGAGCTAGAAGTTGTCTGTGCTAACGAGGCAACTGACCAGGACAGTGATTCAGGTAGGTGAAGGCATCTTCTTGTTGACAATGGACTGTCTTGGAATCTGTATAAGATGCAATTTTGCGGGTATCCTTATTTCCAGAAACTGAACAAATTTCATAGGATTAATATTGATAGATGACACTACTGGTATTCATGAAAACATGGAAATTTGTCAACACCCCTGAAAAAAGTGATTCAACAAAAAAAAAAAAAGAATTTTCAACCAACTTCAGTAGAAATTAAGTGATGATCTCTGGCTATTTAGGTTATAAAATTTTTCCTGGAAGGTGTAGTATCAAAATGTCTTAAAGACAAACATATTTAATGAAAAAAAAAGTGTGATAGCCATCTACTGTATGTTACAGAGGAAGAGTTTGAGGATGTGCCAGACAAGGATGGGTATGAGGATGACATACCTGAACATGTGAAGCTTGAAGCTGGTTAGACTCCCTCCCCTCTTTCTCTCTCTCTTTCTCTCTCTCTCTCTTTATGTATTTCATAAACAAGTGTACTGTTTCTTCTCATAAAATTAGTATATGTGTATGTTTCTTAAGGAGCAAGTTTGCATGGGGAAAAAAAATGGGAAATAAAAAAACTGATCAAGGATTTAAAAATGTAAACCGGTATTATAAATAGTTATCATGATATAGTGTTTACTTAATTGAAAATATTATCATAACCTTTGTAAGAAAAAAATGAAGTATGGCGATAATGAGGACTGATTAGTGTCAGCAAAAGATTAGCTGTTACAATTTAATTAATTAATTGAAATCATTACAAAGAAATGTATTTTTATGCTCACCGAAGGTGACGCATATAGTCGCCGCTTCGTCCGTCCGTCCGTCCGTCCGTCCGTTCGTCCGTCTCACTTTCCTTGTCCGGACTATTTCTCAGGAACTAATGACTTGAATTCAACGAAACTTTATGGGAAGCTTTATTACCAAGAGGAGATGCGCATATCGTCAGCATGACCCGGTTCCTAAATTTTTCAAAGAGTTATGGCCCATTGACTTTTCTGCCTATAGTACATATTGCATGCTTCTTGTCCGGGCTATTTCTCAGGAACTAATGGCTTGAATTCAACGAAACTTTATGGGAAGCTTTATTACCAAGAGGAGATGCGCATATCGTCAGCATGACCCGATTCCTAAATTTTTCAAGGAGTTAAGGCCCCTTGACTTTTCGGCCTATAGTACATATTGCATGATTCTTGTCCGGGCTATTTCTCAGGAACTAATGGCTTGAATTCAACAAAACTTTATGGGAAGCTTTATCACCAAGAGTAGATACGCATATCGTCGGCGTGACCTGGTTCCTAAATTTTTCAAGGAGTTAAGGCCCCTTGACTTTTCGGCCTATAGTACATATTGCATTATTCTTGTCCGGGCTATTTCTCAGGAACTAATGGCTTGAATTCAACGAAACTTTATGGGAAGCTTTATTACCAAGAGGAGATGCGCATATCGTCAGCATGACCCGATTCCTAAATTTTTCAAGGAGTTAAGGCCCCTTGACTTTTTCGGCCTATAGTACATATTGCATGATTCTTGTCCGGGCTATTTCTCAGGAACTAATGGCTTGAATTCAACAAAACTTCATGGGAACCTTTATCACCAAGAGTAGATAAGCATATCGTCGGCGTGACCTGGTTCCTCAATTTTTCACAGAGTTATGTCCCCTTGACTTTTTGGCCTATAGTTCATGTTGCATTCTTGTCCGGGCTATTTCTCAGGAACTAATGGCTTGAATTCAATGAAACTTTATGGGAAGCTTTATTACCAAGAGTAGATACGCATATCGTTGACGTGACCGGGTTCCTCAATTTTTAAGAGAGTTATGGCCCCTACTACCATGTTGTTGACTGATATTCATGTCATTTGCCTAATTTAACAGGAGATATCATTTAAACAAAACCCCACAAAATTCAATATGCTAGTAATGTCAATCATAATCATGTCAGCTAATTGTTGTTTAGGCCATTAAACACTATTTCAAATTTCCAGTCATATGTCAAGAGTGTTGGTTAACCTCTTTGATATGAGCACACATTGAAATGTATGACTTAATTTTCAGTAGTATAAAAACTTAAAAAAAATCAATGAAAGATCTGATGAGTAACACGTATTATCATATTAAATAGTAAACTGTTACTAAGTCTCCAAATTAGAGTTGGTAAAACATCTCATCTGATGAGGAGAATAGATATGATTTAGGAATGGGGATTTCAACAGCTTTGAGCTGAAAGGTCCTAAGTAAAATTTTGGGGGTGGGGCCTGACCCCTGTGTGATCTTGGGGGACACCAAAGTATTTACCATTTTATCTTCTGTCTCATCAAAAGGAACAAAAATATATAATATGGTTTACTGTTTAGAGAGTTAAGAGCTTTTTTTTACCTTTTTTATGCTCACTGAAGGTGACGCATATAGTCGCCGCTTTGTCCGTCCGTTCGTTCGTTCGTCCGTCACACTTTCCTTGTCCGGACTATTTCTCAGGAACTAACGGCTTGATTTCAACAAAACTTTTTATGTGAAGCTTTATTACCAAGAGAAGATGCGCATTACCTGGATTCTATACATGATAAGCATGTGCTGATCCCATTCTGGTCCTTAACATATCCTCCCACCCATTGACCAAGGCCTTATTTGTAACAATGACGTTCTTCGGGGAGCATCTGTCAGTTCTAGAGAGAGAGAAAAAAAACATCATTCAAGTTTTGTTGGTTGCAGCCAGAGCTGCTGTGGCCAGTACAAGTTCCAAAAAACGTAGGAAGCCACGGTCAAAATCTACCAAACCATCAAAAGTGAAGAGGACAGCTAAAGACTGGTTATTGTCGGAAAGGCTAGAGAGTGAAGATGTTAAGGACCCGACATCGTGGAAGTGTAACGTGGAGAAGATACTGCAGAAATCTCAAGAAACTGCACCTAGGTAGGGTTTTATACCCGGTCGTGGTGGCACTACATTTGAACTTGTATTAGCAGCCACCTGTATTAAGCAGTCAACCTGCATTAGCGGTCAGTTTTGATATATTCAAGTTAGCATTTTGGTATATGTTTAACCTCCATTTATCAGTCATTACTGTTAAGCAGTCACTTTCTGTTGTTCCCTTGACTGGCTGCTTCAGATAAGTTTGATTGTATAGGGACTGCAAAAAATGTCTTAGCTGATACTGTAAAATTAAATCCCAATAAAGGGCATTTTCATGGGTATGTTTCTATGTGGATTCATGATCCAGAAAATATGAGATCTACGAAATTGAGGTTTTTTGTTTTGCCTTGAATACCCAGTAGACTTATTTTGATGCATTGGCAAACAGGGCACATCTAGACTTTCAGGAGCTGTCTGATAAGGGTCTCCTCAGTTTGCTCATACAGATATGTATCTCATGGCTAAGATGAATTATTGGTTTCATATACCTTTAAAATTTCATTTAATATTCATCAGTTCATAAATGTATACATGAACACTCATGAGGTAAAAGTGTGAAGTTTTCAGTATGATTATGAAATTATGGACATGAGACTTAGTTGGAACTCATGTTTGTCTCACTTCAGCAAAAGCAGAACAAAAACTATAAAAGAGGAACCAATGGACCCAGATGAGCCAGGAACCAGTAAAACTACATTGGGAGCTGGGAGCCAGTCTACAAATGGGCCAGACAGGAAACAGAGTTTACTTGAGAAGGCGCCTGTTGTCTCGTTTGGGGTTGACCTGGAACACTGGGAAAACCCTGACGAGATTACAGCTCCAGAAAAAGTGAAGTAAGTCCCTTAACCCTTTCCCTCATAGAGGAAACCATGAAAAGACCTATGCGAACAGCATAAAACCAGATCAGCCTGCGAGTAACTCGCAAGCTGATCTGGTTTTATGTTGTTCGCTCCTCCTCAGTGGTCTGGAAATGAGGATTTTGTAAATAAATTTGGTAAGATTTAACTGTGGTTTTCTGCAGATCAGGCTTGATGTGGTACCTACTGAGTGCGTCAAAATGAGTCTATATGAGGGAAATTAATATGTATTTATTAGGACTTTTCCTACGGTCTATTGTCAGATATGTTTTGATAGATTTTGTACTTCATAAATTGAAAAATAAATATGGAACTTAAAATATTTATATATGATTCTTTGTTCCAGTTGTTTGCATTATTATACAGAAAAATAATTATCTTCATAATTTATTTCATGTATGTACTTTTATGACGAAGTGATTGAAAATAGCTACCAAGCTATAGTTTACTGCAGTAAGGTGACAGTAACAGGGGTGTAAAACTTCCTTGGTGAGTGAACATTAGTGCAGGTTAAGTGAAAAACAAGGACATTTCTTTGTATTTTCCTTAATTTTACCAACTAATAAATGAGATTCAAGTGATAATTTTCAGTTTTTTACACTCCTGAATGGTCATAAAGAATTGAAAATTAAGGCAAAGGAAAAAAAGCCTATTATGATGTATGTATTTCCAGGTATGATGATGCCAGCAGGTTCTGGGTTCCCAAGGCTGAGGGGGGAGAAGAGAAACAGAACAAAGAGGAAGTGGCGGCGCTGGTTCGCCGAACCATGACCTTTGTTGGGGAGTTCGAGCCGATTAAGTGGAAGTGCCGGGCTCCGATGTCTAATGGTCAATTATGCGAGAGGATGGACCGAGATAAGGTATCGGAGTCAGTTCTCATGGGTGATGTGAAAATCTAGGATGGTAGTCGTCTAGGGTGTGCTAAAGATGTAATACTGCCCAAATCAATGTAATAAATAAAGTGAAAAAAAATATAAAGGTAAAAAATGAAAATTCATTTTTTTATGGCAATATGCAAAACATTGCCTCTTTTGTTTGAAGGATTAGCCCAAATAATAATGATAGAATTACAGATTTATTAATGACTTTAGGAAATTAATTCACCTCATTCTTAAGAAAACTTTCCCAAATATTTACAAGAAGATTCCAAGATCTATCAAACTCTATCACGTCATCCAACAGAGCACTTTTGCAAGAAGACAAGGTTGGATGTGGCAGGTGATTGTTCTAGCTAAAATGAGTTAAGAGTGCCAATTAGATTTACTTTGAATATTTCCTGTTGTGACTTCAGTGCCCTTTCCATGGCAAGGTGATTGGTCGAGACAAGGAAGGTATACCAACTGACCCTGCTGACTTGGCTAGAATGCTTGCTGAAAAGGTCATGGAGAAAGGTAGGCCAAACATCTGTCTTGATGAAATTTTTGTGATACATTATTATACACTTGCTTCCTGTCCAAAACTCATATTACACAGAGTTTGGACACTACTGTTGAAAATGCCTTCACTCTTGGAATTATAATCTATCATGTGTTAAGACATGTGCTGATAACATGTAAGAACAATAGCCCTTCTTCTGTGTTAAAGCGGCATACTGGTGTATTAATCACCTTCATTTATAGTCCTAGTTGGCGTCAACAGAGCTCCACTACCATGTGTTGTTTTCACTTCTATATTTTTTTTTCCAGGCAGCACATTTTTCTGAATTTTTTTGATCTTGCAAATTTATTGTGAGCATATTCTAAGGTGCCTTCCTGCCTTTCACATTTTTTCCCTATTGAAAAGAAGCAGACTCTAAAATAAAATCTGTCCTACAACAGTTTTGGTATGCCTAATATTGAACCCAAATAATGAAATAATTCCTATATGATTTTTGTGTCACCTGCTGTAAGCAGAGGTTACATATTAGGATCACTTTTCCATCATCTGTCTGTCCTTCTCCATACTTTATCCACCACACTTTTTCCGTCAAGCTTCAGCAGGTGACTCTTGTTAAATAAAGAGTGTATTGTGTATTTTAATTTGCTCAAATGATCTCCAGTAATGTATCAGTATCAGTAATGTTATCATGCCAACAGGTTCCAACTCCTCAGCCTCAGACTCTGAACCCTCAGGGTCAAAGGGTAAAGGGAAGGAGAAAGGTAAGGGTAAGAAGACAAAGTACCCAAACCTGACTGATATAAAGGAGGTCCAGACATCCAGGGATAGGCTGGAGGCAAAAATCTTCAACAAGTAGGCTGTAGTTTTTATTATGCTTTACATCATTTAGGTCTTTCCATATATATTTCACTTACAGTAAGTTACTCAGATTTCTGATCCAAAAATGTCTGTTTGTAGGCTTCTAGACTAAAGGGTTGAAAAAATCAGCACTTACCTTATATGCTTGTCAAAGTAAGGCAATTACTTTGTATTTGTTCTTTATATGGCTGAGTCATATGATGTGTTACAAATATTTGAATCCTCAGTCATACAGATTCATTTTAGTTGAATTTTTTATGATGAGTTTAAGAGTTAAGCAGTGTGACTGACTCATTGTGTTACAGGTCCACCATGAAGAGAGTGAACAGTGCACTGGACCGGGCAGACATGAAGAGGGTCAGTGACAAGTTTGCCAACCAGTTCACCTACTCCTTGAAGTAATTCATATTGACCAGATAGATGGATCCCTGTGGTGACGTTTGTTCCAATTACAATAGAGATTTACCCTCAAACATTGCAATGTGGACTATGCTTATATCCCTTCTCTTTGGTGAAAATATAACGGCAGTCCTTTGTTAGATAATGCAAATTCAATTTTCAATGAATGTTTGAATCAAGAAAGTTGATAAATAAAGTAATCCTTGTTTATGTATAAAAATGAGTTTATATTGTTATAGTGTTCTAATTGTAAATACATTGTATTGAAAATCTGCTCTAGAATGGTGAATGAATACAGGGACTGGACTTATCATGCATGTGTTCCAGTTAAATAGAGTACTTGTGGAGATACTGGTGGTTTTGACAGTTGTGTTCTTATATTAGCCAGAAATTGTAAAATGATTCCTTTATTGGTATGTAAACAGTTGGTTTGAACCCCAACTGTTTGTATCCTTTATTTATAAAATGGGATGAGCATGTGATAGAGACTACACTGTATTGGGAACTTATTTGAAATAATGTTATCATAATGCTGAATTCATTATCATCACTTTTATGTTAAAGTTTATACATTTACATGTACATCAACTTTGTATCTCATCATCATCATCATCATTATTTTTATATCATATGTCAGAATGTGTGTCTCATGATCATCATCATCATCACTTCTTTGTCATATACATCAGTCCAGTAATGATTATCAAAAGAATATTGCATTGTTTACAAAATTATTACAAAGTTATAACAAAGTAACCCTATTCCACTTACAGTAAATCTGTTTGAATCATGTCCTACAAAAAAGAGGTATACCGGTAACCAAAATCATTTTTCATTTTAAAGAGGTTTTGTACAATACCTTTCTGAACTCCAAGGTACTGGGGACTGGTGGACAGTATAAAACCTGATCAGTCTGTAAGTAACTCACAGACAACTATATCTGGTTTATACTAGTCACACACTGTAGGTCTTATCCCTTTAAAACATTTTGCTTTCATGATATTTATTTCATTCACATGTATATTAGCATTAAATGCATCTATATTAGATTATTAAGTCCATTGAAAGCCAGAAGGGCTTATCAGTTGTTTTTTTCTATATGCTGATGAGCCTGTCTGCCTTTCAGTGGATTATATGTTTTGATTATAATGATTTTGTTAACATTGATGCAGACTTTCATCTTGATTAATAAATTGCTAGGTCCATTTATCTGCAATAGCAACTGATAGTGTAATGCCAGCATGCATTGGTTGAATAGACAGATTTGATCAGCCGTGCATTCATTAACCAATAAGAGTCACCCTGAAGATGGATAGATTTCATTTCTACTCCTGTTTTATAGCAAGAAAATATGATATCTCTGTCATTTAAAGCATCAGTTCCTCTTTTGAAAGATATTTCTTGTCATGTTTTGTAACTGCTTGTCATTACATGTATTTATTTATTTATTTAAAGTTGAATTACATTATAACCAGGGAGGAATTGATGCATTCAGTTCATGTAATAGTTAGTTTGGGTCAATAAACTATCCTAAAAGGTGATACCTCCCCCATTTTTAGGATATTTCCCCAAAATTTTATGTTTTTAGACTCATCAGTTTTGTAGTTATAAAACTTATTTATTTAATGAATGTTGATTTTTAAGTTATTTTATATCAGGGACTCTATATAATATATGTATATAATATAGAATCCCTGTTTATACTTTAGAGAAATGTAAGTGTGCACTTTAATGTTAGTTTCTCAAAATGATGGCATAACCCACATTATGCCAAACCTTTTCTTTTAGTAATAAAGTTTCATCATTGTACATGGGGTCAAGAATGGAAGTTATTGTAGACTTCCAATGGCAGCTGCTCCTAGAGAATAATGATGGAGGAATATATTGATTTATAGGCATCTCTTTCAAGATCGAGTGATTTCAGCCCCAAAGGTCAGGAGTCAATTCTGCAAGGGCTTGTTGACCAACAACTATAGATGTGCTGGTTTTATCCACAAATTGATTTATGGATTATAAATTTGTCATATTCTTATTAAGTGATGAAAATCTAACTTTGTGGTTTCATTTATTTTGAAAATCTAAACTTATCAACTTCACACTCAGTGATAAAGAAGCTAGCCTGGAGCTTTCATTCATGTGCTACGGACTTTGTCAGGATTTGACGAAAGCTTAAGTATAGCTTTTTTAACATTGTCTGTAAATTTGAAAAGTTATAACAATATTCTTTTCATTATCTCTCTGGTTATCATAAATTTAATTACTTGATAAGATGTGTTGAAGACAGCTTATTTTTATAGGATGCACCATTGTAATCATTTAAGTAAATCATAAATAATTTAAACAGATTTCAACGATGTGGTCTTCCAAGCAAAATAAATGGGCATTGAGGTTGTTTCACAGTACCATATGTGTTTTTTATGAAATCAGAAACCAATCTAAATGTTGTTGTTGTTTTAATTTATTTGGTCTCATTGTCATAGTACTATAAAGCATTTTTAGCAGGAAAATTATGAGACTGTAACTTATTTTCATTACATGCGAAATGCAAAAGAGGGGAACTATATTGATTCAGATTTTTAAAGTATCTTTATATTTTGGGATTTTGCATATGTTTGTCTGTCTATAGACATGTATACCTCAGGGCCATGGATTTTTTTTTATACCTTTATATGGACAGATTTCCTTCTTTTTAAGAGAACAAAAATATGTAATGTGTTTGTTTTTAAAACGAGCAAAAAGCAGATATCTTAAAGTTCTGTTTTAGCTCTCAATGAAAGTTTTCTTACTTTCTAATGATTGTTAAAGAAATTTGTATCAAATAAAAATTTTTTTTTAAAAATGTGTTACATTGTAATTCAGAGGTCACTTTCCATCCATCAATTAAACACAGACACACATATACACACATGCACTCACGATTTCAACTTCTGGTCACAAACTGCTTTATTCATATGTAGAAATCAATTTATTTTTATTTATTTATTGTTATTATTATTATTAATGTTTTAGCTCACCTGAGCACTAAGTCTTGTGCTCAGGATGAGCTTTTGTGACCGGCTTTTGTAGTTGTGCATCGTCCGTCGTCAACAGTTGCTTGTGAACACTCTAGAGGACACAGTTTTACCCCAATCTTCATTAAATTTGGTCAGGATGTTTGTCTACATGATATCTTGGTTGAGTTTGAAATTGGGTCACATGGGTCAAAAACTATGTCACCAGGTCAAATCTTAGAAAAAAAACCTGTCAACACATTAGAAGCCACATTTTTGGCTCAACCTTAATGGAACTTTGTCAGAATGTTTGTCTACATGATATCTCAAATGAGTTCGAAATTAGGCCACATGGGTTCAAAAACTAGGTCACTAGGTATAATCTTTGAAAACTTTGGAAAAACCTTCCTTTTTGGCCCAACCTTGAAAATGGTACTTGGGTCAAAAAGTAGGAGGCAAATCTATGTAAAACCTTGTGACCACTCTAGAAGCCACATTTTTGGCCTAACCTTCATGTAACTTTGTCAGAATATTTGTCTTCATTAAATCTTGGAGGAGTTCAAACTGGGTCATGTTGGGTCAAGGTTTTGAACAATTACATTTTTGGTTCAGTCTTTATGGAATTTAGTCAGAATGTTTTTTCTACTTGAAATCAAAGGTGTCTGGCCAGACCCCTGTGCTTGAAATCTTGGATGAGTTCAAAACTGAGTCACATGGGGTCAAAAAGTAGATCACCAGGTCAAACCATAGTCTTTTTCTTCCAAGTTAGGTGGATGTTACTATATGATTGTGATACTGTCCCAGCGACGGTAAACCTAAAAATAACTAAAAAATAAAAAAATAAAAATAGTATGTACAGTGTTGTCTCATTGCGCTTTAAAAAAGTTCCATTCAAAATGTGCTGAGTGCCAAACCAGATTCATGCAATAGTTTGGTTATGATGCGCCATGGAGGTCGATCCTGTGCCCTCTGTTCATCCGCTTAGTCATCAGAGAATCATCGCTTAATATTATTGAATGATACCTTTACACTCCTAATATGTGTTAGATTATCTTATCAAATACTCAAAAAAAGGGGGGGGGATCGAACGATCACCAAACCCTCTCATTTCTTTGTGCACGAGTCGTGCGTCATTAGAGCTTTCGGAATGTGTGTGGGAGAGAGTGATGATGTCGAATCGATCGAACTTTCTTCTGTCCAATCTAATCATTGAATGGCGCATGCGTAATCAAAATTTGGACGCACTCTGCCGTCCGCCAAATATATTTACTTTACTACATTTTTTATAAAGTTATGATGAATACATATGTAGCTTCATACATATTGATTGTACGTCAAACATTTAGATGTCATGATGTTTCGTATACCATTACACTGGCTGCTTATTTAATGTGTGGGTTAAGATCCCAGGAGTTGGCTAACATAACATAAATTATCTAAATTTTAATTTGAAAATCTATCATTAAACCGAACGAGTACGAGGGGTGTTCACAAAGTTCGCGGAAAAGTGCTCACATTTCTTTATTACACGAACGTTATATCTGAAAATTCTGACTAGTAAAACTACAAAATTTGCATGCACGCCGTACAGTTGTAGGGTAATCTAGCCTGTTCAGAAAACCCTCTTATTTTCATTGATCAGGCCGTTATTACTAATGGTGATTTCCTTTAAAGTAAAGCTTGAATTTCACCAGCGGTATGTTAGCGCTACCTAATACTAAAATTTGATAGAAACTCATTCCACCATACCCGTTATACAAAATATTCGAGTACATTCAAGGTGACATTAATTACATGTATTACCTAATTAAATTACTAACAAAGATTGTTAAGAAATAAAATATATGGGTAGTTTTATCAGAGATACGAGGATGATGGAAAGTAGGGTTGGTGAAATTCCGTAAGAAGACTTTATTACATCGACCACAAAACCTTCAAGAACTTCCCAGGAATTCGGGCTAACTGGTTCAGATGGCACAGACTACCACAAAATTCCTTGAATAATCCACCTGATATTGTCTGCGTTACGGAAACATAAAAGGTTGTTAGCCAATTTGAACAAACATAATAACGAAAAGTATGTTCGTTATGTTTTTTATACGCCCATCTTAAGATGGGGCGTATTATGTGAACACTCACGGCGGGCGGGCGGGCGTGGAACATTTTTTGTCCGGGCTCTAACTTCAATACCGTTTGCCCAATCCTTTTCAAACTTTCCACACATGTGCATGGCCATAATATCTCGGATGAGTTCAATATCCAGCATTATCGCGTGAATGACTTAGAAGTTATGGCCCTTGACGTACACAAAATACTTGAAATTGTGATTGTCCGGGCTCTAACTTCAATACCATTAGTCCAATCCTTTTCAAACTTTTCACACATGTGCATGGCCATAATATCGCGGATGAGTTCGATATCCAGCATTATCGCGTGAATGACTTAGAAGTTATGGCCCTTGACGTACACAAAATACTTGAAATTGTGATTGTCCAGGCTCTAACTTCAATACCGTTAGCCCAATCCTTTTCAAACTTTTCACACATGTGCATAGCCATAATATCACAGATGAGTTCGATATCCAGCATTATTACGTGAAAGACTTAAAAGTTATGGCCCTTGACGTACACAAAATACTTGAAATTGTGATTGTCTGGGCTCTAATTTCAATACCGTTAGACCAATCCTTTTCAAACTTTCCACACATGTGCATAGCCATAAAATCGCGGATGAGTTCGATATTCAGCATTATTACGTGAATGACTTAGAAGTTATGGCCCTTGATGTACACAAAATACTTGATATTGTGATTGTCTGGGCTCTAACTTCAATATTGTTTGCCCAATCCTCTTCAAACTTTCCACACATGTGCATTGCCATAATATCTTGGCTGAGTTCGATATCCAGCATTATCATGTGAATGGCTTTGAAGTTATGGCCGTTGATGTACACAACATACTTGAAAATTTGCTTGTCCCTAGTCCTTAGACCCTATGAGGTGTTGTCAGATCTTGCAGTTAATTAATGGAAATGTATCAACAGTTTTTTATGATTAACATTCATTAACTAATGGGATAATGGAATTATTTTGCTTATTTAGGGACAGAAGCTTGTTTCTCTGAGCTATTTCTGAGAGTCCCCATACTATGATGGGCGTATTTTGTGGCAGTCCTGACCCTTGTTAAGGCATAAAAAGCCAGGCCTTCCATCATGAAATAAAGACGCGTATTGCTATCCAAATCTTGATCCAATCAGGTACACAAGGTATGTTCATGTTAATTTCTCATTTAATATATATAGAAGTAAATGTTATCTGACACACAGAAGAAAGAGAAAGCGCAGGCCTCAGAGATGATCGATATACTAATTCCTCCAACGCAATTTTTAAAAGATATTTCTTGTTTTACTTGATGCCAATGTTTTAATTCTATTAAATATGAGAAATGTGCATTCAAACAGGTTCTTTATACATACACTTATAACATGGTGATAGTGACCCTGATTCACTGACCCAAATTAATCCAATTGACCCTACTTTAATATAATCGTATTTCGGTTACTTTCAAACTGTTTCGGTAGACTGATACTCTTTGATGAAGGAGTAAAATTAATTAAGCGCGCAAATACGCGGGAGTTTGAACACTTTCTATGCAAACATGGATCAATCAGAATTTGATGCTGACAACACAAAAAACTGTTTAATAGAATCAGATGTTCCCTCTTTAACAAAGACAGAGCCATGCTGGTTAGGGATAGACGAAGCAGGGCGCGGTCCGGTCCTTGGTAATGGGATAAACTTCGATTTTTGTTACGTTGATGTTTTTGGGGTGTTTTTAATTTCTATCTATCTATCTATATATACTGCACAAACTCCCCTTTCGGGTATTACTGGCAGGTGCGCGTCTGTGCAAGGATAAAACTGTTAAAATAACAATTTTGTTAGGGTGAGAAAATTTTCTGAAAAAAAGGTGAATATGTTAGGTTTAAGATCTGGTAAAAACATCTTTTTGTTGATTCAGGGACGGTCTACTATCTGAAACGAGAGGAGCTTTTGTTTAAATGCTAAAAGATCATTTTGTGAGACTATATTTTCTGGTAAGCTGTTCCAAAGTATCACTGTATAAGGAAAAAAGGAATATTTAAAGTAGCTAGCTGGAGTATGAATTTGCCTGTAAGATAAAGAGTGTAAGTGGCGGGATATCCTCGCTGGTCTTTCAAGATATGCAGGTAATGGGACAGCAACAAGGTTATTTACTATTTTGTAAAACATAAGAAGTCTGGTGACATCACGTCTGTACTGAAGGGTTTGCCAGTCAATTTCTACTGAGATCCGCTCCGGTTATTTTTTTCGTATTGGCCTCCGCTTGATCTCTACCCATGCCTTATATAAAAGTTTCGAGAAATTTACACCGATACTCGTACCTTGTCTCGGCCGTCCAAATCGATTGTTTTAGGATGCACACGTAAAAATCCACGCAGATATTGTAAGAAGACATTTTTCTTTCCATTTCATTCACCAGTAGTAAGGTACGACTGGACCACTGTGCAATTTTAAATGAGAATCAAAAATTGCGTTTTAAAGGCTTGGCAAATTACTCAATTAGATTAGCAGACTGTGATGTAAGTGGTTGTCATGGAGGCAATGATAACCATGCTCTTTTTGTGATTTTGTAAGCCTCAATGACCCTTAAATGATTCTCTAGGATAGGACCATTCATAGTTTAAATTCTAACACAAGGATTGCAAACACCAGTTAGCTGCTGTCAAAAAAAACCCATTCCTTTCAGGTAATGAATCCTGTCAGCAATGAAATTGTTTTTGGGCTCTCAGCTCTCCAAGTTAGGCTCTTCTGCCGTGGAGGAAATGTTTCCCATGTTTTAAAAAGAATTGCAGACAGATTTAGTATTTGGCAAAGAATTCTTTTTCGTAAAGCAACTTGATAGATTTAGATATCATATTCTTAGGTCCAATGGTATATGGAACATGCTACAGTCCCATCTCAAAGAAGCAAGACCTTCAGGATCTTGGATTTGCAGGTAATATTCATGGTTAGTCCAAACAATTGGACCTCAGAAATATTTACATTTTCCTTTCAGTGATTCAGATTGGCGTCGGCCATCGGCAATTTGCCGAAAAAAATAATAAAGGCAATTTGCCGAAAAAAATAATAAATTGCCGATTTTTTCCCATGAGGTAAGACAGATATGCCGATAAAATTCTCATTTATGGGACAAAATGGACGAGCGTTTTTTCAGGAATTATGACATCAACGCTGATTGAAAATAGTTGAGTACGAAAAATAAATACTACTTGACGTGCAGTGCGAGTCGGTTGATTTAAAGCACTTTCACATCGATTAGTCTGGTTTCCAAACTGTACAATAGCAGAGTAACCTAGCAGTGTAGAATGCAGGGAACCAGACTGAATCAAAATGGCGTCCAAGAAACGTAAACATGACGAAAGTCAAAGACCTTTATTTGCAGTTGGTGTTTCTCACCCTGAAAAAGTTGCCGAAACAGATTTGATGCAATCGGAGGATGAGTCAACCGATAATCCAAAATACAATCGCAAGTTTCCGACAGAATGACTGTCGAAGTTCAGATGGTTGAGATTTTATAAGGGAGCGAGTCAAAACGTACCCAAACCAAAACGTACCACTTTTTGAGGTCTAAACGTACCCAATTTTGAGGTCGAAACGTACCCAAGTATTTTTTCTTATTATTTACTTTTTTTTAATTTCACTATTGACAATTTCATACAATATTTTAGTCAGGTTATAATTTATGATTTTGTTTGAAAATCTATTATTATTTTTACATGAGCAACATTCTTTTTTTAAAGTCCTTTGTTGATGTTTGCTTATTTATATCGGGTCCTGGATATATCAAAATATATCAATATTCTCAAATAAATATAATTGATACTTTTAATTTTTGAATAAAATATTTTTGATTATGTATAAAACTAAATGTAAATTTTATTCAATTTAATACATGATTACCGGTAACTTTGATCTCTACAATTGTGTGTTTCAGCTTCTTTTCTTCATTAAATTATAAACACCTTTAATTGATTCAGATTACACATTATGATCAATTATTTTGTACAATTCTCTTTAAAAAATGAAATACATTAATAATGAACATTACATTAAAACATATTAATTGTATTTTAAAAACAAAATACAATCATAAACATAATTTAACTTGGGTATGTTTTGACCTATTAGTTGGGTACATTTTGACCAACAGGTGAGACACTAACCCCTGCCAGGAACAGACTCGCCCCAGAACATCAAGATATGTTGTTGAGAATTAGAATTCATTCTGCATATTATGATATGATTATGAACAATGAATTTCCTTATGAGAGGGCATTTCAGGTGTGGAAATCTCTAGTTAACAGGAAGATGTTTGCCTAGATTTGAAAGTTCTTGAAATTGTTTCAGTAAATGCTTGAGCCTTCTATTAGAGATTTCGTGTTTTTTAATTTAGTGGCCTAAGGTTTTTTCTTGGTTTAGGACAAAATGGCCCATGAAAATTTCAAGTTTTAGGACAGTTGTCTTAAAAAAAATGATTAGCAATCTGAATCACTGCCTTTTATGACTTGATACATTTCTAGAATAATTACTATATATTACTTGTCCTGGTAAGTTCACTTAAAAGTCAGATAATTACTTTATATAAAGAGAAAAGACTACATATATTATAGTTTTGAAGGGTCCCACATTTGTCAATATTCTAGCATCTGTCCATGATGATATCAGTAGAAAGTCTTGCTAAACCCGTATGTCAATGTACTTCAAGTTTGATTCCTGCAATTTAATGACAATGAAACAATAATGATTTTTTTTTCTGATTTCAAAGGCTTTATAGATAAAAACAGCTAAGTGCATATGATTTTAGCATTTTTACATTTAAAAAGCTCAGTAGTTTTAAATATGTTTGGATGCTGACAAAAGTATTTAGGAATATATCTTTGCCTAATGTCTGTAAATAGATTACACTCAAAGAGAAAATGATACTTGTCTTCTGTAAGTCTACAGGAATTTCAGGAAGGACATGTTCGTTCTTCATATACAGTATTATTCCAGTTCTGCTTTTGATATTTAATCTATGAATTATAATGATAGTCTAATTTTGCAAAGTGTGTTTCTGTATTTTTCGATATAACACATTTTTAATAAAACTGAAAATCAAAATCAGATAGTTTCCAAATCTGAATCACTTATTTTCGAATTTAGGTTTTGAACAAAAGTATTTTTTTAATAGTCTCAGTTAAGTTTTAAAGTGGACATAAAATTGAAATAATATCCCACACCTTGATTGACCAATACATCATGAAAACCTGGAGAGCTTAATACTGCTTTTATCTGTTTTGTCCACTTGTTTTTCATTGGATATTTATCTAAATCGTCATGTACAACAGCCATGAAACAACTTAATGTGAAATGTAGGCCTGTTTGCACACGTTATTTAAACTACATAATCATAACAACATATTTCTCATGTGTAATGAATTAATTGTCACCATCCAGATTCCAAGACATTGACAGAGGAGCAGAGGGACTCCATATTTGAACAGCTGAACGGTGTGCCAGAATTGATAGGCTGGATGGTAGAGATCCTGTCCCCGACCTACATCTCAAACAGTATGCTGCGCAGGTTGGCTCGCCCCCTTACATGTGGCCTATTTTAGGCCATATATAAATACTCAGAAGCATTTGAAATTTTTCTCTTTGATGAAATAACAGTATTAAAGTCTTCTTTTTTTTTACCCCACTCTGAAAAGGGGGGCATATAGAGTTACCATTGTTCATTTGTCTGTCCAGCTGACATAATATCAATTTTTTTATTGATAAAAAGGACTTCTGTTTTAACAATTTGGTTTCTGGTATATTGATTAAAAGATCTATTGTAGAAAATATTTTTTCTTTTTATCTGAATAAAAAATTAGCTGTTTGGGTATAGGACTTGATAAAGATATCTTTATCTTTAGATAAAGAGGACTTGTAAAGGAATATCTTAAGATACAGGGTTTCCCTAGCACACAAAATTGCCTATTTTGACTCTCAAATTGTGCAACTGACCCTCCAATACACATATTTCCAAATTTGTCTCTTTATATAACAAGGTTCACTTGTCCCCTATTTGAAAATATCAAGTGAACACCCTGAGATGTTCCTTGAATACAGCCAAAGTTCTAAACTTTAAATTTTAAATAGCATCTATTTGCCAAGACTCATATTTAAAATGTAGGAGAGTTTTTGAAGATGTCTTTGTAGAACAGGTACAATACACAAAATCATAGTTTTTATGCTCACCGAAGGTGACGCATATAGTTGCCGCTTCGTCTGTCCGTTCGTCCGTCACACTTTCCTTGTCCGGACTATTTCTCAGGAACTAACGGCTTGAATTCAACGAAACTTTATGGGAAGCTTTATTACCAAGAGGAGATGCGCATATCCTCAGCATGACCCGGTTCCTAAATTTTTCAAAGAGTTATGGCCCATTGACTTTTCGGCCTATAGTACATATTGCATGATTCTTGTCCGGGCTATTTCTCAGGAACTAATGGCTTGAATTCAACAAAACTTTATGGGAAGCTTTATCACCAAGAGTAGATACGCATATCATCGGCGTGACCTGGTTCCTCAATTTTTCACAGAGTTATGGCCCCTTGACTTTTTGGCCTATAGTTCATGTTGCATGATTCTTGTCCGGGCTATTTCTCAGGAACTAATGGCTTGAATTCAATGAAACTTTATGGGAAGCTTTATTATAATATAAAGGTAAATAAATTGTATTTTGTATTTGATTTTTCCCTTTTTTCGAATTTGAGGACATTACCTGGATTCTATACATGATAATCATGTGCTGATCCCATTCCGGTCCTTAACATATCCTCCCATCCTTTGACCAAGGCCTTATTTGTAACAATGGCGTTCTTCGGGGAGCATCTGTCAGTTCTACTGACTTTCTTGTTTGTTTGTTTGTTTGTTTATTATGATAGAATGTGCTCTGGTAGGAGTTGAAACATATTCTGGGGAAATAAAACATAAGCATATATATTATCAGTTATATACTTCAAATGAAAAGAAGGTCTGGCATATTACTAAGTTTAAAGCTTCTATCATATGAAACACACAGCAAAACATTCTGT
>CM037791.1:4101892-4151892 GCA_021229015.1 Solen grandis | reverse complement strand
AAAAAAAAAAATATTCAGAGGACACAATAATTGTATGTGGCATAAAAGCACAGAAGAACTAATTTCTTTATGATGTTGCGTAACTGTCTCTTTACAGTGCGGATTAATATAATTTCTTTTGATGTAAATTGCTCGTAGGTGAATTTAAATTGTGGATGTGCAGATTTCGGCCATTTAGTGGTGTTACAATGATCCATATAGAAAGCTTAAATTCCGATACAAATCTGTGTAACTTACTAATAATCACATCAGCTATCGACCTCAGATACCTCCAGTGGTTACTGGATGCACTATAGAATGGCCGATACATGTATATCTGCTGTCCGAAATTATGTAGCAGCAACATAGAGACTGTGCCGTGGATCGGTTATATAAGATACTGATAGTGCTGGGAGAACAGTATTGTCGCATTTATTTTGTTTATCAAAGTAAATTTAATAAATTGTGTTCAAATTTTCAAGTAATTGACAAAAAAAGTTTTAAAGTTTGCGTTTCCAGGGTCATTAAAAAGAATGAAAGACGAACACACCATTTGTTTCAACGGACTGTTAACAATTAGCACATCGTCACTGTTACTCTTCCTATTTCTATAGCCTACAGTTTATAAGATTTATAGTAAATATGTATATCTAAATCAAAAGAAAACAAACTAAAAGAACAATCGTTCATTATTTTAATATAAGTTTGGTATCTTGCAAAAACTAAGTTATCCTGCATATCTGCAGCTCGTCAAACCCGCACAACTTAAGTGCCTTCAGCGCTTGATTTGTCCTTTGTGCTGTTAACCTTGCTCGCGAATAGTTTATACTATAACTGTTGTAAGATTTACGTGTTTTTTTTTATTCATTCAAGATGCATTTTCAATCATATCAGCTGTTTCCTTAGATACACATTCTGACTACTGACTACAAAAGACGCCATATTTTGTACTGTTTTTAAACAGGTGCTTTGGCGACATTTAATTAAGGAAAATGACGAACATAAAGTGTATCTTCATTTTAGAAAGAGCACCGATATTGACTACCCGCCATACAACACTTGATTTATATTAAAACAAGAGTACCGATATTGACTACCCGCCATACAACACTTGATTTATATTAAAACAAGAGTACCGATATTGACTACCCGCCATACAACACTTGATTTATATTAAAACAGGAGCACCGATATTGACTACCCGCCATACAACACTTGATTGATATTAAAACAAGAGCACCGATATTGACTACCCGGCATACAACACTTATTTTATATCAAAACAAGAGCACCGATATTGACTACCCGCCATACAACACTTGATTTATATCAAAGCAAGAGTACCGATATTGACTACTCGCCATACAACACTTGATTTATATTGAAACAAGAGTACCGATATTGTCTACCTGCCATACAACACTTGATTTATATTGAAACAAGAGTACCGATATTGTCTACCTGCCATACAACACTTGATTTATATTGAAACAAGAGTACCGATATTGTCTACCTGCCATACAACACTTGATTTATATTGAAACAAGAGTACCGATATTGTCTACCTGCCATACAACACTTGATTTATATTAAAACAAGAGTACCGATATTGACTACCCACCACACAACACTTGATTTATATTAAAACAAGAGTACCGATATTGACTACCTGCCATACAACACTTGATTTATATTAAAACAAGAGTACCGATATTGACTACCTGCCATACAACACTTGATTTATATTAAAACAGGATTGGTATTAAATTTTAAACAAATACACATGATTCTGTCTACAGAGTCCTAGTTTGAAATAATGATGAAGAGTATTGACCTCAAAACTATATTGCTACCCTAATTCCTAATGCAAAGCCTCATATGAAGACAAGTGTTACTGTTTGAACCAACATTTTCCTGTAGTGTTAGATGAGATATGTTCACAAGGTTCTGCTTACATAACTCAATGTAAAATTACATGTATAACAAAGTGCCAATATTCGCGAGCGTTTACCCAGCCTTCATGCACAACAATATTATTATAAATGAAGATATTGTGGGAAAGTTTAAATCAAATCCTCCTTGTAAAATGAGAGAATTTGAAACACAAGGTATTGCTCATTTGTTACATGCATGAGTAAACACATATGAGTCTAATGTACAATTTAAGAGAAGAATTGAACTGTAAATTTATATAAATGTATTTCAGTAAAAGTCTTAACATTTTTGTTACAATATTAATGGTATTATTTGAATCCTAGATACCACAAAATGGACAAGACATGGGGTCTCGGAAAAATATGGAGGAGGCTTATCAGAATCAGGTTTGTAACTAGGGTCTTTATGAACGGAATAAGAAGTACGAAAATGGACTCGTTCTGGAGTTGTCTGAAACATCCCCTTGTTACTTTCCCTCCTCTTACTTTAACAACAACACTGCATGTAAATTCAGATCGGAAACGTGTTTATCTGTTTTATGCAACTAAGAAAATAAAAAAAACTAGTAGAAGTTAAAAACTGAGTAAGGAATGTAATAATCAGCACGAGAGGAGAGAGAGAGACTAAACTAAAAGAACAATCGTTCATTATTTTAATATAAGTTTGGTATCTTGCAAAAACTAAGTTATCCTGCATATCTGCAGCTCGTCAAACCCGCACAACTTAAGTGCCTTCAGCGCTTGATTTGTCCTTTGTGCTGTTAACCTTGCTCGTCAAATGAGAGAATTTGAAACACAAGGTATTGCTCATTTGTTACATGCATGAGTAAACACATATGAGTCTAATGTACAATTTAAGAGAAGAAATGAACTGTAAATTTATATAAATGTATTTCAGTAAAGGTCTTAACATTTTTGTTACAATATTAATGGTATTATTTGAATCCTAGATACCACAAAATGGACAAGACATGGGGTCTCGGAAAATTATGGAGGAGGCTTATCAGAATCAGGTTTGTAACTAGGGTCTTTATGGACGGAATAAGAAGTACAAAAATGGACTCGTTCTGGAGTTGTCTGAAACATCCCCTTGTCACTTTTCCCTCCTCTTACTTTAACAACAACACTGCATGTAAATTCAGATCGGAAACGTGTTTATCTGTTTTATGCAACTAAGAAAATAAAAAACTAGTAGAAGTTAAAAACTGAGTAAGGAATGTAATAATCAGCACGAGAGAGAGGAGATTGACTATGAACAAGTGTTCATTTTTATAATTTCACAATCAAAGTTAATTTATCGCTGATACTTTTCTTTTAACCGAAGATTTCTCTACCCAAAATCATGGAAAGAAAATGCTTTTGAATCTTCATTTGTAACTACGTTCTTTATCGTACGGAATAAAACGTACAAATAATGGAAATCGTATGGAGTGTTGAAATTCCATGAACTATTCCTATCGCTATTTCGAACAATATCAGCATGTAACAGATTCGAAACCGTTTTATCTGTTTCTGCCGAAATAAAACGACTAGATTCGATATAGGCAACTCGAATATCGAGCACGGGGGGAGAATTTGAGTTATTGTTGAGATTCAGAAATTCAAAAATTTAATATAGCCGAATACCGAGCTAAGTTCCAATACCTAGCCTATTGAGCTGGTGGCGAATTTCGAGACAGCTCTGAGATCGAAATACAAAATCTTACTTCAACGGGATATTGGGCTAGGTTTCAATCCCGAGGCAAGTCGGACATCGTAATTCATCATATAAGAAATGCGATTATCGTGCTGGCGGTGAATTTCGAGCCAGCTATGAGATAGAAATTCAAAAACTTAATAGAGCCGAATATCGAGCAGGGTTCCAATACCGAGTCAGTCGGACATCGTTATTCGCAATATATAAAATGCGAATATTGTGCTGGCGACGAATTTCGAGCCAGCTGTGAGATCGAAATTCTAAAACTTAAAACAGCCGAATATCGAGCTAGAATAAGTTGGACATCGTTTTTCAACATATAAAAAATGCAAATATAGAGCTGGCGGCGAATTTCGGGCCAGGTCTGAGATAAAAAATCAAAAGCTTACTGATTTTGATGTAACTTCAAATATTAATAAGTACCAATTCTTGTTGCCCGTATCACTGGCACACCATGACCGGCTTAATTCTAAATAAGTTACGACCCTTTGTTACGTATATTGAAAATATTTTGTCCACACGTTTTCTTAGCTACTTTTCATTTAACTTTACAACAATTATAGATACCAAGTCTTCTTGCTCATATTGTACTCAGTGAGAGAGAGAGAGAGAGAGTGTGTGTGTGTGTGTGTGTTCTCATGTGCGATTGTTAATGTTAAATAATCTTTAATGCAGGTGTCTTCAGAGATTTCTCGGAGGACTCCAAAGGTGCCCGTGAGTATCCCGACGTTACACTAATCTCTCTCTCTCTCTCTCTCTCTCTATCTCTCTCTCTTTCTTTTCTGACGCTAAAGCTTAATAGTAAATATTCTTTGTTAATATTTACACATTATTCTGTCCGTTGTATTCTACTTTTATGTTTATATGGTCTGAATAACAAGTCAAATGAAATAGCATGTAGGGGGAATAATCCTGACAGTATTGATATTAACAGTAAGGTAGTCCTACACATTTTATAATTTACGATGGATTTTGGCAATATTTGGGGTTTAAAACTTATGCACCAAAATAAAGGGAAACAGATTAGGATTGCTTTTCTACATGAGAGCCTAACTTTGTCAGACAAGTGAAATAGCGTCAGAGATCATCACATCCAAACAATCCGTTCTCTAAAACCGTCAAATAAAGACACTGTCAATAGACCATCTCGCAAGAGGGTCGGCAATTTTCGGTATAATTCGCTGATTTAAATCGGCCAATCAATGACTGATGAAATTTCTCAATATACATGTATGTTTATTTCCATTGAACAATGTGTGGTCTTATACACAAGCATGTAGATTAGGTGTTCGGGAGGTACTCGTTGATTTACGTCTCATTTTGGTTTTAAATGGTCAATAAGTTTACCTGTATGTGATACAGGGTTTAGGTGTAGGTAGATTTTAAACCGATTTCAGTTCTTTAGGTTTGTTTTTATAGGACAACAGTTTTATTTTCAGAAACAATTAGGAAATAAATGTACAAAGTGTTTCGCAATTTAAGGCATTGTGAAGACATTGAAGGACTGTCAAGCTTTAGCAAAATGGCCAACAGTTGAACTTAGTGTGAAACTGATATCACAGTCTTCATTATATATATTGTGTATCCATCAGAAAGTAAGAATGAAACGATTCACATGACTTATTTACCCATCATACACTCGATCAGCACTCACAAAATGACACATCATGATGCACACTTTTCCTAAACAAACACACTCACTACTGACATGCACTAATACACAAAACATGACAAATGACATGCACAACATAAACAACAATGCACAATATCACATGAAACATGAATTTCTGCTAATGACATCAAATAATACATAGGTAACACAATTTAAGGATTTATGCTAATATTTGTATTGTTGAATGAATGAAACGGCTTCCCGCGATATTAGGTCGGTGCATGTAACAGTAAACGTAAACACATGTCCTAATGGCATTATAGAGTGTTGTTTTTTTTTTCATTCAAATTAGGTCAAAACTCAAGGTCAACTCCATTATGCAGAAGTCCATCCATTTAAGCAGCTGTAAAAATATTAAATCAGTCCAATGAAGGGCATTTAAAATATAGCAGAATTAAAAATAGGCCAACCTGACCGGACACCCAGGGTCCGACGACGCCATACCGAATTTTAAGGATTTTTGTCGTTAAAAAATGGTCCAATAGGTGTTCTTTGTCAGACCAAAAAGGATATGCAACCTGAAACCCCGGGCCCAATTTAAGACGGTGTATCCTTAAAAGATTTATGCACACGAATTCAAAAGTTATTTTAACATTGCATTCGGCTAGAATGGTTAAATACCATTTGGTACGTCTAATGCGACCTGTCCAGAGAACAGAAGTTCGTGGCAGATTAGACACCACAGTTAATGAAGTTTTTTTTTCTCAATTTCTTAAATTTTCTTTGTAAAAGTTTCATTAAAACAGACCGTCTGTTTCATGCATATGGTAATCACAAAATCATTCAATGTAGAATACAATGTACAACATTAAAAATAATTATTTTCAGATTCCGAAAACTACACCGCGATTATTTTGTTGTCGTACAGACGCAGTGGCTCATCCGTTGCGGGCGAACTTCTGGATCAGGACCCCCGTTCAATGTATTGGTTCGAAGCAATTTATTCCTATGACAGAAATTTTAAAGGACCAAAAAAAGTCGACATTACATTTGCCAATGGAACTCGGTATGTACTTCATAAAGAATGTTTATTTGCTTATTTGAGTTTTATGTCCCAGCGGCTGTATTGCAGTCATATGGGAAAAAAGTTACCTACTAACAGATAAGATTTTGTCACACTGCAGCAATACGTTGTTGACGTTTGGCTTGATAAAACGCCCAGTCACATATCCTGATACCACGTCAACCACCCCAGAACTACCCTACATTTATGCCGAGGGTTACTAGTACCATATTTACACGACTACGGTATGGCACACTCTGTATTTGAACCATCATCCTATCGCTGATGTTGTAAAGTCCCTGTCACAGTTGAGGTTATTTTTACTGCCCACTTTTATTTCAGATATCAGGAGTATATTTTAGCAAGTTGAAAATAATTATTTATATAGATAAACTAGAAAATATGAGGAGAGTAAACAACATTCATGCAGCCCGTTATATTACATTAACACCTTTTATTAAAAACAGTATGTTATTTCATTCGCGATCATTGAAGTTTAAAAGTTTTATTCGTCTTTGATACTTATCATGCTATATAATGACAATAAAATATATCAATTTAAAAAAGTCCTTTAGAATCGATTGTTTCTGATAATATAAAGAGGATCTCTGAATTAAGGTAAGATTAAACTATAATGTAAAGTCGTATACTCGTTTCTTAAAATCAACACAGGCATGGTTGTAAATCTTCGTTTCACTTCATAGTTGAAATAAAAATAAATAAATACATGAATGCTATGCCTGGAAAAATCCATACATACATTCTAACTACCCATGCACCTACATTTGTAACTATGCATTCATACAGTTTCCATTAAGTAACTGTCCTTTTTTTACCCAATCATACACAGTATATCTATCCATCCTCATTCATAGGTTCCCATGTAGTAACTGTCCCTTTTCACCCAATAATACACCAGTATATCTATCCATCCTCATTCATACAGTTTCCAAGTAGTAACTGACCTTTTTATGCTCACCGAAGGTGACGCATATAGTCGCCGCTTAGTCCGTCCTTCCGTCCGTCCGTTCGTCCGTCTCACTTTCCTTGTCCGGACTATATCTCAGGAACTAACGGCTTGAATTCAACGAAACTTTATGGGAAGCTTTATTACCAAGAGGAGATGCGCATATCGTCAGCATGACCCGGTTCCTAAATTTTTCAAAGAATTATGGCCCATTGACTTTTCGGCCTATAGTACATATTGCATGATTCTTGTCCGGGCTATTTCTCAGGAACTAATGGCTTGAATTCAATGAAACTTTATGGGAAGCTTTATTACCAAGAGGAGATGCGCATATGTCAGCATGACCCGATTCCTAAATTTTTCAAGGAGTTAAGGCCCCTTGACTTTTTGGCCTATAGTACATATTGCATGATTCTTGTCCGGGCTATTTCTCAGGAACTAATGGCTTGAATTCAACAAAACTTTATGGGAAGCTTTATCACCAAGAGTAGATACGCATATCGTCGGCATGACCTGGTTCCTCAATTTATTTACAGAGTTATGGCCCCTTGACTTTTTGGCCTATAGTTCATGTTGCATGATTCTTGTCCGGGCTATTTCTCAGGAACTAATGGCTTGAATTCAATGAAACTTTATGGGAAGCTTTATTACCAAGAGGAGATGCGCATATCGTCAGCATGACCCGATTCCTAAATTTTCCAAGGAGTTAAGGCCCCTTGACTTTTTGGCCTATAGTACATATTGCATGATTCTTGTCCAGGCTATTTCTCAGGAACTAATGGCTTGAATTCAACAAAACTTCATGGGAAGCTTTATCACCAAGAGTAGATACGCATATCGTTGACGTGACCTGGTTCCTCAATTTTTAAGAGAGTTATGGCCCCTACTACCATGTTGTTGACTGATATTCATGTCATTTGCCTAATTTAACAGGAGATATCATTTAAACAAAACCCCACAAAATTCAATATGCTAATAATGTCAATCATAATCATGTCAGATAATTGTTGTTTAGGCCATTATACACTATTTCAAATATCCAGTCATATGTCAAGAGTGTTGGTTAACCTCTTTGATATGAGCACACATTGAAATGTATGACTTAATTTTCAGTAGTATAAAAACTTAAAAAAATAGTAAACTGTTACTTAGTCTCCAAATTATAGTTGGTAAAACATCTCATCTGATGAGGAGAATAGATATGATTTAGGAATGGGGATTTCAACAGCTTTGAGCTGAAAGGTCCTAAGTAAAATTTTGAGGGTGGGGCCTGACCCCTGTGTGATCTTGGGGGACACCAAAGTATTTACCATTTTATCTTCTGTCTCATCAAAAGGAACAAGAATATAATATGGTTTACTGTTTAGAGAGTGAAGAGCTTTTTTTTACCTTTTTTTATGCTCACTGAAGGTGACGCATATAGTTGCCGCTTTGTCCGTCCGTTCGTTCGTTCGTCACACTTTCCTTGTCCGGACTATTTCTCAGGAACTAACGGCTTGATTTCAACAAAACTTTTTATGTGAAGCTTTGTTACCAAGAGGAGATGCGCATTACCTGGATTCTATACATGATATGCATGTGCTGATCCCATTCCGGTCTTTAACATATCCTCCCACCCATTGACCAAGGCCTTATTTGTAACAATGACGTTCTTCGGGGAGCATCTGTCAGTTCTACTGACTTTCTTGTTTACCAATCATACAACAATATATCTATCCATCCTCATTCATACAGTTTCCATGTAGTAACTGTCCCTTTTTACAAATCATACAACAATATATCTATCCATCCTCATTCATACAGTTTCCATGTAGTAACTGTCCTTTTTCACCCAATCATTCAACAATATATCTATCCATCCTCATTCTTACAGTTTCCGTGTAGTAACTGTCCTTTTTTACCAATCATTCAACAATATATCTATCCATCCTCATTCATACAGTTTCCGTGTAGTAACTGTCCTTTTTTACCAAGTAATCCTTTTTATCATTCAACATATATTATTCATCCTTTACATTTCCAATAGTAATGTCCTTTTTAAAATATCTATCCATCCTCATTCATACAGTTTCAATGTAGTAACTGTCATTTTTTACCAATCATACACCAGTATATCTATCCATCCTCATTCTTACAGTTTCCATGTAGTAACTGTCCTTTTTCACCCAATCATACAACAATATATCTATTCATCCTCAATTATACAGTTACCATGTAGTAACTGTCCTTTTTACCAATCATACAACAATATATCTATCCATCCTCATTCATACAGTTTCCATGTAGTAACTGATCTTTTTCCAATCATACAACAATATATCTATCCATCCTCATTCATACAGTTTCCATGTAGTAACTGTCCTTTTTCCAATCATACAACAATATATCTATCCATCCTCATTCATACAGTTCTATGCAGTAACTGTCCTTTTTCACCCAATCATTTAACAATATATCTATCCATCCTCATTCTTACAGTTCCATGTAGTAACTGTCCTTTTTCACGCAATCATTCAACAATATATCTATTCATCCTCATTCATACAGTTTCCATGTAGTAAATGTCCTTTTTCCAATCAAACAACAATATATCTATCCATCCTCATTCATACAGTTTCCATGT
Organism: Solen grandis; assembly: GCA_021229015.1. Classification (NCBI taxonomy): domain Eukaryota; kingdom Metazoa; phylum Mollusca; class Bivalvia; order Adapedonta; family Solenidae; genus Solen; species Solen grandis. The sequence continues at coordinate 4,142,018 of CM037791.1, read as the reverse complement.
AGTAACGGTCCTTTTTGTAACAATCATACACCGGTATATCTATCCATCCTCATTCTTACAGTTTCAATGTAGTAACGGTTTTTTTTTTGTAACAATCATACAATATATCTATCCATCCTCCTTCATACAGTTTCCGAGTAGTAACTGTCCTTTTTTACCAATCAATCAATAAAATATCTATCCATCATCATTTTCAGTTTCCAAGTAGTAACTGATCTTTTTCCAATCATACAACAATATATCTATCATACAGTTTCAGTTCCAAAAACTGTCTTTTTTCCAATCATTAGTACTGTCCTTTTTTACCAATCATACACCATATATTATCCATCCTCATTCTTAAGTTTCCAAGTAGTAACTGTCCTTTTTTAAACAATATATCTATCCATCCTCATTCATACAGTTTCCATGTAGTAACGGTCCTTTTTGTAACAATCATACAATATATCTATCCATCCTCCTTCATACAGTTTCAATGTAGTAACGGTCCTTTTTGTAACAATTATTTATACAGTTTCAATGTAGTAACGGTCCTTTTTGTAACAATCATACACCGGTATATCTATCCATCCTCATTCTTACAGTTTCAATGTAGTAACGGTTTTTTTTTGTAACAATCATACAATATATCTATCCATCCTCCTTCATACAGTTTCCGTGTAGTAACTGTCCTTTTTTACCAATCATACACCAGTATATCTATCCATCCTCATTCTTACAGTTTCCAAGTAGTAACTGTCCTTTTTTACCAATCATACACCAGTATATCTATCCATCCTCATTCTTACAGTTTCCAAGTAGTAACTGTCCTTTTTTACCAATCATACAACAATATATCTATCCATCCTCATTCTTACAGTTTCCATGTAGTAACTGTCTTTTTTACCCAATCATACATCCGTTTATCTATCTGTCCTCATACACACAGTTTCCATGTAGTAGCTGTCTTTTTTTTCCCACTCATATTACAATATGTCTATCCATCCTCATCCAAACACTTATCTACACCCATCCAGCCATTTATCCAACAATCCATATTTATATCCTGCTCCCACACACTCGTCCAGTCATACATCCTTCTAAACACCCATTAAAAAGACTATTTTTCATACATTATATACGCCCATCTATCCATCTAAACATTCATTCGCACACACACACACACACACACACACACACACACACATATATATATATATATATATATATATATATATATATATATATATATATATATATATATATGTGTGTGTGTGTGTGTGTGTGTGTGTTATACATGTATATATATATTCATTTAAACACCCAACACATTACACTTTCTTTAGTTCCACCCATCAAAATGGTGATAATTGCATGTGTACTAAATCAATAAAGTTAATAACATGACAAATAAATTCGAAAAGAATACTATTGACGCAAGCGTCATGGAAATAGGGTCGAAGAACTGAATCTTCGTAGACCTTTCTAGAATCAAGGGGAAATAATGCAATATCCATTACGCTGCTATATTCGTGCTTGTACTTGTTTCTTCACTGCATGTTAAAACGCCTGCATTTTGAGATTGCCCCTGTAAATGACGTCAGCACCTATTGGTTTTCATACTGGCTGCTGAAGGTAATTTCGGCATCATTTTAAATATTTTATCAATAGGACTTAAACGAAGATTAATATTTCTTGTAGGTAACTGGTAATGCAAAAAAATGTTTTAATAATAACTTGGTGTAATCTGTTTTTCAACCTATGTTCCCATAGTCAAATGATGTTATTATTATTAGGAGAAAAAGTACGAAAGCGGCAAGTAAGTGTATATTTGATTTTGTGTAAGTACAATATGAATATACGTCACGGTGCATGACCTTCTGTAGAAGTCGCTGTATCTGCAGTCTGTCTGCGCGATGGACAAAGGGCCGAAAAATCGACCAGATATCAATTAACACAGTTGAGATGCTCAAAATTAAGTATCACATGGTACATGCCTTTGTCCTTTTTACAGGATTAAGCGAGTTATTGCTTTGGTTATGTCACTAAAATGATTATCGCACGTATGGCTTAAAAGGCCCATTTTATTTCATAATGATTCAATTATCATAAAAAAGAAAATGTAACATTGACATATGGTAGACTAGCACAATGGTTCATAATGTGCAAATATCTGCTGTAAAATAACAGTTAAACGAATTGAAAATGTTGATCAAATTACGCAATTAAATATTTTGGATGGATTTCAAAAATGCTCATTGTTTACATTTTGCATTGGCGAGTATTCCTGAAGACAATCTGTAATCAGAAACAAAACCGTCGTCGAGTCATAATTTGTTTATCTGCTACGTTATCAATTAATGCACACGTGGAGACATGCAGAATGTCTATACAAAATTGACCTTTACGTATATTCTTCGAGAAAATACCGGTAAATTTGCTAAAATTTGCATAAAATTCTTGATAACCCCCTGCTTAACTAAATCTTAAATATCGGAGAACATGGTGAAATCTGTCATTATCAAATAGACAATTTCAAGAAAGGAAGAGAGATATGTCTGTATTTAATTTTTTTCCTTTACAAAATCACATGTAAAGACAGACACGGAAAGCTGAATAACGCTGATCAGCAATTTAATACCACATCAGGAACCGGACGTCTCTTGCCGTCCCAGGAATAACAGCAAAATAAAAAGTCTCAAAGCCATGAATATGTCTCGTTTAAAGGCATATCTTACAGTAACAGTTTTATTAATATATCAGTGTAACCATGCCACGTGGTAAATGACGTCATTTTAAGCTAACGCGAAAAGCATATTTTGCATCCATTCAGAGGGGAAATACTGATGTTAGTATCCTATTTCGTTGTCAATCTTAATGCTTTATAGCGCATGTGAAGCGGAAAAGTGTACCTTACACATATGTCATGGTGATTATTATTTTGTCAGATGTACAGATTTTCTTAACATTCGGGAAAACCATTTGTTTGCTAACACGTGCAGCACATTACTAATTTCTTCCCAAATGTTTGGAAATACTGTTCATCTGACAAAGAACCATTAGGGTTTTTGTGTAGTGCACAATTTTCACTTCGCATACACTATATCCCATTTAAATTTGGAGAAAAAATAAATTGCTTACAGCAGTTATCTTTTTCGAATCGAGGCAAATAATGCTGCTTGTGATATTTTAAGATGACGTCATATATAACGTGGTATGGCCACACAGTATTTACACGAAGAAGGAAGGTAAAAAGAAGTGAAGAGATTTTTTTTTAACTTTGCATGATTATACAGAATCACACTAGAAACAGATTTATGGGTAAAAAGTTTGGGTCAACATTCTACTTTTTTAGTTATCTGCCCTTGAAGATGAGATTGTTATTCTCTTCTGTCATTTTCAAGGGCAGATAACTCAAAACCAAGCCTATCGATACCTTATTTTTATTTCACTCCATTTTTTTTACTTCATTTTCAGTTACTATGCAAAATATAAAAGAATTATATCCAATAGAATTTTCACTATAGTTTCAGCAAGTAAACATACTGCATTTTTTAAACCTGTTTATTCGGGTATGCGACAATAGTATAAAACCTGTTCCATTTAATTCCTAAAACGATTACACAGTGACAGTGACTAAGGTTACAAACATTGAGTTGAAATCAAATGGGGTTTACTGATGTGATGTTTGAATGGATGTTTACTCGTATATATGTAGGTAAGTGTTTGGATGGATGAACACATATATGGATATGTGTATGGATAGATTTACACATATATGGCTAATAGTTTGGATGGATGAACACATATATGGATATGTGTTTGGATGGATGAACACATATATGGATATGTTTTTGGATGGAGAAATACATATATGGATATGTGTTCGGATGGATGTATACATATATGGATGAGTGTTTGGATGGATGACCACATCTACGGATATGTGTTTGGATGGATGAACACATATATGGATATGTGTTTGGATGGATGAATACATATATGGATGAGTGTTTGGATGTATGTATACATGTACACATTTCCGACATTTTCAGATAAGCATTCTTATTTTCGTGCTCAAGACGGTATATTTCATATTTTCAGGATAATGAAAGATTCTGTAAATGTATCAACCGTGCATAGAGAGATTCTCCACAATTTACTTGCGTGTAAGTTATACAATGTGCCCCGGACACTGCTTTTAAGTAGGCACCTCACAAACTTTGGAAAACAGTTGATTCCATTTAGTAAATGTGTTCATAAAAGAGGCAATGACACATTTAACAGATGCTTAAATTCACTGTTGACACGCTGCCATGAATCAGCATTTAGAACCATAAAAACAATTAAGATGTCGATGGACAGAATTAAGGAGATTCTGACCGATTTCTCTAGAAGTAGAGTAATCCATCTCATTCGAGACCCAAGAGCCATTATGAACGCTAAAAACCGTCGGAAGAAGCGAGAACAGAGTAAACTTATAGAGGAGACTCGTCAACTTTGTCAGACTTGTTGGAGCAACACACAGTCAATAGAAAAGCTGCAACATCAGTTTCCAAACCGTGTATTTACTTTGTACTATGAGTCACTGGTCAGAGACCCTATTAGAACAGCTGAAAGGCTATACGAATTTCTTGGCATGCCGTATACAGATGCCGTCAAGGAGTTTGCATATGAAACTTTTTCAGGAAACAACATGACAAGCTGTTTTGTGTGTAATAAGAAATTTCAGCTTGGCCAAGAATCTACTGAAGCAGAGAATCAAATTAATAAATGGAAAGTTGGATTACAAGATTATGATATATCAGAGATGGAGGCACAGTGTACAAAGGTTCTTTCCTACTATGGGTATGAAAAATATGAAAACTGAAAAATAAATAAACTGAGAAGAAAGACACGGCCAGTGTTTTCAACATTTTGTAAATTAGATTTAACATCTTGAAAACAGGTTCTTAACTTGAACACTGTATGTTTACATTCATAGGGTTATAAGGTTTTGTTTTATCTAGCAATGTCATTAAATGCTTATTATATTTCATAATGATACAATTTTCATGAAAAAAACAACAACATTGACTGTAATTATTGTAGACCAACGCAAACGGTTAATAAAGTGAAAATATCTGCTGTAAAAATAGAATCACACATTTAGTTTTGTATGGATGTCAAACATCAATAACATATACAGTCTGTCACTCTATTTTTCTAATAATAACATATGACGTGTCGGTATACATGTAACTGTTAAAAATACAAGCTGCCTACCTAGACTGACAAACACCATACATTATATGTAGACGGGTATTTATTACAATTTTAGTGAATTTTATAGAATGTGTGTAAATCACTCGCTTTTTGTCTAGATAAACGAAAAATCCAAAGGTCAGATGTGCGTTGCATACTTCCTAAACGTTTTAATTGTAGTTTTCTGTTTTTATCTATGCAACGGTGTTTCGACGTAGGTAAAAAGCTATTCATGAGTAAATATTGGACAATTAAGACACATTGATTTGACTTTCTGTAACTGTCAGCAATATGTGACATAAAAATCACCCATACGATATATGTGTCCTTTGTGTATGACGGTCAGCATGTAAGGGTAGTCAAAGGACAGGCTGTCCCAGGGTCAGGCTGGTGTAAACTGGGGCGAGTTGCTCTGACAAAGTGTTGCAACGTTTCTTCGTGCTCTATGGAACGATTTTACTCTTTCATAGCGAAGAAAGTGTTTTCAAGATGGTGTCTAACGTAGACAATATTTATCTTCAATTTGAAAATAATATTTAGCAAGATTTAGCAAATAATCAATGCATTTAACTTGCATATGAACACTAATTTTATAAATCAAAACAGAAACTTTGTATGTCCACATTAAATGAGCATGTAAAGTAATATCCATTCAGAATATGAAAATCCAAAACATTGCCGGCCATATTTGTTTACTTCGCGAGATACCTTTGAAAAGTACCTTCCTTCGCCTCGAAACTTATTTTTGCAACACCCTTTTGCATACAAATTCAGTGAAAAGTACATCGAAACTCATTAATACTACTTTTGTATGCAATATGCCCCAGGTCTTGTGTGGCGTGACACTACACTGTGATGGCCTATGAAATGATCTAAAAATAAGTCCAAAGTCGCCTCCAAATGACTCTAATAATGCTTTGTTTGTTGTTGTTTTTTTGGTTTAACGTCTCAGCGACTTTATTTCAGTCATTTTAAAATTGACTTGACTGTTTGAGTTAACCGTCGCTTCGACAGTATTTCAGTCATATAGCGACGTCCAGCTAATTACAGGTGAAGGAAGACCCCGAATGCACGGAGGCATCCGGGTAGAACCACCGACCTACCGCAAGCCAGCTGGAAGGCTTCCTCTTATGAATGACCCTGCCGGGATTCGAACCCACGCGGTGAGGGGCTGAGTGAGTGTTAAACTCAGCGACCTAACCCTCTCGGCCACGGACGCCCCTCATTTTAAAACTGATGTTAGGATGGCGAAGGAAGCAAAAGAAGAAAACAATAACATAACAACAACAATAGCAACAACGTAACAATTAGATATTCAAATATACAATGTAATACAATACTAGACTCTACTGATGATATGTCCCATATGACATCATATTTATAAATGAGAACCATGCATTGTGGGCAATATAATTAAATGTCTCGTTATATACGACTCAAAGTTTGCTAAGCACCATCAGCTATTTTCCCGTAGCGTTGCATGCTTAGACAAGCGACTTTAAAGGCATGCTACATTAAATTATACATTAAAACAAATCTTGCTTTTATGCAGAAGTATTGTTTATGTACCAAACTTACTACCAGTTACAAGAAATAAACCTTTCGCATCCTCAATACTGGGAATTAATCATAATTAGAAAGAGCGAATTTTGAGAAAACACCTTAAAATTTAAAGTCAGCTAAATTCAGAAATTTGATCTTCAAATATTTCTGTTTTCTAAATGGAATACTTTTAAGGATATTTGTGACGATGTTGGCCTGTTCATGGTCATTTATTTTTTCTGTGTTGATCACAAGATTTAACTTCCATTTATAAAATGCCATTTCTTGCACACAAAAAAACACTTTTGTGAATTTTGCAAATAATGACAGGAATTGGCTAAATCGTTGTAACTCATTTTTGAGTCTCTTTTCTATCATTTTGACAAAAACTATGCGTAAAATTGATTGTCAGCTAACGCTTTCCTTTCAGGTACATAGCATTACATTCAGCATGTGTTTTCATGTGACTCTATGGGAAAATAGCGGGTGGTGCTTAGCAAACTTTGAGTAGTATATATACGGTATGATATAACAAAAGACAAGACCTAGGATTAGTGGGCAATATGATTTAATGTCTCGTTATATATACAGTATGAAAGACCTAGGATAAGTGATCACCGTTGTTAACGGAAATCATTAAAAGAGTTGGTTGGAGTGACATTAAAGAAGCTCCTCGAGTTTCGAATATTAACATTCCAATCAGCGAGTTTAATATATCGAGCAATGATGACAACGAATTATAAATTATATACATTGTATATATATCATATATATCTCATTATCCTGTTTTGTGTTTACGTCAGTGTGTTGTCCTGGTTTCTTTGAATATAACGCATTTTAGGTTAAATCTAAGATGCCAAAAATAATGTTACCAAAACACAGCACTGTAAATAAAACACAGCACTGTATGTAAAATATAACTAGTGATATATCAAAAAATAAATAATACGTTGTGTTAAATTTTGGATAATGATGCGATACAAAATGAGCGGAGCTTGTAGCATTGAGTGCCAATTATTTGGCCTTAATCGGGAAAAAGACATGTTCTCTCTTACTGTTCTGTTGAACACATGACATTAATTAGACATCTTTAACGGAGGTCGGAGTGCGGGGTTTGGAAGCGGACATCGGACTTACGATGAGGGCTGTTCCAAAATTTTATTACCAGGTTGCAAATGAGAATATTTGATCTTGAACATGAGAGTCATTCTGTTTTAAAATATTCATAAAATGTAAATGGTTTGACTTCTGACGGGGTTAATTGGTGTAAATAATATATTTCCCCCTAAAACAAAGTTTAAGAGGATGTATATAGAAGTCAGTCTGTTTTTTTTTTTTTTTTTTTTTTTTTTTTTTTTTTTTTTTTTTAACCTTTATTATCCCCGTCTTCTGATGGAAGTAGGTCGGGGAACCATCCTACTCACCACCTTACAATATCAAACTGCATATATCTACATATATAAATTTAACATATAATCATATAATTTTCATCATATAAAAACCACTAGAAATACAATTTTCTTTATACAGATTAAGTTTAGGGTCAGTAAAGGTTAAAAAATATTCTTGAAGAATAGGAAAAAGAAAAAAAAAGAAATATCTACAGACAATCCCCTGAGTGTTCTATTAATTTATAAATGTAGGTTAATCTTCCTGCACACAATACCTAACAATTGCCCATTTGTCACTTTCTTTTTTATTTACTTCTGTTAATTTAAAAATATCCCAAGACAATCTTAAGTTCTTTTTAAAACCTAAAATGGAAGGAATTATTTCTTTCTTCTTGCACCAAAAAATATATTTTTTCATTTCTAAACTTATAGTATCAAATTTACAATCACTATCACATAAACCTAATATAATATTTTTACTATTTATTATGATTTCTGGATCTACTTTCTTACTTAAGTTACTCACAAATCTTATTAAAGGCTTTATTTTTTCACAATCATAAAAAAGATGAATTATAGTTTCCTCGCAAACTTTACAAAATGTACATAAATTACTATTAACAATGTTCATTTTAAAAAGCAGTGAATTAGTTGGAAATATTCTGTGAACTATTCTCGTTTGTAGCCATTGTAAATAAGTATCTTTCGTACATTTGTAAACGTTTCTGTATGTAATATTCCAATTAATTTCACAACTGTTATATATAGATATCCATTTTTCTTTGCTTGTGGGAATTTCATTGTTTTTTATTAAAATATTATATATATACTTATTTTCATCCGCTCTAGTTAGTATTGGATGCATATAACAATTTAGACAAGGATTATGACAGGTTAAATGTATGTTACTTTTTTTCATTAATTTAAACTTAGTTACAAATTTTTTCACAACATTTATAAGACCAAAAAATTTCAAGTAATTTATTTTTTTGCCAATTTATTTTCTATATGTGTTACATCTTCAAAATCACCATTATTGTTCATAGATTTTATAACATGAACACAAAAATGTTTTCCAGTGTTAAATATTTTACTCACATCAAACAAACATTCTACAAGTTTATAACACTTACTATTACTATTACATATCATACTTTTAAACCATTTTTTTTCTCTATATCAAAACCACCTTCATTATAATCTTTAATAAAAACTGAATTCTTTATTTTTGTTTTACCATCCCATACAAATTTGTTTAACATATCACTGAGATATTTCATAAATGTTTTTGTTGGAGAGGGTAAACTAATGAAAAGATTTGTAAGTAGTGGCACAAGTAAAGATTTTACAACAGTAATTCTTCCTAGCGGTGTAAGTTTCCTTCTTTTCCAATAAGAAATAATTTTCTTCATTTTTTCTTCCTGCCTTTGATAATTTAATTGCTGTATTTTGTTTAGATCCACATCAAAATATATCCCTAGTAATTTAAATTGAGTTTCCCCCCATGAAAGTTTCCATCTTGTTTTAATAGATCTCGTACTATACTTTAAAGAACCTATCCAAATGACTTTTGTTTTATCAAAATTGACATTTAATCCAGATATAATTGAAAAATATCTTAAAACATCTAAAACTGTATTCAAGGATTCGTCTGAACCGTCTAGAAATAATGATGTATCGTCAGCAAATTGTGACATAATATATTCTTCCCCTTTGATTTTTATCCCTCTAATACCATTTGAGTTTTTTATTTTGATTGATAAAATCTCTGCACACAGTATAAAAATATATGCCGAAATAGGGTCCCCTTGTCTACAGCCTCTCTCTATAGTAAAAAAATCTGATAAAAAACCATTTAGTTGTACACATACTTCGGTATCATATAAAAACAAATGTACCCATTTTATAAACATTTCACCAAAATTGAAAAAAGATAGGGTTTTCTCAATGAAATTAAATGATAAAGAATCAAATGCTTTTTCAAAATCAATAAGCATCACTAAACCAGGCATGTTATGGTCTTCACAGTATTTCATTATATCATAAACTAGTCTTGTATTTTCTCCTATAAATCTATCTTTTATAAAACCTGTTTGATCATTTGATATCAAGGAATTTAAAACTTTTTTCAATCTATTTGCTATACTACCTGAAGCTAATTTGTACAACACGTTTAACAAGGTAATAGGTCGCCAGTTTTTTAGAAACTGTTTTGGTTTATTTTCTTTTGGTATACATGTAATAGAACCCAATTTTATATTCCTAGAAAAAGAGTTTGAAACAAAAGCATGGTTTAATGCTCTAACAACAAATTTTCCTATTTTATTCCAAAAAACTTTATAAAAATTACTAGTAAAACCATCACAGCCAGGACTTTTGTCATTCTTCATGTTTTTTAAAGTATTAGTTACTTCTGTATAACTTAACAATCCTTCTAGATTATTAACTTGATCAAGTTTTAATTTGTTGACAATACAATGATTTAACTCCCTTTCAAGATCAAAATCTGGAGTTATGTTTCTTTTACTAAATAATGATTTGTAAAAAACTGACGTTTCTTCTAATATTTCATTCTGGTTATAAATTTTTTTACCATCTTCTTTTTCAATATAAGGAATAGACTTGCTAGAAATATGTTGTTTTTCTAAGTTACAGAAATATTTAGTAACTTTTTCCCCATTTTCTATCCAATTTGATCTAGATCTTATAAAAGAACCCCTTAATTTATTATTTCTTAACTCTGTTAACTCATTTTGTAAAAATATTAACCTTTCTTTATTTTCATTTGTCAAGTTAGATTCTAATTCTAAAATTCTAATTTTCTGAATTTTTGAATAAGCAATAGTTTTGCCTCTAATTTCCATTAACAGTGTTTCTAGGAATAATTGATCATCAATAATAAAATGTACATTGGATCTGTCTATATTGAGTACATGTTCTAATGAATATATAGGTACACAATATTGTAATATAATATCATCAATTTTTTTATTTATACAGTTTATATAATCAATATCATTTAATAGTGTGTTGTTGAATTTCCATAACCCCTTCCCATGTTTAAAAGTCGAAAATGACATATCCAAAAACACCATAGAGTGATCAGACTTATAACTAATATCAATATCACAGTTTTTTAAGTAATCTTTTAAATTATCAGTTATTAAGAAGAAATCTAATCGTCCCTGCTGAAATGGTGAAAACCTTCTCCAAGTATATTTTTTTGTATCTCCGTGTATTTCTCTAAATGCATCTATCAAATTTCTATCATTCATCATTGATAACACAATATTTCTGGACTTTATGTTATGATTTGTTGACTTATAGTTATCGTAATCTATTAATGGATTAATCACAAGATTAAAATCACCACATATAATAAAACTACTGTTATCATCAAAAGTATCAATATTTCTTAATATTCTATTATAAAAACTTGGATCATCTTTATTTGGAGCATAAATATTTATTATAATAAAATTTCCATTATCATCTTTTAATGTATTTGTGATTTTTATGTCTAATTGTTTTCTGAATAAAATTGCCACACCTTTTGCATTTGATTTTCCATGGCTAAAATAACAATCCCCATCCCATTCAGAATATATATTTTTTTCTTCTTTTTTAACAAAATGTGTTTCCTGTAGACATAGAATATCAGTTTTTTTCTCTTTGAACATTCTAAAAACATCTTGTCGTTTTTTATAATTATTCAATCCACGGCAATTGTAGGATGCTATCTTTAATTTATCCATAAGAATAGTAACAGATGATAATCATTTCATTACCTGTGTTAATAGAGAACATGGAACAACTACATTTAGGATTTATAAGAAAATACATGTCTGTAGGTTTTACTTGTAAAAAATAAGTAGAGAGAACTTATAAACAAAACATAAACACATTAGTAAAAAAAAAGTAACCTGATTAACTTTAGCTTACAAACAGTTCAAAGCTAATCGCATTAAGTACACAAGTATCTCACGCTAACACCTTTATATGTGAGAATATAATGTTTCAAAGTGATTTATATATGTGTAATAAATATATCAAATCAATTAAGTATTGATAGATAATGTTTTTATACAATCTATAATACAACAGGACAAAACATACTGAAAAAAAAGATGTTTCTTTAAATATTCACAGGATCCCAAACTGGTTCATATGTTTCTATGTATCTTACTAAGTAAGCATATCAATTTTGTACTGAAAAGTAATTTTACAATACAATATATAATAAATGTTGATATTAAAGTTAATAGACTAATATTAAAGCTATCAAAGATATAAAAAAATAACACAGGAAAAAGACAAAACAACAACAACAGAACAACTCTTTTGTCCATAGTACCAACATGTACCTATAATTAAAATATAATTCAAAGCACTTTATATACCTGCATTTATTTATCTATATAGATGTATACTTAAACGTATACACTCATATATTTAAATATATTTATATGTACACAAATTCACATAATTATACATACACACACCAATACATATACAATGACATTTCCACTTGTTTTTTGTTCCCCTTCCAAAAAAACAACAACAAAAAAACAAATAAACTATCTTTCGGTCTTGTCGAAGTACGAAACACAAAATCCAAAAGCTAATATTTCGTCTGTATATGAAAGTTAAAAAAAAGTCCTCAAATTATTGTATTATCTTAATAATCATGAAATAAATAAATCACTGCTTGGATCTTGCCGAAAGCGAAACACAAGATCCAATTTTCTGAGGACTCGGATTTTAGGGAAAATAATAGTAATAAAAAAAAATACAATATTGAATATATTATGTATTGATATACATTTCAAATTTCGTCAATAGTATGATTTTATATACTTAAATATTACTCATATCATTTCATAACAATCTTGTTATCTTTTCAAAAGAACAAACAAACAAAAAGCATAGACTTCAAACCTGATATAGATCTACAAGCTCCCCAATATAATAAGTAAAACATTTTTAAATATGACCATAAAATCTTGCATTTTACAGAATGATTGTTTATAGGGCTTTTGTTATGAGTGTGTTAATAAAATGGGCCACCGAATGAGTCAATGCTAAATCAAAATAAACAAAATAAAAGGAGTCCTGGAAAAATAGTTGGAGTTATGTAGACAGATGGTTTGGTTTAAGGTATAGCATTGATTTGTCATGTTTAACTTATTTGTGACAACTTTGTTATACATTCATTTGACCTGCCATTATACATCTTCATAAACATTTCATTACAAAATGCTGAAAAGACGAGGACTGATCTATGATTGAATAAACGTAAGTTAATTACTCAATATACAATTTTTTATCATCATGTTAAATGCGAAAGATACTATGTTGTAATATTCAGTAACTAGAATACAATGTGTAGAAAGTGTATTCAGATATCTATATATCTGCCCCAGTAGACGTAGTATGTGTCTTTTTTAATGGGGTAGGGGGTGTTGTTATGGACAAATATGAGCTGAGTTTCTTAAAGACTGCAACTATATAAGTACTCAATAAGGAGTCAAAGATTTTTCAATGAGACAAAAATGTTCAAATATGAACCATTTCTATTTGCTTGAAAATATTGCTTACCGAGATGTTAACGAATGATAAATTTTTGTTTTTTAATTTATGATAAACTGCTCATGTAAAGAACTAAAGAAAAAAGAGAAAAGTACTAGGTACTAATTTTACAAAAAATTCATCACCTCGCTGCATGTTACATTGCAGTGCACCTCAGTGCTCCTCAGCGGTGACTTCCTCGCTGTGGTCTTCTCTGGGACTTCTGTCTGAACTGTGAAAGCACATTGTCTATACTGTCATAGATTTGGAATTTAATTCTTTCATCATAGTTTGTTCTTCCATAGACTGAACCATTGAAAAACCATGCGCTTTGAATATTGTCATTCAAGAATAATCGGTTGATTAGCCCCGTGTTCAGGTGTGTAACATCGTCAACCAGTCGGTGCCCCACTTCTTTCATCGTTCGTCTGCCCCTCATCAGATTCGTCTTTGCTGCATTATTTTTCATTTTCAGCAGAACCGGCCTTGTCATACCTCTCTTTACTGGGATGCGGTGTATTGCTGTGATGTCATCTTTCTCAAGAGTTATGTCCTTTTTTTTGAATAGACTGATAACTTTGTCAGTTAAGTCAGAGATTGTTTCACCCTCTGTTTCTGGTACATCCATCACTTTCAAATTGTTTTTTCTGGAATACTGTTCATTTTGGTTTGATCTAATGTTAGCTTCTCTACATAAGATTTCTGTATTATCAACTTTGTCATTCAATTCTTTGATTTTATTTCTATGTTGCTTTTCTATCTCCTTCATTCTTTCTCTTAGCATTTCATTTTCTTTTTCAGCAGATTCAAGTTTATCTTCAATATTCCTTGTTTTTTCTTTTATTTTTTTATCTATTGATTCTTGCATCTTTTTTTCCAGGTTTTTCATTATTTCATTTACAGTTTTTGTAATCAATTCTTGAATATCTTCTTTCTTGAGTGATAAACTTAAATTTTCTTTCATTTCTTCAAGTGTGTTGTTCACTTGGGTCAATTGTGCTTGTACATGTTGCATTTGAAAACTTTCATCACAAATAGAACTATCATTGCTCATCTCTGAGTTGTTTCTTTTAGGTACTTTACTTGGCTGCTTTATTGCACTAGATTTTAGTTGTTTTGGCTGTTGTTTTGACTGGCTTTGTCCTTTACCTGACATCTCTAGTGTAACAACACTGTTCCAATATATGTACTGTTCCTTTGTTGTGATACCCACAGGCAATATGTTCAAATGTTCAATTGTTCAATTGTTCAATCAACACAAGATTTACTGACCTTTATTCAATCAAGTGGATTACTAAGTCCAGCTGCACTTTACACAATAGTCCAAACACAATCCAAGCACAGAGAACAAAGAAAAAAATTAATATCTCCAATATCTCTTAAACCATAAAAGTTTTTTTCCTTATTTTTTCACTATTTCATCCAGTGAAACAAACACTATCTTTGGTGTTATTTATTCCATAATTACATCACTATTTCTGTGTCTTTTATGCGAAAAACTATGGAGCACTTTTCTATGTGTGAACCATGTTTTGTAGCCTTAGGGAACTCAGTCTGTTGGTCAGTCTGCTGGTTGGGTGTTTGGATGGTCCGTCCATCCGTCCGTCAATCTCCTAGATCTTTTGGCGCGAACTACATCTAGATTTCTTTGAAGAGCGCTATATGTATTTGTAGATATTATTGTATTATTTACAATATTTGTGTATCTGTCATGCATTGTTTCATGTGTGTAAGATGAACTGGTCGAGGTCAAAGAGTGCGGTCTACAGACTACAGACTACATGAGTGACGATTTTAGTCTTTCTCTCTTATTTTCACTACATAATATAAATTTTGGAGATATATTTTTATCAAAGTTATCTTTTTAACAACAAATAAAGCTATCAAACGGTATACTTACCTCTAAAATGTCCAATAAATGGCTGTTTGATCCATAAGTTGTGGCACATGGTTTTCTGTTAATCTCAGCGTGAAATCCGTGCAAGTTACTGTGCTGTGTGTCAAAGGTCGTGATGACCAATCAAAACCATCGATCGCAAGTGTGACGCAAACAACCGACTTCTATTATCAACTAGAATTTATCATTGTTTAAACTATAGTTCACTGCTCTGCCACATTAGTAATTTATTCTCAACTTTTTTAATTACTTTCTAATATGATATTAATTTCCTTTAGACTTGGAATCCAAAAATCGTTAATTACATAGTACAATATATTCTATACTGCGCACTCTCTCTCTCTCTCTCTCTCTCTCTAATTAAAACATGTCAAGGAAAAATACAAGAAAATCGTACGTTTGTATTTATTTGAATGTAGATGTCGATTTGCATATCTTGAACTTTTATAATTTAATGTTGTTTCACTGTTTCTTTATTATATTTTCTATCATACTATTCGTCCTCATGTACTTCTGTATTCTTTTGTGACAAATTAACCAATCAACATAAAAGAATACTTATTTTATTTCATTTTTTTTTTTTTGTAACCATAGTCAATATTTTGCTAAGTCACTGAAATATTATTTTTTTTTCTCTCTTTCTCGATTTAATTCATAAACGTTTGAACAGTTAAATAGTAGATTTATATTCTTATGATACTTTATCTGTTTATTCTTACCCGTAAACTCTCTCTCTCTCTCTTTCTCTCTCTCTCTCTCTCTCTCTCTCATTTTAGGCGTGTTAGGCTCACCATCCCCTCAAAATTTGTATGTATATACATGTATGTATGTGTTTGTGATTTTGATATAGGTCTGTTTGTTTACCCGTTAAATGTTGTTTCACTGTTCCTATAAAATATTTTTTTTCTGTTGTATTTGTTCACATGCTGTTACAAATGTACTTTGTAAACTGTGACACAATAAAAGATATGTTCTGTTCTGTTCTGTTCTGTTCTATAGCGACTGAGATCAAATTTTGCATAAGCATTTATAATGAGGTTTTAAATGAGCTTGACGTATTGGTTTTGCGAGTCATCCAAAGAATGATGGAGTTAATGACCCGGTTGTACTAAGCTACATGGCTGGGTTATTTATCACCGCAATTGATTGTTCCAATTTCACCTATACTTATTTGTTACATGTTTTAATTATAAACAAGACTAATTTTGACGCAAAGCATCAAAGACGCCGCGCATGTTTTTGAAGCACGACTTCAATAAAGCAAAGCCATACAGAAAAGGTCAAAAAAAAAAAAAAAAAAAAAAAACTTATCAAATTATTCAGAAATATAGAACAAAAAAGTACAGAAAATACTTTAATTATAGTAGACACATTATGTGATGATGATTTGAGATGCCATAAATTAACTTACCTAAAGATCAATGAAGATATATTTTACAACAGGTAATTCCTTTCTTATATAGTTATTAGAAAAGTTAGGGTCTGCAAGATGCATGAAATTTCAAGACAGTAAGCTTCTAAGGCGTCATTAATAGTTGAAGAATTCAATTTAATTTATGGTTATGCGTTATATTGACCCCACTGGCCTGTGTATTGTAAACGTGCTCTAGTTTAGAGGAAACAATGAAAAAAAGGTGAAATCGAAAAAAATGCTTTGAAAATCATTCGTAAAAGTATATGTAAATAATCACATATACAACAGAGAGAGAGAGAGAGAGAGAGAGAGAGAGAGTACACTAAATGCATAAAACACACACACACACATGCTTATACAAATATAACAATATAAATCGCGACTTATATTTACCTTGTCAAAGATAAAACTATACAATCATATGTAAGACATGCAAAATTCATGGTTGCGATGTAATAATATTTTGGAACTGCCCTCATCCTAAGTCAGGCTTTTCTTGGGGTCCACGTAGCACTACAATCACGCCCAGAACGAGAAACATGTCTGTATGCCAGATATCGAGAATCCCGTGCATATCAAGAAGTGTCCCTATATAAGCCAGGGGACACGTGTTGTGGTTGCACACTGTAGCAGACGACAGTTAAGACAGCAGGGGTATCCACAAGTTTTGAACACCGCTCCAAGATCTAAGGTACTTCTAATAACTTTACGTTTCTCCTTTAATTACTGTCAGTGGCGATATATTAAAATCTACTTTCATACAGGGATTTTAAACTTTTAAAAACTAGCTTTAATATCTTTGATTTGTAACACGGCCTAAAAAAATTTCTGTAGAAAAGTACCCATGTTTAAATTGGATACCGCACATTTTTTAGGGGGCGGAGTTTCCCCTCCCATGCAATAACTAATGAAAATTCATGCAGTTACCAGATAACCGCACAGTAATGACGGACATATCAAAATAATTGTTTCCTGATACGATTCCCGTAGTGGACCTCGTTATTCACCCCTACATGTTGTACAAATTAATCCTCATCTCCAATGTTGTTTTTCCTCAGATCATTACATGGTTTTCTACATTTAGACAAAAATGGAATTATCAAATGTAGAAATTAGCGGTGTGGCCATACGACGTGTTGTCATTTTAAACAATCGCAAGTAGCATGTTTTGTCTCCACTTAAGAGAAGAAAACTGCTTATGCCATTTTTTTTCTTCACCATAGCGTATTCGAAGTGGAAATTGTGCCTTAAACATAGACCCTAATGATTCTTGTCAGATGAACAGGATTTCCAAACATTCGGGGGAAACCTTTCAGAGCTCGTCAACAATTTTGTTTGCTTCACGAAAGGCACTTTTGAAAACACTGTCGTTCAGATCCATGGTCAAACGCGAATACTACGTCCTTCTCTTCAAAGGCACTTGTACGGAAGGTGCCAACATGTGAGGGTTTGTTTGGAAAAATTTATTTGATTGGTTAAGAACATTTTCATTGATTGGTCATTTTCACGGGTTTTCTTTTTGATATCCAAAGCGCTCATTCTGCATAAAAAAAGTCACGGGACCGTAGTACCGCCTCCTTCCTATAAAAGACCTCTTTAATAGGTTCGGAGTGCGGGGTTTGGAAACGAACATCGTTCTTAGAGTGAGGGCTGTCCAAAAAAATTACATAATATTGAATTTTGCATGGCTTAAATGTATGATTTTAACTTTGATAGGATAAACTGCGTCGCGATTTTATTGTTACAAGAAAGTAGTTCTCAGTGCAAAACGATATATTTCTAAAATATAATCGCAGTCATCGAAATCTAAATCAATGCATGTACCTCCAAAGAACGTTTATCTAAGATGTGTGCGGGCGCGAGTGTGCGTGTGTGTAAATCTGTACTTTATATTCCCGGCTGCGACATACCTAAAGTATATAAGGGTAGTTCAAGGACTGGTTGGAGAGCGAGGGAAAAATGAACAATGAAAAAAGCAGAAATCGAAAGTGGTTTGAAATTATTCGTTAAAGCATACTTGAATAATAAATCACACACAGTCAAAGTAAACAAAATACAGAGGGGTGGGTAGCAATGAAAACTGCAGAAACTGAGAAAAAAGCAGAATTTGAGAAAAAAATAATCAAATAATTGGCGCCTGCACGCACTCATGTATAGTGTGCAGGTTAATCCAGCTCAACTCGCGAAAACTATGCAATATATATTGCTCAACCCGATTTTTTAAATTTGTTTCAAATGTTTCAATAAATTACCGTAAACCTAGGATGCATTTATACGATCAAATACTTAAATCTGGGATTATTAATTAGGTATTAGGTAATTATCCTATATATGTCGCCTGCTGCAAGCAGAGGGGAATACTTTTCCATTTGTTTGTCACTTTTTTCCGTCGCGCTACTTTATCTGCAAATAACTCCTACTTCTTACTCCCTTTTTCTATCACTATTTACTCACGCTTTCAGCATGCGACGTGTGTTCCAAGGAAGACGGTTTTGTTGTAAACAGTTTCGGCAAACCCGAATCTTAGATCTAAACTTTTATCTAAATCAGTTACACGTTTCCCATGATGCCCCTCGTGTTTCAGATGAAGTACACATTGCTGGGGGTATTTGTACTCGTGGTAGCAACCAATGCAGCGCCGCCCAATCCTTATGTGGAGTTGACCGGGGAACGGCTCGCCGGTAAGCTACATTTCCTTAAT
Source organism: Solen grandis (assembly GCA_021229015.1). Lineage (NCBI taxonomy): Eukaryota > Metazoa > Mollusca > Bivalvia > Adapedonta > Solenidae > Solen > Solen grandis. The sequence continues at coordinate 4,122,282 of CM037791.1, read as the reverse complement.
CCTGCAATATCTTCAGACGAAAAAACCTCGTTGAATTCTTTGTGGAAGAAAGTTGCCATATCAATATCGTACTAAGATTACTTACTTGCATCTTGTACCACTTCGCTTATTTCAAAATTTGCTTCAGAATTGAACTAAACGGTAGATCTGTCATCTTGATAATTAACCTCAAGGTACTCTATCAAATTTCATTGGATTTTTTTCACACTTTATAATCCGGACGGAAGAAACCTGCATGTATCTTTCTTTCAGAATTCCGGAAGATTTTCCGCGAGGCCTTGAACGACGTTATTCTCACCATGTTCAACATGTCCGTCCCCATGGTGGCCGAGCTAAAGCAACATGCCACCCAATGTAAGGGCAACATAAGAACGGAATCGGAATCGTGCCGCACGTGCATGCAATCTTCCTGTGGCAGGTGAGAATCTGTTTATTTGTCACGTGCCTTTGACTAGAATTCAAAATTCAAGCACGGTTCTTCCAGTCTGTACTTAAAATGCTCGGACTGAGATATTCAAATAGTTTACTCCTCCATGATTTCATATACTCTACCAAAAAAAAAAAAAAAATTCTCAACATAGTTTTGATCTGAAATGAATTATTTTAGCAACCTGTTAACCTGATTTTTTTTTTCCGTTGATAATTATTTGATTTTAATGCACAAGACAGAACTGAATCAAAAAGGGTCACAAACTGGACCTGAAACTTTTCAGAATTTTGGATTTCAAGTCGATGAATGAAAATGCTAACAAAATGATTTTAAGTACCTAAGATTTTTCGTGACGCATAGAAAGCCTAATTAGGAGGAATATCTATTCTGATTCTGCCTATATTTCTAAAAATTCAAATGTGATCTTTAAATAGTAGAAATCGCATTACTAAAATTACGATTCTAAAGTCGCTGTCAATGAAAACGCATATAGACTAAACTGTTAGCAAATTCTTTGCCAGTTGTATTATCCTGCTACTGGTGGCATTCACTTATCTTAATGTCGCTGACGGAATGTACAACTGTTTATAAACTGGAGTTGTCCGTTGAAATGTTACCTAATAAAACTAGATTTTGCATCTACCAGTAATAAATCCACCCTATTTACAGTGCACCAGAGAATTTCCTTCCGGTGAGTACAATTGCCGTCATATTTATTTACCTCCAGAATTCCCAGTGGTTTGATTACACTAAGTATTTTTTTAAATTTTGAAACGTTTCTATATAAAATTTGCGTTTAAATATACTCGGCCAAAAAAAGTACCATTTTAAAATTCTTTATTTTGATATTATATAAACATTCTAACACGAATAACTTAAATCAATATTTTCTAATATGCAATATTCATATTACCGTTGGAGTACCTGTTGACCTAAGTTTAATCGGTAGTAAAACGTGCCTTTCGGTTATCGAAACGACTGCCGTTTTTGAAATCGACCCCTGTGTCACATTGCTCAGTAGTTTCAATGAAAGATAGCAGTGATATCAAATGCTCACGCAATGTGAGGAGTTTTGACTCAAAATCCGAAATAGTCTGAAAATAGTCCAAAAATATGCCAATTCCAAGTACATAGACAGGATGGGTACTTTATTTTGGTGAGAATACCACTTTAAACCATAACTGCTCGATCTACATATACTGCTTATTTTCCAATAGCCCAAATTTTCTTAAGTTTCTCCGCCATCGGTGTCTTGTCCCTTTTTAGGTGCTGGAAGACCCGAAGAAACCAGGCGAGAAGAGGGCTTTTTTCCTAACCACTTTAGCAGCCAGTGCTTATCTCTCTTTTATTCGTGGTATGGCGCTTTCTAATCTAAAATCACATAAAATAACCATCCCATTGGCCGAGAGGGTACACTCAGCCCCTCGCCGCGTGGGTTCGAGTCCCGGCGGAGTCATTAGGATTTTCATGTGAGGAAGCCTTCCAGTTTGCTTGCGGTAGGTCGATGGTTCTATCCGTATGAATCAGTGCATTCGGAGTCTTCCATCTGTAATTAGCTGGACGTCCCGGTCTAACATATGTCCCGACTGTAATTTTAACATAAGCGCTATTTAAAATGGAATAATATTGCTTATTACAAATTTGGACCTTGAACTTTAAAGACACCAGCCCTGCGTTCAGTTAACCATAACGCTCGCAGCTATCACAGATTTGATTCCCTGCTACATTCTATTCGCTATTATACAACCGGGAAGCATACGCTAACGTTATGGACTTTTGACGGTAAATGAACGCAGGGCATGCAAGAGGTCGGTTGCCAATATATATGTAAAATACAATTCTACTTTAGTAAATTATAGACGTAAGCTATAAAAAATGCAAATTTCCGCATCGGTTTCAACAATTTGCAAAGAGTATTGGCCGTCAAATCTAAGCTATTCCATTTCATCCACAGGAAAGCGCTCTGTGGAGGACCCGAAACTGGAAAACATGAAGGAGAGACTATGGCCGTTGGTAGCATTACAGGGGGCCTCAGCAGCCGCTTCCTTGGGCTTCACCCTTTACAACAACAAACACTTGTTCGGTAATGTACTTCTGTTGCAATGTTCATTTCATGTACAATTTTCCTGTGCATTTCATCAATATATTCAGTTTTCATAATGGATAAAAATAATAATTAACATGACAACAGATATACCCCGCCCCTAAGTTCCTCGAAGGTTGTTGAACAAAGGTAACTATTGAAAGTTTCACGTGCATTTGTTTGTCGAAGTTTGTAAACCGATATGCATATTCATTTTGAGTCGTTTGGAGTCATATTAGTTCACCCTCTGATATTTCAAACTAGACTCGTACGGAAAACCAATTGGCAGCTTGGCTTGAGCACTGAACAAATATAAGCGTTTTGATTCACACGCAGGAAAGCGCTCTGAAATGGAAGACCTTCACGAGAGAATCGCAACTATTGGTTGTCTTACAGGGGGCCTCAGCAGCCGCTTCCTTAGCCTCCACCCTATACAAAAACAAGAATACGATCGGAAACTGGTTAGGTTGGGATTTGTGTGTAGATATTCATAATATAGTTTCTACTCGCCCAACCATTGACCTCGCTAAATATCGTATCCGGTTGCTGATAAAAGTTGAAACACTTTCAATCTGCTATGCTTCACTTTGTCAAGGGCGTCAAATGTCCCCAGAACTAAACCGTTTTGTGACCGTTTTGGCCAGTGTTTTTACTGAAATTTAATTTTCAAAATGCCTTAAGATAAAAAGTAAAATAATAGTTCTTGTACATTCTTCAGGAGGCTGAATATAGTCACTTGTATAAAATCAACAATCGTAATCGTTTATCTAGTGTCCCAAGAGAATGTGAATATCAAATGTATCGCAACGTTCGATTCCAGGTATTGGTAAGCGTACCCAGGATATCCCTGTAGATTCGGAATGCTTCAGTCAATGTCCAGTGTGCCGCCCCTTCACGGACAGGAATCATCTGATAGAGACGGGTGAGATTGTTACTTGCATTTCTCGCTTTAGTCAAAAGAAATCCTGTAGGTCATTGAAATACTAAATAATTAGAACCGAAACCTAAATTCAGCTGATTAAGCTTGTATACACTGGTGTAGTACACCAAGATGGTTCATAATAAAATCGTAAGTAATGCATTGCAAATCTGGAGTAAATCAATATGAGTGCATGAAACGCCCTGTACCGATCCTAATGACCTTTTACTTCCGGTTCCAGTGTGTGGTTCGGATATCCTGCTGGAGTATACGACGCTGTACCGCCCTATGAAGTTGCTCGCCATGTTGGAGAAGGTCAACTCGGATGAAACCGCCCCCATCCTACAAAAGGTATTCCGTAACCTCATTTTCTTTAATCATATAGCGGCTTTGTCGTTTGTCCGGCACTCATACATTTCAAACCTGCTAAACTTGAATAAGGATTTGGTATCCGATGCATATTTTTAAAAATATAACAATTTCTTATCGTATTTACAGGTAGTTATTGCAGTTTCAATCTTTTAATATTATGTCGACAATAAAACCCTCAACAGGGGAGTCCATTAAATAACCGGTTGTGCACCCGTCTTTGAATCTAGTGATGCCGAATTCAAACACTGAATCCTGACATCAATTTCTGTATCGTGTAACACTAGAACTCATTTATTTATAACAGTGCTTACAGCGTTTGAAATTCATGTGATCCTTCAGTCCATACTGATAAAACCGCCAATTACGTTAACTGAGATACACACATTTCAGATCGCTTACAACCCAAATGCTGCTAGTAATGGATCTCCAATTCTCGTCTGGGCGAGATTCCCGTCCGGCATTATGGAATACGAGAGTCCAGTGCCCTTCCAGGATTCTCCGGAAACGGCCGTCAATATGGCGGTCGAGTACTTCTCTCGCATCGCACAAGAACATGAGCAGGAATAGACTGGATGAAAGTAATTATTATTGGTTATTATTGGAATACTTGACGGTCGTTAATTTGTTACTGTATTGGATTATAGAATAAACAAAATTACTTATATATATACGGCTGTGTTATGATTTTAGGACACGGAAAGCGAACTCTCTTTTTAGATCCGAAATTTGAAACATCAAAGCTTTTATTTTGAATTATATAGAAAGAGCTTTCCTTGCTACTTTACATACATGTATTAAAGACTTCAAAAGAAAGATTTAGTCATTAAGACTGTAAATGGTTGTTCAGTCTATATTTTTCTTCATATGCAGTTATATTCTAGTTTGAAAATTTTAATTAGTATAAATAATCCCAAGTAATGGCGAGATTATATACTATTCAAAACAAGACGGTATTGATTTTCAATTCGTGTATGTAGATTTTGAGAAATCTCGAATGTGATTTTTTGATTTCACAAAGGTTTGGGTATGTAAAAGGTTATTGAATTTTAATTCGTTTGGACATTATTGCTAACGTTATGGCCATTTTAATTTTCAAGACTTATTAAGAGTATACAATTTCACAATCGTGCGTTGATTTAGTGCTTAGCACACTTGAGTAAATATCAATACACAGGCACGAGGTAACTCCTTCGAACGTACGCAAAGTTCCTTTTGGTATATACCGGTGTATGAAAATGGGTGTCATCGACTCGAAATAGAATCCGAACCGAAAGAATCCTTTCCGGTTTTCAGGATACAAGGCGTATTTAATCCTGTGAATTAAGCCAATCTTCAAAAACGTCACAAAATTAACCTATTTAAAAAAACGCAACATTTTTGATTGCATTAATAGAAAAGCGTCAATAATTTAGGACAAGTTTCTATGAATATCTAGTAACATGATTAATTAAACCCCTACCGGTGTTTACAGGTTTGTCCTCCGTCTGTCCCCCCTGTCCGTCCAGGCTTCCGGAAATCTGGATGCCGCTATGGCTTAAAAACCGTTTTAAGATAATATGAAACTCGGTATATGAATAATTCGGAAGATTATTAATGTAAATATTACATGTTTTAAATGTCAAGTGTGTAATGCTCACTGCCTAGTGGTAAGTGAACTTGTTTCCGACAAGTGCTATTATACTTGCATACGAATTATGGTTTAAACTCTTTGCGTTTACGTACGAGGCATTTTAAGAAATGCAATCGATTGCTATTTTTAAATTTTATAAACATTTATTCTTGCACGTATTTGTTAGTTAACAGAAATTTTAAACTTAACGCCTTTAGCATTACACACTTTACATTTAAAATCGTAAAACAGATGCGATAAGGCATCATTGAAAAGTATACATACATGCAAGCACGTCATTTTTCATAAAGCATTCGGAAGTAGGCATGTTTAAAGCTTTCATAAATCTTCCATATGAATAGATGGCAGTATGGAGATTCTGCACGTCACTTTTTTCTCGGACCAAAAATGGTTATGGTAATGGAAATAATATACAACTCACCGGTAGGGGACTCGTGTGTTAGTTACTTGTTGAAATAAATTTGCAATTTAAAAGGCGCTTGAATAAAAATAATTGATTTTTAAACGTTAACGATTTTATGTATTGTCCATCGGTTTTCGTAGGGAATGCATCTACCTATACGCATGACCGTTCAAAAAAGAAATCGAAACCAATCACTTAACATTTTTATTTACGAATGTGATCACATTGTCACTTATAACCTAAATAGGCATAGAACATCTTCGTCACAATATTACATATGTGCTAATTCCCATTGCACAAGTGTAACCTGTTACGCATGTGGTTACAATTGTAACGAGTATTCTGGGATTTGTTACAATGTGGTCTAAAGTTTTTTTAAAACTATCACCTTTATCACATTAATCCAATGCCAATATTTTGTTTTCATTAATATATAACCATATAATTAGACGTATCGATGCATATTTTACGCATTTTTCGTAAGGGCTTCCTACGCACATATGAAACGCACAGTAAATACGGTGTACCAGCCCCGCTTTCAGTTACTCTTTAACATCCATAATGTTAGCGTTTGAATCCCTGTTGTACCACAGCGTATAGTGTAAGCTGGGGACCAAAACCATAACGCTCACAACTGTAAATGGATAACTGGACGCAGCTCGCACTTACGGCTTTGGTTCCCAGCTTACATCCTATACGTATGGATACAAACGCTAACGTTATGGATGTTAAAGAGTAACTGAAAGCGGGGCTGTCAACATTTGGCTTTACCTTGTGTCATCTTGCATGCTTGCCATGATACCGTATACAAAACCTCTTTATATATCGGCGTAATACCCAAACAATTTAAATCCTTGCGAATAAAACTCGGTCAAAAGTCAGTAAACAAACTCCAAAAATTGTAAATAAAATAAGATAACTTATTCGCATATTTCCAGTAATGTCATGACTTTATTCAATGTAATCTTCTTGAAAATGTTCAAAACGTATTTATGTCTAAAAGATAACGGAACAAACAAAATGAGTCGATGAAAGTCCCATTGTTTGGCACTAGAGTAACTCTAAAAATGTTACAAACGAATATTTCTTATTCGAGCGTTAACTATAGTTCTGCGAGGCAACTTAAATGCCCAAGGGTACATTAAAAATATTTTAGATGCAGAAGCGATTCCGTTTTTGAGAAGAAATGCTCCAGCTGTTTTCCAGCAGGATAATGCCCGTCCCCACACAGCAAAAATTACACGCGCTCACTTAGCAGCAGCAAACCTCAACGTCATGCAATAGCCAGCCGTGACTCCGGATATGAATCCAATAGAGCATATCTGGGACGAGCTTGGCAGAAACGTTCGCTGACAACTGCATTGATTCATGAATGGAACAATCTTCCCAACGGACTTGTACAACGTTACGTCAATTCGATGCGACGACGCGTGGATACGTTTTAGAGCTAGGTGCTCACTGTAACGCCGTTATACGTCGCAACGCCGTTAAACGTCGCAATTGCCGCTAAACGTCGCAGCACTAACGCTAAACGTCGCAACCACCGCTAAACGTCGCAACTGCCCTGCCGCCAAAAACGCTAAACGTCGCAAAAAAATCGACTGCCCCTAAACGTCGCACAACCTTAACGCTAAACGTCGCACTTAGTAGGGAGGTTCAGTATCGAACCTAAACATCACACATAAGTTCAGAGTAACTACTCATGGTTCTATAGCAACCACCCACATATCCCTAGCAACCATCATTAAGTCCTTAGCAATCAATCTCGTGCCCTTAGCAACTGCATAAAAGTCCATAGCAACCACTCCTGGGTCCATAGCAACAACTATCACGAAATTGGCCGAAACAGCTTCTTCAACAAAAAAGATTGTAGAAGGAAAAAAACAATATTTTTTCAAAAGAAAACCTTGTTTTACATTGTAAAGCACGAGATTGATTGCTTAGAGCACAATGACTGTGAATAGGATATATTTTTTTTGAAAAGATATAAGAAATGGTAAAATAGTTATGTATATGTGTATGATCGAATAAGTTGCCTAAATATTCCATCAAAATCCCTTTAGTCATTTGAATAGTACAATATCAACTATAAAAAACAACAATTTGACACGAAATACTCATATATATATTTATTTATGAAATTTAAATGTCAGGTACAAAAAATAAGAAATGAGTTATTTTAAATATGCATGTTTAGTAGACAAAGATACAATGCTATAATTATTTAATATAGTGTTCGTGTGCATGTTTTTATTCAATTCATATACCAAAACAGACCAAGTCTATACATGTTTATTCATGTACTTTTGATAGAAAACAGTGGCGTAATTCAAGAATTATAGGTTATCCAAACAAACCAAACCGGGAGAATGCTTGGTCGGATCAGGGAGTATTTCGGGCTTTATTTCCTGTGTATTTGAATAATACACGTCCTAGGGTCATTTTTATATTAAATTACGTTGGTTTTTTTTGGTTTAATATGCAAACATGTTATCTTGTTAAATAATATTATATATAAACATAAATGTATATATATATTGTCAATGATGTCAGATAAAATTGTTCCTTTAGAAAAATCAACTTTAGTAACAAATAATTTGTTAGATGTACATAATTTTGTTTACTTTATCTAAGTATTTTATATGAATATTTTCTATGTTAACTTACAATCCTTTATGAAGAATAAATATAAAGAAAATACTATACATATAATTGTTTTCAAAAATCCACTGGAATTAACATTGTTTACTTATGGAATTATTTTTTTTTTCTCTCATTGTTTGTTTCGGTTTTCGACATAATTAAGAATCACCTTATTTGTCGTTATTACCTTCGATGCTATTGTTTTTAAATGTTTATATGTCACGGTCTGAACTTACAGATCATGGTGAATAATCAATGTGCATATCGACCTGTGGCCCGATAGCCCAGTCGGTAGAGTGCAGGAACAGTATTCCTGAGACCTGGGTTCGAGTCCCGGTCGAGCCATGATTTTTTCACTACTTGTTACATTTGGCGCCCAACGTGGGACCGTGGCTGGTACGATGCTTAACAGCTCTACCATTAACTATTTAATACTTCATTTACTCTCCATATTTCCAAGTTGGAAATTCGAGGACGAATTTCGTCCTGGAGGGGAAGGGGAAGTATGTCACGGTCTGTACTTGCAGGTCATGGTGAATCATCTATATGCATATCTACATATGGCCCGATAGCCCAGTTGATTTAGTGCAGGAACGCTATTCCTGAGACCTTGGGTTCGAGTCCCGGTCGAGCCATGATTTTTTCACCACCTGTTACATAAACTCGGTTTTGAAAAAAAATATAACAGAACAACGTGGTTTGGGTCAGTTGCTTTTGCTTGGTGATCGGTATGTAAGGGGAGTTGCGGGGCTGGTTGCCTGTTGTAAGGATAATGTGACTTTAAAAGGTACTCCGTCACATCTCTATGGCGTGGTACTACATGTTTAAATGCACTATATATTATATCTCAAGTAGATTGTTAAAGCCAAGTGTCAATAAGGGTACTCTATAAAATGCCGTTCAAAATTTTGTCATATCGATGAGATCGAAATTGCATAAAAAAATTCGATATACTTGCACATCCACTCGTTATGGATATGGCTGTTAGAATTCATCGTCGCTGCAACAGTACTTCATTATTGAGTGTGTGTGTGTGTTTGGATTTACCGTCGCTGCGACAGTATTTCATTCATATAGCGACGTCCAGCTTACTACAGGTTGAGTAAGACCCCGAATGCGCAGAGACATCCGGGTATGCAACCGACCTTCCGCAAGTCAGCTGGAAAGCTTCCTTAGTTACATGACAAACCTTGACCCTGTCGAGATTCGAACCTACAGAGGTAAGGGGCTGAGTGTTAAAGTCAGCGACTTTATATGTAAGATCTGCCATCGACAATTTAGAAATAGTTGAACTCTACACATGTATTTAGATATTATCATTGGGTGGATACATTTAACACCAGACCACGAGTACGGTATTAAGTTAGTTATTAGTATGTGTTTAGACTTATAGACTTATTTCTGACTATTTTAAGTTTATCTCAGTTATATAGCGACGTCTGGCTAATTCCAGGTCACGGGGGAAGACCCCGAATGTACGGAGGCAACCGGGTAGAGCCACCGACCTACAGCAAGCCAGCTGGAAGGTTTTCTCTCATGAAAAATCCTATTGATCCAGCATGGATTCGAACCCACGGCGAGGGGCTGTTTGATTGCAAGTCAGCAACTTTTAATTTGTAGGGGGTATTTTGCATTTAAATGGAGATCATTTAAGCAATTTTTTCATGGGGAATTTTGACTTTTCAGATTATATTTAATTTTAGTTTTCATGCGTTATGAACATTATTATCCAAAATGTACTTTTAATAACATTTTCAAGTTCAATATTGAGCATCAAGATTTACATGTATATTTATATATGCTGACTAATATTATGGGTTTGAATCCCGGTTGCGCCGTAAATTTGGATTTGAATTGGACTAAGCCTTCAAGCCGGCATGTGGTAGGTTAGTTGTTCTTCCAAGGTGTTTCAAACATATCTCAACCTATAATTTTATGTTCTACCGAATACAGGTCGATATAAACAAAACTGTTTGGTACACTGTTGATGTAATTTCAAATTTATTTTGATCATCTTCAGGCAAAGTTACAAACTGTTTCATCGTGGGTAAAAACTTGACTATTAGGTAAAACAATAATGCACGTTGTTATCATTCTTGTACCATACTTCACATTTATTAAGCTGAACAGCAAACCATGCTTGAAACTAGGCCATGTAAGACAAAATAAAGTGAAAGATTTATTTTGAAGTTTCAACTTTCAAATTCAACCACTTAAAAATAAAAATTGATAATTTGAACCTGATCATGTGGCTAACTTTTATCATATGAAGCTAGTCTTTCGAAGAAAACAACCTTCAAATTTTGACAGCCCAGTATGGAAGAAAATTTACTGTATTTATCTATTGTAAAGAAATAGTAAAAAATACAAAACCAGAACAAGTATTAATTTCTTACAATTTAAAACAAGTTTCAAATTGAGCAAACCAATATAAGAACGAGTATATTTTGTTATAACAGGAAATCATACAATATTGAAAGAGGAATCATAGTATGTAAAATTACAAAGTTTGTATACTTTGATTAAACTGTTGAATAATTGAGTAGAGAAAACAACATATATTTTAAATGAACAAAAATACAGTAATCAAAGCATCATACGATTCTTTCATATATGAAAAAAATAACCTAATAAAGTATGTTTTTCTTGTATAATTGTCTATCTCCTTTAAATTTAAACTTTTAAATGCACGCTGCTAATTAGCAGGCCGATATATGTCTTTTATCAAGAATTAAAAAATGATATTTATATACAAGTACTTCTGACATTCATTCAGAATGAACAGCAAAATAAATGAGTAACTTTCAAAACTAAAAACATGTTTACACAATATCTCACGGTAAAGCACGTATATATTATTTAATTACAAAATAGGTGGATGCTCACCGTACACCAATTGTAGATATTCGTTTTTTTTTACATTTCCAAGTAAGATAAATAATGAAAAAGTTGTCAAGTACATATTCCTGTTGAAAGATGATTATGTACAAGTATTATGTGCTAAGAAAAAAAAATTTTTAAAATTGCACAAGAAATGCATTCAAAACAAATTCAATTACACAATAATTCAAATACAAGACTATATTATCTCGTTTACAAATTTTCGCCAAAATTTGCTGTGATCATCGTCCCAGATCGAAAACAATATATATACATCATCTAAGATAATGCTGTCTTCGGACATTTTCTTTTAAACAGGGAATTTGTAGATTTAACAAGAGCAACGCTGGGCGTGGCAATATACGCCCTTTTAAGTTCCTTTTTTGGGCAGGCAAAATATGTTAACAAGAGCAAAAGATTACAAGATTATGTATATATATTTGTTGGCAAATGGTATCAAGAAAAATGTCTGAAAAATCATAAGGTTAACTTTTCTGCATATATTTTGAAAACAGACTCCAGGGTCACTGTAATATGCCTCTTTTTCCTTCAAATATACAAGTAAAAACTGGCACTTTAGATACAGTATTATATTAGACCATAAGAATTTTCATTGAAAAAGGGGAAATAATTCAGGAAGTCCGGGAGCAATTTTGCCAGTTTTTCGAACTTAGCCGAGATATTATCATCAAACATGTGTGCATCAAATTTATAAAGCTTTGGAACACTTTTGTTAAGAGTTAAAGAGCGGACAAGAAATAATTACAAAATTTAAGAATTTTCATTGAAAGAGGGGAGATAATTCAGGAAGTCTTGGAGCAATTTTGCAATTTTTCGAACAAAGCCGAGATATTATCATCATACATGTGTACACCAATTTGAAAATGTTTGGAACACTTTTGTAAAAGTTAGAGAGCGGACAAGAAAAAGTTAACGGACGGACGGACAGACAGACGGACGGACGGACGGACAGCGCCACGACATAATACGTCCCGTCTTTAGACGGGCGTATAAAAATGATTACTTATTCCCTTCTCCTATACCATATGTCAACGATTTCGAACCAAAATATGGCATCAGCACATAGTCGAAGCCGCAACCACGCATTTGCCCATCTAGACTCCCTGATGATATTTCTTATGGCAAGAATAAGTCCACTATATCTACCAAAATTCAAAATTAATCGCCTGACACTGATAACGTTAGGTACATCCTTCATAATATCCGGTGAAATACATATTCGCGGTAGTGGTACGTTACACAAATTCACCACATTACTTAGATGACATCTATTGAGAACATACCTACACGCAGGGTTATCATTTATACAGTATTTGACAATCTGGACCTGAATCATAAGTGGAAGAATTTGAAAAATGAATGATTTGTTCCGCCGCCGCTGTATTCGTCTGGATTCAATAATAGATCGAAGTAACAACACTTCATTGTTAACATGTGCGTTTTTTTTTATCGTTTTCCAACGTTTCGCTATCAATTTCGTTATCCGTATTCCCGATTTCACATATATCATCGTTTGTAAGCTCATTATCTACTTTATTGTAAGTAATATCGTTATTCTCAGCATCATCTTCAACAGTTTCATTTTCTATAGGTTCCTTATTCACGTCATTATCCTTGTTCCGGTTTTCATTATCACTTAAATTGTCTTCTAGATTTATGTGTGTATCTTTTACCACATTATTGTCGTTAACTACGTTATCAAAACGTACATCGTTAATGTTCAGGCCTTCGTCATCACTAAAATCGTCCTCTAGATATATTTGTGTAGACTCTTTAATAATATTTCTGATGATATCTCTATCATATTCTAAAGCAACATAATGCTCGCCATTTCCTTCAGGATAATGACCTAAGGTTAAAGTGGGTATATCGTATGTCAAAGTTGAGCCTCCATCAGGCCTAATTAATGTTGTCCCATGATTCATTGTCGATACAATTATTATTTGAATATTGTATAATTGTGAAATAGCTTGAATAGTAATTTGATCCCCGTACTCGTAATTCCTAGACATTCGATACAAATATTCTTCTCGATTCTCCGTTAAAGAATGCCACCACTCTGATCTATCATTATTAGTAACGCCAAGTATATCTGTTTGACTCAAAAATTGTATGACGTCTTGTCTGAGAGTGACCTCTGACCTATAAATTCCGATTGTCTGTAAAAGAAAAGAGAGTGCAGAAAATTGGCAATTTCCATTCCCTATTGGGTTAAAAGATATTTTGAGTCCAAATTCACTTTTGAGATTTTTTAATTTGGAAGCTTCTGTATATTTTATGTAATATTTATCTTTGTTCAAGCAGTGTGTTTTTTTCGCACAACACATCTCTTTAGGATAATACGTTACGTTTGAAATATGAAACCAGTTTACATGTTTTTCATTATTACGACTATAAGGAATATTAAATTCAACTTTGTACATGTTTGTGCTTAACGTACGATTTTTGACGACACCGTCAAGAACCCACACTTTTTTGTTTAAAGCCCCCTTCTTTTTATATTTGATAAAAACACGGTCATCAATATTGTATACATGAGTCTTGTATGTAGTTGCGAACCTTTTATCATTTCGTTTGTTACATTGGATTGTTGCAGCTTTTGCCTTATCTCGGAGGCATTTTGCATTTCTTTTTTGGTTAGTTAGTTCATTAATTTGAGTTTCATCATCTCTTCCATAATATATTTCGTGTGGTGTTTTCCACCCTAAACATTCCTTTGGGTCATTGTTTAATATACGCTGATATTCACTTAACTGTTTCGCCCAGTTCACGCCACATGGGTTTGCATGTGAAAAATCGTAGGCAATTTTCTGCTTAAGATTTTTATGCATTCGCTCTACTTTTCCCTGACTTTGAGGATGATATGGTCGACTTTTTATGTTTTTAATACCTAGATTTCTCAGCAATCGTTTGACATCACCATCAAACTCACGACCTCTGTCATGTTGAATGATCTTCGGATTACCAAATTCTAAGAAAATACCACTTAATTGTTTTGCAACTATTTCAGCAGATTTACTCTTAATTGACCTAAGCCAAACAAAACGACTAAATACGTCCATTACACTTAGAATATATTTACGTTTTTCGTTTTTGTACATCACAGCATCTTTTGACATATCAACAAGGTCGATTTGGAGAATTTCATGCACAGAATTACTAGTCACGTGCTTCAATGGAATTTTGTTGTTAAATTGAATCACTTTCTTCTTATAATCTGGAAATAAATTAAGAACCTTTTGAACAATTTTCTCAGAAATTCCAGAGTACTTCCTTTTAAGAATATGATATAATCTTCGCACACCTATCCCTTTACTTTTTTCATAGGTTTTCTTTATAATATGTGTGCACTTATCTAGTGTCAATACCTCTCGGCCATCAAAATAGAGCCTGTTGTTAATGTTTTTGTATGAATCTTTTAACCGCTGAAAACGCCTAAGTGCTGCTCTCTCTGACAATGTCCTTTCATTCACGGGTACATCGTATGATCCTGTTGCTGTTAGTTGAACCATAATTTTGTACTCGTCAGTTGACAGTAATCTACAGCTCCTCGTTGCTGCTGCAATGCCGATAAGACACATAAACCTGAAACAAGTACAAATGATGTTTATTCAGTTATGTTATTGTGCAACGAATGATTAACAATCTAAAGTATAGGGTAGATATTTGTTAAAATGATAAATATACAGCATGACAACGAAACTTGTTAGCGTGATAACGATATCTTGACAGCTCGACAACGGCACTTGACGGCATGATAACAATAACTTGACAGTTAAACAGCGATACAACACAACCGTTACTACGCACAACAAAGGTCACTCTTCAATATAGCAATTATAACCAGACAACTTGAAAACGATATTTAACGGCTAGACAGCGATAACCTGACACACCCAGGTAACATGATAGCACTGTACTGATGACAACGATATTTGAAAGCATGACAGCGATAACTTTACAATGATACGTGACTGTTTGACAGCGAAGGTGTATAAAGAGTTCGGTCCATCGCATAACTGAAATATAATTTTAAATAGCAATCTAACGATTTTCTCCTCAAAATCCAAAATATTACCACCTTTCAAATACTTAACAAAAGGTGGCTCGATAATTTACTCAGGGGGGGTGGGGGTCTAGGTTGAGCTCAAAATTCAAATGCGGGGAGAGGGGGGGGGGGGGGGGTTGCGGAACCTCCAATTTTTCAGTACGGTGGGGATTCGAAAATCAAATTCTTCGTTCGAAGCTCAAATATTTTTTCAGTACGTGGGGGGGGGGGGGGGGGGGGGATAAAATTATTAAAAACCAAGAGGGCGGGGGGGGGGGGGGGGGGGGGGGGGGGGACAAACTCCGCCTTTTTGCAATATTTCGATAAGGGGATTTCAGTTTTATGCTTACCGATTTTCTAGGTAGGGGGACAAACCCATATTTGCCTTATTTAAATTAGCCACAATGCACATTATAGGGGTGTTGGGGTCCCTTATCTAGCTAGAGGGCTATAACAGTACAATTTTTAACGACTTTGGTATGTCGCGGCCGGGGATCTAACCCTCGACCTCCAACTTCCGAGGCGGACGCTCTAACCACTCGACCACCGGAGCCGGTCCAGGCTGATCAAGTTTTATGTGGTTCAAACAATACGTTTTATAGTGTCCAAAGATAAAATAAAGAGGAATTCATATTTTGTGTAGAATCTTGTTTACAAAAATTGACTTCTCGTTTTACTCGCGTGAATCCTGTTAAAACATATTAAGCTCCGCCTAACGGACATGCGCAATGGCTGCATGATTAACTTGGCTAGCTGATTTAACGGAAAATTGTTAAATATTCAGGAGTATTTAAAAAAAGAAGCAATCTCATTAGGCAAAATATAAGTCCGAACACCTTTTCATTTAGATATGCAAAAACATTATTTTTAAACAAAACGTTACTTTCCAAACGTCAGTTAGTGGCGGGCGCTAGCACGCTGGAGTTTTTGTCCAAAGGGACATTTTCGAAAAAAATATTTTAATTTGCCCAGAATACTGGTTATACTTCTGCCAAATAACCACCATTCGATGTTTAATGACTTCTCATTCTTAAATATTAAATATTCTGATACATGTGGTCAAAAGCTTAAATACATTTTGAAATAAAGGCACACATTACATGTATAAAACAATCTGTAATTTAAATTTCGGAGTGATAATCAATTTTTCACTTTTTTAACGAATGAGGCTGACCCCAACCGTGCATCTCCAAATATATTTGTTGGATCAAAATCGTTAGTGTTATCTTATTTAATAAAGGGGGTTGATGGGAATAATACTAAAATTTCCAAGGGGAGATAATTAAAAGATGTTTTTACACGTTGGACTGACTGACTATTTTCCGTAGCTGGGACGGTAGTTCAGTCATAAAGCGAGTGCGAACCCTCCACTTTTTTCATACGTGGGAGCAGGTGGAGAGGGGTAATTTTTCAATTACGTGGCGTGGGGGAGAGGGGGAGGGCGTTTTTCCAATTTTTGTTACGTGGGGGGGGGGGGGGTCGAACCTCCTATTTTCAAACAAGGGAATTTCATTTTGTGGCTAGAGATTTTCTAGGGGGGGGGGGGGGGGGTACCCCAACATGTATTTGCCCTATTAAAATTCCAATTTGGAAATTCCGGGTAGAACGTTTGACCTACCGCATGCACACACGAAGGTATATTCGCGTATATTGTAAAACTGTTCATATAACTTTAAAATGTTCTATTTTGTGCATTAAGATATATGGTGTAATACCTTAAATTACATGGTCACCATGCACGTTTTCAGGCTCTTAGGATATCCTTACAGTGTGTTTGTGGGCTTTAGGGCTATTTCACATAGTGGCTAGAGAATTATTCGGGTGTTTTCGGGCCTGGATTTTGCGCGCATGGAGACTGCATAATGAGCATAAAGTATGCATATAAAATGTCTAAAATAAATGATACAGGTCGAAATAGGATAAATGGGCTAACTTCACACACATGTCGAAATACGGGACAAAACCTGTATTATAATGCAAAAATGATTACCTGAAAAGCGTCAACATCTTCATCTTCGCTTCGCAAAAAGCAGCTGTTGACCGAAAGGATCCGGTGTGGCAAAATGGAACTCAAAGCTTGGGTGTGTAGGGTTCGATGACTTACTTAGAAATAAACGGAGATTGAAATGGAAGCATGCCATGTGATAACAACAACCAATGAAAACCTTCGATAGACTCGGTTGACACACGCCAATTATAAGTGTCACCGATACAGACGCGGGGTTATTCGCACCATACCGGGATGTTGTGTCATTTTAAGGTGGGTTAATTAAGTGCATTTGTGTGTGTGTGCGTGTGTGTGTGTGTGTGTGTTTTAGATTTTTGCATCGCTGCGACAGTATTTCAATCATATACGTCCAACTTATTACGGAGGAAACCCTGTATGCACAGAGGCACCCGGGTAAACTACCGACCTTCCCGAAGCCAGCTGGAAAGCTTCCCCACATGAAAAACCCTGGCCCTGCCGGGCATCGAACTGAAAGAGGTGAGGGACTGAGTGAGTGTGAAAGTCAAAGATTTTACCCTCTCGACCACGGAGGCCCCCTTGGAATTAAATTAAATCGATATATAAACATAAACACCATAAAAATTAAATGATGTTATTAGATATTTAATTCCTAGTTTGAATGTTTTTTGTTTACAATTAACTTCTGATTGTATCTTGCAAAAAATGTACCTCAAGCGGGTCATTGACCTTCTTGAATTACTTCTTTTTTCAATATATAAAGATCTTTATATATATTCCTCACTTGAAAAATCCGAACGACCATACCGGGATTCGATCCCACAGCGGTGAAGGCTACATTATATATACCTCTCGGCCACGGAGGCCCCATATATATATTATAATAAATTATAATAACATATACGTAGACCTTCACCGCTGTGGGATCGAAACCCGGTAAGTCCGTTTTTCAAGTGAGGAAGCCTTCCAGCTGGCTTGCGGTAGGTCGATGGTTCTACCCGGATGCCTCCTGTCTCTAAGAGGAGGATTCAGGAGGGTCCGGACCCCACACCTAGAATTTTCATAGAGAATTATTTTTATTTCGATCACCCCCTCCGCACTAAAGAATTGGACCCCAGTATTGGAATTTCGAGCTGATCTTGGATACCCCCACCCCAAGGGAAAAATCCTAGATAATACCCTGGGTATCTAGACTATATCCTATACTCAGTGGGGCTTAGAGGTTGGGGGAAATACTGGTTGTAAGGGCCGGCCCGATAGTGGTTGCTATGGACACAGGAGTGGTTGCTTCGGACTTTTAGTTGCTTTAAGGGCACGAGATTGATTGCTAAGGACTTAATGATGGTTGCTAGGGACATGTTGGTGGTTGCTATAGGACCATGAGTAGTTACTCTGAACTTATGTGTGATGTTTAGGTTCGATACTGAACCTCCCTACTAAGTGCGACGTTTAGCGTTAAAGTTGTGCGACGTTTAGGGGCAGTCGATTTTTTTGCGACGTTTAGCGTTAACGTTGCGACGTTTGGCGGCAGGGCAGTTGCGACGTTTAGCGGTGGTTGCGACGTTTAGCGTTAGTGCTGCGACGTTTAGCGGCAATTGCGACGTTTAACGGCGTTGCGACGTATAACGGCGTTACACTCACGTCCGATATTGATTTCAATACCAGAACACTTGCACATTATTAAATTGTGATCTAAAGGGTTAAAATTCACCAGAAAAAAATGTCAATGCCATTACATCCAAACTGATAAATTCAATTTTGACCCCTATCATTGAAATTACGTAATTTAACCAACTTAAATCATGACCAATAAAACCAAAATGCATATCTGGGTTGGGAATGGATAATTTTAACATGCCCAAAAGTTTTGTCATGCTGTATTGTCTATTTTCTGGAGAAAAAAAATGAATAAAACATACACTGCCAGTTTTCTTTTTTTGCTGAGTATATAACTAATAGATTTACATAAAAATTTGATCAAGATATAAATATACTACAAGTTATCTTTAATGTCGAAAATGATTTAAGTAACTCATAAGTTATACAGAAACGTTTATTCAACAAGTCAATTCATCTTGTCAGCCATCATCCGCCATATTGCATCCATAGAGACCAGAGAAAAAGCCTAGGTCGAACCCAATCTCCACGCAGTTATCTCCCCTTCATTCTTCGCATAGATCTCTGCTACCACAAGTGGTATTTATCAGGATTTCTGATATATAATAGTTTTTTTAATTGTTAAAAAACTGTGCCTATGTATCAGCTTAGTTTTCTCTCATTTATGATGAAATGAATAAAAAATGATAACAAATATAAATACTTTAAAAAATGAAAATAACTGTTAAGTTATCCTTTTTTCCAAATTCTTTTTATTTTACAGCGAGTGGCATTTTCCTAGGTATATTTTCTTAAAAAAACATCAATTATCGCCTTGTGGTTAAAAATAATCTGTTTAGAAAATAACTTTTTCTGTCATGAAGATCTATAAATAATCTCCAAGCATCGTTCCTCATATAACATCTCTGCAATGAGCTCAATGACAAGAATCTTGTTAAAAAAGAAAACACTTATTAAACGAGGGCTTTAATGTATTTTGAGGATCAAAAGTAAAGAAAGATTGAATAAATACTTCTTGAATCATCATAAAGCGTGTGTAAAATATTAATATTGATTATTATTATGGGAAATATTTCATGCCTTATTTCGCCGATGGGAAAATGCCGCAAACGCTCGTCTGCAAATGTAAATATTTACAGATTTAGCTGGATATCGTAATTTATGACCAGTTTTTTATTTTCATAATCTGTAATTTTGATGACCATTCCGATAAGGTTCAGTGGTGCTATTTATATATATTTCACAGTTTATGGAGCCTATCTAGTCGTCCTTCAAATTAAATATTTGAACAACGGTCTGGATGTGTCATTTATTTGGAACTACTTTCCGAGCCCACCACAGGGGTGAATGTAATGTTAGCCGATGTGTAAGAGAGTGA
>CM037791.1:4051792-4101792 GCA_021229015.1 Solen grandis | reverse complement strand
TCACAGGACACTAATGCACCCGCCATTTTGTTAATTAGAATGATATTTTTGTCAGTGAATATAATGAGAAAGTGGAAATATAAAATGATGACTTTAAGGTCAAATGAGCGCTGTGACCCTGACCTCAACCAAATTATGTGACCTTGACGCTCAAGCCAGCGACCTGGTTCTTGTTCGTGACATATTGTTTTATCCTTGTGCCAAGGTATTTCAAAACACAACCATGCGTAACAAAGTTACAGCTGGGACACGATTGCTTGCCCAGACACAGTCAGACAGATGTAACATCATGTGCACGCCGCAATTTCATGGCAGGGGTATAAAAAAGCAGCTCATAATCACACAGTTTTGTCCTAAGACCGTGAAGTTTACAAGCTTGTTTTTGATTGCCTAGTCCAAGGGACCACTTGTGCAAAGTTATTTTAAAATATTTTCATTTACAACAAAGTTACAGCCATGACACGATCGAGTGTTCAAGCTAGCGATCTGGTTCTTGTGCGCGACACACCGATATGTCCTAAGGATCACTTGTGCCAAGTTATTACAAATCGCAACCATTCATAACAATGTTACAGCCGGGACAAGATCTCTCTCTCTCACACACACACACACACACAGACAAGTGTAACACTATTTCATACACTGTCGCTGTGGTATTTTCAGCTTATTGAGAGGTTTGAAAATGATAAACTATGGTGGCATATTTCTGCCAGTCACTTATCCACTTAGCTATGTTGAAACTTTCCTGAAAAAAATTGTCACATATTCAGTTAGTATCTGGCAAGTAGCAAATTTTCAAGTTATCTACTTAGGTATCTTAACAGGACTTAACTGTCTGTTAGTCCCCACTACTGCCAATCACATATTCACTTATTTTAACTGGATATCATGCCTTTTTCCAGATAATTATGTGAAAATATGCTTTATCCACATAATTTAACTGACTAACTTGAAAAAAGGTGAGATAACCAGTTATCTTAAGTGAATATATGGCTGGCAGTAGTGGGCACTAACAGGCAGTTTTATTCTGTTAAGATAACACGAAAGTTTTCTACTTGCCAGATACTAACTGACTATGTGACTTTTTTTTTTCAGAAAAGTTTCGACATAGCTAAGTGGATAAGTGGCTGGCAGAAATATGCCACCATAATAAATACAGAATGGCGATATTTAAATGAATTCAGGCATTAAACGTCTTACATATCGAGTGCATCTTTTAAATAAAAAATCTTTGAAGGAAACTCCATGTAATCTTGAACAAAGACTTAATGTTTGTTTTGTTTTCAGTCTATAAAGAATCAATTAAGTACGATTTTTACCGTCTCCACAAGTTGAAAATCATAGAAGATTAATAATGCGTATATCACATTCACGTATTTATTGTAAAAATGTAAAACTGCCGACATTTTTCCTGAAAACAGAGAGAAAAGTTGAAAAGATAGACAGAAATAATATGACAGTCACAAACGTCCCTACTTGAAAACACAATACAACATGGAGGAAATAATACAATTTAGAACTTAGTTTTGTCCTTATCTTACCTTTAGTAAAAAATAAAAATGATAATAATTAAAAAAAAAATCGTGAAACTTCGTCGGAATCCTCCGTAGGGCTATTCTCACTTCACATTTACTTGCAACAGAACGTTATATACGTGACTGCGCCAGTGAAGGTTGTAGTTTGAACCCCGTTGTGGGCAAGGATTTATCATGGCCTTCCCAGGTGCCAGGTACTGGTCCAACCCAGGAACTGTCACGAGAAAGAACTTACTTCCAAATCGACGTAAATAAAGATAAAAAATATAATATATAATTAATTAACCCCTAGTATTCTTATCATAGTAGCTACAAGTCTTAAGTGTAATTAGAAGGCTGTTGTAATAAAAGATTTGTAATAAAAGATGGTATCAAATTAATGTGCGTCCATTGTGACTGCGTATTTTTACTAGGTGGCTCAGTGGTTTCGGAACTACGATGTGATTAAAGACAAAATATTTCATTGTCGGAAAGACCCGAGATCAAATCTGTAGACTAACCCCAGCGTCATGTGGAACATTAACTAATTAAGCAAATCAATTAATTAGTATCGGTTTTAGATCTACCCTCATTAAACCCCACGATGAGCGGCCAAGTTAAAAAACGGCGGCACGATTCTAGCCATACAAATTCTATCGCTTTGTTTTACCACATAGACAATATCAAAAAGCGGTGGAAAATCCGGATGATCAGAGTTTTGACACACCTGAAGTATAAGCTTAATTGGAAGAAAAAGTAAAACAGGGAGAAAAAAAAAGACAAAATATCTAATAAATATAAATTCCAGATAGTAGGTTAATCGTAATATATAAACAATTTGTCTCACTTCTCAGTTAATAAACGTCAGTAAGAACAACTGAGACAACCATGAATTTAAAATTATTTTCAGCAGGTATCAAAGAGTTTGAAAAAAGAAATATCTACTTTTCTATTTTTTACATATTGTTTATCTTAACTTACTGTTGATAATATGTTAATTTAAATAATAAAAAAGTTATTAGAAAATATATAGAAGATGAACTTATATATCTCATTGATAAATTATAAGAAATCAAACAAAATATATTATTTGTTATATAGCATCAATTATATATCATACATACAATAGTGAGTAGCTGATATTGTATTTCCACCATTATTATGTTTTATAATACGATTTTTATATACATATACATGTTATATTCTCCCAACTTCCAGTGACACTGATGGTGATCAGTGGCTTACTTCCGGCGGAAGGGAAGGTGGTGCGGTTCCGCGAGACAGTTTGTCCTCCGCACGTGACAAGCAGCAGACGACCAGCCAGGGACAGCACGCTGATCTCAATCAGAAACAGACTGATCGAGGCCAGAGATCTCGTGAAGGATCTCAAATCCAGTCTAGTATGTAACATTTATCAATGAAATCATAGTTGTGGATAACATATTGCCCCGGCCCCAAATCACGATCGTAATTCTGCTAAAGTTGCGTCTCACAAGAGATTTAGTCCTTAACCAAAGATCATCAGGAATTATAGTAGACATTTATTCATAACGTTCGGTGGATAGATTTAGGTATTTCTGCACAACGAAATTGGGGTCCATATTCATATACTATTTCTCTCGACTACTTACTACATTTGTCCCTTTGGAGCACTGGAAGTTGTAGATAAAAGTAAGACAAGCCCATTAGTACGCATAGTTTCTTTCTTTCTTTCTTTTTTTCTTTCTTTCTTTCTTTCTTTCTTTCTTTCTTTGTATGTTTGAACAAGCCAAATAAAGGTGAACTGTGTACACAATATGTTTAAGATGACTTACGGTAAGACATCTGAATTGACATGGCGACGTTCAGCTAATTACAGGTGGAAAAAAGGGACGCACACTTCAAATGGTAGAAACTGTCTTTAGAATCTTCTCTCTTTTTCCAGATAGAAGCAAACGTTTACGCGGAAGTGGGGAGTGCTGTTGAAGAGGTGCCTTCTTGAACTTTAATACACAGGTATCAAAACATCCTTACTATCGCTTGAGGTGGCGTGACGCTTACAGCATTTTTTACTTTTTTGTTTATTATTTTTATGAGCGGTGTACTTGAGACAAATGTCACGGCACAGTCATGTCTCTCTGGTTTTCGAAAAGGAATATATTTTCAAGCTATGGGGATATTTCAAGCTGTGGTTATGACAATTAAATTCAAGAGTGAGCCTGGGATCGTACTTTAGTGTTTTTCGAGAACACGCTGCCAGGACACGTCCTGGAAAAAAAATCTTATTTCTACGTATGTTACGTGTCAGACAGAAAGCAACTAGTGCCATAATTCATAATTTTGATATGGTACCGGAGATCGAACCTGCGACCTCTTGTACGCGCGGCGGACACTTTGATCAGTCAGCCACCGGGGATGGAAGGGGTTGACTTGTGTTCTGTGAATGCTTCTGAATAAATAACTCGATCAATAAATAAATAACATCGATCTTTGTATTTCAGCAAGAATTGCTGCTGAAGTGCTACACCGACTTGTGTTCCGCCGTCTTGAACATCAAAATCACCGATCGTTTGATCAGTGCCTTCAAGCTGAACTACATGGCCTTGCCGACCACCCAACTCCGCCGCACGCTAT
This sequence comes from Solen grandis, assembly GCA_021229015.1. Lineage (NCBI taxonomy): Eukaryota > Metazoa > Mollusca > Bivalvia > Adapedonta > Solenidae > Solen > Solen grandis. The sequence goes on along the minus strand of CM037791.1, from coordinate 4,097,665 downwards.
CCCGGACATTACGTCAAATACAGGCGATACTTGGGGAGGAGTCAGTCGGTCACTGCACGTGTTCTTTCGAGTACGAGCTGGACATGTCAGTCACACAGGCCCTGAACGTCATTGTCACGAAATCTCTGCAAATGCATAGTACATTAAATCACGCCATTCAAGCTATTGAGATACATAGAAACTGCATGTAGGATATCTTGATATAACATCAATTCACGTGATGAAAGTGCGTATAAACATGTGTTAAGTTGGAGTATGATGCGGAACCATCAGTGTTGACATTTTAATAGATACATTCATCAAACTTTATTTACCTATAAGTATTCTTTATAAATCGTTTCTCTAGTCTTCAGCCCACTTATTTTATTTTTAAAGTGAAAATTGATATTTGCATTTTTATACTTTTTTAATTATACATTTTTGAAAGCATTTATTATAATAAAGGTACCATAAACAGAAAAAAAAACATCTTTGTTTTTAATTATGCACATCTAGGAAACTAGATGATTCAGTAACACCTGAAACAGCATTTGGGTACACAATTTAAGATGATACAATATTAACCTGGCAAACATGGGATGTCTATTCTTTGCAAACTATGTCGGCATCACACTGAATTCAGTTCTAGGTGTAATATCAGGACACTTCAGTAGGGGAAGCCAATTATCTTAAATATCAGTATATACTGTCAATCGAATATTCCGCTCTATGGTACGCGTTTTTACTTATGTATCATTAAAATGCTGAGAGTGTGGATGGCACGGTTTTTATATACAAAGGATTACTGCTGGAATCACATAAATTTAGGAATTTTTTTTACGAGAACTGAATGCTGTTGACTTACAGACAGACAGTCTGACTTCTTTAAATTGGTCTCAACGTGTACATGAGCACAGAGTTACAAACAAGAAGGCCATGATGGCCCTGACTCGCTCACCTGAGTATAAATGAGCAACATATGTTGGATTTTTCATATTGGCCTACTTTTTGACATCACATGACCCACTTTCGAGCTTGACCAAGATTTATGGAAACAACATTCGACCAATTTCATAAGATTGGGCCAAAAATGTGGCCTCTAGAGTGTTAAGGTTTTTCTAAGATTTGACCTCATGACCTACTTTTTGACCCCACATGACCAAATTTCAAACCTGTCCAAGCTTTTACGGAAACAAACATTCTGACCAAGTTTCATAAAGATTGGGCCAAAAATGTGGCCTCTAGAGTGTTAACAAGGGTTTTCTAAGATTTGACCACATGACCCAAATTCGAACTTGTCCAAGATTTTATGGAAACAAACATTCTAACCAAGTTTCATAAAGATTGGGCCAAAATGTGCCTATAGAGTGTTAAGTTTTTTCTAAGATTTGACCTCATGACCTACTTTTTGACCCCACATGACCCAATTCGAACTTGTCCAAGATTTTATGGAGACAAACATTCTGACAAAGTTTCATGAAGATTGGCCAAAAAATATGGCCTCTAGAGTATTAACAAGCCAAATTGTTGAAGACGAACTCGTGACCTACTTTTTGACCCCACATGACCCAATTTCGAACTTGTCCAAGATTTTATGGAGACAAACATTCTGACAAAGTTTCATGAAGACTGGCCAAAAAATATGGCCTCTAGAGTATTAACAAGCCAAATTGTTGACGACGAACGACGCACGACGCTCGAAGGGCGACCACAAAAACTCACCTTGAGTACGTTGTGCTCAGGTGAGTTAAAAAAATACATTACTGCTTATGGCCACCACGGAGGTACATTCAAGGTTTTCACATCTCTGTGGCAACACACACACACACACACACACACACACACACACATTCATACACACAATACGATTTAATCATATTAAAACATCCACTCAGAGAAAAGGCCGCAAGTCACAGCATGTGAATCTTGAGATCTATAAACATATTTAGGACTGTGTATTTTAAAACATATTTCTGATTTGAAAAGCTTCTTTTATAAATTTACATAATCTTAACTTAATCGTCTTTATTATTTCGTTTTAATAACAAAACAAACTTGGCAAAACTAGGTTTTGTGCAGGACTTAACCGCAAAATAAAATCAACGCTTTACGTAAATACCGGTCAGCATCTGAATGTAAAATCAAAATATTTATTTGACTTGACTTGACTACTTGAGTTTACCGTCGCTTCGACAGTATTTCAGTCATATAGCGACGTCCAGCTAATTACAGGTGGAGGAAGACCCCGAGTGCACGGAGGCACCCAAGTTGAACCACCGACCTTCCGCAAGCCAGCTGGAAGGCTTCCTCACATGAAAATCCGAATGACCCTGCTGGGATTCGAACCCACGCGGTGAGGGGCTGGGTGAGTATTAAAGTCAGCGACTTTACCCTCTCGGCCATGGAGGCCCCCAAATATTTAATTTGAAGATATCTAAACAGAAACAAACGCAACTTTATTCATTAAATCTTTATTCAATATAATTAACAACTTACATACATAGTTTGGCATTTCGGCACTGAAAACATGAGACCCTTGGCTAACTTACAGGTCGAGTTCTCTACCAAATGAGCAATAAGTTTCTCACCAGAATAGTTTACGTTTAGGCCGTTACAGTACAATGGCACATCTAATTTCGCATAAAAAGGTGGTTCTTTCAATGGTTTGTTTTCCTTTCAAGAAACCTTGTGTTTCACGGTCACTATGCTGTTCTCTTTACTTCAGACAGTAGGAACACCCCGCCCGTGTTAATATGTCTGGTTATGTTACAGTTCAGAGAACTGAGCTCCACTAATATATATTGTTATCAATTCCTTGACTAATATTGTAAAAGTAGACAAGGTAAAACAATCCTTGTTGACTTCGAGTCATGTACATCGTGGAATGCGTTTCGTCTAATTTAATAATTATGAGTGTTTCTTAACGGTAAGGATTGTTGGCAGAATTTGAGCTAGTAATGCTTTCAACATTACTTAGCGCATTGCTAATACTTTTTTTAACGTTACTTAACGCATTGAAATACTTTCCAAAATTACTTGGCGCATTGCAAGACTGGTGAAAATGGCTGATGGAACAATTATGCATAGTCTAAAATTTTACATAGCGTGTGTACAACTTGCATCAGAAAAACTTTTAATAAATGCCAAATATAGAAAAAAAAACCGTTGTCTAATAGATACTGACCGGATCAAGAATAGTTCGCTGACTCTATAATTCTATTTTTAATACTCAAAATCTGGTAATCTGACAAACCTCAGTAACTACTGTTCGTGACTAAGCGCGGTTGGTGGCAATACAAGTGACCTACATAGAGAGAGAGTGTTTGCGACACAAATATAAGCAGGTTTATCAATATATACATGCACAGCAAAACACCTACCTAGCTAGGGACACCGTTGAATGGAAGAAATGAGCTATGTCGAAATTATTTTACAAATGATACACTATAATAAGTATTATAATAACAAAATACTAGATATATACAACAACCAGTCTATAATAACTATATCAAGATATACAATGACAGAGTCTACTTTATTTAACTTCCGTGATCAGACATTAATTTCCTTGATTTAAGTCCGATAACAATGTCGTGTATGTTCACCATACAGACCTTAGGCATTCGTGTTACTTCGCCTATATCCATTATCCTCGTAAAACAGAGCGATTTCCGGAGATAATTTGCTTCTGACGTCATAGAGCCATTCAAGTACAAGTAGGTCATACGCAAATAGTGGTTAATAAATGTAAAGTATAAAGAGTTTTTGGATTTCATTAACAACAGAATCCTGTTCATACAACTTTTTTATAAAAAAAAAAAAAAAAAAAAAAAAAAAAAAATGGGTCTCATGGAGAGACCACGAAGGCCCTTTACTTGATGGCGAGGGGGCGTGGGTACTCTCTCTCTCTCTCTCTTCCTGGAGAAAAGTACTGGCAGAAAATCATTTGCACGAAACTGGCAGCTTTTTAAATTAAATATTGAGATTATGATGTATTTCGCAGGTCATTTAGCAGTTTTGGATCAGTGGTGTTCTGGTTACTATTCATCGTCGGATACCCACGGCCGATCAATAGATCATCTATAGGCCGTTGGATATCACGGCTAAATTAGGTCGTTTTGGGGTGGGTTAAACTGCGCCATTTCGTTGGTCACATCACGTTTTTAAAACCAATCATAATGGCAGCTGTAACAGTTGCCCGGCGCAGTCATTTATTTTGTTACATGCTTTCAAGCTCCGCGCCGAAGAGTGTTGCATTAAAAGTCGCGATTTCATTGGACGATAATTAAATCAATAACTAATCTATTACAACGATGCCCACGGCATGATGTCAACTGGAATAAGTCAGCCGGGGTATTCGACGATGGTTACTAATGTAACATTGTTGGACCATTAAACTTATCTAGCGCTTCAATGGTTTAAAGATATTGATTTGATAATTCGCGACCAGTCAAAATGTTGCTTAGTTAGAAGTGCACTCTTAAGTATAAATCGGTAAAATCTAGTAGACAAGATCACAACTCGCCCACACCAAGACCCAGGACCATCACTGAGAATCTGGTAAATCATGCTGACTGGGGAAAAAAGAAATCTACGCGTATCGCCATATGGGGAAGGTAAATTTCCCACACCATGGGAGTGCTGCTTTTACAAAGATCATGGCGATAACGAGCAAATGTAAATTAAAAATGTAGCAGGCAATGTATGGTGGTGGGGGTGGGGGTAACGAGACGAGTCGTTCGTGGGTTTCTGATGATGATCACCCAAGATGATGCTAATAATATGTACAGTACGTGGTTTCAAGAGCGGAGGAGCAACACATTGACGTATGCAATAATAATTGAAACAAAATACGATTTTACCATAAAATCAACATAGGCTCATAATTTCTACAGTGAAAGATGTTTATCATCCGTGGATATTACCAGGACCTTTATATTAATTTTAGAGTATCTCCTGATATTTCTCAAGTCTTCCGCCTAAAGCATGTAGTAAACATCTATTTTCAACTCTCTTGCGGTGGATATTAATTAAAATTGACACCAGAACGCGCGAGGGACCCAATTTACCCTCAAATAATCGTTACAGATCTTTAAAGAAAATGTCAAGTTGATCCGTTTCATGAGACCCAGATCTGATACTTATCTAAATTAACAGAATTGCCGACAGGCCAGACATTGGGATTTGAATATCATATTTCAGTCCGAGACTGAATGGGACTCTGGGTCCTTGTTGTCGAAGATAAAAAAAAATGGTACATGCGTATGAATATTATACTCAAACTAAGTTCACTAGTTTCAATAGTGATTTGAGTATCATAGTGAGATAGGACCTACATACTTCAATATATTTCGAGAACACAGGCCCCAGTATTCTGCAGTGTTGCTTCAATCTGTTGCCCTTCGATGGTTCATAAACATCATGCACTACTGAAACCTCTTGTGTAACAATAATGAGCTCTGTCAACATATGGTCAGAATCCAAATAGACAGCGATTTGCTTCGCAGTTCAAAGAAATCAACAAGAAACACGTCAAATGACGCGGCGTGTTGTCTTAAGCAAGCAAAATTATTTTTAGTAACAGTGACCTTGACCCTACTGACTTGAAAATGAATTCCAATCTTCCTCTTCCCATAAAATATCAATCTACAAAATCTAATCGTCACACCTCACTCCTAAATGAAGTTATTTTTTATCTGAAACGAAAGATCTATTTTTAGTAGCAGTGACCTTGACCGTGACCCTATCAATAATCTAATCCGGGTAAGGGGGTAATAATCGGGATTTTTATTGAAAATCTGGTTAATAATCAAAGGACTGAAAGGTTCTTGGCAAACATCTTAATCAGTGAAAAATACAAAATACGCATATAGCTCTGACGAACAAGAGAGTCCCAAGGGAGATTCTTTGATGTATTTAATTGTACCATGTTTACATAATAATTCGAGGGGTGAGAGCAAAACTAGGCTAAGTGCATATAAATATATAAGCACTTACCCTAGTTTGGCTCTCACCCCTCAATAAACATTCATGTATTTAACCCTTTACCCTATGAATATCCATGTACAAAAATGAATTGATGCATTTAAATGGCTTATTTTTCTATGTCATACAGGCTGTAGAATCCGAGCTACAATATTTTATGAACACAACACAGGAATTGTCTAGTCTGGATCTCCTGTTATTGTCAAGGCGTCAAAAGAGGTTATCATCAGAACAAACAGGGCACAAAACAGAGTATAAACAAACAAAAGACATTAGCAACAGGTTCATAGTGGCCCGTGACAGCTCACTGGAACACTACTGGTTTTGCTCTATCAATGACGTCACGAAGGTTGAGAATTCAGTCAATCTTTTCTTGCCTGTGTCATTATGGCAACTTTTAATTGCCAATTTCATGCAAACTAAATATAATTTCAACATGAATTTTGCACAATAGGTCTTAGATAAACATAATTATCTAAACAGATAAAAAAGAAAATGACCATGTTTTGGTTGATCTTTTAAATACTGTATAGCTCTCTTTTGGTTAGACTTTGTGACTCCCATGGGAGTCTCAGATTTGTTATGCAGTTTGGTAGATGGCCACAAGGAGGTCATTTTGTGAAAAATTAAATTCAATTCTTGTCCCTGGTTTCAGAGTCTTTCAGATAAATCTTAAAATTTTCTATAACAAGAGGGCCATGATGGCCCTGAAACGCTCACCTGAGTACCATTGCTACAACTGATTACAAGGTTTTTAAACAGACAAGAATTCTGATATAACTCAATCTTAAACATTTTAGCCCTGACAATACTACACACCAAATATATAAGCACTGGGCCTTATGGTTTCAGAGGAGAAGACTTAGTGCGGGGTCATTTGAAAATCTTGTTAATGAACCATTAGATGATACTACATACCAAAAATCTAAGCTATAGGCCTTATGGATTCATAGTAGAAGATTTTTTTAAAGATTTTCCTATATAACTCTATGTAAAACAAGTGAACCCTGGTGCGGGGGCATTTATCACCATAAGGTCATGATTTGTACAATCTTGGTAATGAACCATAAGATGATGCTACATACCAAATATCTAATCTCTAGGCCTTATGGATTCATAGAAGAAGATTTTTAAAGATTTTCCTATATAACTCTATGTTAAACAAGTGACCCCTGGTGTCGGGGCATTTATCACCATAGGTCATGATTTGAACAATCTAGGTAATGAACCATTAGATGATGCTACATACCAAATATCTAATCTCTAGGCCTTATGGATTCATAGAAGAAGATTTTTAAAGATTTTCCTATATAACTCTATGTTAAACAAGTGACCCCTGGTGTCGGGGCATTTATCACCATAGGGTCATGATTTGAACAATCTTGGTAATGAACCATTAGATGATGCTACATACCAAATATCTAATCTCTAGGCCTTATGGATTCATAGAAGAAGATTTTTAAAGATTTTCCTATATAACTCTATGTAAAACAAGTGACCCCTGGTGCGGGGGCATTTATCACCATAGGGCTATGATTTGAACAATCTTGGTAATGAACCATAAGATGATGCTATATACCAAATATCTAAGCTCTAGGCCTAATGGATTCATAGAAGAAGATTTTTAAAGATTTTCCTATATAACTCTATGTAAAACAAGTGACCCCTGGTGCGGGGGCATTTATCACCGTAGGGCTATGATTTGTACAATCTTGGTAATGGCCCATAAGATGATGCTACATACCAAATATCTAAGCTCTAGACCTTGCATTTTGCAGAATAAGATTTTCAAAGTTTGCTTTTTTAAAATCTATTTTTAGCTCCTGTGACCTACTTTTTAAACCAATCTGAATAATTTGTACAACTTTGATAGAGGGCATCATAAGGATGATTCCTGTGAAGTTTGGTCAAAATCCCTTTTTTCTTGCCGCTTAACAAATTAACACAATAACAACATGAAAGAAATCGGCATTTTAAAGTTCACACACAAGTATGTACCTAAATTCTGATGCTCGTTCAACTGGGAATTACCATTTGCTTAAAATAACTTAGTTGAAAATACCAGTCCTTGACGGTACGTAATATTCCCCCAAATATTAAGCCTTATTTCACATTCATAGTAGTAAATGATAATAAAAGGATAACTAACTAGCTATATATAATATTTTCAAACATACATGTATATTTATTAATTACAACAAGTTAGTTTTGTATCTTGATAAAATGTGTAACTTACAGTCATCATTGTTTATTTACGTGACATGGAAGAAAGCTGATCACGTGACATGGAAGATAGAGTTTTCTTCCATGAGGGAAATCCCTATCTTCGTATGCTGAACATGGGAGAAATACTTGTTCTATTCCTTGCTACTTTGGATTGTTTATCATTAATAATGTTACAAAAGGGAAGCTTGTCATTTCTTTCAACAGACACATACTGTTAACAGCTTCAAATATGCAATGAAGTCTACACTGATATGACAGGAAGCAAACATTTGCTTTCATATACTGTGCTTCCTTAACATGACAAGCAGCAATCAAAAACGAAACACCAAATTTATTTTTATGGTTAAAGGGAGACAATTAAATGAAAATAAAAGTGGACAAAATTAAAATCATTGAGTCAAGTGAGTATAAATTAAAATTAATTAATTTAATATCAGCTAATCTATTTCTAGGTTCCTGAAAATAACCTGATACATGTATTTTATAAATAAGAATGTAGCATATTTACAAATGTTTCAAGAACAGGCTCGATTTGCATCAACAATACTTAGCACTGGACAATGTTAACATTCTTACATCAAGTAGTAATCTTCAAACAAATGACTAATTATCATCAATAATACCTTAATAATTAACAATATTGTATATAAATGAAATATTTGGATATTTATATTAGAGAAACAAGATTTATGAAATATGCCCCCAAGTTACTGTGTATTCCAGTTTTACTTTGTGCTAAGTTCCTATGTATTCTATTCTTACTTAGTGCTAAGTTCCTATGAATTCCATTACTGCTTAGTGCTAAGTTACTATGACTTCTATTATTACTTAGTGCTAAGTTCCTATATATTCCATTAATACTTAATTCTAAGTTACTATGTATTCCATTATTACTTAGTGCTAAATTCATATGTATTCCATTATTACTTAGTGCTAAATTCATATTATTCCGTTACTTAGTGCTAAGTTCATGTGTACTCCATTATTACTTAGTGCTAAGTTCCTATGCATTCCATCATTACTAAGTGCTAAGTTCCTATGTTTTCCATTATTACTTAGTGCTAAGTTCCTATGCATTCCATCATTACTAAGTGTTAAGTATGATTGGTGGAATGAGCCAGGAATGTTGAGATAATTTTGAAAAGTTTGACTATACAATCTTGAACAACAATGGATAAACATACAATACTTAATAATAAGTATCAGACACACTGAAATTATCATTTTTTGTAACACGATATTAATTTGTGAAAAATAAAGTGAAATTACACAATTGTCACAAAGAAATATGTAAAATAACTATACTTATATAATTTACACATAACCAGTATGTTTTCCAGATGTCTTAAAGTGAAATGGCAATAACTTCTGTAATACTCGTTAATATGGCTTGAAATTTCATGACATTTCTTTACATGAGCAAACCTTTGATTTAATGTAAAAAAAAAATCATAATCCAAGATCTCACTTTTGACTATGAAAAAAAAAAAAAAAAAAAAAAAAAAAAAGAGTTGTCAGAACAACACATATGCCCCCCTATGCATACTATTCACATTTGAGGTCACTGTGACCTTTGACCAAGTGGCCCCAAACTCAATAGGGGTCATCTACTAGTCATGACTAATCACCCTATGAAGTTTGAGGAAGGTGGGCCCAAACGCTCTTCAATTATTGATTGGAAACGATGTGGTCTACCAATGGACGGACAAACCAACCTACCGTCAGACCGACATTTGCAAAACAATATGCCCCCGCTTTTCAAATGGGAGCATAATGCAAATAATTCTATTCCTTTAATTTTCAAAGAATGAACATTTTTTTAAAGAAAGTTCAATGTCTTGAAAAATACAGAGGTGCATTTCTAATTTAAATTATTAGTGTGAAATTTTGACTTGTCAATTTGACCTTCCTATTATTTATTTTTTTTACAAAATGAAAGCCTATCTTATCTATTGTTAATGGAAGTTTTTGTTATAATGATTAGATTAGCTGATCATGACATTGTGTGTTAACTAGGTCAACCACAGATCAAATGATATCACAGATTAGGGATTGGATAACCTGATAATAGGATTTGAATATTTTTGTACACAATGTAAAGCTCTAGACAAGTATAAAGACAGGCAAGGAAATTCATCTTCAACAATCATGATTGTACATTCCTAATGAGAATGAAGCTTACTACAACTACATGAATGACTTCAAACCTAATTATCTGCTTCAGAAAAAATAAACATTACCATATTGGCACTTCACAACTCTACACAAAATTCCCACTCCTTCCCTGAGAGTTGGGCTCTAAAAATATACAAATCACAAATATATTCCATATGGAATGATGAAATTTAAGAAGTGCTTTTCACATAGTTACATACACTGTCTCCCCTCCCTTAGACTATAAGCAGAGAACCAACTGGCAAACAGTTGCAGCGTTATCCAAACTGTCATCATTTTCTCTTTCAGACATAAAAAGAAATTAACAGAAACTCTTTTTCTTTGTCATATGCTCTTATGCTTAAAGAATTAAGTGAATGTTTCCAAAGTATATAGACATTTGTTCGCCTTGATTTTCAGTAACTCATGCATCACACTTAACTAATTTCTTTTCATTCCATCATATAAAGGTAAAAAATATGGTTTTGTGCCAGTTTAATACAAAATAAAACTAGAGTGCCACAGAGCGGTGTCAATGCTCGTCTGTTTTACATGTCAACAATGGGGTGCCATATTTGAGATTTAAAGTTTGAACACCGTAATGTATGAAAAGTAACTGTTAAGTAAATATGAAAATAAAAAAAAAAGAAAAGAAAAAACAATTAAAAAAAAATTGAAGTTAAAAAGGGATATAATATTCTTTTCAGAAAAATGCCCCCTGTCTTACAACTGCACCTTGACATGATTATCAAGTATTCCAAGTTTCATAGTTATCTTTCATAGTTTTCAAATCAATATACTAATAAAGCAATTTTCATCAAAATTCTAAGTTAAAAATGGACATAATTAAGAAAAATATAGATTTCAGAATAATGCCCCTTGTCTTACAACTGCGCCTTGTCATGATTATCAAGTATTCCAAGCTTTGTGTTGATACCTTTCATAGTTTTCAAGACATTCTACTTAATAAGCAATTTTGACAAAAAAATAAGTTAAAAAGGGCATAACTCCAAAAATATAGCTTTCAGAATAATGCCCCATGTTTTACAACTGCGTCTTGTCATGATTTTAAGTATTTTCATAGTTTTCAAAACATTCTACTTGATAAGCAATTTTGACTTAAATTCTAAGGTAAAAAGGGACATAACTCTAAAAATATAGACTTCAGAATAATGCCCCTTGTCTTACAACTGCGTCTTATCATGATTATCAAGTTTACCAAGTTTCATGTTGATACCTTCAGAAGTGTATGATTAATGAGCTACATTAAAGGGTTTGCAAGACGATGACCCAGCGATCATGATAGCTCAACTTTTTCTTTGAAACAGACAAGCTAATAAAATGACTGTAAAATTCATTGTATGGATACACAAGTAAATCATGTACTAAAAATAAAGTGGTGTCTTAAAAATTGATAAATGATAGGGGTTTGGATTTCTTTTAAGTCTAAATGGACAGTAATTAATAAAACATTTACTCAAGTGTAATATAGTAGATGACCAGAAAATTACAAAATAAATCTTATCATATTAGAATAATATTTATCATATTTGAACAGCAATTAAACTGGAATAACCTAGAAAAAATAATTAAATGCGAATCTTTCCTACACAGTCTTGCACAATTAGATCAGCACTCTCTTCACTTTTATTCAAAAGCCCAACCACAGGATATTTCAAGTTAAACATACAGATAATAAAAAGTGTATGACAACAGCCACAATTATCCTTATTTATTTACATTTTATCAATGTTTCTATTTACACCCATACAGTCACACAGATTCTAACTCCTATAACTTTATTCCATAATTCTCAATTTCATGTCACTTACAAATTGAGCATAATTTAGCACCAAACCACCAACATTACAGATTAAAACAGAACGATATAAAAACCAATATATAAAAATATATCATTTCCATGATAGAAGAGGGACATAATCATTACAGATAAATCTCTTAATACATAACATGTAAATAAAAACCACACTAATCATCTTAGCAGGATTTTTGGCAGCAGTATCAGGGACAAGTCACATCTTAACCCTGGTTGCCAGGTATCCACCTTGGTTGCCAGGTGATTGGAAGCTATTAAACATGGTTTTCATGTATCCACAATAATTCCAGTAATCCAAAGTAATTTCAAGGATTCCAGGTAATTTCAAAGTATCCAGGGTAATTGCCAGGTATCCAAGGTGCCTGCCAGGCATCCAAAGTGTTTCTTGTTGCCAGGTATTCAGCCTGGTTGCCAGGTATTCACTGTATCACCATAATGTCCAGGGGGGCTGATTCACCAACTGAGTTGCAGCACCGGTAACATTGATTGGAATATTAACTATGGCAAATGGCTCTCCCAGGCGATTTAATGTACTCTTTATCATGTGCCTGAAAAACACAAGTACTCTTTGAAGAAATTTGCCATCTGTTTGAAAAACAAATATGTCTTGTTATGAATGATAAAAGAAGGCAGCTGCAGCTGAAAAAAAAAATGCAATGAGTATACTAGTGAGCTGAAGGCAACAATATACTACGAGTATTGATGGAAATACACTGTATTTCTGCATCTACAGTTTGTGTTTAAGGTGACTGGAGAGAATAGTCACAGAGCTGACTTAAGGATGTTTCAAGGAGTATCCACGGTGCCTCATACTGCATATCACTAAATAAGAACTGCATGTGAAAGTTTTCAATAATTTTGTTATCTGATGGCAAACAGATTGTCCTGGTAAGGTGAACCTGTATATACAGAATCAAATGTCCACGCACACTAAAAATAACCCAGTTACACCATACAGTCATGTGTGGCCTGGACTCAGGATTGTTAAAAAATGTACAAAACAAATTTCATGTTGGCTGCTATTTGAAAAAGTGACAAGAGCACCACATGCGGATGCCACCGCTCATCTGTTAAATGTGTTTTAGTAATAGACTACAACAAAGTTTTTGCACAACAAAGACTATAATGATGACCCAGCAATCATAATAGCTTGACTTTTTCTTTGAAACATACGAGCTAAAAATGATGCAAGAGATATTACTGGATAGGTACAAAAATCCTCATGAGATTTTAACTGATATGATGACTTGGTTTACATTATATTGGTCATTAAGAAACTTTACCAACATGAGACAGATGTAGTCTCACTGCTGTATCACATCACAGACAAATTGCATACTAAACCCAGTCCTGGGGCAAGCTGCTTACACAAGTAGTTTCAATGTGTTTTGTAGTCTGGTTCCAGATCATCCTCAAGATTACAGATAGCATAGTGTAATGGGTAGGTACCTAAGCCAAGAACCAGACAATGAAACTTATTGAAACATATTGTGTGAGCAACCCAGATTTTTATAACCTTTGGTAAGTAATACATAACTTTGAAAATTTGCCCTTTTAAGCTTAAGTCTTCAATATAGACTTAAAAGATTGGTGAATTAAAGCCTGTGTCTTTTCTGTGCTGAGCACCAAACAAGGTATTTACACATGTGCTGCTATCACCTATCCAGATATGTAGTTGCCAGGGACTACACCAGTGAGGTGAAAGTTATAACCAGACAAGACCTTGAACTCATAAACCTGTAATTCTACCTTTGCCACATTATCCCATTCAGGTGTACATGCCTGAACTCTCATGTTCTTCAATAACAAGAGATGTATATTTATTCCCCATTAACCCTTTCCCTCATAGAGGATACCATGAAAAGACCTATGCGAACAACATAAAACCAGATCAGCCTGCGAGTAACTCGCAGGCTGATCAGGTTTTATGCTGTTCGCTGCTCCTCATGAGGACTTTATAATTAAATTTGGTAAGGTTTAACTGTGGTTTTCTGCAGATCAGGCTTTATGTGGTACCATATATCTACGTATTGTACCATGCCATTCGTCGAGGCACAATATCAAAAAGTACTGCAGCAAAACAGATGGTCTCTTCGGACAATAAAAGGGGACACCTTCCGATGACGGATGCATTTCCAGTGAAAAATTGAAAACATAACTTTCGGGAGATTCTTGACATGAATTAAGGCCCGCGTTCTATGACCTATTGAGTGCGTCAAAATGAGTCTATATGAGGGAAAGGGTTAAAATGACATCTTAAAATATCATAAAACTACTTTTTTTCTTTTAATTGATCCAATTTTAAAATATCCAAGAAGTTTACAAGTAATGAGTTTACACTGATTATTTATCCCCTCCTAAATAATAAAATTTTGCTGATATCATAACTATGGCTTAACAAATAACTTCCCTATACAAATAACTGTCAAACAATTTCAGTAAAGCTACAAATGGCCAGCTGTACTGTGTAATATGACACAACAGATGACTGAAAACAACACTGTAAGGTTGATTCCCACTAGAGGCAAAACTTTTTCAAGGCTTTTCAAAGGTCAAAAAAAATCTCACACAACCCAGAAACTGTCGGGAGAAATGGACAATCCCATAAGTTTTGAAAATTAGTTGTTTCTCAATTAACATAAGAGAAATTAGTTGAAGTTTTAACTCACCCATCCTTGCCCAACATGAAGGTTGCAGGTATATTGACCACCCTGTCTGTGTTGTCTGTTACCATGTCAACAAAGGCCTCATCGTTCTGCAGGTCATTGTCTGCAATCACAACCCCAATGGCACCAGCTTCCTCTGCATGTAGTGACTTGGTGACAAATGAACAATCACTGTAACAATCGTACCAACAATATTAAACCAAAATTTAACCCTTTCCCTCATATAGACTCATTTTGACGCACTCAATAGGTACCACACAAAGCCTGATCTGCAGAAAACCACAGTTTAACTTTACAAAATTTAATTACAAAATCCTCATTTCCAGGCCACTGAGGAGCAGCGAACAGCATAAAACCTGATCAGCCTGCGAGTTACTCGCAGGCTGATCTGGTTTTATGCTGTTCACATAGGTCTTTTCAAGGTTTCCTCTATGAGGGAAAGGGTTAACTAATAGAAAATCCTATAATTTGATTTTCATATATTTGTAAACACTGGAAATTTTCATACTGGCAAAAAATGTATGAAGTGATGTGAATTGCAAACTCAGTCTTTACCTAATCAAGTTTACCAAGAACCAAAAAGTTAGCTCAACATCTGTAAGCATTTAGAAAATAAGTCTGGAAAACTGCAGATATTGTTATTTGTATAAGGAAGTATGGAAGGACGGACAAGGTAACACTAAAATTATGCCCTTGCCAATTTGAGGTTATGGAATAAAAATTAATTAAAAAAGTACAATAAGATAAAAAAGGACATCAACAATGTCATGATATCCAGTCATGTGAGGCAGCATGAAATGTGACACTGAACCATTTGCAGTTCCATGAGTGTTAAATAACTTATTGTTAAAAAATGCACTTGAAATGTACATATTTCCATTTAACCCTTTCCCTCATATAGACTCATTTTGATGCACTCAATAGGTACCACATAAAGCCTGATCTGCAGAAAACCATAGTTAAACCTTACCAAATTTAATTATAAAGTCCTCATTTCCAGACCACTGAGGAGAAGCGAACAGCATAAAACCTGATCAGCCTGCGAGTTACTCGCAGGCTGATCTGGTTTTATGCTGTTCGCATAGGTCTTTTCATGGTTTCCTCTATGAGGGAAAGGGTTAAAGTGCTGTTTAAGCTTGGTACCTACCCTCTCTGTAGCAATACAATCCTATTCTGTACCAGATGGGCGTTACTCAGCACAGAACAGCCATGATACGGCTCCCCTACAGCTAACTCTATATTGGTGTACACCTGGGGCTGAAAACAGTCACACAAAATTATTGCTGAATTGATATTCCATTAAATGTTGATGAAAATAATAAAGCAACTAACTATTGGTATCCTATAATTGTTTTCCCTTTTTCTTTACAACTATTTTACATAGGCTATGTTAGAAGATTCTGCCTATTGGGCTTTTTTGGACATGTTTAAATAGAGATACCAGTATCCAATCTATATGCAATCAATGATTACAGTACAAGTACATTATCTCAAATCTATACTGCTATTAATCAATAAATCTACTACTGACTGAGATTAGATTCAAATTAAATACATATTAAATTATCTTTGAAATGTTTTAAGAATGTTTGTCACAACTTAGAATACTTGTGTACACAGTGGGCAATGAAAATAATAACTAATGTTTTCTTCAAACTAATACTTTCTTGAGTAAAGTATTTGTATTTATTTAAATAAATCCAATAAACCAAAAGAGCTAGTAATCCAGAGTTTCATGTAAGTGCTACTGTTCTGGCTTTAAGGTTTGCAATATTTTATTTAAGTCTTTAAAAATATATATGCACAACAAATTTCCGATTTTAAGTCTGCATATACCACTGTAGTTCCAGAAAATAACCATAAATCATTACTGTTTCTACCTCTCTATATATTGCAGTGTCTTTCATTTGTTATCATTCATAAAATAAAATGGCATAATAGCACAGTGGTAGAGTGTCTGCATTGCGTTTGGAAGGTCATAGGTTTGAATCCTAACTGGGGAACATTCCTCCGGTGACTGCATCAAGCCAAAGACATATAAAATTGGTACCAGAGGCAACCTTGCCTGGCACTTGGCATAATAGGGTTGCTATGGGAACTCAGAGTTCTCAGTGCTGGTTCTACACAGGAACTTGTCTCCTGTGTATTAGTGATATGCACCTGGCACCTAAAAGAACCAAGGTCTATTCACAAAATAAGCCAGGGTACTGCACCTGGGCTCCCTTGTATCCAACCACTGTTTCCTCCTATGCTGTCTCTTCAGCAAAAAGAACAAGAGCCCACTTGTGGGTAATCCTTGACAGCAAGGTCTAACTAGAGATTTGTTTTCACAGAAAACTAATATCTCCTCACCCCTTCCACTCACACACATACACACGCACACTGAGGCACACAGTGACAAACGTACAAGAGCCCTCTCCTCAGGGTCTGCTTTTTAAATTTGCTTTAAAAAGGTAGATTTACCATGATTTCAGTTATGAAAACCTGGCTCACCTTTGCAAACAGTGACTTGAAATAGGAATGCCTTGTTATTTTTCACATGTAAAAGAATCATTAGGATGACAGGCAACACGTAAGCCCTGTATAGCTAGTGTACAAAATGTTTGTAGATGTTTGCTGTAATTGAATACATGGCTAATTCAACTTTATGGCATATAAATTTTGGGGGAGACATAAATATGCCCATAATAAACAGAAAATGATTGATAAGCATTACAATGGAAGAACTTACAAAGTATGTGCCAAAATCTTTTGCCGGGCGTATCTTGTAAGTGTAACTGATGGACACCGGTCGGACCACTTCCATGAACAGCACATCATTAAGCAGTACGTTGATATTTGACACAGATGCTAGAATCTGTTCTGCAACTATACATTCATATATCAAGCATATTAGGTTTCTGTGAACATGTAAATCTTGTTACCAAAACTTTCTTTCAAAGAGCATATAACTAGTCAAGGGTAATAACTGTATGCAAATTTGCAGACTTCTCACAATCTTTCAATCTTGTCAGTCTGGAAAATAATTTTCGAACTTTCTCCTTTTTTTCAAACAAATCTTGATGAAAAGTTTATCAGTTCAAATTAAAGTTTGTCAGTCAAGACCTTTCAAGAGGAGCCCATATGAAAATTCAGTATTATAAAGCTAAAGTATGGTATCTTGCTGAATTTTTCATACTTTGCTGTGCTTTTTAGAGTATTAATTATGAAGCCAACATTCTAAAGTAAAATGAGACCGTCACTATTTGATGAAAATATGGGAGATAAAAGTGTGCCTTGCACTGCTGCTGGATATTATCCCAATAAATACATGTCCTTAGGTTACTGCTGCTCCTCAATGGCTTTTTATTGAATATCTATGTTATCTATGTATCTATGTTAAATGGAACAATACCCGGCAACTCACATTTCCTATATTATTTTTTATTTAACCTGTACCTTTTCTTCTTTACTTCTGCTTTTATTTTTACTTTTAATATATTTCTCAAAATTCTCAGTAACATTTTTGCAGCTTGACTCACAGATGTCTAGGTTTTCAGAAAGGGTTTGACATTAACAGAAGATAGAACCTGGATAGAACGAACAGACCTACACCAAGGAAAATTGTGTCTGGGATAATGGAACAAGAAGAACAAAAACACACTTCATTTTAGCCAAGTAAAAGAGAACTTGTCCATGTCCTGAGAGGTATCTTAGTCTTATATACAACTGTTTTACTTTGAACATTAAGCAGACTGTAATGAGATTTGAGACAAAAATAAAAATGTGTAAAATTCTTGCCCCTGGATAATCCTTACAGCAAACGTTAAGTCAGTCTAAAAACCTGATGGGCCTGGCCCAAGTCGGCCTATTAATACTGTACTATGATGTATGATAAAAAGGATTGCCATCATGAAGTGTGCATTTTAGAACTTTTTCGTTTGATATGCCTGTGCTCACGAATGAGTGAATGTTTCTGGTGAATTATTCATTTCAAATACTGTAGAAGTGATGCAAATAACATTAAAAATGTGACAAAACTACATATATATTTCAGTAAATCAGGTCGTTGTACACAATAACATAAGTTTCACATAATAATACATCGAGTTGGACCAGGTCAAGCTGGTTGATAGGCCAAATTATTACAGACCCGAGTTAGTAATGGGGCCAATATGACCCCTAATTCACTCCAGTTTCTCTTTACAATGTATGATAAAATGTTCAAGGTTCTGACAGTTTCATTCTGAACATACTCAATTTGAATTGTGTTATCATATTTTCTGAAACTGAATATATGACACATTGTAGATGCCAATATTGGGTCTTACCACAGGACCCTGATATTCAGTAAAAAAAAATCAAAAAAAAATCGTCCCCTCTATATATAAATATATAAGTTTATTGAGAGGTCAATTTTTTTAAAGGTGTTTTTTTTTTACTGAATATCAGGGTCCTGTGGTTTTACACAATGGAATAGAGAGCTATAATTGGCAGTGACTCTTCGCGGGGAACTGAAGGCATTTCTGAATTGCTCTTAAGTGAGCCAACATGCACAACATTATCTGGGAGGTGATTCCAATGGCTCGACATATCTACAAAGAATGATTTTTTTATATCGTTTAGAGTATGACAACGAAATTTCCAGGCTTTTAGAATTATTGCGAGAGCGTTTATGTTACGCAACCACTAATTTTTTGTGTTGGTCTTTTTGGTCTTGTGAATTATTACTGAGATCTACAATGTACCATATTAAGATTCTCTGGGACATTTCTGGGACATCCGTTAGAATTAATGTCAAACCCCTTTTTGGACCTAAACATCTGTATGCCAACAAATTGAATAAGAGCTGACAAATAAAATTATATCCATATAAATTTATACACAAAATACAAGTACCGATAACGTGGAAGAATGTAAGAAATAAACATAGTTTGATGAAGAAATCTCTCGAACACATTTTCTGTCGACATGACATGGGGGAATAACTCTAAAGGACTTTAGCTGACATGATCTATCTTGATCGCCCTAGGTTTATTCGCCCTATTTCTTTTTTCTCTTTTTTAGGGGAAATAAATACAATTGATATGATTTGATATAAGACAACAAAATATCACCATCATTACGATGATCTTCATTTCATATATGTTGATTTGTTCTTGACAATAGTTAATTATTTCAAAAATACTTTATTGTAATGTGGAATTCATGGACGAACAGAAAAAAAAATCGAACTGACACAATGACGAATCACTTAAGTAAGCGAACCGACTTGAGGTATTAAAGGGTGAGGGTTACTTTTTCCTTTCTTTTTCCCCGTTATTTGATTGTTTTTATCTCATCTAATTTGAATAAATATGATGCAATATTGCATTGTTAAGCTTAATTAATATTATTTCAAGTTACAACATTCAGAATGAGGCTAGGAGTAGAATCCTGGAGTATCCAGTTCTCGCCAGCATAAGTTATTGCAAGAGAAATGATCCCTCACTTTTATATTATATTTATCATCAAACGCATCAATATAGCAATATCTTCCCTTCAAATATAATAAATTGTCAATGGTAAGTAAAATCAAAATGAAAAAATAACTGTCAAAAATCCAACAACAGTCAAAAATATTTCCAAAGTGGCGTGTTGAGTTCTCGACAGTGACCTCAAAATGAGTCTGTCATGTATATGGTGCACATAAAGAAACAAAATATATCAACAACAGTTGCAATGATGTTCTGAGTTCTTCCTAACAGCATAGGTTGGTGTGAAAAATTGAAGATGATCCAAATGAGAACAAGAAACACTATCACACAGTGTCCATTTTATTATAGGGTACCATCCGAGTTTTGTAACTGGGGGTACAATTGCTATTTTTCCTGAAGAAGATCTGGATTTGGGTCAACAAGGCCCCCCATTCCTACCCATAATTGCCAAGTCTTTAAAGATCTACCATAGTCTAGTGGCTATTCCCGCCCTCACACACACACACCTAGAAGTAAGGTTATCGCATCATATGCATACTCATAGTCTCTCCCAACTGCCGGATCAAACTTCTTTAGATACTCCTTTTTTTTCACACACTACTACTCTGTGGAATAGCTTATCAGAACAAGTTGTAACCCTGCCTGCTATCCAGCCAATTTCAAGCAGGCTGTGGTCAAACCCCCTGAGTTATAAGTTGTGATTTAATCTTTTATACTTTTATCTGGTACAACACTGCTGTTTTTAACTTTGGATCTTCTTTCATTACTTCACATTCTTACGATCTGAACTTGTGGGGTGCACACCTACACAGTATATACTCTTTAATGAGGCGTGAAGCAGTATTGATAGATGAGATAGATAGGGTTCTAACCCACACACTTTGCACCTATGCTACATCTGATTAGCTTTTCATACTTTTTTTCTTACCATAATGGCCCTACGTTGGACACCTAGTATAACCAAGTGAGAAAAACATGAAATCAGACTGGGACTTGAATCTGTGACCCTTCTCTTACAGGTTGAGTGCCCTACTGACTTGAGCTACCTGACAACTTCGGAAACTCACAAATATAGTTTACTTATACCAACTTTAATATAGGTTGTAAAAATGCATCTTTGAATCTGTACTTTAAAGGATCTGAATCAGTTTAATGACCATTTATAATGGTGGCTTATATATAATCTAGGTTTTTTCCATGACACTCAGAGTGTCTAAATAACCCTAAATATCTCAAAATTGTCAGATTCATGTTCTTGTTCTAAATATAGTCTTGTATATTGCAGGTTTGGATGACACCAACATGCCCCTTAGTATGTCCAGTTCACGGAGATAGAAATCAACCTACAGCAGATGGCCAATAATTACTGTAGGAACAGTCCACCTACATTCCATCAGATAAACTTAACAATAAAGTAGAATCAAGTAGAGGTAAACTTAGAAACATGTTGATCGATTTCTGTCATCATTCGGTGAAATCAAAGATCAAATGTGACAAAGTATCATTTGATGGATATGAAGTCAGTAATTTGGTCTCAGAAGATCCACAGCTTAAGGCACGCGGTTTTATGGTGGAACATTTCATTAAACCCCCAGTGAACATCACCCTAATGTTTCCTTGTAATGTGTCAATATATAGAATTGTAGTGAATCCTGTGATTGGACAACAGCAGTCATGTGACTTTAAAATATTCACAGCATCATCTGTAATGACAAAATCATGGTTATATCAGAACGATAATTGTGAGCCACTTAATACTGATGGTATTTTGTTTAATTACGTGGGAAGTGTATCTCAACAGGTTCCTCAGTTACTTTGTCTTGAGAATCAACAATTTCGAGAAAGACGCTTTTGGACAAAAGATCAGATGCTAGATCTTTCATGTTTTCCTGTGACAGGAGAACTTAGATCTCGAAAACCCTGCGCACTTCACAATGTTAGTCATGTGACCTTGAATGTTCTGCGGGCCAAGGATGGTAAAACAGTCGCAGTAAAGAAATTAGAAATATGGGGAATGCCTTCTGTTAAAGTTCAATATAATATTCAAGACCTTTTAAAATCAACATATGTGAATTCAGTGTTTTCCAGCCTGAAGACAAAGTCAGAGAGTTTGAGAGGAAGTGATATTTCTGCAACAAATGATAGAACAAAGTCAGTAAAAGATGAAGCAAGCTATACAGCAATGCCTGAAGCATCCACTGAGACTAACAGTGAGTTGGATGTACCAGAGGAGTTCCTGGATCAGCTAACATTTGAAATCATGTCTGTACCAATGTTGTTGCCCAGTGGAAAGAATATTGACTTGTCTACGCTTGAAAAATTTGTGAACAGTGAGGCCTCATGGGGAAGGCCCCCCAGCGATCCTTTCACGGGTGTCCCCTTTACCCAGACTCAACATGCCATCACAAATCTCGGACTGAAAGCTAGATTGGACCAGTTCATTCTTAGAAATATAGATGGTCTGAAAAATATTCCTAGAACCCTTAGTTACAGAGGTAGTGGTGCTAATAAAGTGAAATCATTTCAGCTTAGTTCTCTGTCTAGACCTGCTCTTCAAGAACCTTCATCAGAACAAGCACTTAAGAGAAAAGCTGATGATTGGTCAACTGATCAAGCTGGGAAAGTTCCAAAGATTTCTCATAGTAAGTACTGTGTTTCCACATCACCGCCTTTCGATTTCATGGAGACGCCAGCAAAGAAAAGTTGCATTGAGATATGTGCAAGTGGCCGCATAGATAGCAAAATCGAAGAATTTCTCAATACTAAATCAGGGCCTTCAGCATTGAGCTCTGGCATCAGACATTCAGGTGAGAAAACAAAAAGTGGAAGTGAAGTTTCTGTTGGATCACAAAATTCACAAAAAAAATCTTGCTACACAGAGAGAAACCACTCTGATGAACTGTCTCGCAGCTTAAATGATGCTTTAGCTTCTACACTTGGTTCCCTACCATCCTTCACATCAAAGAAACAGTCTAGAAACAGTCCAGGAAACCAGCAGGTGACAAGTGCCTTATTGTGTGTGTCTTGTAATATTGACTGTAACCAGGAAGACATTGTCAAGTACAGGTTGCCATGCAACCATCACATGTGTAGATCATGCTCCACACAGCAGGTTGGCGGGGTCACGTGTAACACTTGCTCCAGAACATTCAAGTCTTGTGAGATAGTGAGAGTGTTTTAAATGAGGTCTTTAAATCTTCAAATTTTGTAATAATTTAACTGCATTTTCTCTTGTTTTGAGTTGTTGTAGAGTTTTTTAACATAATTGCGTGCAACTCTGGTCTATGGTACCACAGCACACTTTTCTGCATCAGACAACATTTCAGGGCTATACTTAGAAACTTTTGTTGAATTTTCCTCCATTGGCCTGATTTTGATTTAACTTCACAGCATTAATTAGTACCAAGTCTTGTTGTATATATTATTGGCACATTGTGACAGACTTGATTTAATATGTGTTATGGCCCTTTGTTATATAAATTGAATATATTTTGTCCACAATATTTCTTGGGTACCATCGGTCTGATTTTGATATAACTTCAGAATACGGAGTATTGATACCAGTAAGTACCAAGTCTAGTTGAGCATATTGTTGGCTCTTCATAACCGGCTTGATTTTATATGAGTTATGGCCCTTTGTATGCTCAGATGAGCTATTGTGGTCATTGTCAGTTCTTCATCCCTCAACATTTTCTTGTGTTTGCTCTAGCATCTTCATTTCTTCAGCAGACTTCTTCAAACTTAATGACAATGTTTATAGCCATATTCTCTTGGCCAATTTCATTTATTCCTGATATCTGCCCATTAGGTCTTAAGTTATGGCCTTTGAATGATAAAAAAAATGCTAGATTTCACT
Source organism: Solen grandis (assembly GCA_021229015.1). NCBI lineage: Eukaryota > Metazoa > Mollusca > Bivalvia > Adapedonta > Solenidae > Solen > Solen grandis. The sequence goes on along the minus strand of CM037791.1, from coordinate 4,073,506 downwards.
TTGTGTACATTTTAGCATCTTCATAAATTATCATATTCAATCTTCTTCAAACGTTATGACAATGTTTATAAACATAATCTCCCAGCTAAGTTTAATCATGGCTGATATTTGCCCATAAGGTCCCAAATTCCTTTGCATTAAGCATTAAACAAATGTGTTACTTTGATTGGATTCAAAACTAACATTTTAATCTATTCACTAAATCACCTTACTGACCTAGTACTCTCAAAGAAAATGGAAATTTTGTTTGTGATAATAAACAATAAATTAGTAGACTATTTTTGAACATTGCAGTAATAATGATGCACACACAGGGTTTCCAATTCAAATGCTGATGGCACTAATACTGATATTTATCAAGCTGTTTTTATTGTACGAACAATTCGGAATAATTTAAACCAGATATCAGGTTATTTTGAAATGTGTTTTTCATTATGTCAAAAGACTTGCTGAAGGATGCCGTGGTCCAGTGGTAACGTATCCGATAATGAATCCGAAGGTTGTGGGTTCGAACACGTTGGAGGCAAGAATTTTTCATGACCTTCCCAGGCGCAAAGTACTGGTCCAACCCAGGAACCGTCGAGAGGGATTAGTATTAGTTGTAAGAACTTGTTTCCCAATCGAAGTAAAATAAATAAGTTAAACTAAACTTGCTGATAGTGATGGTGATGAAAATGAGTGTGTGTACAGGCTTGAATTCAATCATTGGTACCTAGTGCTAAATAATACATCAAGCTAACTTAATTAAGTGCTAAATATTACTCGAGTCCTAAGTCTTTAGGAAGACTTGCCACAATTATTGTTCAATGAGATATATTTAAAGTGAATGACTAAGTTGAAATAGAAGTTTAATATTGAATACCAGTATTTGTCAAGAAATAAAATATTTATTTTCTAGAGTATCTAGTATTACCTAGAGAGATTAACATGTTCTGTTCAGCAACGATTCTTATATTTATTGGGTATTGATTCTCCATTCAGTCTATATATATATATATCCTGTGATGCTGATTTAAGCTGCTGTTCAGTTTTTCTTCGTCTAAAGCGCTGGTGGTTGCTGGTTTCTTCTTTTTTTTAGAAGAAGAATTGTGCCAGTCACTGCCAATTATTCTATTTTTGGAATCTAATGTTTGGGTTCATGCCAACTGATCCTATTTTACATATATTGCCAGGCATTCTATTTTGGGGATGTATATTGTTTGTTGTAGCCTGTGTTTTCTATTTTAAGAACTTAAAGTGATTGGGTGTTACACAGTATACCAGTATGATGAAGCAAGCATATATGTTAACCCTTTCCCTCATAGAGGAAACCATGAAAAGACCTATGCGAACAGCATAAAACCAGATCAGCCTGCGAGTAACTCGCAGGCTGATCAGGTTTTATGCTGTTCGCTGCTCCTCAGTGGTCTGGAAATGAGGATTTTACAATTAAATTTGGTAAGGTTTAACTGTGGTTTTCTGCAGATCAGGCTTTATGTGGTACCTATTGAGTGTGTCAAAATGAGTCTATATGAGGGAAAGGGTTAAAGAAACAAGAAGGATGAAATTTGTTGCTAAGTATTTAAGTATATTTAGCACTAACTATGGTTGGTGGAAATCAAACCTGGCCATATTAAATCAAAACTAAGTCTGGTTATGTATACATGTATTTTGTGTAAGCCTTTACCTTGTATGGACACTTTTTGTCATATTGGTAAATAGAGTAGAACCTTATCAAACGGCTCATACAATATTGCAGCTCAGATTCTGCCCAGTTCAAAAAAAAAATCCATTATTTCATATACCATTTAGAAGAATTTTTATATGAATATTCATGAGGTAAAAGGTTAAAGGTTGTTACCAGTACTTGATTGTATTTGATAAAAAAAACATCAGACATCTTTGTCAGTGAATATTGATCTGATGTGATGCAGACCTAGGGTTCATTCATCATTGTTTTTGCTGTGGTTTGCTGTGTTGCCTGTCTGTGAATATGATCTGGTAATGATGTTTAATGATGGCTTTGCATGTGTGACAAGGTGATCAGCCAGACAGCAAGTCAACCTGTATGATGTGGATGTAAGACAGCAGGCATGTCACCACACAGATGTATACATGTAGACCAACTCAACCCGATAATGACCACATGTTTAAATTTGACACAAGGTATCTATTTTATGGACACATACAGGGAATGGAGGGGTCAAGACCCTATCCACCTAAGATCTGGTAAATCCCCTATTTATTCCTACATACAAAGGGGTCTGTTTTGCCAATATGCTGTAGTACAAAACTTTAGAAAAACAGTGTTTCTTATACATTTACTGCATATCTAGGGCTATTAGCTTCTCTTCTGCCTACTGCTAGATCCATGCATGTTTATAACAAAGTTCTAGGCTTTGTATTACTAAAGGAGGTAAGGATTCTGCTTTTGATTCTTTTTAGATGGATGTAAAATGCATTTTTTGGTAATATGAACATGTGTATATTTATATGAAAATTCAATGCACGTGCATATAGACGATACATATATGTTGTGGTATTTATATTGATTAAACAAATATTATACGACCCAAGAGTTTTATGTTTTTTCTTAACTGGCATCTGACGTGACCAGTTGGATGTTTGTCCAGGCTCCTATATCAACAACAGTACTTACCGTAATACTTAAATACTTAGGAATTGATTTCATCATTCATGTTTCCCTATCAAAAATAACAAAATATTTCATTTTAAGAAATATTAATACATGTATTTTGATGGTTAAATTACATGACAAATTTAATAATTTATATAAACATTTTGCAATACAGGAATGGCAGAGTGTGTTCAAGTATAAATTAGTGCTGTAAAGTAATGGTGGTGGTATCTGAGCCAGTATAGAGACACTATAAACCTTGGAGTTTAAATGGTGTTAAAACCTTTTCATCTTGAAAATTCAGGTATTTTTGTAGCCATCCTTAGGCTTAAGATCTAGATAGATGACCTCTTTTCCAAAACTGACAGCTGATACCATGTAAGTAGATTTATTTGGTAGTGCAGAAGGTGATTTTGATCATGGTATTCTTTTTTTCTTTTTCGGTGTTGACTCTGCAACTATTATTTGACAATCACTTGGTCAGGAAATCTCTCAAATGACTTTGAGTATCCAATGATCATCCTACAAAGTACACGTATAATCAGTCTTGACAATCCAGTTTTATGATGCTGACATAGTGCTTAGTTAAGTTGCTGTTTGTGTTATATATCATGATACAGATTACTGACAGATACTTTAACCCTTTCCCTCATATAGACTCATTTTAACCCTTTCCCTCATATAGACTCATTTTGACGCACTCAATAGGTACCACATAAAGCCTGACCTGCAGAAAACCACAGTTTAACCTTACCAAATTTAATTATAAAGTCCTCATTTCCAGACCACTGAGGAGCAGCGAACAGCATAAAACCTGATCAGCCTGCGAGTTACTAGCAGGCTGATCTGGTTTTATTTTGTTCCCATAGGTCTTTTCATGGTTTTCTCTATGAGGGAAAGGGTTAATAAGCATGACCTAGCTGTTACAGTAGTTTGCCAGTCTGCTGCTGCACTGGACATCACTTGCTATTTCTGTGCTGTTGTCTCATTTGAGTGTCATTCATAACCGATCAAGTTTGCACCAACTACAAAATAAATAAAACCTTGGCCTGTGGTACCCTTTGATGCTATGCATCAATACCTCAGATGTGCATGAATAAACACACACACACACACATCAATAGTTCTATGAAATTAAGAATGGTTTTCAAGGAAACAACAAGCTACTGAGATTAACATATTTATTTGAAAAATGGTGTAATACAGACACACTGTTAGATTTGCATTAAAACTTTTGTGAATTATAGCACCATATTTTGAATTTCGTGTTTATGAATTAATATAATTTCATATTGTCTTTTATGTTTCCATATATATAAATTAGTACTGTCTGTTTATGATGATCATAGCATCATCCATTCCCAACAGCCACTTCATCTTTTTAACCAAACTTAACGATTATCATATAAAAACTAAGCTTTGTAATACAGCAAATCATTTTCATAAAATTAAAATAATAAAAGTCACAATATCATACTCATAACAGAAAAATGGAATATCTTAAAAAATCACAGACTTAAAATGATATAGACAAATTTAAAATGTTTCAGACAGTTTCCATATATCTAGTTTGTTCAAACAAGAGAACAGAGTACCTAGTAAATGGTACATATTGGAACATCAAGTCAGAGGGTGTTACTTTGTAATTAACCAGTTGTCATGGAAAGTATCACCCCACATGCAAGTCAGGTAACCTTTGACAATTCTACCATAAATTGAATATTCTTAATAAAACAAGAGGTTCATAGTTGTTTTAGGTCACACATCTGAGTATATACTACTGACCATAGGTCACTTTGATTTGACCTTCTAAACAAAACAATGGCCAGATTCAAGCTTTCATAAGGACATATATCCAGAGCTATCTCCTGGAAGCTTTACTTCCAAATAAGTCAACATCATTCCAGCCATTTTTAGTTGTGTGTGACGTCTGTAGTATATTACTACGTTTTCAACCCAGGTTCTCCTAGATTTAAAACCAAATAACCCCTCAATAGAGTTAATATGATCAGACATTTGTATATATCTGCACAACATAAGTATACTAAAATTAAGCAAAAAAGCTGAAAAATCAACGCTGTGTCAAAAATAAATACTTACAGGCTACAAAAATCGCCCGTGACATGAAAACATTATAGGACTTATTTTTCTGTGCTGATGTAACTGCAATCGAATTATGTAAATGTTTTTATCACGTAATCACTTTACCAAGCGCACAAATATAGTTTGTTTCGATGCAAAGGTGGATCGCAAATAAATTTGGTAGTAAATGTGCAGTGTTCGGTCATTTTAGGCTGTTACAATAACCCATGTGAAGTCCATAACAGATCATTGTTGTTCCTTCCCATGGGAAGGAACATCTATAGTCATTCCCTGCTACTTGCCAGATATAAGACAAGCACTTGAAAATATGATTGCTCGCTCAATACTATGCAGAAACCTTAGGATGGGACGGGGACCAGCGTGAAGTTATGTAATAATTTGATCCGCCGTTTTATCGGCCATTTTAGCTTTTTTGATCACATGCAAGTTTTCTTTTTAGCCCATATCCTATCAAGTGCAAGAAACAACAATAATTTATTCAGGGGTTACACTTGATATTGTAGGGAAAGACGCCTTCATTCATAATTTCATTCATTCATTCATTACAAGTGTTTCGTAACAAACCATTGGGGTCATGACCTTAATTTCTGTATCTGTAAGATTACAATGTATGCTGTAGTATCCCTGGACTGCGCTTTTACACAACGGTAAGGAGAGAGCTGATTTAATCGTGCAGATCTGGGCAGCAATTGAACTGTTTAGCAGAAGTCGAGATTAACAGGTCTGCTCCTAGGCTCTACCATACACGTACATTGATATTTTTTGCAACCGTCAGTAACTATTTTACTCGTTTCATATTGGAATTCTCACTGACTAGGGAAAAAAGTATATGATTTAGAGAGGGAATGGGAAACACAAAAGGAGGCCACTGGCCTCGCAGTAAAGCTAAACTTAAAACTGAACCTTTCTAATGCGGTATATATGTAGATGTATGCATTGAGTGCTATAACATCAAGTTATGTCATCGATGGAAATTATGAAAATATTATTTATTTCCAATGATAATATGAACTTATTTACAGAGCAATTTTCGTCATATTTTGGTAACGTCACGAAACCTTTGGCTAAACCTAAATCAGCTTTCACACTATACCACAAAGTTAAGAAATGCACTGGAAGGAACTTTTGTTAGGCTAAAACTTGTAACATACTTATAATCACATCAATCTATCGACCTCAGATGTCTCCAAGGGTTATTTCTTACACTAAAGAATGACCGAAACCTGTATATCTACTATCTGAAATGAGTTAAGAGCCTCTGACCTGTGAAGAAAATTTGCATAACTACTTCAATCTATAAATAGAGTCTGTTGAACATAAAGTACTGCATGAATACAAATCAAAGCTCTGATAGCACTGAGAGAACAGGAATACCGCATTTCTTTTGTTTATCAAAGTTATTTTTATTACTGATGATTTGGTGATCAACTTGCAGCTCTTCAAATACTCTTTCATTTGAGACACACACTTTCAGTGCCTTCAGTGCTTTGATTATGATAAGGTATCCAGCCTGCACTACGAGGACAATAACCTGCTAACCTACTTACAAGACTGGCCAGGCGTGCGTTCAGTATGACAAATCGTATGCAACCGTACGCTTACATTTAGCTATGAAACTATCTCAGTGTCATAAACCACGATGTTGACGTATACCCATGTACTCCATAGCTGACTGTGAGCGACCGGTTGCATACGGTTTGTCATACTTAACGCACGCCAGGTATACACAACTTCTGTCTTATATACATAACACATTGACAAGTCTACCCAGATATATATATATATATATATATATATATATATATATATAGCATATGAAAAATAGTTGATATTTTATAAAACATGAAATACAATGCATGTACACATACAATTATGAATAAAAAATCATATATTGTAGAATTAAAAACATTTATTCAAACTTTGAAAACAAATTTTATATTCCTGTAGGGTTTAATATATACATTTTCATTTTGGGGACATGTGTCCTCTCGAATATTTGATTTTGGGGTCATTTGAAATTTTAGGGGGACATGCCTGCAGCTAGGTAATAATAATAATAAACCATTGTTGCAGCATTTGTGATGATCCGAATGACGTTGCTATGCAACAGCTCTTCATCATTGGTTGGGATCAGTCCGGGTTCTATTTTAAGAAACGGAAAGTCCTATATCTTGATATGTTATTCAGAGCAAGCAGAAAAATAAAATGAACATGCATATGGAACGTCAAATGTTGTTTCCAAAATAAAGGAAACACATATAGTAGGTTTAAACTGACAGCTATTTGATATTAATCGAATGTGTCTTATATTTAGAACCTGGTTTTGAAAATGCGTCATTGACGGTGCACTAGCATTCAACATGGGGGTAATTTCAGATTATTTTGCGACAAAACGCACAATTTTGTGCATCATCGAAAACCCTGTTCCTGGAAATAATTACCTGTATTATCTTTACTGCTAGTAATTTACAAAAAACATAAAATATAGCGAAAAATCTTGTTAACCATGAACAAATCCTACCAGGTATGCAGTATTAACTCTTTACCTGACTTCGACATGTTCTGAAGGCTTGGCAAAAAGAGTAGACCCAGATCAGACTGATCCTTCCAGCAGATGTCTGATCAGGGTCAAGTTTGTTTGCTCATTCAATAACATAGATTGATTGCTACACCGTCTCTAAAGCAAAGAAAAAATAACATCTTAACATACTATCTGAAAATAAATCAATATTCATTAAATCCTTCATTTGTACATGAATATTCATGAGGTAATGAATGATAAGACTATAACAGATTTGGTTCTAACCTCATTTCTTGTAAAAAGCTTTATCAAATATTGGGTGCATATCAGCAATTGAATGTATGCAATGTATACAATTCATCAGAAAAACTGAAAAAAATTAACAGATTTACAGTGTAAAAGTAATGTCAAAATACCTACTAACATTTTAGAATATTTTAAAAAGGCATTTTCTGTCTCAAAATTCAAAAGCATCAATTGATAGCATCGCTGCTCATAATTGGCTTAAAATTCAAAATTGTCCACATGTGAGGGATGTTCGAAAAGTAATGCAACTTCATTTATAACTTTTTGATAACTGAACCATTAAGGCCAAATTCACCTGAAACCTTCAAATATTCTCCTTTACATTTGATACACCTTTTGAACCGTTTAAGCCATGACCTAAGGCGATTTTGATACTCTGAAGTGGGTATATTACTACTCATGTATTGGAAAATGGCTGACCCCAAACCTTTCCTTGGTGTGTACTTTCAGTCTGTAAGAAAGCTCTTTAGTTTTGGAAACAAGAAACAGTCATAGCATCTTTGCCTTGAAGATCTTTTGATTTTATCAATATTTTGTTTTGTGGTGAACATTTTTCCTACCTTCTTTCGTTTAATCCAGTGTGAAACAGAACTATATAACAATTCATTGCTTCCATAAATCTCACAAATTTAATTGAACATAGATACTGTACTTCAACCAAGTTTATTTCTTTTTTCTCTCATTAACTGAACCTTTTCCAGACATGTTTAACCCTTTCCCTCATATAGACTCATTTTGACGCACTCGATAGGTACCACATAAAGCCTGATCTGCAGAAAACCACAGTTAAACCTTACCAAATTTAATTACAAAATCCTCATTTCAAGACCACTGAGGAGCAGCGAACAGCATAAAACCTGATCAGCCTGCAGGCTGATCTGGTTTTATGTTGTTCGCATAGGTCTTTCATGGTTTCCTCTATGAGGGAAAGGGTTAACAATAGTGCAATAACTACATATATTTTGAATGACTTTAGTTACTCAACTGTTGCACAGACTTTAAACAAACTTCATGCATTATTTTAGTTAGACAGGGTCTCCATTTTACATCCTGCAAATTTTGACTTGTGTGCTTCATGTGGTAAGCGAGATATACATGAAGTTGCATTACTTTTAGACATCCCTTGTATATTCTTCAGTATAGATCAACATGTAATCAAGAACTACAGCAGTTGATTATAATTAGCCATTAGTCATTTCTAAAAAACAACAAAACAATAAGAGTGACTCTTGTATACCTCAACATGGATACAATAATTTTACACAGATTTTACACCTCTGCTTACAGCAGGTGACACAAAAAGTATACATGTATTACAATTAAGAGACGGAATGCATTCATGATACCTTACAATTATAAGAGATGTCAAGACATCCAAAGTATGACTTTGACCTCCAAGAATGTACCTGGCGTGCTTTGTACAAAACCTTTCAACCCAAGATCACCCTAAAAATCTAAAATTCTGTTATCACAACAAATTTGAAATATCACAAAAAGGGCAATTTTCTGCTTGTTTGCAAAAGACAAGTGGAAAAATACCACACCCAGTCAAGACAAATGGCATAATACCACACCCAGTCAAGACAAATGGCATAATACCATACCCGGTCAAGATAAATGACATAATACCATACCCAATGGCATAATACCACACCCAGTCAAGACAAATGGCATGATACCACAACCTGTTATTCTGACACCCGACCAAACAGTCCTGGATCTGTCTTTATATGCTGAGTTCCAAGCAAGGTATTTATACCTTGCAATTTTTATATGCTGAAAGCCAAGCCAGGTATTTATACCTCTAACTGAAAAACTTCTAATGACATTGGTATGTCACCACCTCGGATTGGACCTGCAACCTCCTGGGCCACACTCTAACCACCTTGCTACCAGGAACCAGTAGTGTTATTCTATAAGACAATGCCAGTGGTTAATATGAGTACATACACATTTTCTGATCTAACTTCAATGCAAGACCTGATGGTATTCTGGATGGGTTTTTTTGTTTTATATTTTCATCAAAAGGAGGTCAAAGGTCAAGTTCAACTGCATAATGAAGAGTTCCATCAAGTTAAACAACTGTCCATATATTAAAGCAATCAAATGAAGCACATAGACAAACCAAAAGGTAACCCTGTCCACCAGATGCATCACACCACTTTTTTCATCAAAAGTAGGTCACAAGGTCAACTGCATAATGTAAAGGTCCATTCACTTAAGCAACTGTCCAAATATTTTAACAATCCCATGAAGGACAAAGAAGTTATGGCAGATTTTTAAAAAAAGGTCAACCTGAGCCAAGACCCATTGCCCATGGCAGTTTTTTGTCATATAAGTATATGCACCCCCTAGAGTTTGAATATGATACAGTTCAGTTAAGGATAAGTATTGCATATATCATGAAAGACCTCATTCTCTACCTTCAAGCTTAACCTTGACATTCAAGGTAAGAACCTAAGTTTAGCAATAAAACACATTCTCTTCACATGGCATTCATTCTGAGCAATATCATTTTATAACCCCCCTCCACACACTCTCTCCCCTCCCCATCCCTAGCTCAAGCAAGACAAACATATATACATGTATACTAGTATATATAAAAATAAACCTAACAAACTGATGAGCTTACATGCCTCCTTAGTTATGGAGATAAAAATGTCTGCATTTGACAAGTGTTCAAAGAATGAAAACATTCTCTTCAGTTTCAAAATTCTTTAGATATGTTGATAAAGGTTCTTCCATACCCTCTATATTACACTCCCTGTGGAAATCGTAACAAAATACTCTCCAGACTAAAAAGACTTGAAAACCATAACAAAATATTTTTATGTTTGCAATCATTTTACACTCCCTTCCTTTGGAAAATTAATTACTGATAAACACCTGTGTCTGACAGAAACTCTTATTATTTCATTTTTCCTACATCTTGCTAGATGGATCAGTTACACAAAAACAAAGTACAGCTGCATCAATTTTAATTACAATTTATCTTCGTGAGAGAAGCAAGGACTACCATGTACATTTCTATTCTTATACTTCAGTGAGAGAAAGATAAAGAGTTTTATTTTTTTAAATTCTTTACATTTCTCCTTGGAGAAAAATGTAATTAGAATTCTCAGTGCAAAAGAACAAAAATCAATATATACCGGTACTGTTTATGATATCACAGAGACAAATGAGAACATGTGTTTTGAACATATAATTAATTAAGTACATGTAGAAATAAAAAAAACTGGATCTATCAGTAAAAATGATTCATACCCTTACATTGCACCATGTCTGTATGTAATGTGAGTGCGGGACATGATGGCGAATAACAAGCCTGAGTCCTATAGAACTCCAATTCCATGAAGCAAGGGTTCAAAAGTATGTCACACTTATAATGATATGCATACTGTCTACCACTGCAGCCAGACACTGACAAACTTCCTCTTACTACTTGACTGGGAGGCTACACAGTAATTTCTTGCTCTACAGACTTTTTTGGAAGGAAGAAAAAAAAAAAACAAGAGGGCCAAGATGGCCCTGTGTTGCTCACCTGAGTAAGATTGCTGTGTTAGACATGATGACAAAAAATGTGGCATCTAAAGTGTTTTTCTAACATTTGACAAAGTGACCTAGATTTTGATCCTACCTGAATATGCACTCAACTTGGAATTCATGCAGTCATCATTCTAATCAAGTTTAATGAAGACTAGGACAAAAATGTAGGCCGTTAGAGTGTTCACAAGATTTTTCTAAAATTTGCCTTGGTGACCTACTTTTTGACCCCATGTTTTAAATTTTGAATCCGAGACTTGATGTAAACAAACATTCTGACCAAGTTACATTAAGGTTAGGCTAAAACTGTGGCCTCTAATCTTTTCTAAGATCTGACCTGGTGACCTAGTTTTTGACCCCACGTGACCCAATTTCAAATTCATCCAAGATATCATGCAGACAAACATCCTGACCAATCTAATGCAGATTGGGCTGAAACTGCGGCCTCTCGAGTGTTCACAAGGTTTTTCAAAGATTTGACCTGGTGACCTAGTTTTTGACCCCACGTGACCCAATTTCGATCTCATCCAACATAACATGTAGAGAAACACCCTGACAAACTGTAGCCTCTATAGTGTTCACAAGCAATTGTTGACCACGTACGATGGATGACAGACAAAATGCGGACACAAAAGCTAACCCTGAGGACAAGTCAGGTGAGCTATAAAAAAAAAAAAACGCTATCACTGATGGTTGTGAATACCCCAAGCAAACAATTTGACATATTCATACAAATTATGTGACCTTGATGCTGATAAACTGACCTGGGAATCATAAGCAATCTTTCACTCATTTACATTATAATTATCTAAAAAAGTGTAATTTTATTGGCTCAATATGATGTTACCCGGTAGTAGCTGCAATGTATGTGACCTTGACCTTATGCAAATGACCATTTGACCTTGAAAAAGAGCAAATAACCTTTGGTCAAGGTTGTGACACACACTCTGGTCATAAAAAAATAAGAATCATGCATCAACATCTATTGTCAAGCAGTTATAAAATTCTGAAGCAGACAAAACTTAAGCACTCTCTTAATTATGACCTTGAGCAATTGACCTTTTGTTAAAGTCATGAAACACTCTCATATAGCAAGTAACTTTTGTGCCAAATATGATTATTTAGGTTCAAAGCATTGCAGAGTCATAGCCTGGAGAAGAAAGTGAGGCAGATGGACACACTGAATCCTATGTATTTCGACCCTTCCCAAAACCTTCATTTTTACAGAATGTAGAGGACCATAAACTGTTTTCTAAACAACAATGATAAGAGTGTACTAGTAAGTCCAAGAACAAACCATTTGACTGGTTAAAGGTCATCCATAAATTAAAAATATAGTCCTACAAATGCTTAAAGGCTTCAACACAGATACAAGCATCCATTGAATTGGAGTTATAAGCTCTTTTGCTCTAAGCCTATAAAGGTTTGCATTTACTATAAAAATTTTATGATCATTTGATGGACCAAGATCACAATTTCCCTTAACCTAGTACAATGTTTGTGACATATGCTCATGATTTAGACACAAAAATACAACAAATAATTACAATTAATCAACAGTTTTGAACTTCAAGCCTTGAGGTCTGCTGGTTTCAGATAAGTCCCACTACCAACCCTCTTTACAGTCTACACTGCACCGGTTTCCCTCACACCATGTCATCCCGTGCTATGTTCTGATGCTGCTGGGCACCAGCTGTGACCAGGCTGGTGGTTTCCACAGGGATCTGAACTCTGTTCTTAGGAGCCATGCTCACAGCAGCCTTACACATTGGGCAGCTGTTCTTCAACTGTCCAAACCTTCAATTAATATGGCCATTCAAGCTCTGAAAAACGCTAAGTAATATTTCAATTCTTAGTTTAGGTGGAAATGCATTATACCATTTCTGTTTTATGAAATATATTAAATAACAATATTTTGACATTTCAAAAGTATTTAAGTATTACTTAACAATAAGTATTTAAGTATTACTTAACAATAAGTATTTAAGTATTACTTAACAATAAGTATTTAAGTATTACTTAACAATAAGTATTTAAGTATTACTTAACAATAAGTATTTAAGAATTACTTAACAATAAGTATTTAAGTATAACTTAACACTAAGTATGGATAGTGGAATTCAAGCCAGATGTTTATCAATACCCATCTATAGACGCATGGTCACCCAATGCCACCCAACCATCCATGATTGTAAAATAAATGGTGGTTTTTCCATCAAAGGCAATACAGTCAAAGATGGAATTGAAATTATTTTTTATTTTTATAAAACCTATATTTAGATTTACCATCACTTGGCTGTTCACATTCACTTTTTGCGCAGGCGCTTACTACAAAGGCTGAAATTACTTAATTGCCACCCTGAATTGGTGAAGACGCCATGTTGCGGAACATCTCACATGGTCCTGCAACATCTGCTTCAGGGATACAGTATTCTATATTTAACCAAATTTGCTACAGCTGCATTTACGAGTATAGTGCTTCCCTGTGTAATGTGACCTACACTTGCTGAGTTTGTTTCTCAGGAAACAAAGACTTCACCAACATTAAGGGAGAGTAGAAAGTTACTTAGTTTAATTTCTACCAATCATCTGTGAACAATCTGATTTAAGTATTACTTAACACTAAGTAATTAAGTATTACTTAACACTAAGTAATTAAGTATTACTTAACACAAAGTATGGATAGTGGAATTCAAGCCAGATTTGTTCCACATTTCTCCCAATGAATGAACCTTATTCCCACACTGACTAGCTATTAAGCAATATATTGTAACTTCAGCTTACAAACCATACCACTATACAATAGTGCAAATAGAATTATTAGAATATTGAATAATCGATCATTTTGACTTACATGCATTATTCATACTCCATTATCATTTTTGTTACTTAATGCATTTGTGAATATAAATTTGCCATTTTTGCTGCGTCAAATATTCTTAAGCCTTTCCCTCATAGAGGAAACCATGAAAAGACCTATGCGAACAACATAAAACCAGATCAGCCTGCGAGTAACTCGCAGGCTGATCAGGTTTTATGCCGTTCGCTGCTCCTCAGTGGTCTGGAAATGAGGATTTTGTAATTAAATTTGGTAAGGTTTAACTGTGGTTTTCTGCAGATCAGGCTTTACGTGGTACCTACTGAGTGCGTCAAAATGAGTCTATATGTGGGAAAGGGTTAATTAATGTGTAAATAGGATACTGGCATTTATTACGTGATAACTTTGTGATAACCCCAACACAACCAGATCACTGTTTTCTGTGGATATTCCCGCCCAAACCACTGGTATAGTCAGAGTATGCTGACTTCCTCCTTGATTAGAAATGGCAACAATCACAAATCTAAACAAGAGTTCTTTGGAACAGGTGTGTCACTTGATGAACATGTGACGGAAAAAGTGTGACAGATGGAAAAAAGATCCCTATGTGTCACCTCTGCTTACAGCAGGTGACACAAAAAAATAGGACATTTTGATTTCTCCTGCGATCTTTCCTGCACAAGTTAAAAAGAACTGTAAAAAAGGTTTAACTAGGATTAAAAAAATAAACCTCCCAATGTTAATACCTGTACATAGGTTCTAAAGAAATAAGAAAAACAGAAAAATTGACACACAATTTCTGCACAATGTTTTTCTAATGTTAAATATTTTATAATATAAATGAAAACAAAGATCTGTCCAATGTAAGTTATCTACATAAAGTCATTTATGAACACATGTCATATTATCCCAGCTTGAAAATAAAATAACATTTTACAAGAACAGCCGTGCTAAATTCTTTAAAACTGTCTCACAGTTAACCAGTGTCACTAAACAATCCACCTAACCCCTTACTATGAAAACTGAGTATTCCATATGAAAAATTTAAGTGTCCATATAAATCTATAATTTAGATTATACCCAGTGTTTGATTATGTCTAACTGTTATAGATTAGAGGAAGACTGACAGACTACCTAGCTCACATATGAGGTAATCTGAGTGACTCTCTGTAGTGTAAAACACTGAAAGTTTTTCACATTTACACACAAGAAATATGTATGTATGTTAAACAGGTGTGTCTTTCCATTGGTAAGATGATAAAAAAAATATAGATTTGTTTTTCGTAGAAAATCGATGTCTCCCACCTCACACAAACACATTCACTGAGGCATGTACAAGAGCCCTCTCTATATCTACCATAATTTCAGATACCAAAACATTAGTTCACTTTTACAAACAGTGAATTAACCCTTTCCCTCATAGAGGACACCATGAAAAGACCTATGTGAACAGCATAAAACCAGATCAGCCTGCAAGTAACTCGCAGGCTGATCAGGTTTTATGCTGTTCGCTGCTCCTCAGTGGTCTGGAAATGAGGATTTTGCAATTAAATTTGGAAAGATTTAACTGTGGTTTTCTGCAGATCAGGCTTTATGTGGTACCTATTGAGTGTGTCAAAATGAGTCTATATGAGGGAAAGGGTTAAGATACAAATACATTGTTATTTTTTACATGTAAAAGTATAATTAGGATGACAGGCAACAGTCAAGTCCTGTGTAGCTAGTGTACAAAACATTTGCAGATGTTTACGGTAATTGAATACATAGCTGATTAAACTTCATGGCAAAAATCACATTATTTAAATTCATGTTGTTTATCATTTTATTGACCATCAGTATTCATGGAGTAAATAGTAAAAGGGATAACAATATCCATCAAGCTCCACCCAGCATTATGGACCATGTGTGTGACACTTCCTCTCAACAAGTTCTTCCCATAAATAATAAGATTTCACTTCAAAAGCATAAGAAGAAAAGGAGTTATCTTCCATTAAAAAAAAAAAAAAAAAAATGTGAAAAGGGGGAATAACTCTAAAAATATTGAGGCCAGAGTTATGGATCTTGCGCATGACAGTTTCTCTTATCAGGTTCTTTCCATAAGTAAATTTTCACTTCAATAGCATAAGTAGGAGAGGAGTTATTTTCCAGACAAAATGTGGCAAGAAAATGTGAAAACCGGGGAAAACTCCAACCAAAATACTGATGTCAGAGTTATGGACCTTTTCATTTCCTCTGATCATGTTCTATCCATAATGAAATTTAACTTAAATAACTTGGGTAGAAGAGTTTTCTTTCAGACAAAATGTGTGACAGATAGATGGATGGTCAGGCAGACAGACAACTCAGACAAAAACAATATCAATATAGGGGAGACAAATTTCTGGTTCTGCATTCAAATGGTTTTACTGCGTAAATAAGAAATAACTAGATTCAAAGTAAATGAAAAGGACTCTGGACTATAAAATCTGCCTTATTAAATGAGATAAATGAAACAACAATGATCCTGGTTCAACATGCTAATATACATGCACTTTACCTTGAGTGGAACATGTGTTGACAGGGGCAGACAACTATTTTCTCCTTCAAATAGAACTCCTCCAAACAAACAGGGCAGGTCTGAAATGGTTAATTAGATTATAATGGTTTTATCCACCATAAAAACATAATAAATCATTTAAAAAATTTCAAATAGTAAATACTGTTGATGTATGATTTTAAGATGTACAAAATAGGATTCTATATTATGTGTTATATGTACTAGACTCGGTGTGAAAGAATCAATATAATACAGAAATTATTCATAAATGATACATTTTAAAAGCATAATATTTAAGAATAAATAAATAAAAACATTGTGAAAAAAAATCATATTAGCAGCACTGATACTTTGAAGAAACTAACATTTTCTTGACCTACAACAAAGATCCAAATGAAGGTTAGGGTCAAAAGTTCATAAAAATATGTTAAATGTTTAACCCTTTCCCTCATATAGACTCATTTTGACCCTTTCCCTCATATAGACTCATTTTAACCCTTTCCCTCATATAGACTCATGTTAACCCTTTCCCTCATATAGACTCATGTTAACCCTTTCCCTCATATAGACTCATTTAACCCTTTCCCTCATATAGACTCATTTTGATGCACTCAATAGGTACCACATAAAGCCCGATCTGCAGAAAACCACAGTTAAACCTTACCAAATTTAATTACAAAGTCCTCATTTCCAGACTACTGAGGAGCAGCGAACGGCATAAAACCTGATCAGCCTGCAAGTTACTCGCAGGCTGATCTGGTTATATGTTGTTCGCATAGGTCTTTTTATTGTTTCCTCTATGAGGGAAAGGGTTAATTGAGAAAGGACTTTTGGCAACTACTGGCATGCAGATACAGATAGAAACTCAAATAACACCAAGGGTATGTATTTCATTTCTTTTTCTTGATATTTTTGAAACTTGAAGGCCATGGATCTAATGCCTAAGTCCCACTGGGGAAAAATCTTAGGCGATGTGGAAATACAAACATTTTTCTACCGATTGCTCCCAATGTTTGAGCTAAAAAAAGACTGAGCAGTCCCATGAATATTGAGAATAATTAGGCTGATACTTCGGAGAGAAATCACAGAAGCATCGGGGATTCCTCAGGGGGAAAAAAGTATTTTGCGGGATCTCAGTGAATGCTTCCCTGGAGCTTCTCTGTGGATGTTTTGTCCGGCCTGTTTTCCCAATAAAACATCAGGAACATATTGGGAAAAAATTCAATGCAAGCAATGTATTATTTTTGCAGTTTTCCGGAGGCCTCCATCGGGAGTACATCCCATCCCCGAGGCAAAAAAATACCATCTCATCCCCGAGGCAAAAAAATACCAAGTGGGACCGAGCAATATAATTTTATCTTTTACCTGCGCAAAACCATGTTATTGAATAACTGCTGTGCAATCGTATTTAATTACAGTTATATTTACAGGCCCTAATATAAACAAGAGGGCCAAGATGGCCCTAAAGATGCTCACCTGAGGACATTTGTGCTGACCAAGTTTGAGGAAGATTGAATCAAAATTGTGGCCTCTAGTGTGTAAACAAGGTTTTTCTAAGATTTGACCTACTGACCTACTTTTCAATCGCTTTTTAGGTCTATTAGATTAATGATCTTCGATAATTCGTTGAAATTTCTGAAGAGAATCGTATACCTACCAAACTGAAACCGGAAATGGAGGGCTGAATAGTTTCCTAATTTTTCATTGGTTAATAATATTATAACCTAAAACGACCGAATTTGTTTTTTTCCAAAAACGATTATTTTAATATACTTACTTTTTATCATTTTATCTAATCGTAGATACTGATTTTAATATAAAACATATATCAAGTATGTAATTTAAAGTAAAAAGTGATTCAATCAAGGGCAAAATTTTAACCATTATCTAGTCATAATCTCTCAAACTAGTAATATTGCAAAATATTTTTTTTATGATTGGTCTATATGAATTATGTGGGTACGGACCACTAGACAATATTTCACATCAAATCTATAGATTAAGCTCTAGGTCTTTTCCTATGTAACTCTATGTAAAACAAGTGACCCCTGGTGCGGGGGCATTTATCACCATAGGGCTAACATTTGAACAATCTTGGTAATGAACCATAAGATGATGCTACATACCAAATATCTAAGCTCTGGGCCTTATGGATTTACAGAAGAAGATTTTTAAAGATTTTCCTATATAACTCTATGTAAAACAAGTGACCCCTGTGCGGGGGCATTTATCACCATAGGGCTATGATTTGAACAATCTTGGTAATGAACCATTAGATGATGCTACATACCAAATATCTAAGCTCTAGGCCTTATGGATTTATAGAAGAAGATTTTTAAAGATTTTCCTATATAACTCTATGTAAAACAAGTGACCCCTAGTGCGGGGGCATTTATCACCATAGGGCTATGATTTGAACAATCTTGGTAATGAACCATTAGATGATGCTACATACCAAATATCTAAGCTCTAGGCCTTGCAGTTTTGCAGAAGAAGATTTTCAAAGTTTGAGTTTTTAAAATCTATTTTTAGCTCCTGTGACCTACTTTTTCAACCAATCTGAATAATTTGTACAACTTTGATAGAGGGCATCATAAGGATGATTCCTGTGAAGTTTGGTCAAAATCCCTTCAGCGGTTCAGGAGGAGATGTTGTTTAAAGCAAATTGTTGACGACGGACGGACGCACGCACGGACGACGGACGACGGACAAAAGGTGATCACAATAGCTCACCTTGAGCACTTCGTGCTCAGGTGAGCTAAAAATAAATAAATAAAAAGAAAAATAATGGTGGAGGAGATGGGGGGGGGGGGACACTGATATTACTGAAAGGGCATTACTCCTTCTGGGTAAGAAATATGGGTTTATTGTGCATTTTCATTCACAAACTGGCATAAAATATTTAATAAGGGTTTCCTGGACCCCACCAAAAAACAAAGTGACTTGTGTACACTATCAATTAGTGATTGCATTGAATAATCATCAGTTTTGGACTCAACAGTGTAAAAGACAGTTTTGTTTTAAGACTGAGAAAAAAATTAATTTTCACATTAAACATAATAATTTTGTCAAAAATGTGGAGGGGAATAGGTTCGAACTTATTAATCTTGACTGTCTAATTGATGATCTGAAAGCATTCTTCATACAGAGATTCTCAGAAAAAACTTCAGGCGCATGTTTTAGGGTCGGACAGTTGCAGAAGGTGTGGGCCCCTTCCGCGTGTCATTTTTTCGTGTGTACATTTTTAGTTTTAAATGACGCATTTTGTTTTTTCTATGTGTTTAATCAGTGACAAAACAAAAATTATTCAGTAATTATGTTGATATTTAATATAAAATCTTTCATATCCATTTTATTTCGCACATAAGTTGTGTTTTCTGTGCATTAGTATTCATTGACTTATCAGTAACATTGCTCAATGACTGATTACCTGGATTTGATTTGAATTAATAATCATAATCTACATATACATTGTCCCAAAATATGGCATGTAAAACTTATTCATTTTTTCTAAATCTATAGATTATTATATTGTAAATATTAAGAAAAGTAAACATGGTGATGTATAGGCCTACTGTTTGTATTTATTCCTTTCAAGAAATATATTTAGGGGAGTTAGTTAAGAAGAATTTAATTGTTTTGTAAAAATAATACTTAAATAGTAAAGCTGATAACATAAACACAACCCAGGTATGCATCTTCTCTGCAGAATACTAAGATCTTTTTTTGCTTAAAACAAAAAAAACAACAAAAAAACATTATCTTTTTAACTTTTTCAAAAACAAAATTGGCAATTTTTCATAACTGAGTTCATCAACCTGGCAGTTAATTTGCTCACTTTTAATTCAAAATTTAAAATTTTATACATGTAGAGGAAAGTGAATTAAAAATTTCACTGATCAGATATTAGTCAAAGTTATTTTTTTAAATTCAATAATTCCTTTGGGCTTAGTGAAAATGTTTCGATGGCAATTACATTTTAATGTTCAACTTAGTTGTTGTTTTAAGTGGCTAATTTTATACTTATCTATTTTTTATTGCTATTTCTGCAACTGCATTCATCTCATCTAGAATAGTTTTACTGATATGAAGTTTTTGTAATTGACTATTTTTTTTCAATTATTAGATCACACTACAGACGACATGTCCTTAGGTATCACTAGGCAAATGCCTGTTAATCAGTGAACATGTCATTCAATTTGCATACACAATACAATAAACACATGCTTATCACACAGTCATGGATGACTGCCTATTCGGATTACCTACTTATTAACAGTAGGGGGCCATAAGACAATAGGAGTCTGGCTGGTCAGGTGGTTATGTGGATGGTTCAGTATAGAGGCTCATGATGGGGATTTCCTCTAGACAGTACAAACATTATGTAATCAATGGATTTTATAGCCTAGAAAAAATGTATGACAAGGGCACCTGGTTGGGGGGGGGGGGGTGCAAGGCCCCCTCCACTCCCCCCATCCCCACCCCCCTGCTTAATCTAGGATCGGTGTGTGGGGGGGTGTACTGCTTTTTGCAGTACAGAATGTATTTTCTCCATACAAACATGCAATACAAGTCTCAAGGACTGTACAATGTCATGCACTTACATCATTTGGAGACTTCTTCTTAGCAGAAAACTTTATCTGGAAAACAGAGATGGTGATAAATAAGTTTATTTTACAAAATATGTATTCCAGTATAACATGAATGTCAACATAACACGCCAATATACAAATCCATTTACCGGTACATCTTTCACGGAGTTGGAGTGCAGGGTTTGGAAGTGGACATCAGACTTAGGATAATAATAATTATTAGGTTATAAATAATTGATCTTGAACATGAGAGCCATTTTATTTTAAAATATTTACAAAGTGTACATGTTTTGACTTCTGACGGGGTTAATGATGTAAATAATTATTCTCCCAATAAAAGGGGGTATATAGGAGTCAGTCTGTTTGTCAGTCGGATGGTAGCTCGATAAAATCTGTTCATCTGCCTGTTCATCTCCCAGATCTTTTGGCACAAACTACTTCTACATTTCTTTATAGACTGAGATCAAATTTTGCACATGCATTTTTATTGACCCTGAGTAGATGTGCCCCTTGAATGACAGAATTAATGCCCACAACTGGACTTAAAAAAACCTTGTCACAAAAATTTCTAAATTTCTTTAACCAATAAAATTAATACCTCTGACTGGACTTATTTTAGGGTTATTTAACACCTTCAGTAATAGTTCCAGTTTCACATATACGTATTTGTTAGATGAT
>CM037791.1:4001692-4051692 GCA_021229015.1 Solen grandis | reverse complement strand
TATTTGAGATTTAAAGTTTGAACACCGTAATGTATGAAAAGTAACTGTTAAGTAAATATGAAAATAAAAAAAAAAGAAAAGAAAAAACAATTAAAAAAAAATTGAAGTTAAAAAGGGATATAATATTCTTTTCAGAAAAATGCCCCCTGTCTTACAACTGCACCTTGACATGATTATCAAGTATTCCAAGTTTCATAGTTATCTTTCATAGTTTTCAAATCAATATACTAATAAAGCAATTTTCATCAAAATTCTAAGTTAAAAATGGACATAATTAAGAAAAATATAGATTTCAGAATAATGCCCCTTGTCTTACAACTGCGCCTTGTCATGATTATCAAGTATTCCAAGCTTTGTGTTGATACCTTTCAAAGTTTTCAAGACATTCTACTTAATAAGCAATTTTTACAAAAAAATAAGTTAAAAAGGGCATAACTCCAAAAATATAGCTTTCAGAATAATGCCCCATGTTTTACAACTGTGTCTTGTCATGATTATTAAGTATAGTTTTAGGTTGATATCTTTCATAGTTTTCAAAACATTCTACTTGATAAGCAATTTTGAAAAAGGGCATAACTCAAAAATATTTAAATAATGCCCCTTGTCTTACAACTGCGTCTTTAGATTAAATTTTTTGTTTAATTTCAGTTGATACCTTCAGAAGTGTATGATTAATGAGCTACATTAAAGGGTTTGCAAGACGATGACCCAGCGATCATGATAGCTCAACTTTTTCTTTGAAACAGACAAGCTAATAAAATGACTGTAAAATTCATTGTATGGATACACAAGTAAATCATGTACTAAAAATAAAGTGGTGTCTTAAAAATTGATAAATGATAGGGGTTTGGATTTCTTTTAAGTCTAAATGGACAGTAATTAATAAAACATTTACTCAAGTGTAATATAGTAGATGACCAGAAAATTACAAAATAAATCTTATCATATTAGAATAATATTTATCATATTTGAACAGCAATTAAACTGGAATAACCTAGAAATAACCTAGAATAATTAAATGCGAATCTTTCCTACACAGTCTTGCACAATTAGATCAGCACTCTCTTCACTTTTATTCAAAAGCCCAACCACAGGATATTTCAAGTTAAACATACAGATAATAAAAAGTGTATGACAACAGCCACAATTATCCTTATTTATTTACATTTTATCAATGTTTCTATTTACACCCATACAGTCACACAGATTCTAACTCCTATAACTTTATTCCATAATTCTCAATTTCATGTCACTTACAAATTGAGCATAATTTAGCACCAAACCACCAACATTACAGATTAAAACAGAACGATATAAAATTTCCATGATAGAAGAGGGACATAATCATTACAGATAAATCTCTTAATACATAACATGTAAATAAAAACCACACTAATCATCTTAGCAGGATTTTTGGGGGAAGTCACATCTTAACCCTGGTTGCCAGGTATCCACCTTGGTTGCCAGGTGATTGGAAGCTATTAAACATGGTTTTCATGTATCCACAATAATTCCAGTAATCCAAAGTAATTTCAAGGAATCCCAGGTAATTTCAAAGTATCCAGGGTAATTGCCAGGTATCCAAGGTGCCTGCCAGGCATCCAAAGTGTTTCTGGTTGCCAGGTATTCAGCCTGGTTGCCAGGTATTCAGCCTGGTTGCCAGGTATTCAGCCTGGTTGCCAGGTATTCACTGTATCACCATAATGTCCAGGGGGGCTGATTCACCAACTGAGTTGCAGCACCGGTAACATTGATTGGAATATTAACTATGGCAAATGGCTCTCCTAGGCGATTTAATGTACTCTTTATCATGTGCCTGAAAAACACAAGTACTCTTTGAAGAAATTTGCCATCTGTTTGAAAAACAAATATGTCTTGTTATGAATGATAAAAGAAGGCAGCTGCAGCTGAAAAAAAAAATGCAATGAGTATACTAGTGAGCTGAAGGCAACAATATACTACGAGTATTGATGGAAATACACTGTATTTCTGCATCTACAGTTTGTGTTTAAGGTGACTGGAGAGAATAGTCACAGAGCTGACTTAAGGATGTTTCAAGGAGTATCCACGGTGCCTCATACTGCATATCACTAAATAAGAACTGCATGTGAAAGTTTTCAATAATTTTGTTATCTGATGGCAAACCAATTGTCCTGGTAAGGTGAACCTGTATATACAAAATCAAATGTCCACGCACAATAAAAATAAACCAGTTACACCATACAGTCATGTGTGGCCTGGGCTCAGGATTGTTCAAAAATGTACAAAACAAATTTCATGTTGGTTGCTATCTGAAAAAGTGACAAGAGCACCACATGCGGATGCCAACACTCATCTGTTAAATGTGTTTGAGTAATAGACTACAATAAAGTTTTCGCACAACAAAGACTATAATGATGAGTTTTTGATGACCCAGCAATCATAATAGCTTGACTTTTTCTTTGAAACAGACGAGCTAAAAATGATGCAAGAGATATTACTGGATAGGTACAAAAATCCTCATGAGATTTTAACTGATATGATGACTTGGTTTACATTATTTTGGTCATTAAGAAACTTTACCAACATGAGACAGATGTAGTCTCACTGCTGTATCACATCACAGACAAATTGTATACTAAACCCAGTCCTGGGGCAAGCTGCTTACACAAGTAGTTTCAATGTGTTTTGTAGTCTGGTTCCAGATCATCCTCAAGATTACAGATAGCATAGTGTAATGGGTAGGTACCTAAGCCAAGAACCAGACAATGAAACTTATTGAAACATATTGTGTAAGCAACCCAGATTTTTATAACCTTTGGTAAGTAATACATAGCTTTAAAAATTTGCCCTTTTAAGCTTAAGTCTTCAATATTGACTTAAAAGATTGGTGAATTAAAGCCTGTGTCTTTTCTGTGCTGAGCACCAAACAAGGTATTTACACAAGTGCTGCTATCACCTATCCAGATATGTAGTTGCCAGGGACTACACCAGTGAGGTGAAAGCTATAACCAGACAAGACCTTGAACTCATAAACCTGTAATTCTACCTTTGCCACATTATCCCATTCAGGTGTACATGCCTGAACTCTCATGTTCTTTAATAACAAGAGATGTATATTTATTCCCCATTAACCCTTTCCCTCATAGAGGAAACTATGAAAAGACCTATGCGAACAACATAAAACCAGATCAGCCTGCGAGTAACTCGCAGGCTGATCAGGATTTATGCTGTTCGCTGCTCCTCAGTGGTCTGGAAATGAGGACTTTATAATTAAATTTGGTAAGGTTTAACTGTGGTTTTCTGCAGATCAGGCTTTATGTGGTACCTACTGAGTGCGTCAAAATGAGTCTATATGAGGGAAAGGGTTAAAATGACATCTTTAAATATCATAAAACTACTTTTTTTCTTTTAATTGATCCAACTTTAAAATATCCAAGAAGTTTACAAGTAATGAGTTTACACTGATTATTTATCCCCTCCTAAATAATAAAATTTTGCTGATATCATAACTATGGCTTAACAAATAACTTCCCTATACAAATAACTGTCAAACAATTTCAGTAAAGCTACAAATGGCCAGCTGTACTGTGTAATATGACACAACAGATGACTGAAAACAACACTGTAAGGTTGATTCCCACTAGAGGCAAAACTTTTTCAAGGCTTTTCAAAGGTCAAAAAAAATCTCACACAACCCAGAAACTGTCGGGAGAAATGGACAATCCCATAAGTTTTGAAAATTAGTTGTTTCTCAATTAACATAAGAGAAATAAGTTGAAGTTTTAACTCACCCATCCTTGCCCAACATGAAGGTTGCAGGTATATTGACCATCCTGTCTGTGTTGTCTGTTACCATGTCAACAAAGGCCTCATCGTTCTGCAGGTCATTGTCTGCAATCACAACCCCAATGGCACCAGCTTCCTCTGCATGTAGTGACTTGGTGACAAATGAACAATCACTGCAACAATTGTACCAACAATATTAAACCAAAATTTAACCCTTTCCCTCATATAGACTGACTCATTTTGACACACTCAATAGGTACCACACAAAGCCAATCAATGTCTTTTCATGGTTTCCTCTGCTGATCCCTACTACTGCAAGTCTCGTTATATTCTCAACTGCCACTTGCTGTGTCATCTCTGTGGGGCCCATTAAGGAGTTCATGTGTTGGATGAAATATTAATTATACTAAAGGATTTTGTAATTAAATTTGGTAAAGTTTAACTGTGGTTTTCTGCAGATCAGGCTTTATGTGGTACCTATTGAGTGCATCAAAATAAGTCTATATGAGGGAAAGGGTTAATCAAGGATTTTGTGTTTTTCTCTGGAAAGTTATAGATATAAATTGATATAACTTCTACTAATATGAATTACTCTATAATTAATAATTGTATATTAAGTTTTATGTCAATAGAAATAGAGCACCAGCAGTGCCCCTTGAATATCTCTCATTGTGGTGACATTCTAAGGTGCAACACATAGTATCTTTTTAAAAAAGGTATGAGAATAATGATAGGGGTGGGATGGACAGAGACGGCTGACTAGACATCCCTGGTCCTCTCCTGCAATGTCATGTCCAAACTCACTAGTGTCACATAATGTCAAAACATTGAAAACAAGAGATATACCACTATAGACCCATAAAGATGACATATCCCTGATGGTATGTCAAAGCACAATGATGTACATAACATAAATTTTCATCTAGGAATGAAATCTTAGCAATAATGTACATATGCCTGGACTGTTATTCTATCAATGTAAAAACACTCTACAAACAATATGCAGGCACCGTATCTCTCTTAAAAAAAAAAATATGAATTAGAACTTTAAAAAACAAACTATAATTGTATTCCGAAACTGGAAAATCTCTAGCTATTATTATAAAGACAAGCTAATTGCCAGTGTTTCAGGTAAAAATCCTCTTATTTTGCTGTCACATTTTCATTACATTTATTTTACCGTAATTACCCTGTTACCTCATGAAAAGTAATGTACAAATGTATTACTTAATGAATATAAACTGACTGGACTTTAAATGGTAAATAAGACAATGGATTTTTCTTTGCAGAGCAAACAGGATAGGACCTGACCTTCAATTTTGAATGAGCAAACAAATCTTTGTTTGCCAATGTGTCGAAATAAAGTCTCGATGTAGTAAAGGGTTACATGAAACATTCATGAAACAAATGAAATATAAAAAGAGAAAAATCTTAGTCTTGAAAAAGGATCTTTAGCTGAAACATTTGCAATGACCTAATCTTTGTTGTTAATACATGTATAATCTTAGTTTTATTTTCCTGTTAACCCTTTCCCTCATATAGACTCTTGACGCACTCAATAGGTACCACATAAAGCCTGATCTGCAGAAAACCACATTTAAACCTTACCAAATTTAAATGTAAAAATTTCATTTCCAGACCACTGAGGAGCAGCGAACAGCATAAAACCTGATCAGCCTGCGAGTTACTCGCAGGCTGATCTGGTTTTATGCTGTCGCATAGGTCTTTTCATGGTTTCCTCTATGAGGGAAAGGGTTAAAGGGCTGTTTAATCTGGGTACCTACCCTCTCTGTAGCAATACAAGCCTATTCTGTACCAGATGGGCGTTACTCAGCACAGAACAGCCATGATACGGTTCCCCTACAGCTAACTCTATATTGGTGTACACCTGGGGCTGAAAACAGTCACACAAAATTATTGCTGAAATGATATTCCATTAAATGTTGATGAAAATAATAAAGCAACTAACTATTGGTATCCTATAATTGTTTTCCCTTTTTCTTTACAACTATTTTACATAGGCTATGTTAGAAGATTCTGCCTATTGGGCTTTTTTGGACATGTTTAAATAGAGATACCAGTATCCAATCTATATGCAATCAATGATTACAGTACAAGTAATTATCTCAAATCTATACTGCTATTAATCAATAAATCTACTACTGACTGATATTAGATTCAAATTAAATACATATTAAATTATCTTTGAAATGTTTTAAGAATGTTTGTCGCAACTTAGAATACTTGTGTACACAGTGGGCAATGAAAATAATAACTAATGTTTTCTTCAAACTAATACTTTCTTGAGTAAAGTATTTGTATTTATTTAAATAAATCCAATAAACCAAAAGAGCTAGTAATCCAGAGTTTCATGTAAGTGTTACTGTTCTGGCTTTAAGGTTTGCAATATTTTATTTAAGTCTTTAAAAATACATGTATATATGCACAACAAATTTCCGATTTTAGGTCTGCATATACCACAGTAGTTCCAGAAAATAACCATAAATCATTACTGTTTCTACCTCTATATATTGCAGTGTCTTTCGTTTGTTATCATTCATAAAATAAACTGGCGTAATAGCACAGTGGTAGAGTTTCTGCATTGCGTTTGAAAGGTCATAGGTTTGAATCCTAACTGGGGAACATTCCTCCAGTGACTGCATCATGCCAAAGACATATAAAATTGGTACCATAGGCAACCTTGCCTGGCACTTGGCATAATAGGGTTGCTATGGGAACTCAGAGTTCTCAGTGCTGGTTCTACTCAGGAACTTGTCTCCTGTGTATTAGTGATATGCACCTGGCACCTAAAAGAACCAAGGTCTATTCACAAAATGAGCCAGGGTATTGCACCTGGGCTCCCTTGTATCCAACCACTGTTTCCTCCTATGCTGTCTCTTCAGCAAAAAGAACAAGAGCCCACTTGTGGGTAATCCTTGACAGCAAGGTCTAACTAGAGATTTGTTTTCACAGAAAACTAATATCTCCTCACCCCTTCCACTCACACACATACACACACACACTGAGGCACACAGTGACAAACGTACAAGAGCCCTCTCCTCAGGGTCTGCTTTTTAAATTTGCTTTAAAAAGGTAGATTTACCATGATTTCAGTTATGAAAACCTGACTCACCTTTGCAAACAGTGACTTGAAATAGGAATGCCTTGTTATTTTTCACATGTAAAAGAATCATTAGGATGACAGGCAACACGTAAGCCCTGTATAGCTAGTGTACAAAATGTTTGTAGATGTTTGCTATAATTGAATACATGGCTAATTCAACTTTATGGCATATAAATTTTGGGGGAGACATAAATATGCCCATAATAAACAGAAAATGATTGATAAGCATTACAATGGAAGAACTTACAAAGTATGTGCCAAAATCTTTTGCCGGGCGTATCTTGTAAGTGTAACTGATGGACACCGGTCGGACCACTTCCATGAACAGCACATCATTAAGCAGTACGTTGATATTTGACACAGATGCTAGAATCTGTTCTGAAACTATACATTCATATATCAAGCATATTAGGTTTCTGTGAACATGTAAATCTTGTTACCAAAACTTTCTTTCAAAGAGCATATAACTAGTCAAGGGTAATAACTGTATGCAAATTTGCAGACTTCTCACAATCTTTCAATCTTGTCAGTCTGGAAAATAATTTTCGAACTTTCTCCTTTTTTTCAAACAAATCTTGATGAAAAGTTTATCAGTTCAAATTAAAGTGTCAGTCAAGACCTTTCAAGAGGAGCCCATATGAAAATTCAGTATTATAAAGCTAAAGTATGGTATCTTGCTGAATTTTTCATACTTTCAGGCCCGGATCCAGAAATTTTCTGCTGGGGGGGCCAAAATCCGAATGTGATAGGTGTGGTAGGGGGGTTCGGGGGCATGCTCTCCCGGAAAAAAAAAAGTTTTTAGTGTGATGGAGATACATTCTGAAGGGTATCTGGGGATAATCGTGAAGGTTTTTGTTGTTGTTGTTTTTAAATCCGATATATTTGAAACTTGAAGGCCTAGGTCCCACTGGGAAAAAAAAAATCGGTGATGTGGAAATAAACATTTTTTTCTACCGATGGCTCCCAATGTTTGAGCCAAAAAAAGACTGAGCAGTCCGTTGAAAAATGACAATTATTAGGCTTCGGGATTGGTCCGTTGAACATTCACTGTTGTTTCGGCTATGACACAATAGCCTTGAGTCCCGATGTTCGGAAAAGCACCGGGGGACCGCCTCCGATGATCGGCGAAGGTGTCCCAGAGTTTCACTGAGTTTGTAACATCATCGGGGGAATATCCCCGTAGATAATGGGATCTTGCGAACCATCCTACGTGTCTCGGGGAAGATTATTGAGAGTATGAAAATTTTATGGTGGAATTAAGCGACAAAGTCAAGAGAAGACTTTGGGGGGGGGGGGTTAAGGGGATGCCCTAAGCAATGTCCAATGGCCTTTTTGACCGTCTCAGTCTAAGACTGGCTGGCCAAAACAGAAACTAATTTCTGGGTGCGCTTTTCAACCCTTGCCATTTTTTTTTTTTTTTTTTTTTTTAAGATCGGGAATGTGTCACAGAAAGGCCGCCTAATATCCCCGAATGCCCCCCTGATACTTCGGCGAGACATCACAGACGCATCGGGGATTCATCGGAGGAAAAAAATCGCGGAAGCTCCGTGAATGCTGACCGGAGCTTCTCTGTGGATATTTCCCTGGCTTGTTTTCCCGATAAAACTTCGAGAACACATCCGGAAAATTTCAATGAATTCTTTTTGCAGTACACCCGAGGCCTCCCGATGACTCCACATGGCTCGCGACACTATTTCCATCGGGAGTGCGTATGCATCCCATCCCCGAGGCAAAAAAAAAATGCCAAGTGGGACCGAGCCTTAAGCATTGAGTGATATAATGTTATCTTTTACCGGCGCAAAGTCATTATTGAATAACTGCTGTGCAATCGTATAAATTTGATTACAATTGCATTTACAGGCCCCGATCAAAAATAAATCAAATAAAAATAACGGTGGGGGAGATGGAAGCGCTGGGGGGGACACTGATATAACTGAAAGGGCATTACTTCTTCCGGGTAAGAAATACGGGCTTATCTTGTATTTTCATTCACAAACTGGCATAAAATATTTAATAAGGGTTTCCTGAACCCCCACAACAAGTGACTTGTGATCATTAGTTTTTGACTCAACAGTGTAAAAGACAGTTTTGTCAAAGACTGAGAAAAAAACAACAATTTTCACGTTAAACATTATCATTTTGTCAAAATTGTGGAAGGGAATAGGTTCGACCTTAATGATATTGGCTGTCAAATTGTCGATCTGGAAGCAGTCTTCACACAGAAATTCTCAGAAAAAAAATCAGGCGCACGTTATAGGGTAGGTGTGGGCCCCTTTTGTTATCTTTTTTTTTTTTTTTGTACATTTTTAGTTTTAGTTGAAACATTTTGGTTTTTCTAAGTGTTTAATCAGTGACAAAACAAACAATAGATGTTGATATTTAATATAAAATCTTTAATATCCGTTTTATTTTGCACATAAATTGTGTATTCTGTGCATTAGTATTCATTGACTTATCAGTAACATTGAACAATAACTGATTACCTGGATTTGATTTGAATTAGTAATCATAATCTACACATACATTGTCCCAAAATATGGCAGTTAACAATTTTCAAATTCTTTCATTTCTTAATTATATTCATAAATCTAAAATACACATATTTTATAATACTTATTATTATTTTATTCGTAAATAATAAGAAAAGTGAACATGATGATGTATAGACCTACTTTTTGTATTTATATATTGAGAGAGTTAGTTAAGAAGAATTTAACTGCTTCGTTTAAATAATACTTACAAGTTATGTAAAAATAGTATAGCTGATGACATTTAGAAACACAACCCATTTCTGATAAAGTTTAATTTACATAGCTAGCGATAGGTATGCATCTTTAATTTTAATTTTTTTTCCAAAACATTTTTTCATACCTGAAAGTTCATCAACCTGGCAGTTAAATTGCCCGCTTTTAATTCAAGATTTAAAATTTTATAGATGTAGAGAAAAGTGAATTTAAAATTTCGTTGATTAGATTTAGTCAAAAGTTATTTGTTAAATCAATAACTTCTTTGGGCTCTAGTTAAAATATTTTGATAGCAATTACATTTTAATGTCCAACTTAGTTGTTGTTTTTAGTGGCTAATTTTATACTAATCGATTTTTATGCTATTTCCTAAACATCACCTGTCTAGAATAGTTTTACTGATATAAAGTTTTTGTAATTGCCTATTTTTCTTCAATCATTAGATCGCTCGGCAGACGAGATGTCCTTATGTATCACTCGACAATAGCCTGTGAATCAGTGAACGTGTCAATCAATTTGCATACACAGTACCCTAAACACATGCTTATCACTCAGTCATGGATGACTGCCGATTCGGATTACCTACACATTAACAGCAGGGGGCCATAAGACAATAGGAGTCTGGCTGGTCAGGTGGTTATGCGGTTGGTTCAGTATGGGGGCCAACGATGGGGATTTCCTCTAGACAGTTCAGACATTATGTAATCAATGGATTTTATAGCCTAGAAAAAAAATGTATAACCAGGGCAGCTGGGGGGGCCAAGGCCCCCTCGGCCCCCCCTGTGAATCCGGGCCTGACTTTGCTGTGCTTTTTAGAGTCTTAATTATGAAGCCAACATTCTAAAGTAAAATGAGACCGTAACTATTTGATGAAAATATGGGAGATAAAAGTGTGCCTTGCACTGCTGCTGGATATTATCCCAATAAATACATGTCCTTAGGTTACTGCTGCTCCTCAATGGCTTTTTATTGAATATCTATGTTATCTATGTATCTATGTTAAATGGAACAATACCCAGCAACTCACATTTCCTATATTATTTTTTATTTAACCTGTACCTTTTCTTCTTTACTTCTGCTTTTATTTTTACTTTTAATATATTTCTCAAAATTCTCAGTAACATTTTTGCAGCTTGACTCACAGATGTCTAGGTTTTCAGAAAGGGTTTGACATTAACAGAAGATAGAACCTGGATAGAACGAACAGACCTACACCAAGGAAAATTGTGTCTGGGATAATGGAACAAGAAGAACAAAAACACACTTCATTTTAGCCAAGTAAAAGAGAACTTGTCCATGTCCTGAGAGGTATCTTAGTCTTATATACAACTGTTTTACTTTGAACATTAAGCAGACTGTAATGAGATTTGAGACAAAAATAAAAATGTGTAAAATTCTTGCCCCTGGATAATCCTTACAGCAAAACGTTAAGTCAGTCTAAAAACCTGATGGGCCTGGCCCAAGTCGGCCTATTAATACTGTACTATGATGTATGATAAAAAGGATTGCCATCATGAAGTGTGCATTTTAGAACTTTTTCGTTTGATATGCCTGTGCTCACGAATGAGTGAATGTTTCTGGTGAATTATTCATTTCAAATACTGTAGAAGTGATGCAAATAACATTAAAAATGTGACAAAACTACATATATATTTCAGTAAATCAGGTCGTTGTACACAATAACATAAGTTTCACATAATAATACATCGAGTTGGACCAGGTCAAGCTGGTTGATAGGCCAAATTATTACAGACCCGAGTTAGTAATTGGGCCAATATGACCCCTAATTCACTCCAGTTTCTCTTTACAATGTATGATAAAATGTTCAAGGTTCTGACAGTTTCATTCTGAACATACTAAATTTGAATTGTGTTATCATATTTTCTGAAACTGAATATATGACACATTGTAGTCAAAAAAAATCAAAAAAAAAATCGTCCCCTCTATATATAAATATATAAGTTTATTGAGAGGTCAATTTTTTTAAAGGTGTTTTTTTTTTACTGAATATCAGGGTCCTGTGGTTTTACACAATGGAATAGAGAGCTATAATTGGCAGTGACTCTTCGCGGGGAACTGAAGGCATTTCTGAATTGCTCTTAAGTGAGCCAACATGCACAACATTATCTGGGAGGTGATTCCAATGGCTCGACATATCTACAAAGAATGATTTTTTTATATCGTTTAGAGTATGACAACGAAATTTCCAGGCTTTTAGAATTATTGCGAGAGCGTTTATGTTACGCAACCACTAATTTTTTGTGTTGGTCTTTTTGGTCTTGTGAATTATTACTGAGATCTACAATGTACCATATTAAGATTCTCTGGGACATTTCTGGGACATCCGTTAGAATTAATGTCAAACCCCTTCTTGGACCTAAACATCTGTATGCCAACAAATTGAATAGAGCTGACAAATAAAATTATATCCATATAAATTTATACACAAAATACAAGTACCGATAACGTGGAAGAATGTAAGAAATAAACATAGTTTGATGAAGAAATCTCTCGAACACATTTTCTGTCGACATGACATGGGGGAATAACTCTAAAGGACTTTAGCTGACATGATCTATCTTGATCGCCCTAGGTTTATTCGCCCTATTTCTTTTTTCTCTTTTTTAGGGGAAATAAATACAATTGATATGATTTGATATAAGACAACAAAATATCACCATCATTACGATGATCTTCATTTCATATATGTTGATTTGTTCTTGACAATAGTTAATTATTTCAAAAATACTTTATTGTAATGTGGAATTCATGGACGAACAGAAAAAAAAATCGAACTGACACAATGACGAATCACTTAAGTAAGTGAACCGACTTGAGGTATTAAAGGGTGAGGGTTACTTTTTCCTTTCTTTTTCCCCGTTATTTGATTGTTTTTATCTCATCTAATTTGAATAAATATGATGCAATATTGCATTGTTAAGCTTAATTAATATTATTTCAAGTTACAACATTCAGAATGAGGCTAGGAGTAGAATCCTGGAGTATCCAGTTCTCGCCAGCATAAGTTATTGCAAGAGAAATGATCCCTCACTTTTATATTATATTTATCATCAAACGCATCAATATATCAATATCTTCCCTTCAAATATAATAAATTGTCAATGGTAAGTAAAAACAAAATGAAAAAATAACTGTCAAAAATCCAACAACAGTCAAAAATATTTCCAAAGTGACGTGTTGAGTTCTCGACAGTGACCTCAAAATGAGTCTGTCATGTATATGGTGCACATAAAGAAACAAAATATATCAACAACAGTTGCAATGATGTTCTGAGTTCTTCCTAACAGCATAGGTTGGTGTGCAAAATTGAAGATGATCCAAATGAGAACAAGAAACACTATCACACAGTGTCCATTTTATTATAGGGTACCATCCGAGTTTTGTAACTGGGGGTACAATTGCTATTTTTCCTGAAGAAGATCTGGATTTGGGTCAACAAGGCCCCCCATTCCTGCCCATAATTGCCAAGTCTTTCAAGATCTACCATAGTCTAGTTGCTATTCCCGCCCTCACACACACACACACCTAGAAGTAAGGTTATCGCATCATATGCATACTCATAGTCTCTCCCAACTGCCGGATCAAACTTCTTTAGATACTCCTTTTTTTTCACACACTACTACTCTGTGGAATAGCTTATCAGAACAAGTTGTAACCCTGCCTGCTATCCAGCCAATTTCAAGCAGGCTGTGGTCAAACCCCCTGAGTTATAAGTTGTGATTTAATCTTTTATACTTTTATCTGGTACAACACTGCTGTTTTTAACTTTGGATCTTCTTTCATTACTTCACATTCTTACAATCTGAACTTGTGGGGTGCACACCTACACAGTATATACTCTTTAATGAGGCGTGAAGCAGTATTGATAGATGAGATAGATAGGGTTCTAACCCACACACTTTGCACCTATGCTACATCTGATTAGCTTTTCATACTTTTTTTCTTACCATAATGGCCCTACGTTGGACACCTAGTATAACCAAGGGAGAAAAACATGAAATCAGACTGGGACTTGAATCTGTGACCCTTCTCTTACAGGTGGAGTGCCCTACTGACTTGAGCTACCTGACAACTTCGGAAACTCACAAATATAGTTTACTTATACCAACTTTAATATAGGTTGTAAAAATGCATCTTTGAATCTGTACTTTAATGGATCTGAATCAGTTTAATGGCCATTTAAAATGGTGGCTTATATATAATCTATGTTTTTTCCATGACACTCAGAGAGTCTAAATAACCCTAAATATCTCAAAATTGTCAGATTCATGTTCTTGTTCTAAATATAGTCTTGTATATTGCAGGTTTGGATGACACCAACATGCCCCTCAGAATGTCCAGTTCACGGAGATAGAAATCAACCTACAGCAGATGGCCAAGAATTACTGTAGGAACAGTCCACCTACATTCCATCAGATAAACTTAACAATAAAGTAGAATCAAGTAGAGGTAAACTTAGAAACATGTTGATCGATTTCTGTCATCATTCGGTGAAATCAAAGATCAAATGTGACAAAGTATCATTTGATGGATATGAAGTCAGTAATTTGGTCTCAGAAGATCCACAGCTTAAGGCACGCGGTTTTATGGTGGAACATTTCATTAAACCCCCAGTGAACATCACCCTTATGTTTCCTTGTAATGTGTCAATATATAGAATTGTAGTGAATCCTGTGATTGGACAACAGCAGTCATGTGACTTTAAAATATTCACAGCATCATCTGTAATGACAAAATCATGGTTATATCAGAACGATAATTGTGAGCCACTTAATACTGATGGTATTTTGTTTAATTACGTGGGAAGTGTATCTCAACAGGTTCCTCAGTTACTTTGTCTTGAGAATCAACAATTTCGAGAAAGACGCTTTTGGACAAAAGATCAGATGCTAGATCTTTCATGTTTTCCTGTGACAGGAGAACTTAGATCTCGAAAACCCTGCGCACTTCACAATGTTAGTCATGTGACCTTGAATGTTCTGCGGGCCAAGGATGGTAAAACAGTCGCAGTAAAGAAATTAGAAATATGGGGAATGCCTTCTGTTAAAGTTCAATATAATATTCAAGACCTTTTAAAATCAACATATGTGAATTCAGTGTTTTCCAGCCTGAAGACAAAGTCAGAGAGTTTGAGAGGAAGTGATATTTCTGCAACAAATGATAGAACAAAGTCAGTAAAAGATGAAGCAAGCTATACAGCAATGCCTGAAGCATCCACTGAGACTAACAGTGAGTTGGATGTACCAGAGGAGTTCCTGGATCAGCTAACGTTTGAAATCATGTCTGTACCAATGTTGTTGCCCAGTGGAAAGAATATTGACTTGTCTACGCTTGAAAAATTTGTGAACAGTGAGGCCTCATGGGGAAGGCCCCCCAGCGATCCTTTCACGGGTGTCCCCTTTACCCAGACTCAACATGCCATCACAAATCTCGGACTGAAAGCTAGATTGGACCAGTTCATTCTTAGAAATATAGATGGTCTGAAAAATATTCCTAGAACCCTTAGTTACAGAGGTAGTGGTGCTAATAAAGTGAAATCATTTCAGCTTAGTTCTCTGTCTAGACCTGCTGTTCAAGAACCTTCATCAGAACAAGCACTTAAGCGAAAAGCTGATGATTGGTCAACTGATCAAGCTGGGAAAGTTCCAAAGATTTCTCATAGTAAGTACTGTGTTTCCACATCACCGCCTTTCGATTTCATGGAGACGCCAGCAAAGAAAAGTTGCATTGAGATATGTGCAAGTGGCCGCATAGATAGCAAAATCGAAGAATTTCTCAATACTAAATCAGGGCCTTCAGCATTGAGCTCTGGCATCAGACATTCAGGTGAGAAAACAAAAAGTGGAAGTGAAGTTTCTGTTGGATCACAAAATTCACAAAAAAAATCTTGCTACACAGAGAGAAACCACTCTGATGAACTGTCTCGCAGCTTAAATGATGCTTTAGCTTCTACACTTGGTTCCCTGCCATCCTTCACATCAAAGAAACAGTCTAGAAACAGTCCAGGAAACCAGCAGGTGACAAGTGCCTTATTGTGTGTGTCTTGTAATGTTGACTGTAACCAGGAAGATATTGTCAAGTACAGGTTGCCATGCAACCATCACATGTGTAGATCATGCTCCACACAGCAGGTTGGCGGGGTCACGTGTAGCACATGCTCCAGAACATTCAAGTCTTGTGAGATAGTGAGAGTGTTTTAAATGAGTTCTTTAAATCTTCAAATTTTGTAATAATCTAACTGCATTTTCTCTTGTTTTGAGTTGTTGTAGAGTTTCTTAACATAATTGCGTGCAACTCTGGTCTATGGTACCACAGCACACTTTTCT
Source organism: Solen grandis (assembly GCA_021229015.1). Lineage (NCBI taxonomy): Eukaryota > Metazoa > Mollusca > Bivalvia > Adapedonta > Solenidae > Solen > Solen grandis. The sequence goes on along the minus strand of CM037791.1, from coordinate 4,035,709 downwards.
GCATCAGACAACATTTCATGGCTATACTTAGAAACTTTTGTTGAATTTCCCTCCATTTCATTTCCAGAGATATAGTTCCTAATTTTGTTTTCTGTCTTATTACTAAGTACCAATCAATGTTGCGCATGTCATTGACACGTCTACATCAGCACGATTTTAAATGAGTTGTGGCTCTTTGTTATATAAATTGAATATATTTTGTCCACACAATATCTTGGCTACCAATGGCCTGATTTTGATTTAACTTCACAGCATTAATTATTACCAAGTCTTGTTGTATATATCATTGGCACATTGTGACAGACTTAATTTTATATGTGTTATGGCCCTTTGTTATATAAATTGAATATATTTTGTCCACAATATTTCTTGGTACCATTGGTCTGATTTTGATATAACTTCAGAATACAGAGTATTGATACCGGTAAGTACCAAGTCTAGTTGAGCATATTGTTGGCTCTTCATAACCGGCTTGATTTTATATGAGTTATGGCCCTTTGTATGCTCAGATGAGCTATTGTGGTCATTGTCAGTTCTTCATCCCTCATCATTTTCTTGTGTTTGCTCTAGCATCTTCATTTCTTCAGCAGACTTCTTCAAACTTAATGACAATGTTTATAGCCATATTCTCTTGGCCAATTTCATTTATTGCTGATATCTGCCCATTAGGTCTGAAGTTATGGCCTTTGAATAATAAAAAAATGCTAGATTTCACTTTGTGTATGTTCTAGCATCTTCATAAATTATCATTTTCAATCTTCTTCAAACGTTATGACTATGTTTATAAACATAATCTCCCAGCTAAGTTTAATCATGGCTGATATTTGCCCATAAGTTCCCAAATTCCTTTTCATCAAGCATTAAACAAATGTGTTACTAGAAGTCTTTGATTGGATTCAAAACTAACCTTTTAATCTATTCACGAAATCACCTTACTGACCTAGTACTCTCAAAGCAAATGGAAATTTCGTTTGTGATAATAAACAATAAATTAGTAGACTATTTTTGAACATTGCAGTAATAATGATGCACACAATTTCCAATTGAAATGCTGATGGCACAATTCAGAATAATTTAAACCAAGTATTAGGTTATTTTGAAATGTGTTTTTCATTATGTTAAAAGACAGGGATGAAAATGAGTATGTGTGTACAGACTTGAATTCAACCATTGGTACCTAGTGCTAAATAATACATCAAGCTTAATTAAGTGCTAAACATTACTTCGAGTCTTAAGTCTTTAGGAAGACTTGCCACTATTATTGTTCAATGAGATATATTTAAAGTGAATGACTAAGTTGAAATAGAAGTTTAATATTGAATACCAGTATTTGTCAAGAAATAAAATATTTATTTTCTAGAGTATCTAGTATTACCTAGAGAGATTAACATGTTCTGTTCAGCAACGATTCTTATATTTATTGGGTATTGATTCTCCATTCAGTCTATATATATATATATCCTGTGATGCTGATTTAAGCTGCTGTTCAGTTTTTCTTCGTCTAAAGCGCTGGTGGTTGCTTGTTTCTTCTTTTTTTTAAGAAGAATTGTGCCAGTCACTGCCAATTATTCTATTTTTGGAATCTAATGTTCGGGTTCATGCCAACTGATCCTATTTTACATATATTGCCAGGCATTCTATTTTGGGGATGTATATTGTTTGTTGTAGCCTGTGTTTTCTATTTTAAGAACTTAGTGATTGGGTGTTACACAATATACCAGTATGATGAAGCAAGCATATATGTTAACCCTTTCCCTCATAGAGGAAACCATGAAAAGACCTATGTGAACAGCATAAAACCAGATCAGCCTGCGAGTTACTCGCAGGCTTATCAGGTTTTATGCTGTTCGCTGCTCCTCAGAGGTCTGGAAATGAGGACTTTATAATTAAATTTGGTAAGGTTTAACTGTGGTTTTCTGCAGATCAGGCTTTATGTGGTACCTATTGAGTGCATCAAAATGAGTCTATATGAGGGAAAGGGTTAAATGGAAAATAAAACTAAGATTATACATGTTTTAACAACAAAGATTAGGTCATTGCAAATGTTTCAGCTAAAGATCCTTTTTCAAGACTAAGGTTTTTCTCTTTTTATATTTCATTTGTTTGAATGTTTCATGTAATCCTTTATTGCATTTGGTAGAAACTCATCCCACTATTTTTATTTTATGAACTATTCAAGTGCATGACTAAGTTGACTAAGACTATTTCTTAACATGGAAAATATCTGGGTATTCTTATTAACCCTTTCCCTCATAGAGGAAACCATGAAAAGACCTATGCGAACAGCATAAAACCAGATCAGCCTGCAAGTAACTTGCAGGCTGATCAGGTTTTATGCTGTTCGCTGCTCCTCAGTGGTCTGGAAATGAGGATTTTGTAATTAAATTTGGTAAGGTTTAACTGTGGTTTTCTGCAGATCAGGCTTTATGTGGTACCTACTGAGTGCGTCAAAATGAGTCTATATGAGGGAAAGGGTTAAAGAAACAAGAAGGATGAAATTTGCTGCCAAGTATTTAAGTATATCTAGCACTAACTATGGTTGGTGGAAATCAAACCTGGCCATATTAAATCAATACTAAGTCTGGTTATGTTTACATCGAGGGGTGAAAGCGAAACTATGCTAAGTGCATATAAATATATAAGCATTTAGCCTAGTTTTGCTCTTGCCCGACATGTATTTTGTGTAAGCCTTTACCTTTTATGGACACTTTTTGACATATTGGCAAACAGAGTAGACCCTTATCGGACAGCTTATACAATATTGCAAAAATATTGTAAAAAAAATCATCAGACATCTTTGTCAGTGAATATTGATCTGATGTGATGCAGACCTAGAGTTCATTCATCATTGTTTTTGCTGTGGTTTGCTGTGTTGCCTGTCTGTGAATATGATCTGGTAATGATGTTTAATGATGGCTTTGCATGTGTGACAAGGTGATCAGCCAGACAGCAAGTCAACCTGTATGATGTGGATGTAAGACAGCAGGCATGTCACCACACAGATGTATACATGTAGACCAGCTCGACCCGATAATGACCACATGTTTAAATTAGACACAAGGTAATTATTTTATGCACACATACAGGGAATGGAGGGGTCAAGACCCTATCCACCTAAGATCTGGTAAATTCCCTATTTATTCCTACATACAAAGGGGTCCTTTATGCCAATATGCTCTAGTACAAAACTTTAGAAAAACAGTGTTTCTTATATTTCCTGCATAACCAGGGTTATTAGCCTCTCTTATGCTCACTGCTAGATCCATGCATGTTTATAACAAAGTTCTAGGCTTTGTATTACTAAAGGAGGTAAGGATTCTGCTTTTGATTCTTTTTAGATGGATGTAAAAATGCATTTTTTTGGTAATATGAACATGTGTATATTTATATGAAAATTCAATGCACGTGCATATAGACGATACATATATGTTGTGGTATTTATATTGATTAAACAAATATTAAACGACCCAAGAGTTGTATGTTTTTTCTTAACTGGCATCTGACGTGACCAGTTGGATGTTTGTCCAGGCTCCTATATCAACAACAGTACTTACCGTAATACTTAAATACTTAGGAATTGATTTCATCATTCATGTTTCCCTAGCAAAAATAACAAAATATTTCATTTTTAAGAAATATTAATACATGTATTTTGATGGTTAAATTACATGACAAATTTAATAATTTATATAAACATTTTGCAATACAGGAATGGCAGAGTGTGTTAAAGTATAGATTAGTGCTGTAAAGTAATGGTGGTGGTATCTGAGCCAGTATAGAGACACTATAAGCCTAGGAGTTTAAATGGTGTTAAAACATTTTCATCTTGAAAATTCAGGTATTTTTGTAGCCATCCTTAGGCTTAAAATCTAGATAGATGACCTCTTTTCCAAAACTGACAGCTTACACCATGTAAGTAGATTTATTTGGTGGTGCAGAAGGTGATTTTGATCATGGTATTCTTTTTTTTTTTCAGTGTTGACTCTGCAACTATTATTTGACAATCACTTTGTCAGGAAATCTCTCAAATGACTTTGAGTATCCAATGATCATCCTACAAAGTACACGTATAATCAGTCTTGACAATCCAGTTTTATAATGCTGACATAGTGCTTAGTTAAGTTGCTGTTTGTGTTATAAATCATGATACAGATTACTGACAGATACTTTAACCCTTTCCCTCATATAGACTCATTTTGACGCACTCAATAGGTACCACATAAAGCCTGACCTGCAGAAAACCACAGTTTAACCTTACCAAATTTAATTATAAAGTCCTCATTTCCAGACCACTGAGGAGCAGCGAACAGCATAAAACCTGATCAGCCTGCGAGTTACTAGCAGGCTGATCTGGTTTTATTTTGTTCCCATAGGTCTTTTCATGGTTTTCTCTATGAGGGAAAGGGTTAATAAGCATGACCTAGCTGTTACAGTAGTTTGCCAGTCTGCTGCTGCACTGGACATCACTTGCTATTTCTGTGCTGTTGTCTCATTTGAGTGTCATTCATAACCGATCAAGTTTACACCAACTACAAAATAAATAAAACCTTGGCCTGTGCCTTTGATGCTATGCATCAATACCTCAGATGTGCATGAATAAACACACACACACACACACATCAATAGTTCTATGAAATTAAGAATGGTTTTCAAGGAAACAACAAGCTACTGAGATTAACATATTTATTTGAAAAATGGTGTAATACAGACACACTGTTAGATTTGCATTAAAACTTTTGTGAATTATAGCACCATATTTTGAATTTCGTGTTTATGAATTTATATAATTTCATATACATGACGTACAATAATATTGTCTGTTTATGTTTCCATATATATAAATTAGTACTGTCTGTTTATGATGATCATAGCATCATCCATTCCCAACAGCCACTTCATCTTTTTAACCAAACTTAACGATTATCATATAAAAACTAAGCTTTGTAATACAGCAAATCATTTTCATAAAATTATAAAATATAGACATAGATGAAAAAATAACATACTCAACACAGAAAATGAATATTCACAATATAATTTTCATAATAAATTTGAATGGAATATCTTAAAAAATCACAGACTTAAAATGATATAGACAAATTTAAAATGTTTCAGACTGTTTCCATATATCTAGTTTGTTCAAACAAGAGAACAGAGTACCTAGTAAATGGTACATATTGAAACATCAAATAAGAGGGTGTTACTTTGTAATTAACCAGTTGTCATGGAAAGTATCACCCCACATGCAAGTCAGGTAACCTTTGACAATTCTACCATCAATTGAATATTCTTAATAAAACAAGAGGTTCATAGTTGTTTTAGGTCACACGTCTGAGTATATACTACTGACCATAGGTCACTTTGATTTGACCTTCTAAACAAAACAATGGCCAGATTCAAGCTTTCATAAGGACATATATCCAGAGCTATCTCCTTGAAGCTTTACTTCCAAAGAAGTCAACATCATTTCAGCCATTTTTAGTTGTGTGTGACATCAATAGTATATTACTACGTTTTCAACCCAGGTTCTCCTAGATTTAAAACCAAATAACCCCTCAATAGAGTTAATATGATCAGACATTTGTATATATCTCCACAACATAAGTATACTAAAATTAAGCAATAAAGCTGAAAAATCAACGCTGTGTCAAAAATAAATACTTACAGGCTACAAAAATCGCCTGAGACATGAAAACATTAAAGGACTTTTTTTTCTATGCTGATGTAACTGCAATCGAATGATATAAATGTTTTTATCACGTAATCACTTTACCAAGCGCACAAATATAGTTTGTTTCGATGCAAAGGTGGATCGCAAATAAATTTGGTAGTAAATGTGCAGTGGTCGGTCATTTTAGGCTGTTACCATAACCCATGTGAAGTCCATAATAGATCATTGTTGTTCCTTCCCATGGGAAGGAACATCTATAGTCGTTCCTGGCTACTTGCCGGATATAAGACAAGCACTTGAAAATATGATTGCTCGCTCAGTACTATGTGTTATGCAAAAACCTTAGGATGGGACAGGGACCAGCGTGAAGTTATGTAATAATTTGATCCGCTGTTTTATCGGCCATTTTAGCTTTTTTGATCACGTGCAAATTTTCTTTTTAGCCCATATCCTATCAAGTGCAAGAAACGACAATAATTTATTGGGGGGTTACACTTGATATTGTAGGGAAAGACGCCTTCATTCATAATTTCATTCATTCATTCATTCATTACATGCGTTTCGTAACAAACCCTTGGGGTCATGACCTTAATTTCTGTATCTGTAAGATTACAATGTACGCTGTAGTATCCCTGGACTGGGCTTTTACACAACGGTAAGGAGAGCGCTGATTTAATCATGCAGATCTGGGCAGCAATTGAACTGTTTAGCAGAAGTTAAGATTAACAGGTCTGCTCCTAGGCTCTACCATACACGTACATTGATATTTTTTGTTAAGTATTTTACTCGTTTCATATTGGAATTTCTCACTGACTAGGGAAAAAAGTATATGATTTAGAGAGGGAATGGGAACAACAAAAGGAGACCACTGGCCTCGCAGTAGAGCTAAACTTAAAACTGAACCTTTCTTATGCCATATATATGTAGATGTATGCATTGAGTGCTATAACATATCAAGTTATGTCATCAATGGAAATTATGAAAATATTATTTATTTCCAATGATAATATGAACTTATTTACAGATTGATTTGCGTCAGATATTTTGGTAACGTCACGAAACCTTTGGTTAAACCTAAATCAGTTTTCACACTATACCACAAAGTTAAAAAATGCACTGGAAGGAACTTTTGTTAGGCTAAAACTTGTAACATACTAATAATCACATCAATCTATCGACCTCAGATGTCTCCAAGGGTTATTTCTTACACTAAAGAATGACCGAAACCTGTATATCTACTATCCGAAATGAGTTTGGAGCCTCTGACCTGTGAAGAAAATTTGCATAACTACTTCAATCTATAAACAGTCTGTTGAACATAAAGTACTGCATGAATACAAATCAAAGCTCTGATAGCACTGAGAGAACAGGAATACCGCATTTCTTTTGTTTATCAAAGTTATTTTTATTATTGATGATTTGGTGATCAACTTGCAGCTCTTCAAATACTCTTTCATTTGAGACACACACTTTCAGTGCCTTCAGTGCTTTGATTATGATAAGGTATCCAGCCTGCACTACCAGGACAATAACTTACTAACCTACTAATAGACTGGCCAGGCATGCGTTCAGTATGACAAACGGTATGCAACCGTACGCTTACAGTTAGCTATGAAACTGTCTCAGTGTCATAAACCACGATGTTGACGTATACCCATGTACTCCATAGCTGACTTTAAGCGACCAGTTGCATACGGTTTGTCATACTTAACGCACGCCAGGTATACACAACTTCTGTCTTATATACATAACACATTGACAAGTCTACCCAGATATATATATATATATATGTAGCATATGAAAAATAGTTGATATTTTATAAAACATGAAATACAATGCATGCACACATACAATTATGAATAAAAAATCATATATTGTAAAATTAAAAACATTTATTCAAACTTTGAAAACAAATTTTATATTCCTGGAAATAATTACCTGTATTATCTTTATTGCTAGTAATTTACAAAAAACATAAAATATAGCGAGAAATCTTGTTAACCATGAACAAATCCTACCAGGTATGCAGTATTAACTCTTTACCTGACTTCGACATGTTCTGAAGGCTTGGCAAAAAGAGTAGACCCAGATCAGACTGATCCTTCCAGCAGATGTCTGATCAGGGTCAAGTTTGTTTGCTCATTCAATAACGTAGTTTGATTGCTACACAGTCTCTAAAGCAAAGAAAAAATAACATCTTAACATACTATCTGAAAATAAATCAATATTCATTAAATCCTTCATTTGTACATGAATATTCATGAGGTAATGAATGATAAGACTATAACAGATTTGGTTCTAACCTCATTTCTTGTAAAAGGCTTTATCAAATATTGGGTGCATATCCGCAATTGAATGTATGCAATGTATACAATTCATCAGAAAAACTGAAAAAATTAACAGGTTTACAGTGTGAAAGTGATGTCAAAATACCTACTAACATTTTAGAATATTTTAAAAAGGCATTTTCTGTCTCAAAATTCAAAAGCATCAATTGATAGCATCGCTGCTCATAATTGGCTTAAAATTCAAAATTGTCCACATGTGAGGGATGTTCGAAAAGTAATGCAACTTCATTTATAACTTTTTGATAACTGAACCATTAAGGCCAAATTCACCTGAAACCTTCAAATATTCTCCTTTACATTTGATACACCTTTTGAACCGTTTAAGCCATGACCTAAGGCGATTTTGATACTCTGAAGTGGGTATATTACTACTCATGTATTGGAAAATGGCTGACCCCAAACCTTTCCTTGGTGTGTACTTTCAGTCTGTAAGAAAGCTCTTTAGTTTTGGAAACAAGAAACAGTCACAGCATCTTTGCCTTGAAGATCTTTAGATTTTATCAATATTTTGTTTTGTGGTGAACATTTTTCCTACCTTCTTTCGTTTAATCCAGTGTGAAACAGAACTATATAAGAATTCATTGCTTCCATAAATCTCACAAATTTAATTGAACATAGATACTGTACTTCAACCAAGTTTATTTCTTTTTTCTCTCATTAACTGAACCTTTTCCAGACATGTTTAACCCTTTCCCTCATATAGACTCATTTTGACGCGCTCGATAAGTACCACATAAAGCCTGATCTGCAGAAAACCACAGTTAAACCTTACCAAATTTAATTACAAAATCCTCATTTCCAGACCACTGAGGAGCAGCGAACAGCATAAAACCTGATCAGCCTGCGAGTTACTCACAGGCTGATCTGGTTTTATGTTGTTCGCATAGGTCTTTCATGGTTTCCTCTATGAGGGAAAGGGTTAACAATAGTGCAATAACTACATATATTTTGAATGACTTTAGTTACTCAACTGTTGCACAGACTTTAAACAAACTTCATGCATTATTTTAGTTAGACAGGGTCTCCATTTTACATCCTGCAAATTTTGACTTGTGTGCTTCATGTGGTAAGCGAGATATACATGAAGTTGCATTACTTTTAGACATCCCTTGTATATTCTTCAGTATAGATCAACATGTAATCAAGAACTACAGCAGTTGATTATAATTAGCCATTAGTCATTTCTAAAAAACAACAAAACAATAAGAGTGACTCCTGTATACCTCAACATGGATACAATAATTTTACACAGTCAATGTTTTTTGAACGGGTAATTAAATTGATCTTACAATTCTTACATCAGACTGAGTAACCATTGCAAAATATAAATGACACCAACAAACCATTTACAAAGGTTACAATTTTATTTAGTAAGGTTTTGGTTCATCTGACCGAAATTGTAAAAGAATGACCATTTGAAAGCACAAGTAAATTGGAGCTACATGTATTTGTAAAATCGTACCGGTACATACTCAACTTCCTGTCTACAGGTTGAGTATGATGCCATAGAAACACAAGAGTGTTCTCTGGAACATGTGTGTCACCTGCTGAAGCATGACAGGAAAAGTGTGACAGACAGACAGACAACGACAAAGTGATTCCTATGTGTCACCTCTGCTTACAGCAGGTGACACAAAAAGTATACATGTATTACAATTAAGAGACGGAATGCATTCATGATACCTTACAGTTATAAGAGATGTCAAGACATCCAAAGTATAACTTTGACCTCCAAGAATGGACCTGGCGTGCTTTGTACAAAACCTTTCAACCCAAGATCACCCTAAAAATCTAAAATTCTGTTATCACAACAAATTTGAAATATCACAAAAAGGGCAATTTTCTGCTTGTTTGCAAAAGACAATTGGCATAATACCACACCCAGTCAAGACAAATGGCATAATACCATACCCAGCCAAGACAAATGGCATGATACCACACCCAGCCACGACAAATGGCATAATACCACAACCAGCCAAATACAGGTGGCATGAGACCACACCCAGTCAAGACAAATGGCATGATACCACACCCAGGTCAATACAAAGTGGCATAATACCACACCCAGTCAAGACAAATGGCATAATACCACACCCAGTCAAGACAAGTGGCATAATACCACACCCAGTCAAGACAAACAGCATGATACCACAACCTGTTATTCTGACACCGGACCAAACAGTCCTGGATCTGTCTTTATATGCTGAGTTCCAAGCAAGGTATTTATACCTTGCAATTTTTATATGCTGAAAGCCAAGCCAGGTATTTATACCTCTAACTGAAAAACTTCTAATGACATTGGTATGTCACCACCTCGGATTGGACCTGCATCCTCCTGGGCCACACTCTAACCACCTTGCTACCAGGAACCAGTAGTGTTATTCTATAAGACAATGCCAGTGGTTAATATGAGTACATACACATTTTCTGATCTAAGTTCAATGCAAGACCTGATGGTATTCTGGATGGGTTTTTTTGTTTTATATTTTCATCAAAAGGAGGTCAAAGGTCAAGTTCAACTGCATAATGAAGAGTTCCATCAAGTTAAACAACTGTCCATATATTAAAGCAATCAAATGAAGCACATAGACAAACCAAAAGGTAGCCCTGTCCACCAGATGCATCACACCACTTTTTTCATCAAAAGTAGGTCACAAGGTCAACTGCATAATGTAAAGGTCCATTCACTTAAGCAACTGTCCAAATATTTAAACAATCCCTTGAAGGACAAAGAAGTTATGGCAGATTTAAAAAAAAAAGGTCAACCTGAGCCAACACCCATTGCCCATGGCAGTTTTTTGTCATATCAGTATATGCACCCCCTAGAGTTTGGATATGATACAGTTCAGTTAAGGATAAGTATTGCATATATCATGAAATACCTCATTCTCTACCTTCAAGCTTAACCTTGACATTCAAGGTAAGAACCTAAGTTTAGCAATAAAACACATTCTCTTCATATGGCATTCAATCTGAGCAATATCATTTTATAACCCCCCTCCACACACACTCTCCCCTCCCCATCCCTGCTCAAGCAAGACAAACATATGTACATGTATACTAGTATATAAAAAAATAAACCTAACAAACTGATGAGCTTACATGCCTCCTTAGTTGTGGAGATAAAAATGTCTGCATTTGACAAGTGTTCAAAGAATGAAAACATTCTCTTCAGTGTCAAAATTCTTTAGATAAGTTGATAACGGTTCCTCCATACCTTCTTTCTTACACTCCCCAGGCCCGGATCCAGAAATTTTCTGCTGGGGGGGCCAAAATCTGAATGTGATATGAGTGGTAGGGGGGTTCGGGGCATGCTCCCCCAGGAAAAAAGTTTTTAGTGTCATGGAGATGCATTCTGAAGGGTATCTGGGGATAATAGTGAAGTTTTTTGTTGTTGTTGTTGTTGTTTTTAAATCCGATATATTTGAAACTTGAAGGCCTAGGTCCCACTGGAAAAAAAATCGGTGATGTGGAAATTAACATTTTTTTTCTACTGATGGCTCCCGATGTTTGAGCCAAAAAAAGACTGAGCAGTCCGTTGAAAAATGACAATTATTAGGCTTCGGGATTGGTCCGTTGAACATTCACTGTTGTTTCGGCTATGACACAATAGCCTTGAGTCCCGATGTTCGGAAAAGCACCGGGGGACCTCCTCCGATGATCGGCGAAGGTGCCCCGGAGTTTCACTGAGTTTGTAACATCATCGGGGGAATATCCCCATAGATTAGGGGATCTTGCGAACCATCCCACGTGTCTCGGGGAAGATTATTGAGAGTATGAAAATTTGATGGTGGAATTAAGCGACAAAGTCAAGAAAAGACTTCTGGGGGGTTTAATGGGATGCCCTAAGCAAGCAATGTTCAATGGCCTTTTTGACCGTCTCAGTCTAAGACTGGCCAAAACAGAAACTAATTTCTGGGTGCGCTTTTCAACCCTTGCCATTTTTTTTTTTTTTTTTTTTTTTTTAAGATCGGGAATGTGTCACAGAAAGGCCGCCTAATATCCCCGAATGCCCCCCCCCCCCCAGATACTTCGGCAAGACATCACAGACGCATCGGGGATTCATCGGAAGAAAAAATATCGCGGAAGCTCCGTGAATGCTGACCGGAGCTTCTCTGCGGATATTTCCGGCTTGTTTTCCCGATAAAACATCGAGAACACATTGGGAAATTTCAATGAATTCTTTTTGCAGTACACCCGAGGCCTCCCGATGACTCCACATGGCTCGCGACACTATTTCCATCGGGAGTGCGTATGCATCCCATCCCCGAAGCAAAAAAAAAAAGCCAAGTGGGACCGAGCCTTAAGCATTGAGCGATATAATGTAATCTTTTACCGTCGCAAAGTGATGTTATTGAATAACTGCTGTGCAATCGTATAAATTTGATCACAATTGCATTTACTTACAGGCCCCGATCAAAAATAAATAAAATAAAAATAACAGGGGGGGGGAGGGGGGGGCACTGATATTACTGAAAGGGCATTACTTCTTCCGGGTAAGAAATACAGGCTTTTCTTGTATTTTCATTCACAAACTGGCATAAAATATTTAATAAGGGTTTCCTGAACCCCCACAAAAAGTGACTTATGATAATTAGTTTTTTGACTCAACAGTGTAAAAGACAGTTTTGTCAAAGACTGAGATAAAAAATCAATTTTCACGTTAAACATAATCATTTTGTCAAAATTGTGGAAGGGAATAGGTTCGACCTTAATGATACTGGCTGTCAAATTGTCGATCTGGAAGCAGTCTTCACACAGAAATTCTCAGAAAAAAATCAGGCGCACGTTATAGGGTAGGTGTGGGCCCCTTTTGTGTGTCATTTTTTTTTTTGTACATTTTTAGTTTTAGTTGAAACATTTTGGTTTTTCTAAATGTTTAAACTGACAAAACAAACAATAGATGTTGATATTTAATATAAAATCTTTAATATCCATTTTATTTTGCACATAAATTGTGTATTCTGTGCATTAGTATTCATTGACTTATCAGTAACATTGAACAGTAACTGATTACCTGGATTTGATTTGAATTAGTAATCATAATCTACACATACATTGTCCCAAAATATGGCAGTTAACAATTTTCAAATTATTTCATTTCTTAATTATATTAATAAATCTAAAATACACATATTTTATAATAATTATTATTATTTTATTCGTAAATAATAAGAAAAGTGAACATGATGATGTATAGACCTACTTTTTGTATTTATATATTGAGAGAGTTAGTTAAGAAGAATTTAACTGCTTCGTTAAAATAATACTTACAAGTTATGTAAAAATAGTATAGCTGATGACAACCCATTTCTGATAAAGTTTAATTTACATGGCTAGCGATAGGTATGCATCTTCCCCGCAGAATAGCTTTTTAATATTTTTAATATTTTTTTCCAAAATAAAATCGGCAATTTTTCATACCTGAAAGTTCATCAACCTGGCAGTTAAATTGCCCGCTTTTAATTCAAGATTTAAAATTTTATAGATGTAGAGAGAAGTGAATTTAAATTTTCTTCAATCATTAGATCGCTCGGTAGACGAGATGTCCTTATGTATCACTCGACAATAGCCTGTGAATCAGTGAAGGTGTCAATCAATTTGCATACACAGCTTATCACTAAGTCATGGATGACTGCCGATTCGGATTACCTACACATTATCAGCAGGGGGCCATAAGACAACAGGAGTCTGGCTGGTCAGGTGGTTATGCGGTTGGTTTAGTATGGGGGCCAACGATGGGGATTTCCTCTAGACAGCTCAGACATTATGTAATCAATGGATTTTATAGCCTAGAAAAAAATGTATAACCAGTGCAGCTGCGGGGGGGGGGGGGCCAAGGCCCCCTCGGCCCCCCCCCGGTGAATCCGGGCCTGCTCCCTATGGAAATCGTAACAAAATACTCTCCAGACTAAAAAGACTTAAAAACCATAACAAAATATTTTTATGTTTGCAATCATTTTACACTCCCTTCCTTTGGAAAATTAATTACTGATAAACACCTGTGTCTGACAGAAACTCTTATTATTTCATTTTTCCTACATCTTGCTAGATGGATCAGTTACACAAAAACAAAGTACAGCTGCATCAATTTTAATTACAATTTATCTTCGTGAGAGAAGCAAAGACTACTATGTACATTTCTATTCTTATACTTCAGTGAGAGAAAGATAAAGAGTTTTACTTTTTTAAATTCTTTACATTTCTCCTTGGAGAAAAATGTAATTAGAATTCTCAGTGCAAAAGAACAAAAATCAATATATACCGGTACTGTTTATGATATCACAGGCAAATGAGAACATGTGTTTTGAACATATTATTAATCAAGTACATGTAGAAATAAAAATAACTGGATCTATCAGTAAAAATGATTCATACCCTTACATTGCACCATGTCTGTATGTAATGTGAGTGCGGGACATGATGGCGAATAACAAGCCTGAGTCCTATAGAACTCCAATTCCATGAAGCAAGGGTTCAAAAGTATGTCACACTTATAATGATATGCATACTGTCTGCCACTGCAGTCAGCCACTGACAAACTTCCTCTTACTACTAGACTGGGAGGCTACACAGTAATTTCTTGTTCTACAGACTTTTTTGGAAGGAAGAAAAAAAACAAACAAGAGGGCCAAGATGGCCCTGTGTCGCTCACCTGAGTAAGATTGCTGTGTTAGACATGATGACAAAAAATGTGGCATCTAAAGTGTTTTTCTAACATTTGACAAAGTGACCTAGATTTTGATCCTACCTGAATATGCACTCAACTTGGAATTCATGCAGTCATCATTCTAATCAAGTTTAATGAAGACTAGGACAAAAATGTAGGCCGTTAGAGTGTTCACAAGATTTTTCTAAAATTTGCCTTGGTGACCTACTTTTTGACCCCATGTTTTAAATTTTGAATCCGAGATTTGATGTAAACAAACATTCTGACCAAGTTACATTAAGGTTAGGCTAAAACACTGTGGCCTCTAATCTTTTCTAAGATCTGACCTGGTGACCTAGTTTTTGACCCCACGTGACCCAATTTCAAATTCATCCAAGATATCATGCAGACAAACATCCTGACCAATCTAATGCAGATTGGGCTGAAACTGCGGCCTCTCGAGTGTTCACAAGGTTTTTCAAAGATTTGACCTGGTGACCTAGTCTTTGACCCCACGTGACCCAATTTCGAACTCATCCAAGATATCATGTAGAGAAACACCCTGACAAACTTTCATGAAGATTGAGCTAGAACTATAGCCTCTATAGTGTTCACAAGCAATTGTTGACGACGTACGATGGATGACAGACAAACCCTAACCCTAACCCGGACACAAAAGCTAACCCTGTGGAAAAGTCAGGTGAGCTATAACAAAAAAAAAAACGCTATCACTGATGGTTGTGAATACCCCAAGCAAACAATTTGACATATTCATACAAATTCTGTGACCTTGATGCTGATAAACTGACCTGGGAATCATGAGCAATCTTTCACTCATTTACATTATAATTATCTAAAAAAGTGTAATTTTATTGGCTAAATATGATGTTACCTGGTAGTAGCTGCAATGTATGTGACCTTGACCTTATGCAAATGACCATTTGACCTTGAAAAAGAGCAAATAACCTTTGGTCAAGGTCGTGACACGCACTCTGGTCATAAAAAAATAAGAATCATGCATCAACATCTATTGTCAAGCTGTTATAAAATTCTGAAGCAGACAAAATTTAAGCACTCTCTTAATTATGACCTTGAGCAATTGACCTTTTGTTAAAGTCATGAAACACTCTCATATAGCAAGTAACTTTTGTGCCAAATATGATTATTTAGGTTCAAAGCATTGCAGAGTCATAGCCTGGAGAAGAAAGGGAGGCAGATGGACACACTGAATCCTATGTATTTCGACCCTTCCCAAAACCTATTTTCACAGAGACAAGAGGACCGTAAACTGTTTTCTAAACAACAATGATAAGAGTGTACTAGTAAGTCCAAGAACAAACCATTTGACTGGTTAAAGGTCATCCATCCATCATTAAATTAAAAATATAGTCCTACAAATGCTTAAAGGCTTCAACACAGATACAAGCATCCATTGAATTGGAGATATAAGCTCTTTTGCTCTAAGCCTATAAAGGTTTGCATTTACTATAAAATTTTCATGATCATTTGATGGACCAAGATCACAATTTCCCTTAACCTAGTACAATGTTTGTGACATATGCTCATGATTTAGACACAAAAATACAACAAATAATTACAATTAATCAACAGTTTTGAACTTCAAGCCTTGTGGTCTGCTGGTTTCAGATAAGCTCCAATACCAACCCTCTTCACAGTCTACACTGCACCGGTTTCCCTCACACCATGTCATCCCGTGCTATGTTCTGATGCTGCTGGGCACCAGCTGTGACCAGGCTGGTGGTTTCCACAGGGATCTGAACTCTGTTCTTAGGAGCCATGCTTACAGCAGCCTTACACATTGGGCAGCTGTTCTTCAACTGTAGCCACTCCAGTAAACACCTGTAATGTTGACAGTGATTCTGTACACACTGTAGAATATGGCCATTCAAAGCTCTGAAGTACCAGTATACAATACTGTAAAGAAATGATCAGTACTGGCTTATATTCCACCAACAATTCTTAACGCTAAGTAATATTTCAATTCTTAGTTTAGGTGGAAATGCATTATACCATTTCTGTTTTATGAAATATATACAAATGTACCAGTGACTTATGACAAAGTTGACATAAATTATTTAATTTACTCAATAACTTACAATATTTGTAAAAGAAACAACATTTGGGTATAATGTGTATTAAAGAAACAAGAATCAAGAACAATCATATTAGTCTGATTTAGCCCATAAGTGTTTAAGTATTACTTAACAATAAGTATTTAAGTATTACTTAACACTAAGTATTTAAGTATTACTTAACACTAAGTATTTAAGTATTACTTAACACTAAGTATTTAAGTATTACTTAACACTAAGTATTTAAGTATTACTTAACACTAAGTACGGATAGTGGAATTCAAGCCAGATGTTTATCAAAACCCATCTATAGACACATGGTCACCCAATGCCACCCAACCATCCATGATTGTACAAAAAATGGTGGTTTTTCCATCAAAGGCAATACAGTCAAAGATGGAATTGAAACTATTTTTTATATTTATAAAACCTATATTTAGATTTTCTATTTTCATTTACCATCACTTGGCTGTTCACATTCACTTTTTGCGCAGGCGCTTACTACAAAGGCTGAAATTACTTAATTTCCACCCTGAATTGGTGAAGATGCCATGTTGCGGAACATCTCACATGGTCCTGCAACATCTGCTTCAGGGATACAGTATTCTATATTTAACCAAATTTGCTACAGCTGCATTTACGAGTATAGTGCTTCCCTGTGTAATGTGACCTACACTTGCTGAGTTTGTTTCTCAGGAAACAAAGACTTCACCAACATTAAGGGAGAGTTTAAAGTTACTTAGTTTAATTTCTACCAATCATCTGTGAACAATCTGATTTAAGTATTACTTAACACTAAGAAATTAAGTATTACTTAAAACAAAGTATGGAAAGTGGAATTCAAGCCAGATTTGTTCCACATTTCTCCCAATGAATGAACCTTATCCACACACTGACTAGCTATTAAGCAATATATTGTAACTTCAGCTTACAAACCATACCACTATACAATAGTGCAAATTGAATTATTAGAATATTGAATAATCGATCATTTTGACTTACATGCATTATTCATACTCCATTATCATTTTTGCAACTTAATGCATTTGTGAATATTTTGCCATTTTTGCTGCGTCAAATATTCTTAACCCTTTCCCTCATAGAGGAAACCATGAAAAGACCTATGCGAACAACATAAAACCAGATCAGCCTGCGAGTAACTCGCAGGCTGATCAGGTTTTATGCTGTTCGCTGCTCCTCAGTGGTCTGGAAATGAGGATTTTGCAATTAAATTTGGTAAGGTTTAACTGTGGTTTTCTGCAGATCAGGCTTTTACGTGGTACCTACTGAGTGCGTCAAAATGAGTCTATATGAGGGAAAGGGTTAAAATACAAATACATTGTTATTTTTTACATGTAAAAGTATAATTAGGATGACAGGCAACAGTCAAGTCCTGTGTAGCTAGTGTACAAAACATTTGCAGATGTTTACGGTAATTGAATATATAGCTGATTAAACTTCATGGCAAAAATCACATTGTTTAAATTCATGTTGTTTATTATTTTATTGACCATCAGTATTCATGGAGTAAATAGTAAAAAGGATGACAATATTGATCAAGCTCCACCCAGCATTATGGACCATGTGTGTGACACTTAATTCCTCTCAACAAGTTCTTCCCATAAATAAGATTTCACTTCAAAAGCATAAGAAGAAAAGGAGTTATCTTCCATTAAAAAAAAAAAAAAAAAAAAAAAATGTGAAAAGGGGAAATAACTCCAAAAATTCTGAGGCCAGAGTTATGGATCTTGTGCATGACAGTTTCTCTTATCAGTTTCTTTCCATAAATGAAATTTCATTTCACTAGCATCAGTAGAACAGGAGTTGTCTTAAGGACACAACATTGTGACCAAGGGAAATAACTCCAAAAGTACTGGAGCCTGAGTTATGAACCTTGTACATGACACTTCCTCTCATCAGGTAAATAAGTAAAGTTTCACTTCAATAGCATAAGTAGGGGAGGAGTTATTTTCCAGACAAAATGTGGCAAGAAAATGTGAAAACCGGGGAAAACTCCAACCAAAATACTGATGTCAGAGTTATGGACCTTTTCATTTCCTCTGATCATGTTCTATCCATAAATGAAATTTCACTTAAATAACTTAGGTAGAAGAGTTTTCTTCCAGACAAAATGTGTGACAGACAGACAGACAACTCTGACAAAAACAATATCAATATAGGGGAGACAAATTTCTGGTTCTGCATTCAAATGGTTTTATTGCGTAAATAAGAAATAACTAGATTCAAAGTAAATGAAAAGGACTCTGGACTATAAAATCTGCTTTATTAAATGAGATAAATGAAACAACAATGATCCTGGTTCAACATGCTAATATACATGCACTTTACCTTGAGTGGAACATGTGTTGACAGGGGCAGACAACTATTTTCTCCTTCAAATAGAACTCCTCCAAACAAACAGGGCAGGTCTGAAATGGTTAGTTTTATCCACCATAAAAACATAATAAATCATTTAAAAATTTTCAAATAGTAAATACTGTTGATGTATAATTTCAAGATGTACAAAATAGGATTCTATATTAAGTGTTATTTGCACTAGACTCGATATGAAAGAATCAATATAATGCAGAAATTATTCATAAATGATACATTTTAAAAGCATAATATTTAAGAATAAATAAATAAAAACATTGTGAAAAAAATCATATTAGCAGCACTGATACTTTGAAGAAACTACCATTTTCTTGACCTACAACAAAGATCCAAATGAAGGTCAGGGTCAAAAGTTCATAAAAATATATTAAATGCTTAACCCTTTCCCTCATATAGACTCATTTTAACCCTTTCCCTCATATAGACTCATTTTGACGCACTCAATAGGTACCATATAAAGCCCGATCTGCAGAAAACCACAGTTAAACCTTACCAAATTTAATTACAAAGTCCTCATTTCCAGACTACTGAGGAGCAGCGAACGGCATAAAACCTGATCAGCCTGCAAGTTACTCGCAGGCTGATCTGGTTATATGTTGTTCGCATAGGTCTTTTCATGGTTTCCTCTATGAGGGAAAGGGTTAATTGAGAAAGGACTTTTGGCAACTACTGGCATGCAGATACAGATAGAAACTCAAATAACACCAAGGGTATGTATTTCATTTCTTTTTCTTGATATTTTTGAAACTTGAAGGCCATGGATCTAATGCCTAAGTCCCACTGGGGAAAAATCTTAGGCGATGTGGAAATACAAACATTTTTCTACCGATAGCTCCCAATGTTTGAGCTAAAAAAAGACTGAGCAGTCCCATGAATATTGAGAATAATTAGGCTGATACTTCGGAGAGAAATCACAGAAGCATCGGGGATTCCTCAGGGGGAAAAAAGTATTTTGCGGGATCTCAGTGAATGCTTCCCTGGAGCTTCTCTGTGGATGTTTTGTCCGGCCTGTTTTCCCAATAAAACATCAGGAACACATTGGGAAAAAATTCAATGCAAGCAATGTATTATTTTTGCAGTTTTCCGGAGGCCTCCATCGGGAGTACATCCCATCCCCGAGGCAAAAAAATACCATCTCATCCCCGAGGCAAAAAAATACCAAGTGGGACCGAGCCTTAAGCATTGAGCAATATAATTTTATCTTTTACCTGCGCAAAACCATGTTATTGAATAACTGCTGTGCAATCGTATTTAATTACAGTTATATTTACAGGCCCTAATATAAAAAATAAATAAATAAAAAGAAAAATAATGGTGGAGGAGATGGGGGGGGGGGACACTGATATTACTGAAAGGGCATTACTCCTTCCGAGTAAGAAATATGGGTTTATCATGCATTTTCATTCACAAACTGGCATAAAATATTTAATAAGGGTTTCCTGGACCCCAACAAAAAAACAAAGTGACTTGTGTACACTATCAATTAGTGATTGCATTGAATAATCATCAGTTTTGGACTCAACAGTGTAAAAGACAGTTTTGTTTTAAGACTGAGAAAAAAATTAATTTTCACATTAAACATAATAATTTTGTCAAAAATGTGGAGGGGAATAGGTTCGAACTTATTAATCTTGACTGTCTAATTGTCCATCTGGAAGCATTCTTAATACAGAGATTCTCAGAAAAAACTTCAGGCGCACGTTTTAGGGTCGGACGGTTGCAGAAGGTGTGGGCCCCTTCCGCGTGTCATTTTTTGTGTGTACATTTTTAGTTTTAATTGACACATTTTGTTTTTTCTATGTGTTTAATCAGTGACAAAACAAACATTATTCAGTAATAATATATGTTGATATTTAATATAAAATCTTTCATATTATAAATTGCTCTAACTGATTACCGGTTTGATTTGAATTCCCAAAATGGATTAGTACTTTTTAATCTTAAATTTTTATTCATTTTTCTAAATCTATAGATTATTATATTCGTAAATATTAAGAAAAGTAAACATGGTGATGTATAGGCCTATTGATTGTATTTATTCCTTTCAAGAAATATATTTAGGGGAGTTAGTTAAGAAGAATTTAATTGATTTGTAAAAATAATACTTAAATAGTAAAGCTGATGACATTTATAAACACAACCCATTTCTGATTAAGTTTAACCCTTTCCCTCATATAGACTCATTTTGACGCACTCAGTAGGTACCACATAAAGCCTGATCTGCAGAAAACCACAGTTAAAACTTTCCAAATTTAATTATAAAGTCCTCATTTCCAGACCACTGAGAAGCAGCGAACAGCATAAAACCTGATCAGCCTGCGAGTTACTCGCAGGCTGATCTGGTTTTATGTTGTTCGCATAGGTCTTTTCATGGTTTCCTCTATGAGGGAAAGGGTTAATTTACATGGCTAGTGATAGGTATGCATCGTCTCTGCATAATACTAAGATCATTTTTTGCTTATAACAAAAAAAAACAAAAAAACATTATGTTTTTAACTTTTTCAAAAACAAAATCGGCAATTTTTCATAACTGAGAGTTCATCAACCTGGCAGTTAATTTGCTCACTTTTAATTCAAAATTTAAAATTGTATACATGTAGAGGAAAGTGAATTAAACATTTCACTGATTAGATATTAATCAAAGTTATTTTTTTAAATTCAATAATTCCTTTGGGCTTAGTGAAAATGTTTCGATGGCAATTACATTTTAATGTTCAACTTAGTTGTTTTAAGTGGCTAATTTTATACTTATCACACAGTCATGGATGACTGCCTATTCGGATTACCTACTTATTAACAGTAGGGGGCCATAAGACAAAAGGAGTCTGGCTGGTCAGGTGGTTATGTGAATGGTTCAGTATAGGGGCTCATGATGGGGATTTCCTCTAGACAGTACAAACATTATGTAATCAATGGATTTTATAGCCTAGAAAAAATGTATGACAAGGGCACCTGGTGGGGAGGGGGGGGCAAGGCCCCCTCCACTCCCCCCACCCCCCTCCACTCCCCCCCCCCCTGCTTAATCTAGGATCGGTGTGGGGGGGTGTACTGCTTTTTGCCGTACAAAATGTATTTTCTCCATACAAACTTGCAATACAAGTCTCAAGGACTGTACAATGTCATGCACTTACATCATTTGGAGACTTCTTCTTAGCAGAAAACTTTATCTGGAAAACAGAGATGGTGATAAATAAGTTATTTTCAAGTATAACATGAATGTCAACATAACACGCCAATATACAAATCCATTTACCGGTACATCTTTCACGGAGTTGGAGTGCAGGGTTTGGAAGTGGACATCAGACTTAGGATGAGGGCTGCTCCAAAAAATAATTATTAGGTTATAAATAATTGATCTTGAACATGAGAGCCATTTTATTTTAAAATATTTACAAAGTGTACATGTTTTGACTTCTGATGGGGTTAATGGTGTAAATAATTATTCTCCCAATAAAAGGGGGTATATAGGAGTCAGTCTGTTTGTCAGTCGGATGGTAGCTCGGTAAAATCTGTTCATCTGCCTGTTCATCTCCCAGATCTTTTGGCGCAAACTACTTCTACATTTCTTTATAGACTGAGATCAAATTTTGCACATGCATTTTTATTGACCCTGAGTAGATGTGCCCCTTGAATGACAGAATTAATGCCCACAACTGGACTTAAAAAAACCTTGTCACAAAAATTTCTAAATTTCTTTAACCAATAAAATTAATACCTCTGACTGGACTTATTTTAGGGTTATTTAACACCTTCAGTAATAGTTCCAGTTTCACATATACGTATTTGTTAGATGATTTAATAAGAAACAAATCTGTGTGTATTAGCTCTCATGCAGTGTATGTGACCAGCATTATATATAGCACAGGACAGATGGTTGGGGGCAAATTAAGAGCTCAAGGCCAAGCAAATAAAAATATGTTTCTAGATTCAAATATCTAAACTGGTTTGAGAAAACCAACAATTATACAACACTTTCATGAAAAAAAGAAAATGAGAAACACTTTTTTTCATCATCTGCTAGTATGCTTATTTTAACTCCAAGTATGAAGCACTTCACAAATGATAATTTGTACTTCATATAACCCATCTACAGTATACATACTTTAATCCACATCAACGCCGCATATCTTCTTTAAACAATAACCAACAATCATTGATAAACTGGTCTATATAGACATTTACTTTCATTCCTTACATGAATTCTAAATCCTTGAATATTTTCCCTAATTCTACCTTCTTCACATGAAAGTACACAACTTGAAGGGTTTGTAGTCATCCTCGGGAATGATTCAGGAGCCCAAACTTACCCTCTGATAGCCTCTTTCTTTTCTTGCTCGTCTCTTCAAGCTGTAACACATCAAGGCCACCATCATTATCCCAACCATTCACGTTCATTTCTGATGGTGGAGATATATATAACCAACAGATATAAATGAACAATCAACAATATGGTCTGTAGATTTCTCTATCATCCTCATATTATGATTTACTTCTGAATCCAAATGTTAAAGTTTGAAAAAGAAATATTCAAAACTAATCACCCTATCAAGTGTATTTGGAGAATAATTTGTAAATATAGATATATAGAGTTTTGTCTATTGATGACGTCATAGCAAAGGGAGAGAAGTCAATCAATCTTTTCTCACCTGGGTCATTTTGCAACTTGCAATATCCGATTTCATACAAACTACAAATAATTTTAACATATTTTTTGTACAGAAAGTCTTATACTAATGTATTCTAACAGATAATAATGAAAATGAAATCTTTGTGGTTGACCTTTTAGTCATGATTATGTTTGCCACTCTTATAAACAATTGTAATATACTATGATTATTTAAATTGGTTAAAAAATTTAAAACACAATAAAAAACAAAAAGAGGGCCATGAAGGCCCTGGAGTCGCTCAGATATTAGTGGGAGTAAAAGAAACAGCAAATATCTAATGATATTATGGAAAATGGGCTCTGCCAGCCATATATTTCGAAGGATCCAAACGATTTTAACAGTCTTGACAGATAGTGACCTAAGGAACATCTGTGCTATAAGAAACTTTGAAATCCAGCCAGTACTTTTGGACAAGAAGATATTTCACATTTGTACTATGTACATTTAAGGAAAACAGACTCTGCTTTCTGGCGGTTATGTTTTATGATCAATCCAATTAATTTTTATAATCTTGGTAGCAAGTCACCCAAGAAACATCAGTTCTATGCCAAAAAACTTTGAAATCCAATGAGTACTTTTGAACAAGAAGATTTTTCAAATTTGTACTATATATATGTAAGGAAATGGGATCTGCCCCCTGGTGGCCACGTTTTTCGACCGATCCATATAATTTTTACATGCATGGTAAATAATGACCAAAGGGACATCTATGCCAAAATATTTCAAAATCCAGTTTACACTTTTGGACAAGAATATTTTTGAAGTTTTCACATTTTTTTCCCCTTTAGTTGCCATGGCAACCCAATTTTGGCATTGAATTTAATTCTTTGAACAACTTTGGCAGAGGACAACCCAAGGAACATTCCTGTGGAGTTTTATGAAAACTGGCCCAGTAATTTTGGTGAGATGTTGTTTAAGCTAAATGTTGACAAGTCGACGGACATTCATTGGTCATAATTAATAGCTCACCTTTGGAAATTGTCAGCTAAGAAGTATAACAGGGACCTGAGTAATATCAGTCTGCTGAATGTGATGAAAATATCACAGTGAGGTGATACTGACCTCCACATGTAGCAGCAAAAGATGAAGCTGAGCAGCAAGGTGAAGAGCGCAATACCCAGGAGGGGCAGGGAGACATTTGGTGGGACCTCCATCTCTAACCCATCTCACACCTGCATACAGAGAAATACCTCTAATCCAAACATAACCTATGAAATATTATAGTTTATTAATTTGGTTTATAGTCCAGCTGACAGTATTTCAGTCATTTCAAGACTATGTCTACTTGAGACAGATATAGTACTGCCATATTTTGGTATCATGCAAATTGTCACATTATCCTGACAGCAGGCCAACCAGTCCTTGAACTAGTACCTTTATATGCCTGAGCGACAAGCAAGGGAGTTGTACTATTACCATTTTTTACGACCTGAGTGTGTCGTGGCCAGGGATCAACCCATGATCTATCTCCTGACTCCAGGGTGAACCTTCTAACCATACAGCCACTGGGACTGGTCACACAATATTAGGTGAAAATCATTTACATAATACAAACTAAAGGATCATGGGCCAACTTGCAAATTGTAATCCACATGCTGGTTCTAGAAGGATCAAGTTATTTAAAATCCCAGTTAAGGTGGGGATAAGTTGAGTGTTTGTGGCTAGAAATGTATGTGCAGTAATACTCAATTGGCAGAGCACCATGCTAGTTTCTCAATCATGGTCTTTGGTTTGAGTTCAGTACTGGGTACATTTTTTCCTCAATACTTGCTTGCAGGCTACCATTAAGTGTACATATTAGGTTGTCTTGCATTAATGGTTACAGTGTTATTGTTTTATTGATGCCATTTATTTATGTTTTGCTTCAAACTGATTTCTTATTATGCTAGTGGGTTGTATTACTGTGGTATTTAGCTTTCAGAAGTAAGTTACGAAATGGAAAAGAAGCACCTACATGAAACATCTATCTCGCAATGATCCTCAACATTTCATTATAATGAAATAGATAATTGTGACCGCTTTATAATAATTTCTTCTTTGTAAAATGAATAAGAATTAAGTCTTATTGTTTGTTTATTATATGATGTGTAGGATAAATAATGTGTAATGATTTGGTTTTAATACAGTACATAGTGAAGTGAAGTGAAGTACTAGTAATTACTAGTAAAATGTGTGATGCTGAACTATATTGTACTGTTATTGTTTTGATACAAAGTTTTAATTACCTATATTTAGCCTCATTTGCACATATCTACATCAGTTGGCTCATTAGGAGGAGAGCTGGATGCATCTGTTTAACCCTTTCCCTCATATAGACTCATTTTGACGCACTCAATAGGTACCACATAAAGCCTGATCTGCAGAAAACCACAGTTAAACCTTACCAAATTTAATTACAAAATCCTCATTTCCAGACCACTGAGGAGCAGCGAACAACATGAAACCTGATCAGCCTGCGAGTTACTCGCAGGCTGATCTGGTTTTATGTTGTTCGCATAGGTCTTTTCATGGTTTCCTCTATGAGGGAAAGGGTTTAGCTCAAATTTCGAAGACATGCCAACTTTAACAGCTTATATCTCTTCAAGAAAAGCGTTTGGGAAGCCGTGATTCGGATCAATATAGACATAATGTTAAAGTTAATGATGCGTAGCTTGAAATTATTCACTCAATCATGTAGCATAGAGGAGATGACTTTAGTCAGATTAACCTTGTCTTGACGTCATTCAGATTTAACAACGGAACATTTTCCAGGCGTTGGTATAGTGCCATCAGTCCTGGTGAGAATTTAACAAGATGCGATTTAGGGTCATATCAATATGTTAAAGAAAGGAATTCACAAAACTTCCGCCTATAAGGCAAATATAGAGAGGACATTTGATTGTTTTTATTGGATATGGAATATATCTTGGCGAGAGGTGATACAAATTTAACCCTTTCCCTCATATAGACTCATTTTGACGCAATCAGTAGGTATCACATAAAGCCTGATCTGCAGAAAACCACAGTTAAACCTTACCAAATTTAATTACAAAATCCTCATTTCGAGACCACTGAGGAGCAGCGAACAACATAAAACCTGATCAGCCTGCGAGTTACTCGCAGGCTGATCTGGTTTTATGTTGTTCGCATAGGTCTTTTCATGGTTTCCTCTATGAGGGAAAGGGTTTAGCTGGGGTCCTGAGTTCAAATCTAACTTGGTGCGTGTTTTTATCATTAATGTTATCAAATCTTTTAATCTTATAACAATTTCTTTAACAAATGAAATGATAATTGGATTTTTAAAAAAAATAAAAAATCATACAAAGGCCCGAAAAAAAAGAGTGAAGTAATTCATAGGGTTATTTTTATCTTAACACAATGCAGTGATGAAGTATCTCATTATATTTTCTGGCTTTATTTAGAAATATAGTTCTTGGGTTATATATGCTGAGTA
This sequence comes from Solen grandis, assembly GCA_021229015.1. Taxonomy (NCBI): domain Eukaryota; kingdom Metazoa; phylum Mollusca; class Bivalvia; order Adapedonta; family Solenidae; genus Solen; species Solen grandis. Next base: position 4,008,454 of record CM037791.1, on the reverse strand, counting down.
TGATTGAAATATCACTGATATATCCATTACTTTGTGTTAGTAGATTTATTTTTGCTTCCATTTGATTTAAATGTGGTATCATGCCACATGTCTACGGCATCATACTACAGTGTGGCAGCACTATATCTGTCTCAAGTAGACATCGTCTCTAAATGACTGAAGTAATGTCGGTGGGATGTTAGACCCAACAAACAAACAAACAACTTTATTTTAACATTGGAATGTGTTACGAATCCCAAGAGTCCCGACCAATATTCTTGTCATTACCTGTCATTACTGAGTACCCTGGTAATATACACGACCACTGTAATACCCATCATCTGAATCTGAGCTGATCCCAATACTGGGTTTTATAAAACGGAAAGAGAGCTCCGCACTCTGAATCTGAAACAAATACGTTGTAGATCCCAATACTGGGTTTTACACAACGGAAAATACTGGGTTTTACACAACGGCACTATTGGCGGTGGCTCTTTAAGGCATTTTTGAATGCCTCAACTGAGCCAGCATGCACTATATTATCAGGGAGATGATTCCAGTGAATCACAGTAACAAATCTGAACTTTCTTGATTCCTGTTGGTAAACAACGTAATAATTATGCTACTACTACTGTACTGTACTACAGTTGATCGCTTTGCATTATTATAGATCTATAAACGTCGGTAGATCTAATTAGGTTTTTGACAGAGCAGTGATCCTTAAGAAGTTATTTGTAAATTAAAATGACATAGATCTAGCTAGTAAAAAACGACAGATAACATAAACATCACTACCTTATTTCATAATTGGCCTGATTTCTGTCAAACGTTTTATGGTAATATTTACATTTACGACATATCTAAGTGTGCGTATGTAGTGGGGGGATCTACTAAAAACATATTGATTATGATTGCTATTGATAGATCTAATAAATAACTTTATTTAAATGTAAATCAGCAATTTTACACATAGATGTAACGTTATTCGTAATTATGTGATTAAAAGTCACATTTTCTATTTATAGATTGATACCCTCACTTTCACACACCGTTTTACTCCGCCTATCTCCGGAATCCTCCGTATTTCGTATCGTACATAGTCACGTGCATAACTAGGATTAGAACGTTGTCCAGTCCATATACTTAACACTATAATCTGACATGAACGGAGCCAGATCTACATTAAATTTTCATGAACGAGTTTAATAAAATTTGATATGAAGTGACAATTCATGTCATATTATTTTCATCATATGACATGTACTGACAGTAAATCGCGATTATAGCAACAAAACAAACAAAAATCATGAATGAACCGACTGTGAATGCATTACTATTTATAATCTAACGCTAAGAATATAGTTTCAAATTATAACTGAAAATAACACGGTTTAACGTGTGCATTTCTCATACATTTTCAACATCATATGACTAATAATGCATCTTTTTAAATTACCAAAATTAGTTGTTTCAAATACATTTAATACAGCTTTTCGAGTTCAACACACTATGCATAATTATATACGCATAGAATACACGTGCATGACGCATAACGTGTTAAAAATAAGAAAATGTGAGATGGTTGTACGAAACCGGAAATAATCACTGGGACTCGAAGTTGCATGGGGCGAGTCATTTTATTAAAATAGAAAGAGAGGACACTGTTTTGAGACCAAATTTGGAAAAACGCGTTTATAACGAAATTCAACATTGAAAATGGACCAGGTTGTGTTTTAAATGAATAAATTCAGAAATTCCTAAACGTAAATGAGGTAGTTTTTCTCTTGTAACGATGATATCGTTAATTTATTGTTCCAGTCGAGCTCGACAACAGCCGGGGAAACCTATTTCCGGTTTCTTTAGAAGTGAAAGTAAGTTTTTATTGGTCAATCAAATTGTAAACGAAATTGACATTTCCCAGGAAAACTTCATTAAGTTACGGAGGTCCAGAATAGCGCAAAGAACGCGATCAAAAAATGGGCGCAATGTAATCATTGTCGGACAAGAAGGTACAGGGATCCAAGTCATACCTGCTTACACAGTATTTGATTTAAATATAGTGACCAATGAGCGCAATACATTTTATTCATTAGATAAGAAACCGGAAGTAACCGGTCCCGGCTGTTGTCAAGCTCGATTGGGACATTAAAAACACTTGTTAGTCGTTTATAAGAGTAAAAACCACACGGGAAACGACACGATTCTATATTTCTATTCCTTTCAAATGCATATGAACCATTTAATTGATCGTTATTTACCGAAAATGCGATATTCATAAAATAGCCGAAAATAGTGTCCTCCCTTCCTATTTTTAATGCTACCATTAAATACGAAATGATTCGCCCCATACAACTCGAGCCCCTCTGGAAATAATGTCATATGATAAAAAGAAATATTAGACAGGGGAAAATGGGAAATGACTAAGAATGTCATGCAATGTCGCTGCCCGTGACCATGGCTCTCACATTATTGTGAAAGGTAGGGATGGATTTATAAATGACATTGCGATATACATCTAATGCACGTTTGGGTAGTAGATCTATTGGAATAGTGCAACATTATGATAATTATTATCTAACCTGTCTGTCTGTCTGATAATTATCTAATCGATTAGATACAGAGATTCAATGAATACTATGGTGGCTGATTTCTGCCATTTCCTGGACTAATTTCGGAACGAAAAGTCCAAATATTTTTTTCGTCTTTTCGCCCTGAAATATTGTCGGCCCGGAATAAATCGAAGATCTAAAGCTCATGATGGCTAAAATTGTGTTGGAAAATCATGAAAATTTCAGAAAGGTGCATGTTTATGTTTTATCAGCAGCAACATTAATTTTGCTGATAATTCTCTTTATTTGTTTACCATAGCAACCAAGTGACTTTTTTTTCGTTCAAAGTAGTTTTTTTTCAACATGTTATTACTTACATTATGGAAATAAAGCTGATATAGCTTCATACTGGGAGTTGTATATTAAAACAAATCCTACTGTACAAATAATGAATATAAATTTCAAGATTTATGTCTACAGAAGGGTTCTCTTTATAGTACAGGAGCACGTCCCTTTGTGTGTGTAGAGAGAGAGAGAGAGAGAGTACCACAAGAGGCCCGGCCTATACATATTGTACGTGTGACACTGGAAGCATTGATGTAAACATGAAAATGGCGCATTTTTAAGAAAGAGAGAAGGAGAGAAAATGCAAATTAAATATCTGATTAAAAAATCGAATATAGTTTCAGTATGTGGCCTTATAATTAAATAAATTAATTCTTTATTGACTGGTATATAGGTCGACGTTGGTGAAAGCTGGAATGAGCGCTTTATCGATGTCCAGTATGTATTGTCAGCTATGTTGGTGAGCTGAGACTGAAAAAAAAGTAATAAGTGTTAACTGTGAGGAATTGTTTTCTCCTTTCCGTTCTCAGTCGTCGTGGTTTCCTTTCTGAACGCCAATTTCCTGTGTTTTGCGACAGATTTGCTTTTCATGGACATATATTTGATCGCTCGAAACAAATCTATTACCAAAGCTGGATTGTCTTGGTTTTGATGCAGGCAGTACAAACAGTATCACTCAAATTAGTAGTTGACATGATGATTTGTTAAGGTCTCCGATCTTTTCTCTGCTGCTCTTGTAATAGTCACATTGATAGACCACTGAACCAGCTGTCCTTCAGGAAGTCCAACATGACACTTTTTTTGCGGAGCAGCTGAAAGAAACCTCCATGTAGAGCTTTATCCATTTTATAGCTGATATATGTATTTATTGAACTAACAAAACACCATCTGACATCAATGAATGTCAGTAAATGTCAGGGATAACAACACAATACATCATAAAAATATAAAAGGATCTTTCTTATAGAACATCTTATAGGTTTTCTAATAAAGCTTTATCAGATACCTAACCTAGGTCTTTGACAACATCACGTAAGTATTCATTACACTGTAATATAAAGTTTTCCAAAAGAAGCAGGATAGAAAACATCAAAGAGTAATTTACCAACACAAAGAGAACAAACATTAAAAGACGTAAGGAAAAGTAATAACTAGTTTTTTGTAAATATAAAAGTCATAAAGCAACAAGGGAACCCATAATACGGAGTTTTAACGTACTCAATAATTGTGAAATATTTTAAATAATCTTTTGCAGAAACAGAAATTACACGAAAACAACGACACAACAATTTTCATTAAATTAATCGTTCAATTATTATATGCGTGTGCGTCTCATTGGAACTTACAGGCCGGGTGTTTAATTGCTTATTTACAATATTATGTAAATTTTTTAACACATGTCACTTTAATAAAACATTTACTTACTTAATTACTTACTTACTTATACAATGATATTTCCAAGTATGAAAGGTAAAAAAGAAAAAAAAAAACATATATACATATATGTGATACGATCTGTGTGTGTGTGTGTAAAGAAAACATTACCCAGAAATGTGAATAAAAAAAAAGTAAAAAAGTAAATGCATTTTACAGTCTAAGTTTCATGCCTTGGGCACGTTCACCGACTTTACAGCTTTTACCCCTGGTCATCGGGCTACTTGTATCTATCTATCAATCTCCTTGGGGAGTCTTTCACTCCGCTTATGGCAGCCCGCACCATGCCGCCACGGAATTATACCGCCCTCTCAGGTACCCCATCTACACCTGGGTGAAGTGAAACAATGCGGGATAAATTTCTTGTTCAAGGAAATTGGCAGTGTCCTTGGCAGGACTCGAACCCGGGACCCCTCGATCCCGAAGCGCGTGTCCTACCACGGGACCACTGAATACCTAGATGTAGCTCTGTGCATTAACTCTTTTAAATGAGTTTAAGGAAATAATGGAATCCAGACTACCAGTAGAACATTTAGCTTTACTTCAAAGCATATCAACACCAAGTTTGGTGGGATCATTTCTTAAACATTTAAATCTACCCAATCTTATACATAAATATAAATACTGACAATGAAGATTTGACACATACTTCCATATTGTACCGTTTCATCAAATGTTTACACTAAAACACAATTTATGATAAATTATAATTAAAAACAAAACACATTTTTCGTTATACATGTATAAAAGTATAAAACTACCACACGATGCACGCCCATCATTATCCTTTGTCCTCGTTCATCGTGCACGGTTATCTTTAATTCTCTTTTCCTATCATTATTTTCTCGATCATCTGTTGTCATTTCTTTTTCATCAGATACTTAATTTATGCAGAATGTTGCTGTTCAGTGAAACTGTTTATTATGTCACATAAGACACTAATATACAATGTGTCTGCTAGGCATCAATGCTGTACAAATATAAGTTGGTCGGTCAACCATTTCAGTTCTTCTGTAAAACTTGTGGGGAAGTTATTGTAACTAAAGCAGGGACGTAGCTAAATTCATGCAAATTTTCAAAAGCTATGTAGACCCCTTGTCTTTGGTATTAATGGTGTGGTCCATAACAGACAGTTAAATTTATCACATTATCACACATAAAAAAAAGAAGTATTGCGTTTACAAATAAAATGGAAGCGTATTTGGACGAGTACATTTACATCAAAACCCGATTCAGCATACGCTGACGCACTCACCATACCGTTCAATCGTAAAAATGAGACATCAGTTGAAATCGACGACAACAGTCGTACTATATACACGTAGCGCGGGGCGCAGTGGCTATATAAGGTGACTATTTGTACGGTTTTTATATTTTCTAACCAGTTTTGGGTATAATCAAGTTAACAATTTCAATGCTTATCTAAAAGGTGACCTGCTGACAAACTCTTGGTCCTGTAAACGTGAATTTGAATGTAAAATGACCAAAAGATTCGATGGGATGAGCCATTTTGCCAATCAGTCACAAAAACCGACGTTATCCATACTAGCTATTCAAGTGATTTCGTGGTTATCCATGAGTAGCTACCGACTGCTGTCGTCGTTTCTCAAATTTCGAAGACATGCCAACTTTAACAGCTTATATCTCTTCAAGAAAAGCGTTTGGGAAGCCGTGATTCGGATCAATATAGACAGAATGTTAAAGTTAATGATGCGTAGCTTGAAATTATTCACTCAATCATGTAGCATAGAGGAGATGACTTTAGTCAGATTAACCTTGTCTTGACGTCATTCAGATTTAACAACGGAACATTTTCCAGGCGTTGGTATAGTGCCATCAGTCCTGGTGAGAATTTAACAAGATGCGATTTAGGGTCATATCAAAATGTTAAAGAAAGGAATTCACAAAACTTCCGCCTATAAGGCAAATATAGAGAGGACATTTGATTGTTTTTATTGGATATGGAATATATCTTGGAGAGAGGTGATACAATTTTAATTTTTTTCACAAGCGCGTAGCGTGAGCGAGTGAATATTACTTCAAGATGAGATACAAGTATTATTCCATATTCACTCAAACAAACAAAATTTCTTTTTATTTTATGCATCTGCTACATACCCATATACATATACCGTTCATAAGTAAAAAAAGTAGTTCCGGCAGATCTATATCACTCACACTGTGAGATATGAATTTTATCTCACTGTTAGAAAACAGTACTCATCAGTAAATAAATACATATACTTCAAACTTAAAACGTATTCGTTAGAAATTATTCTGATCGTTTCCTGTATACCCATGTCTCGATTCTACAGACATTTGCTATGGGCTTTCTTAATTGCTTCAATTCAGAATGTGTATACATAATAGTATGGGTGAAACGATCTTTTATTTTTTTTTAAATCATGAAAGTCCCCGAATTTTATCTCACTGTTAGAAAACAGTACTCATCAGA
>CM037791.1:3985830-4001592 GCA_021229015.1 Solen grandis | reverse complement strand
GACCGCGTACAAACTTTTGTAGCATCTGGCAAGTGTAACGTCATATGACGTCATAGGCATATGAAAACTGTAGAATTAAAAATATCAACATTTGAAGCAAAATGTCATATAATTTCCATTTCCATGGACCATTTTAACATATAGAAATTTTCTTGTAAATATTAGAAATAGATTTTCATGTATTGACGTCATCTGACGTCACATGACGTTCATTTTCACAAAATCGTTCAGTCATCCATAATCCTACACAATGTTCAAATATCAACATTCTATCTCATATGGGACCGATTTTATAAGCATTTGAAAATTAACGACCTCGGTTCGAATCTTGGATTCTCCATAGAACCATGGTCTTTTAGAATTTTGAAAAACGGATAGCGGGATGCACAACTAGATCTTAATATACACATTCTGTGAAAATTTGATGAACATCGGTTTATAAGTAATGGCTGTAGACCGCGTACAAACTTTTGTAGAATATGTCAAGTGTGACGTCATATGACGTCATATGCTTATAAAAATAGAAAAGATATCGTGTGAAACATATGCCATTAAATTTTTATTGCTCTTCGACCATTTCAACATATAGAAATAATCTTGTTAATGTTAGTAATACATTATCATATAATGACGTCACGTGACGTCATATGACATTTATTTTCACAAAATGTTTAAAACTTCTAGAGACCTATATACTGATTAAATATCAACTTTCTATCTCAAATAGGACTGATTTTATAAGCATTTGAAAATTTACGACCTTGGTTCGAATCTTGGATTCGCTATAGAACCTTGGCAATTTCGAATTTTGAGAAACGGACACCGCGATGCACAACTAGAACTTAATATACACATTCTGTGAAAATTTGATGAAAATCGGTTCATCAATAATGGCTCTGGACCGCGTACAAACTTTTGTAGCTTATTTCACGTGTGACGTCATATGACGTCATAGAGATATGAAAATCATAGAAATCAAAATTACAGCGTTTGAAGCATGTGTCATTAAATTTTCATTGCCCTTCGACAATTTCAACATATAGAAATATTCTTGTTAATATTAGAAATACATTATCATATAATGACGTCACGTGACGTCATATGACATTTATTTTCACGAAATTTTTAAAACTTCTAGAGACTTATATACTGATTAAATATCAACTTTCTATCTTAAATAGGACAGAATTTATAAGCATTTAAAAATTTACGACCTTGGTTCGAATCTTGGATTCGCTATAGAACCATGGACTTTTCGAATTTTGAAAAACGGACAACGGCATGCACAACTAGAACTTAATATACACATTCTGTGAAAATTTGATGAAAATCGGTTCACAAACAATGGCTGTAGACCGCGTACAAACTTTTGTAGCATATTTCAAATGTGACGTCATATGACGTCATAGGCATATGAAAATCATAGAAATCAAAATTTCCTACGTGACTAATAAGTCATAAAAATTTCATCGTCCTAGGAGTATTGCAACATAGAAAAATAAGCGTTTAGTTAGGAAGAAAAAAAGAATAACTAGATTTCATTTGCAAGGCAAAAATTGGTTTTTAGAAACTACAATCAATAAGCCGCAGAGCACTTACAAACTTTTTGATCTGACGTCTATTCTGATGTCATATGAATAAGAATATTATTGCATATGAAAATTCAGTTTATTGCACCTGAAATGAAAACATATTATAATCCCTTACGTCAAATGACGTCTGGCCTATGAAAATCTAAAGAAAACGTTTTGAATTACAACATGTGTGAAATTCAGCTTTTTGCCTCGAATAGGGTCTCTGAAATACTAAACTTAATTCCGAGGTCATATTTTCAAAACTTTGTTTCACTACAGAACCTCGGTCTTTTCAATATTTTGAAAACGAAAGTAAGGATGCCCAACAAAATCCTTGCTTTTTCATATTTGGTAAATCGGAGACGGGTTGGCACATCTAAAGCGTAACATACACATTCTGTGAAATTTTGATGAAAATCCGTCCTGAAATAATGGCTGTAGACCGCGTACAAAATTATGTAGACAATGTCAAGTTTGGTGTCATATGACGTCATAGGCATAAGAAAATCAATGAAATGAAATATTTAGTATCTTAAATATATCAAGTAAATTTTTCATGCCCCATTGGAACTTTGCAACATATAGAAATTAACGCTTAGATATCAAACATTCTTTTTGACCTTATGACGTCAAATGACGTTAATCCTCACATAATAGAAATAAGTCTAAAAGACTAATATTCAGTCCAAATATCCACTTTCTAAATCATCTGAAAGCGATTTTATACGTATTTGAAATTTGAGGTCAATGGTTCAAAACTTGGATTTGCCATAGAACCATTGCCTTTTCGAATTTGGAAAACCGGACAAGGAATACACAACAAGAGCGTTACATATACATTCTGTGAAATGTTGATGAAAATCGGTCCAAATATAATGGCTGTACACCGCGTAAAACCTTTTTGCCCTGATATCAAATCTTACGTGATATAACGTTACATTATTATGGAATACATTGCATTCTAAAGCTCATGGATTGATGTATAAACTATTAAATTTCCATGGTCCTGTGAAGTTAACAACATATTTGAATTAACGCATATATATCAGAAATTCTTTTTGTCCTTATGACGTCATCTGACGTCAAATGACGTTCATCTTCATAGAATATAAAGCAGACTTGGAGACTTATATACTATCCACATATAAGCTTTCTAGCTCTTCTGGAAGCGATTTAAACGCATTTGAAATTTGACGTCAAAAGTTCGAATCTTGGATTCGCCATTAAATCATTGCCTTTTTGAATTTTGAAAAACGGTCACCGGGATGTACAACGAGAGCCTAACATACACATTCTGTGAAATTTTGATGAAAATCGGTCCAGAAATAATGGCTGTAGGCCGCATACAAACATTTTAAGACGACGTCAAGTTTGACGTCAAGACACGTCATAGGCAAATGAAAATCATTCAAATGCAAAATGTTTTATCTGAAGCTTAAGCTATTGGATTTTCAAGGTGCTCGGACGTTTTAAACATATAGAATTTAACACGTAATAATTAGAAATTTCTTTTCACCTCATGACGTCATATGACGTTAAATGAAGTTAGTTCTCTCGGTATCTAAAGAAATCTTAGAGACTTATATCCTATTCAAATATTAGCTTTCTAGCTCATCTGAGAGTGATTTCATACGCATTTTAAATTTGACGTCAATGGTTCGAATCTTTGACTCACCATAGAACCATTGCCTTTTTAAATTTTGAAAAACGGACAACGGAAGCCACGCACAACTAGAGCCTAACATACACATTCTGTGAAATTTTGGTGAAAATCGGCCCAGAAATAATGGCTGTAGACAGCGTACACATTTTTTAAGACGACGTCAAGTTTGACGTCAAAACATGTCAAAGACAAATGGAAATGATCGAAATGAAAAATGTTTTATCTGAAGCATATGCTATTAAATTTTTAAGGTGCTCGGACGTTTTCAACATATAAAAATTAACACGTAAAATTTAGAAATTACTTTTCACCTCATGACGTCATATGACGTCATAGGACATTCATCTTCTGAGAATATAAGGGAAACCTAAAGACATATATCCTGTCCAAATATCATCTTTCTAGCTCATCTGGAAGCGATTTTATACGCATTTGAAATTTGACGTCAATGGTTCGAATCTTTGACTCGCCATAGAACCATTGCCTTTTTAAATTTTGAAAAACGGACACCGGAAGGCACAACTAGAGCCTAACATACACATTCTATGAAATTTTGATGAAAATCGTCTCAGAAATAATGGCTGTAGACCGCGTACAAACTTTATCACCTGACGTCAAATTTGACGTTATTTGACGTCATATGAAGATGAAATTCATTGCATTCGAAAGCTCATGGTTGGAAATATATGCCATAAAATTTTCATTGTTCTGGGCCATTGGCAACACATCGAAATTAACACAAATACAAGAGGAAGAAAAAAAGAATAAGAAGAATAAGAATAATAAAAAACATAACAAACCCAATAGGACTTTCTGCCGAAAGGGCAGAAAGTCCTAATAAACAAATGACGTCATGTGACGTCATATGACTTTTTTTTCACATAATTGTTAAGACACCCAGAGACCTACTAACTGACAAAATTTCAACTTTCTATCATAAATAGGACAGTTTTAATAAGCATTTAAAAATTGACGTCATTGGTTCGAATCTTGCATCCGACATATATGCTTGGACTTTTCGAATTTTGAAAAACGGACACCGGTATACACAAAAAGAACGTAATATACACATTCTGTGAAAATTTGATGAAAATCGGCCCATTAATAATAGCTCTGGACCGTGTACAAACTTTTGTAGTCAATTTCAAATGTGACGTCATATGACGTCATAGGCTTCTGAAAATCATTGAAATCAAAATTTCAGCGTCTGATTCATTTTTCATTAAATTTTCATTGTCCTTCGATAATTTCAACATATAGAAATACTCTTGTTAATATTAGAAATACATTTTCATTTATAGACGTCACGTGACGTCATATGACATTTATTTTCACAAAATGTTTAAGACTCCCAGAGACCTATATACTGACCAAATATCACTTTTCTATCTCAAATAGGACCGATTTTATAAGCATTTAAAAATTTACGACCTTGGCTCGAATCTTGAATTCGCTATAGAACCTTGGACTTTTCGAATTTTGAAAAACGGACACCGGTATGCACAACTAATACTTAATATACACATTCTGTGAAAATTTGATAAAAATCGGCCCATTAATAATGGCTCTGGACCGTGTACAAACTTTCGTAGTCAATTTCAAATGTGACGTCATATGACGTCATAGACTTCTGAAAATCATTGAAAACGAAATTTCAGCATCTGAAGCATGCGGTATTAAATTTTCATTGCCCTTCGAAAATTTCAATATATAGAAATAATCTTGTTAGAATTAGAAATTCATTATCATATAATGACGTCACGTGACGTCATATGACATTTATTTTCACAAAATGTTTAAGACTCCCAGAGACCTATATACTGACCCAATATCATCTTTCTATCTCAAATAGGACCGATTTTATAAGAATTTGAAAATTTACGACCTTGGTTCGAATCTTGGAATCGCTATAGAACCTTGGACTTTTCGAATTTCGAAAAACGGACACCGGGATGCACAACTAGAACTTAATATACACATTCTGTGAAAATTTGATGAAAATCGGTTCATTAATAATGGCTCTGGACCGCGTACAAACTTTTGTAGCTTATTTCAAGTGTGACGTTATATGACGTCATAGAGATATGAAAATCATAGAAATCAAAATAACATTTCTTGGAGAATATGACATCAAAATTTCATTGTGTCTTGGACCATATTAACATATATAATTATGTGTTTAAAAATTAGAAATTTGATGACGTCATATGACGTCACAAGACGTCCATTTTCACAAAATATTTAAATCTATCGGAGATCTATATACTGACAAAATATCAACCTTCTGTCTCATTTAGGGACGATTTTATGATCATTTATCAATTTGACGTCCTTGGTTTGAATCTTGCATTCGCCATAGAACCTTGTGCTTTTCGAATTTTGAAAAACGGACAACGAGATGCACAACTAGAACTTAATATACACATTCTGTGAAAATTTGATAAAAATCGGTTTATTAATTATCGCTCTGGACCGCGTACAAACTTTAATGACGCATAGGCTATGAAAATTATAGAATTTTTTAATTCGTTTTAAAAAAAAAATTACGTTTTAACAAATGTAGTCTTTCTGCAACATCTGCTTTATATAGTATATATATAGAAGATGACATAATAGATAATCTGTCCAAATTGCAACTTTCTATCTCCTCTATTTCTATATAAAATAGCACAAATAGAACACATTCTGTGAATTTTAATAAAAGTCCGCCCATATCTTGCACATGTAGTTTACATACAAAATTTATACTATGTCATATGACATGAAAGAAAAATGAAAAGGTGTTCAAATGTAAGTTTCTAACTTTCATCACACATAGAATTTCATCACTCCAGCTCAGTTGTAACCTTGTTTAATTTTAGCCTCAGTAGGAAGAAGTATTGAATATTTGTATAGTGCTATATCCTTTCGACACCTGTAACGTAGTTAAACGTATTTAGCGATTTTGGCGTGTTTGGGCTTCCGTAGTTTTGCCATAAATTCCTGGAATTTCGAACTATGGTGATATTTTGAAAGGTAACATCCCAGCCTACAAACTGATGCAGTATGAGTATCGTTAGCATAACAATGCAGTTTTTAGATGGTCTAAAATGTGGGGCTGCGTGTGAATTTTTCAAGGCTTGCAAACTGCTCGCTACCTACATAGTGTTGCAAATACGGATTTTTGTCTTGTGCCGTTGTACATGTATTAACTTCAATGCTTATTTTAGAAACAGTCAACATTCGACAAAAACAAAAAACAAAATCAAAATATAGCCCATCAATTGCAATTTGATTTTTTTTTTTTTTTTTTTTTTAAATCGTTGCGCAAGTATTTAAGCTTGGTGACCCCTGCGCGTGACCTTTTCCATATTTTTATGATGCATGATTATGAAATATCTTATTTTCCATGTAACTTTCTTATATGAAGTCCAATTTCAATAAACTTGGTACCGTTAGAAAGCTCTTAAAACATGCTACATTTTATAATAAACTTGGTACCGTTAGAAAGCTCTTAAAACATGCTACATTTTAATAAACTAATATTTTTCGAAACGTCAATTATTCAGCTATAATTCTTATTCATACATATATTTACAAAAATCGATATTTATTGAGATAGAAAGAAGAAAAGAATAATAATAATAAACAAATGACGTCACGTAACGTCATATGACGTTTATTTTCACATAATTGTTAAGACACCCAGAGACCTACTAACTGACAAAATTTCAACTTTCTATCTCAAATAGGACAGTTTTTATAAGCATTTAAAAATGTACGACCTTGGTTCGAATCTTGAATTCGCTATAGAACCATGGACTTTTCGAATTTTGTAAAACGGACACCGGTATACACAACTAAAACTTAATATACACATTCTGTGAAAATTTGATAAAAATCGGCCCATTAATAATGGCTGTGGACCGTGTACAAACTTTCTTAGTCAATTTCAAATGTGACGTCATATGACGTCATAGGCTTCTGAAAATTAATGAAATCAAAATTTCAGCGTCTGATACATTTGCCATTAAACTTTCATTGTCCTTCGATAATTTCAACATATAGAAATACATTATCAAATATCGACGTCACGTGACGTCATATGACGTTTATTTTCACAAAATGTTTAAGACTCCCAGAGTCCTATATACTAACCAAATATCACTTTTCTATCTCAAATAGGACCGATTTTATAAGCATTTAAAAATTTACGACCTTGGTTCGAATCTTGAATTCGCTATAGAACCATGGACTTTTCGAATTTTGAAAAACGGACACCGAGATGCACAACTAGAACTTAATATACACATTCTGTGAAAATTTGATAAAAATCGGCCCATTAATAATGGCTCTGGGCCGTGTACAAACTTTCTTAGTCAATTTCAAATGTGACGTCATATGACGTCATAGACTTCTGAAAATCATTGAAATCGAAATTATAGCATCTTAAGCATGCGGCATTAAATTTTCATTGCCCTTCGAAAATTTCAATATATAGAAATAATCTTTTCAGAATTAGAAATTTATTATCATATAATGACGTCACGTGACGTCATATGACATTTATTTTCACAAAATATTTAAGACTCCCAGAGACCTATATACTGACCCAATATCATCTTTCTATCTCAAATAGGACCGATTTTATAAGAATTTGAAAATTTACGACCTTGGTTCGAATCTTGGAATCGCTATAGAACCTTGGACTTTTCGAATTTTGAAAAACGGACACAGGGATGCACAACTAGAACTTAATATACACATTCTGTGAAAATTTGATGAAAATCGGTTCATTAATTATGGCTCTGGACCGCGTACAAACTTTTGTAGCTTATTTCAAGTGTGACGTCATATGACGTCACAAGACGTCCATTTTCACAAAATATTTAAATCTATCGGAGATCTATATACTGACAAAATATCAACCTTCTGTCTCATTTAGGGACGATTTTATGAGCATTTATCAATTTGACGTCATTGGTTTGAATCTTGCATTCGCCATAGAACCTTGTGCTTTTCGAATTTTGAAAAACGGACAACGAGATGCACAACTAGAACTTAATATACACATTCTGTGAAAATTTGATAAAAATCGGTTCATTAATTATCGCTCTGGACCGCGTACAAACTTTTGTAGCAAATTGCCAAGTGTGACGTCATATGACGTCATAGGCATATGAAAATTATAGAATTTTTTAATTACGCATATGAATAATATGCCATCGAAATTTCATTCTCCTAGGACGATTGCAACATATGAAAAAATTGAAAAAGAGTATAAATAAAATCACATATTTTTTTTTTTCGTATGGACTTCTCATGCATGAACTTTTTGAAATAAGCCATATTCCAAAAATAAACAAGTAACAGGGATTTGAAGTTCAGTAGAATTTAGTATTCCGTATATATAAGAAAAAATATGTTTTGTATGTATGGAGTACTATTATTTTCAGAATTTTATTTTAAATTACTGAACTTCAAATCCCTGTGATATTTATTTCAATTTAAAAACACACACTCACAGACAAGTGAATTTATATCTAAGTCTTTAAATAATTTATTTTACAACAAGAAAATTACCAAGAAACAGCTGATTTCTCCATACTGCCTGGGTTTTTTTTTTCTTTCAACGCCCGAATAGTCAGCCCTTTAATAATTTAAATTTAACGGTTTGACAGATTGCGGGAAAATAATCGCAATATCGCTGACCAATTTCGCAGCGTAAAAATCCGAATCATCCCGAAATGTACTGCGCTGCTGGTCCAGGTTGTTGTTCTTTTCTCGGATTCGCATATATTTCAAACAAATAAACATTCAAAGGAGGATTATTTTCACGACAATTTTGTATATTTCGATAGAGAAATATATATTTGAGTGATTCCGTATGTTAACTTCATAGATTTATTTGAATGATTTGAAAAAACGGAGTTGAAGCGAGTCGACCCCTGAAAAGATGTCCACCCTTATTGATAGTGTATGTACAGTGTGTGTGTGTGTGTGGTGTGTGTGTATGGGAGCAAGTCCCTGTGGCCTAGGTCACACATTCAGGATTTTTACTGCCGTCCTTGATAGGACCATTCCCGATTAAAATGTGTCAAAAGTCTGATCAAGATCCTGTGATTCGTGGCTGGAAATTCAAACTTTTATTAAAATTTGTAAAAAACATTTATTTAATCACGACAACAATCAGATATTGTTCAGGAGGCGTCCCGATCCAGCCGTTTCCAGCAGAATTCGTCCCGATTATCCGTTCTCAATCCGATTCTGATCCGATACAGCAGAATTTGTCACGACATAGTCACGATTGTAATCCGACTAGACAAAATCGGCTGAGTTTCCCGAATGTTACGGGACGCACCTAACTGTCAGGAGTGCTTGGCCGACCTCTCCGGACCATTCCCGATCCGTAGGACTCTGTTACGAACATATACGACTGCGTTCAGACAATGACAGGACATTGAGGATAGTAATCCGACTTTTTCGTTTTTCGTGTCGTAGCGCTGTCTGATCTCAAACGGGAGCCATAATCGACACTGTGTGAACGCCGCATTACAGACAAATTAGCTTGCAGCGTCTTGAACGGATGACATGTGTTGATCATTTTTGTTTAAAACGTCTACACTTATACACGCTCATGGTATCTCAAGCTGGCAATTAAATTACATTGTACTATAACATATATTTTCACATAGGTTATCATTTATCATAAATTTGGAATATAGCTTGTACAACATTTATCGATAGATGCAACAATAAAGTCGGAAATTGAAATTGCAATGTTTCAACAACGGTCTAAATGACATGTGTCAAAACGCTCAAAGGATTATGGGTAACACAATGCTGCAACTGATATTCATAAGTAACGTAAATAAAATGATTTGACAAAACATCAAATCATTGTCAACACTTGTTTAATTTGTTTGTTTGTTTGTTCTGTTTAACGTCCCACCGACAGTATTTCAGTCATTTGGAGACGATGTCTACTTAATGCAGTTATAGTGCTGCCACACTGTAGTATCACGTCGTAGACATGTGGCATGATATCACACCCAGTCACATTATCCTGATACCGGGCCAACCAGTCCTGCAACTACCCTTATATGCTAAGTGTCAAGCAAGGGAGCTATAACAGTACCATTTTTTACGACTTTGGTATCGAACCCACGACCTCCCGCTCTCGAGGCGGACGCTCTAACCACTCGGCCACCGGGAAGGGTACACCTGTTTAGCTAGTAATATCAATATGATATAAGTAAAAAGTTGTTGTTTTTTCAATTTATATGACTAATACATATCTGTAAACTTACATTTTCCGAAAATGCTTCAATTAAGGTGAAAGCGAAAGTAGGATATTTTATGAAAATTCTTACAAATGGCTTTTTTAAAACTCTAGGTACCAAAATAATCGTCTTAAAATTTTCTACATCTCATTGCTTAATGTAAAACTTATTTCAATGTTTTAAGATAAAGTCCTAAAATTAAAATCGCTGAAATTCTATATGTTTAAATTTTTTTTTTTTTTCCTTAAATCTTACATAACGACAAAATTGAAATTTACATTTTAAATTCTTATTTTTGATGTAACTTCCTTATACTTGGATCAATTTCAAAACTTTAGGTACCAAAATAATCGTCTTAAAATTCTCTACATTTCACACGCTTTATCTATAGGAATATTTTCAATACTTTTTGAGATACAAGCTCTTAAACCTCTTGAAAAATGAAAATATCACCAAAGCTATATGCACGAATTTCGTTTTTTCCCCATTACTCCATGAATCTTAGGTCAATCATTAAACTTTAAGCATCAAAAGAACGGCCAAACATTGCTCTACAAATAATATTCATCATCATATTTTCAAAAATCAAAGAATTTCGAGATATAAACTGTTAAACACACTGAGGGTTACCGAATTTTGTTTTTTCCGCCATAACTCAACCGATTCAACCCCGATCATCAAAAACTAAATATAATCTGAAAGGTCTTTCTAAGCACTATAAATTATACGCATAGTGTCTCGATAGAATATTTACCGTTTTTGAGATATTTAAGGCCGAAGAAAAACCCGATAATTGATATATGACCTTGACCTTTGGGATTTTCCGGAAACGGAAGTGACATGGCTCTATAGATTCTAATACTGCATCTTCAGACAAAATTTCAAGTAAATCATGCAAAAAATAAAGCCTACAGGGCTTAAAAACCGTTAAGTTTTAATACGAAAGTTTTAAGAGCATTATGACGTCATGTGACTCATATCGCGTTCATCTTTTCAGAATGTATAGAAGATCTAGAAACTAATATTCAGCCTAAATCTCAGCTTTCTAGCTTTTCTGGAAGCGATTTTATTCGCATTTGAAATTTGACGTCATAGGTTCGAATCTTGGATTCGCCATAAAACATTTGCCTTTTCGAATTTGGAAAAACGGACACCGGGATGCACAACTAGAGCCTAACATACACATTCTGTGAAATTTTGATGAAAATCGATCCAGAAATAATGGCTGTAGACCGCGTACAAACTTTTTCACCTGACGTCAAATCTGACGTTATATGACGTCATATGAATATACAATTCATTGCATCCGAAAGCTCATGGTTTGAAATATATGCCATAAAATTTTCATTGTTCTGAGTCAATGGCAACACCTCGAAATTAACAAAAATATAAGAGGAAGAAAAAAAGAATAAGAAGAAGAAGAAGAAGCAGAAGAATAATAAAAAAACAGTACAAACCCAATATGACTTTCTGCCTGTAGGCAGAAAGTCCTAATAAGATATAAATATTTGGTAGAAAAGGAACCTTGTATATTTTTTTTGCATGTAAAGAGGAATAGTGATTCATCAATTCCTTGTGGGACACCAAGTTTAAAAATTGTAGTCATTTTAAAGGGGTTCTTGAATAGCCAGCTTCATGAAATAATAACAGAAAACAAAGCTACGTAGTCCCCTTTGAATGCAATGACTTTCATTTTATATTATATCATTTGTCGTCACAGATTTCATCTCTACAGCTGTTGTCAATTCGGGACGGATTTTCTTCATTTTTTCACAGATGATGTATGTCAGGATAAGTAACTGATTCTGATCAGGTTTGATAGGGTTTGCAGAGCAGAAAACCCTTTTGTTTGTTCAGAACAAACGAAATCTTGTTAGGTTAAAACATATTATTCTTCTTCTGTTTTATTTTTTTTAGGTTTATGCTGCTCTTAGAGCAACTCAAAAAGTTGAAACTGATCAAAATGCGGTTTTTTGTGTTGTTTTTTTTTTTTGCATTATGTTCCTCATTGATAGCCTAATAAAATGATTGTTTCATGAAAATTTTTGAGCTAGTTACGGAAGGTTAAAAGTTCGAACCTTGCATAAAAAAAACTGTGCAAATGAGGGTAGGTCTACGAAAAACCTATCCATATTTTTAGAGATCAGATAGAAGAGTTTTGTTTGCTGCATACGATTTTCAAGACTAACGCACAAAATTATGGGGTGGCGAATTTAAGAAATGCATGGTTTGTCCTCTAGAAACGGTCAAACTTCACTAAATTTAAGAAAAATTAAAATTTCGATAACATGATTTTTTTTACGCACCTGACTGTTTTTTTTTGTTTATTCTTAATGAATTTTTCACACGTTATGTATTGTAATGTTTGAAAGAGCCTTACAATTAAAAGCTAAAATAAAATTGCAAAGGTCAAGGTCATATTACATTTTTTTATTTGGCCCCAAATAGCTCCAAAATTAAAAATGTTTTATCGAGAGTATATAAACAAGAGTGTAAGTTCTTAAAAAGCTCTTTCCAGTTATGTTTACTTTTTGAAGGTCGGACTTGATTAGGTCATTTTATGGCACTCGAAGGTTTGACCTTTTTTGAACAATGGTAAATAAGTTTTTATGCTTAAAATTGTGATATATAAAGAAATAGAATGTTCGACTAGTATACTTAATTGAACTATTTGCTGCATTGCTAGGTACCTAATAGTATTATTTTTAAATCAATTTTGTTTTCGTTCTGCCGCTAGGGGGCGCTTTGCTTGAAATCCTCTTTAGCTTATAACATGAAAAAGTTGAAGTCCGATTTGAATGTGATTTGCTTCTGTTCTTATTGATAGCCTAATAAAATATGATGGTTTTCAGGGTACATGTGGCTGAGTGTTTTGTGCTACGGAAGGTTGGATGTTCGAACCTCGCAAAATTTGGGCAAACTAGGTAGGTATATGAAGAACCTATCCTTTTTTGTTAGAGATCAAATAGAAGAACTCTCTATGCGCATACGATTTACACGACATATACGCACAAAATATGGGGAGGCGAATTCAAGAATGCATGGTTTGTCCTCTGAAAAACGGTCAAACTTCACTTAAATATTAATTATATATTAATCGCTCCTGACTTTATTTTTGGTTCAATCTTCATGGTTAGTTCACACCTAAATTTAGTTTTATGATTCAAAGAGCCTGATAACTATAGAGTTAAAAAAATGCAAAGGTCAAGGTCATATTTTTCTATCATTGTGTTTTTTTCTTCGGCCCAAAATAGCTTCAAAACTAAAAGTATTTTTATCGAGAGTATTTGGATATAAGCGTAAGTTCTTGATTAGCTCTTTACAGTGATATTTATTTTTGAAGACCGAGCTTCATTTTGCATTTTCCAGCAGTCAAAAAGTTTGATCCTTTTTTGAACAATTGTAAATCAGTTTTTATACTTCAAATTGTGATATTTAAGAAACAGAATGTTCCACCCCATGCGTATTTTATACTTAACTGAACTTTTTGCTGCATTTCTAGGTACCTAATTGTGTTTTTATTTTGCCGCTAGGGGGCGTTTTGCTTAAAATCACTATTTTATTTATAACTCAAAAAGTTAAAGTCTAATTCAAATGCAGTTTTCAGCATTCTGTTCCTTGTTGACAGCAACGATTTCAAGTATCGGGTTCGGGAAAATATTTGCGCGTAGAAGAGTTGGATGTTCGGACCTTCCAAACAAAATGTGCAAATGAGAGTAGGTCTACGAAAAACTGCCCATTTTTGTTTGAGATTAGATAGAAGAATTCTGTTTGCTACATATGAATTATAAGATATTTTACGCTTACAATGTCGGTTGGCGAATTTAGGGTATATATGGTTTGTCCACAGGATGCGATCAAACTTCACAAATATTTAGGAAAAATTGAAATTCAAAAAATATTTTTTTTTGTCATTCCTGATTTATTTTTTGCTCGACTATTCGAAGAATATGAGAGCTATTGTAGTCGCCCTGGCGTCGGAGTTGGCGTTGCAGCTTTTGGGTTAAAGTTTTTGCATGCAAGTTACTATCAACCTTATATCTCAATAACCATTTAAGGTATTGACTTGAAAGTTTATAAAATATGTTTCAGGGGCATCAGACAACCAAGGTAGATAACTTTTGACTGAATTTAATATGAATATGGCCCCTTTTTAACTTATAAATTTTGGTTAAAGTTTTGCATGCAATAGAAAATTTGGTTTAAGTTTTGCGTCCAAGCTACTATGCTAGTTTGTATCTCAATAACCATTCATGATATTGTCTTGAAAGTTTATGAATATGTTTAGGGGCATCAGACAACCAAAGTAGATAACCTCTTGTTGCAATATATTAGAAATTATGGCCTATTTTTAACTTAGAATTTTGGTTAAAAGTTTTGCCTGCAAGATACTGCTTGCTTAAATTCAGTAAACCAGGCATGCGATTGATTCGAAAATCTTTAATATGTTAGGGGTATACTTTTATGGTAGATAACTCTTGACAGAATTGTTACAAATTATTGCACCATTTTAAATTAGAAATTTTTTGGGTTTAAAATTTTGCATCATGGACTTTCAGGCATGGGATTGATTTGAAACATCTTTAATATGTTTAGGGATATCATACTTTCAAGGTAGATAACTCTTGATGAAATTGTTACAAATTATTGCCCTTTTTAACTTAGAAATTTTTGGGTTTAAAGTTTTGCATGCAGGCATTTGGGGTTGATTTGAAAGTTTTGCATACCACAGTGTTATTGTGCTTATGTAACTAGGCATGGAATTGATTTTAGACATCAAAAAATATTAAGGGGTATCAACTATCAAGGTATATCATTTTTGACTTTATTATGTACAGGGTATGAAGGGCAAGAACTGAAATAGAAATTTTATTTGATTTACCAAAAGCATTTTTTAAAAAGTTGAGTGTGCTGTCCGCTGACAGCTCTTGTTTGTTCATCTTCATGAATTTTCACAGGTAATATAGTTTTTTTGATTCAAAGAGCCTCAGAATTACAAAGTTAAAAAATCAAAGATCAAGGTCATATCACGATTATTTTTTTTCTTTGGCCCAAAATAGCTCCAAAAATAAAAAAAATATTTTTGTCGATAATGACAAAAGTGTAAGTTCTTAAGAGCTCTTTCCAGTGAATTTTGTTTTTTAAGATCGGGCTTTATTTGGTCATTTTACGCAAGTCCAAAGTTTGTTCTTTTTTTGAACAATTGAAATAGTTTTTAAACTCCCCGATTGTAACAGTTTTAAAGGGAAAAGAATGTTTTACC
>CM037791.1:3935730-3985730 GCA_021229015.1 Solen grandis | reverse complement strand
ATGTGTCAAGATTTTTCCAGTAGGAATATTCAAATTCTAATATACTTTCTATTCTGTTCAATACATATGCAGGCACACAAAAGATTTGTATCCCAGTTTTGATATCTCCACTAAACAAGATGTGAGGTTGCTACATAAGAATAATGTTGTCCCTCTTTTTCATCCCTCAGCTGGTAGGGGGGCAGAGCATTAACAATAATTACCTTGATTGTTTAGTTTTTTATTACCCCTGAACCTCATGAAAATTCATATATAAATTTTCTGAACTTCAAAAAAAAGTATATGAAATGATGGAAGACTGTAGAATCTGAGCTACAATATTGTATAAGCAAACAGCTCCTGGGTCTGCTCTGTTTTGCAACGCATCAAAATGTGTCTACATTAGGTAATTTATTAGTGTTAAATGTAGTCCACATTATAATCCAAAATGAGACTGTATTGTTAGATATTTCCCAAATTTTGGTATATTTCCTGTTTGGCACTTTTTTTTCACTTTGCTTAGTGTGACTTCAGAGAAAAAACATTGAAATTTAAGACTAACATCCTATAATTATTTCTTTGTTAGTCTGAAGCATGAAGGATTCAAGGAATGTTTTGAGAGATTCAGCTCAGCCTGTCCTGATGCACCACATACAGGGTTTCAAAGAGTGAGCAACTTGCTGCAGCTGATTGGTCAACTATCTGGAACCTGTTCACCTCACCCCTTCACTTGCACACCTGGAGAGGCTGTACACTGTATCTCAAATTTGGCTGAGGCAATACAAGAATATGAGACACCAGACTGTCATTGGGATTTATGTGGGTAGGTAGCTGTTTGATTTATTGATTATTTTATTATGAACTAATTAAATAAAAATTGAAAATTTAATATCCCAGTCAACAGAAAAAGGCTTTTTTTCTATAGTCTCAGTCATATGTTGAAATGGCTGTGTAATCAAAGGAAGATAACTCAAGCATAATCAAGATTTAGTCATTTGAAATATTTATCTTTAGAGACATAATAACTTTATTGGACTTTAAAACCAAAATGCATGTAATGTATTTGATTTTTTCCTCCAGCACTTTGGCCCACACCAAGATGTGTGTCCGCCAGACAACTGGCCGCTGTGACAAAGCAACAAAGGTTTCCATTGCAGCAACATTTCAGGAAGTCAGCTGTGGGGCTCTTGTTGTCTGTCCCCAGGGTCTAGTCCCATCTCTTGGCAGGATGCAGGATATACCTGACTGTGTGGCAGCTGCAGGTGGGTGTCCCATTGGTCCATCCTGCTGATTGGTCCACCCTTCTGATTGGTCCATCCTTCTGATTGGTCCATCCTTCTGATTGGTCCACCCTTCTGATTGGTCCATCTTTCTGATTGGTCCACCCTTCTGATTGGTCCATCTTTCTGATTCATCTACCTATCTTAATAGATTCTCGATTTTATTTCAAATATCACATTCTGTTATCTCAAGCTAGCTTATCTTCAATCAAAAAATCTTATTAATGAAACCCTGGTTTTATGAAAGAACTCGCTTTTCATTCTGATGCTTGATGTATTATGTCTTCCATATTGATAAGACTTATTGTTTGTTGACAGTTACTTCTCATGAGAGTGTCTGTAACCCAGCCGAGGCCCTGAACTGTATACAGGACATCTATGGAGATATAAGCGACCCCCTGGTTTCCAACATACACAGGACTTGCAGGTAGGTCTCTCTGGTACATGTAAGATGGCTAACACAATAAGTGAAGAACTTATCATGCGCAACCATTAAGCAACTGTTAGTCATTAAGATTTTTACATCCCCTATTTACCTGCTGAATAGGGGCTTTATTGGAAACACTTGTGTTCTCCTACCATGTTTTATCCAGTCTTTTGGCATTCCATAACATCACATTCTATTTTGTTCAATATTGTTTTTATGCTCACCGAAGGTGACGCATATAGTCGCCGCTTCGTCCGTCCGTCCATCCGTCCGTTCGTCCGTCCCACTTTCCTTGTCCGGACTATTTCTCAGGAACTAACAGCTTGAATTCAACGAAACTTTATGGGAAGCTTTATTACTAAGAGGAGATGCGCATATCGTCAGCATGACCCGATTCCTAAATTTTTCAAAGAGTAATGGCCCATTGACTTTTCGGCCTATAGTACATATTGCATGATTCTTGTCCGGGCTATTTCTCAGGAACTAATGGCTTACATTCAACGAAACTTTATGGGAAGCTTTATTACCAAGAGGAGATGCGCATATCGTCAGCATGATTTGGTTCCTAAATTTTTCAAAGAGTTATGGCCCCTTGACTTTTGGGCCTATAGTACATATTGCATGATTCTGTCCGGGCTATTTCTCAGGAACTAATGGCTTGAATTCAACGAAACTTTTTGTGAAGCTTAATTACCAAGAGAAGATGTGCATATCCTCAGCATGACCCGGTTCCTAAATTTTTCAAAGAGTTATGGCCCATTGACTTTTCGGCCTATAGTACATATTGCATGATTCTTGTCAGGGCTATTTCTCAGGAACTAATGGCTTGAATTCAACGAAACTTTATGGGAAGCTTTATTACCAAGAGGAGATGCGCATATCGTCAGCATGACCCGGTTCTTAAATGTTTCAAAGAGTTATGGCCCCTTGACTTTTCAGCCTATAGTACATATTGCATGATTCTGTCCGCGCTATTTCTCAGGAACTAATGGCTTACATTCAACGAAACTTTATGGGAAGCTTTATTACCAAGAGGAGATGCGCATATCGTCAGCATGACTTGGTTCCTAAATTTTTCAAAGAGTTATGGCCCCTTGACTTTTGGGCCTATAGTACATATTGCATGATTCTGTCCGGGCTATTTCTCAGGAACTAATGGCTTGAATTCAACGAACTTTTGTGAAGCTTTATTACCAAGAGAAGATGTGCATATCGTCAGCATGACCCGGTTCCTAAATTTTTCAAAGAGTTATGGCCCCTTGACTTTTCAGTCTATAGTACATATTGCATGATTCTGTCCGGGCTATTTCTCAGGAACTAATGGCTTTAATTCAACGAATCTTTATGGGAAGCTTTATTACCAAGAGGAGATGCGCATATCGTCAGCATGACTTGGTTCCTAAATTTTTCAAAGAGTTATGGCCCCTTGACTTTTTGGCCTATAGTACATATTGCATGATTCTGTACGGGCTATTTCTCAGGAACTAATGGCTTGAATTCAACGAAACTTTTTGTGAAGCTTAATTACCAAGAGAAGATGCGCATATCCGCAGCATGACCCGGTTCCTAAATTTTTCAAAGAGTTATGGCCCATTGACTTTTCGGCCTATAGTACATATTGCATGATTCTTGTCAGGGCTATTTCTCAGGAACTAATGGCTTGAATTCAACGAAACTTTATGGGAAGCTTTATTACTAAGAGAAGATGTGCATATCGTCAGCATGACCCGGTTCCTAAATTTTTCAAAGAGTTATGGCCCCTTGACTTTTCGGCCTATTGTACATATTGCATGATTCTGTCCGGGCTATTTCTCAGGAACTAATGGCTTGAATTCAACGAAACTTTTTGTGAAGCTTTATTACTAAGAGTACTGATACGCATATCGTCGGCGTGACCTGGTTCCTCAATTTTTCACAGAGTTATGGCCCCTTGACTTTTCTGCCTATAGTTCATGTTGCTTGAATCTTGTCTGGGCTATTTCTCAGAAAATAATGGCTTGAATTCAACAAAACTTTATGGAAAGCTTTATTACCAAGAGAAGATTTGCATATCATGGGGGTAACTTTGTCCCTCAATTTTTCACAGAGTTATGGTCCTTTGACTTTTATGCAAACGGTATATCTAGTATGATTCTTGTCCGGGCTATTTCTCAGGAACTAATAGCTTGATTTCAACAAAACTTTATGTGAAGCTTTATTACAAAGAGGAGATGCACATATCTTCGGCTTGACCCAGTTCTTACATCCTCCCACCCATTGACCAAGGTCTTATTTGTAACAATGACGTTCTTCGGGGAGCATCTGTCAGTTCTACTGACTTTCTTGTTTAGTGTTGACTCAGGGTGCCATTGGCAAAAGTATTGAACATGGTCAGCAGGAGATCTGTTATAATTTGTCACTTTTATGCAGGTGATGGAGATTTTACCTAAATGAAATCATTTTGTATTAAATGGTTATTTTGTGGTTTGGAAGTTTAAAAAACAAAATGTCAGTCTGAGTTTTCATATAAAGTTAATCTAACATCCATCCTCATTGAAGACAGAGATTGTAAAATGTCTGAAACTCGACAGAGGCTCATTTTGTATACATTTTTATCCTTTGATTTTAATACACATTAGATCTTTCAAATGCAATATTTCATTTTTTGCACTCACCATGAATCGAAAGCAATGAAAAATGCATGAGAAGAAGACATTCTTTATACATTTCATACAAATTCCTGAAGAAAGTTGAAACTAGCTTTACACTTATATTGCCATTACTATTGTTTTCTATTTCAGTGCCTACTCCGAGTCACTGAAATGCTTTTTCAACCACCTGAGTGACTGCGATGACCGGATCACCCAAATTGCATTAGTCAACTTACACCATGTGACAGAGAGTCTGGATCTCCTGTGTCCCTCCAGGATACAAGCCTCTTGTGACAAGGATCAGGACCTGAGCTGTGATCTTGGTCAGTTGGACGCATGCTCTGCTATGGTCCGGAACACTGGATCGGAGGAAGATATTTGTTTGTAAGTATCATCTAGAGATGCTATAGTATCATTGGTGCCTTAACTCTTATCTTTCAGAGGTTTTACTTCCTGCCAGATCATGGAAAAGCCAATTCGCATTGTATCCAGGCATGGTGTTCTTGAAAGTAAAGATCATACTATATGTGTGATTATAAGCTTAAAGTATAGTTTTTAAATTCAACTACAACTTAAGATATAATTTCAAATTCTCTTACAGACAATAAAAGCAAGCAAAATATATATAAAGTGCCTATTACTCTTGTACGTATCTCATTTCACTTTCAGGTCTCTTTCCATGGCCAAGAAATGCTTCCATCTCAACTCTGTAAATTGCCCTAGAATGGCAAAACTGTATTCTGAGACAAAATTCCGTAGACTAGAACAAAGTACCCTACAGTCTCATGGCAACCTCCAATGTGAAGAGAATCTCAGAGTTTGTGGTACAACCTATGTAAATGACCTTGAGAGAGCGGTTACACTGGTCAACATGTACATTAATTCAAGCCTCAGTGAGGGATTTGGAATGGATTCAGTGGACATGAACTGTCCAACTGTTCAAAAAGACCTGATGGAACTGCAGTATTTGTGTCAGAACAAAGTCAAGGTCATGCAGTGCGTGCTGTCTGACCTTGACCTTTTGCCATCTGATGTTGCTGTGGTAACAAGAGATCTTTTAACACAGATTGAAGAAAAATACACTCAGATTTGTAGCTGTGAGTATTTTTTTGCATTTGTAAAATTCTCTATATATCTATCAAGTCTCTCACTCTTTTCTCTGTCTCTCTCACTTCAGGAGTAGGTAAAATAAAATGCAACAAAATCAACAAGTATACTAGTTTTCTTAAGCTATGTAATTCCTTGAATTTTCTGTGATGACCCATTAACATATTGTATACAGTAGAACATCTATGTGTCAAACATGGATGAGTCAAATTTCTGGCTGTGTCAAAGTTAAGTGAAAGTCCTGACATTTTCCCCTATATATTCATAAGAAAAACCCATTTATGAGTCAAACTTTTATGTGTCAAACTTTTCAATGCGTCAAAGTTAATCTGCAGTCCGCACATAATACGAGTTCATTTTACCATTAAATAAGTCGAAGCCCTTTGGCTGTTTTCACAATTTCGACTGCATTTTTTTTGTCAAAAGTTTACAGCTGCAACAAAATTGATGATTTTACCTGTATTGTAAGTGTTAATTACATGAAAGCTGCACCTTTTAACGGTCCTCTGGATTTAAAAACAATTCTTTAATTGTAATCAATTCAAGTGCCACATCATTTGAATACCTGAGTAATCGTTTCTTTCATGGATACTTCCCCTGATCATGACGGGCTAGTTAGCAAATCACCTGGTACTCAGACCGGGCATCAGGATATTAAACAGTTTAATTATGAATTAAAATTATGATTAATTAAGTTTTATTTTGTTTGCATAGAAAAATATCTTCATGTTTTGTTTCAAGTTTCAAACACACGTGAAAACAAAACACAATGTAATATCTGCTCTCTCTCTTTCTCTCTCTCTCTATATATATTGATTGTTGATGTCTAGAATTCAGTTCAAAGACTTGACAGTTGATACAGCTCTATACATAAGTCATAGTCAGGATGTCTCGGAACTTTTTAGGCCAGCCCCTTCAACTTTAACTTAACAAGGTTCTACTGTATTTTGTTTCTGTTTTAGATTCCTCAGATTTTCAATGAAAAGTATGAAATTATTAAAATTATTTCTTGCTTCAGTCTCTGTGCGTATGTCTGCCCAGCTGATGGACTGTGATGCAGACTGTGCGTTATGTTACCTGACCAAGGCAGGCTGGGTCAGTGACCTTGACCTTCTGCTGAGCTTCAGTAGTCATGGATTGGTGGGTACGGTGGGTGTGCACTCTTCCTTTGAGTTCTGCAGGTAAGTAGCTTATATTTTAATATTTAATTTGTCCTTGTACCCTGGAAAACAGAGATAGGTGAATTCAAACTACCCCCGTTGTCCTCTCTTAGTCAGATAGTATCAAGTTTGTAGCCTGTATTTTTGGGTTATCTGTGTAGCATGGCAGACACATAGGGATCTAAATGTGATATAAACATGTACAGATTTTCATGAAACTTTGAATATTCCTTATGGGGATATTATCAAGACTGAGTTTGATTGCAAATTTCATGTAGAAGAACTGAGTTATTGTCCTATGTAGATTGGAAAACGCAAAAATAAGACTTGTCTTACCTCTTTTTTTCTAATTATGAACTTTATGAAACTTGGTTGTAGATATATAGGAGGACAGTGTCACAGTTGAGTTTGAATATCCTTGTAAAGGTGTTATTTCTCTTGTTAATCAAAATGGGATATAGTCAGCCTTAGCTTAATCTGAACAGATATGAACATATTATTTATTTTTGTGTCACCTGCTGTAAGCAGAGGTGACACATAGGGATCACTTTTCTGTTGTCTGCCTTTCCATCCGTCTGTCCATCACACTTTTTCAGTCAAGATTCAGCCGTGACACATGTGTTCCAGAGAAAACTTTTGTTTGTTTTTTTTGTTTTGTTTTCTTTTTTTTTGGGGGGGGGGGGGGGGCAATATCTTGGATAAAGTTTTTTGTGTGAAATGTGCTGAGCAGAAAAGGGATCTTTAATGATAAAATAATGCTGAAATGTGCCTTTAATTTAGCAACATTTCAGCTCTGTTTGTGAATGTACACAGTCCTCCTACAGATCTGCAAATGAAGGTGCCACTCCCTTAACCTTTGCACATGTTTAAGATATGCACAACTTTCACAACTTTTTAATATTGTGATCAGATCATTTCTCTCTCTCTTTTTCCCTGAACATTTGGGGATAACAGTTCTAGAATTCTTCTCACCTACATGTATTCATGCTCACTTTATGTACAATTTATAGGCAAGTGTGTGCTGTGGTTTTGTCAGGTATCACTGCAGCAAGTAACACAGGTGTTCCCATGAACATTTCCTAGTTTGTTTTGTCTACTTGACTTTTACTGTCTGTCTGTACTATACCCCCTGCCTTTTTCTCATCTTCTCTCTCTCACTCTGTCTTTCTTGCATTCTGTCTTTTTTCTGTCTTTCTCTCTGACTGTCTCCTTCTCTCATCATAGGCTACTCCTATTCTTATCCATATTGTATTATTATCTTATTTTCAGCAATTATGACAGGAGAATGCTGAACATCACTCAGTTTGAGGCCACCTCTGGTTGCCGTGGTAACAGTGCCCTTCAAACCTGGCACCAGACCTACATCCAGGCACTGTCACAACTCAACACAGATCGGTGTCTGGCCGTGTGTAATACAACCTTGGCCAACATTTGTGTTTCCCTGTTTCAAAACAGCATAGCTGGCAAAACATCGGAGGAAATCTGCAGGTTAGTTAACTTTTTACTGCTTGAAAACTATCAACTTTAATGACCTATAAAACACAGATTAGCCTGCTAGTAACTTGGAAGTAAGTTCTAGTCTGTTCATTAAAATAAACAATGATGAAAAAATGTCAAGTAAAAGAATTGCAATCTTATATTAATTGTTATGCCCGACCTTTGTCCATCACAAATTTTTTGTCAGATATATCTCCAAAGCTATATTAGCCAGAATCCTGAATCTTTATGAGAATGTTTAGCAGCATTTGAAGTTGTTCACCTGGTGTTCATCATTGGGCAGGTGTTGAACATTTCATTTCATTTTCAGGTGTCAATACAATATCTCCTGTTAGAATAGAGAGACAGTTTTCATACTTAATAGGTTGATACTTAATAGGAAGAGGAAGATTGGGATTGATTTTCAGAATGATAGGGTCAAGGTCACTGTTAATTGATTTTTTTTTGTTTCCATCAAATACTTCTTTTCGGAGTGAGGTATGATGATCAGATTTATTAGATATCTTATGGGAAAAGCGAGATTGGAATTGATTTTCAAGTCAATAGGATCAAGGTCACTGTTACTAAAAATAGTTTTGCATGCTTGAGGCACCATTTGAAAACATTGTTTGCGTCATTTGATGTGGTGCTAAGTAGGTTGGTTATTACAAAATGGTACCTGTGTATTTCAGTCTGTACAATGAAGCTGCTTCATGTCTGAATGTGGCGGTAGCGGCATGTGAGACGGCTGTTAGCAGTAACTACATGAACACACTGTCTGGTACCCTGCAGTCATCCAACATCATCTGTTATACCTTCCCAGAGTTTCAGGTATGTACTAGCGGTCTGTTTTACTAAACTTTGTACCAAAATAATTCAAATTATAACCCAAGCTTCACAATAGTGGGGTCAATATAGGAATCATGTCTGTATAGGAATCATGTCTGTATAGGAATCATGTCTATATAGGAATCATGTCTGTATGTCTGTATAGGAATCATGTCTGTATAGGAATCATGTCTATATATCTGTATAGGAATCATGTCTATATATCTGTATAGGAATCATGTCTATATATCTGTATAGGAAACATGTCTGTATAAGAATCATGTCTATATAGGAATCATATCTGTATAGGAAATCATGTCTGTATAGGAATCATGTCTATATAGGAATCATGTCCGTATAGGAATCGTGTCTGTTAGGAATCTGTCTGTATAAGAATCATGTCTGTATAGGAATCCTGTCTGTATAAGAATCCTGTCTGTATAGGAATCCTGTCTGTATAAGAATCATGTCTGTATAGGAATCATGTCTGTATAAGAATCATGTCTGTATAGGAATCCTGTCTGTATAAGAATCATGTCTGTA
Source organism: Solen grandis (assembly GCA_021229015.1). Classification (NCBI taxonomy): domain Eukaryota; kingdom Metazoa; phylum Mollusca; class Bivalvia; order Adapedonta; family Solenidae; genus Solen; species Solen grandis. Next base: position 3,976,300 of record CM037791.1, on the reverse strand, counting down.
TAAGAATCATGTCTGTATAGGAATCATGTCTGTATAAGAATCTGTCTGTATAAGAATCTGTCTGTATAGGAATCATGTCTGTATAAGAATCTGTCTGTATAGGAATCATGTCTGTATAGGAATCATGTCTGTATAAGAATCATGTCTGTATAAGAATCATGTCTGTATAAGAATCCTGTCTGTATAAGAATCCTGTCTGTATAGGAATCATGTCTGTATAGGAATCATGTCTGTATAGGAATCCTGTCTGTATAGGAATCCTGTCTGTATAAGAATCATGTCTGTATAGGAATCATGTCTGTATAGGAATCATGTCTGTATAAGAATCATGTCTGTATAGGAATCATGTCTGTATAGGAATCCTGTCTGTATAGGAATCATGTCTGTAAAGGAATCATGTCTGTATAATAATCATGTCTGTATAGGAATCCTGTCTGTATAGGAATCCTGTCTGTATAGGAATCCTGTCTGTATAAGAATCCTGTCTGTATAGGAATCCTGTCTGTATAAGAATCATGTCTGTATAAGAATCATGTCTGTATAGGAATCATGTCTGTATAAGAATCATGTCTGTATAGGAATCATGTCTGTATAGGAATCATGTCTGTATAAGAATCATGTCTGTATAAGAATCATGTCTGTATAGGAATCATGTCTGTATAAGAATCATGTCTGTATAAGGAATCATGTCTGTATAAGAATCATGTCTGTAAAGGAATCATGTCTGTATAAGAATCATGTCTGTATAAGAATCATGTCTGTATAGGAATCATGTCTGTAAAGGAATCATGTCTGTATAAGAATCATGTCTGTATAGGAATCATGTCTGTATAAGAATCATGTCTGTATAAGAATCATGTCTGTATAGGAATCCTGTCTGTATAAGAATCATGTCTGTATAGGAATCCTGTCTGTATAAGAATCATGTCTGTATAAGAATCATGTCTGTATAGGAATCCTGTCTGTATAAGAATCATGTCTGTATAGGAATCCTGTCTGTATAAGAATCATGTCTGTATAAGAATCATGTCTGTATAGGAATCATGTCTGTATAAGAATCATGTCTGTATAGGAATCCTGTCTGTATAAGAATCATGTCTGTATAGGAATCCTGTCTGTATAGGAATCATGTCTGTAAAGGAATCATGTCTGTATAATAATCCTGTCTGTATAGGAATCCTGTCTGTAAAGGAATCCTGTCTGTATAGGAATCCTGTCTGTATAAGAATCCTGTCTGTATAGGTATCCTGTCTGTATAAGAATCATGTCTGAATAGGAATCGTCTGTATAGGAATCCTGTCTGTATAAGAATCATGTCTGTATAGGAATCGTCTGTATAGGAATCATGTCTGTATAAGAATCATGTCTGTATAAGAATCATGTCTGTATAGGAATCATGTCTGTATAGGAATCATGTCTGTAAAGAATCATGTCTGTATAGGAATCATGTCTGTATAAGAATCATGTCTGTAAAGGAATCATGTCTGTATAAGAATCATGTCTGTATAGGAATCATGTCTGTATAAGAATCATGTCTGTAAAGGAATCATGTCTGTATAAGAATCATGTCTGTATAGGAATCATGTCTGTATAGGAATCCTGTCTGTTTAAGAATCATGTCTGTATAGGAATCCTGTCTGTATAAGAATCATGTCTGAATCATGTCTGTATAGGAATCATGTCTGTATAGGAATCATGTCTATATAGGAATCAGGTCTGTATAGAATCATGTCTGTATATCATGTCTGTATAGGAATCATTCACGTCCCATCATGTCACGTCCCAAAATGTCACGTTCTGCCCTACACCTTCATTTCATGATGACAGGGTGTGATGTGGGAGCATGAATCACCTTAAGTAATAGTTCTAGGTTGTATATGAACATTTTACAGGTGCAAAATAGTATAAATGATTGTTTTGTTTTTTTCCAAATGTGAAGTTAATGTACCGTGTGATAAGTAGAAATCATTTGACATTTTAAGGATAATTTTCATATGATAATGATACAGATCTTTTCTACACATTTAACGTAACAGGCCCCATTTTCCTGGAGTTTCATGGGGCCTGTGCTGCTGAAATATGTACAAGTAAAATCAGTCTCATCAAAAGTTTACTTTTACAAAGTGTTTTCATATTTCACAATTGAAATTTGATAAAACAATTAAAATGTGATCTTTTCTCATTATGTTATACAAACTAATACTTTTTGGAATTCCGGTATGTGATATTTTGTATTTCATGCAAGCTCAAGGAAGAATTTTGTCTTATATTGGATAGGTTTCTCAATAAATAAAAAATAAAAAAAACTATTTTCATGTTGTCCAGGTCACCGCTTCAGCTATGCAGCTGTCAGAGGCAGGTGTCCCACTGGTGGTGGAGGTTGCCATGACAACTCTGGTAGCAGACAGTTGTCAAGGAGAAAATTGCAACATAGAATTGGACCTTGCAATCAGCCCAAACCCCTCCTCCACGTAAGGAGAGTTTATACAGTAAAATATTTACTTTTAATTGGAGGTATCAATTGTACCCCTAGATACAAAGTATATGTGGGCTATATTGGAGTCAAGTTTGTAGGATTGTTGGTCTGTAGACAAGATATATCTCAGATATAATTCTCAGCTACCTTTTGTCACATACACTTGACAAAACTGCTAAGTATCAAGCCTTTTTGTGCATATTATTGGCAGGTCATGATTAGGTTGATTTTAAATGAGTTACGTCCCTTTGTTATATTTATTATATATGTTTTGTCCACACTTTTTCTCAGCTACCTTTGGTCTGATTTTGATTTAATTTTACAGCATTAGTAAGTACCAATCTAGTTGTTTATATCTTTGACACATCATAACTGGCTTGATTGTTAATGAGTAATGGCTCTTTCTTATGTAGATTGAATATATTTTGTCCTCACTATTTCTCGACTACCTGTTGTCAGATTTCATGAAATTTCACAACAATTACAACACCAAGCCTAAATGCCCATATAGTAAGCATGTCATGCTTGCTTCAGCTTCATTGAGTTATGCCCCCTTGTCATTACTTGAATATATTTTATCTGCTCTATTTCTCAACTACTATTTATCAGATTTTCTCAGCATTTATAAGTACCAACACTAGTTGCACAAATCCTTGGAATGTCATAACCAGCTTATTTTTTATTTATATTTATGAATATTTTTCATCTGCGATACATGTATAGGTGTACATGTACTAGGGAGCTCTAACTGGTTTTGGTGTGATTTTACTTTCATCTTTCAACTTTATCAAGACTGTCACTGATATGGTTACAATAACTGTGACATAGTGGTATCTGGGGGAATTTATCATCTTAAGTGATAGTTTTTGTTTTTGTTGGTTATGTAAATTGTTTTATACACAAATGTAAGTATGGACGTCACATTTTCTGAAGTACAAAACCATATAAATATGTGACCATTGAACTGCCTCTGATTCAGATTTTACAAAAAAAATAATGATTTTACAGTGATTAATTCTTAACCATTTAATAATCTCCAAAACTTGAAATCCACCAACTAAGCACTATGTAATACTTAAAAACTTAGGGTGAATTTCATTTTTAACCTGTTTCTCTATTAAAGATACCTGTATACTATTTCAGTTTTAGTTTGACTATGTTGAGCTATTATACTTACTCTGGTGTTGGCTTTACACTCTGATTAAAGTTTTGCGTGAAAGTTATTATCAGGCATTTATCTTAGTAACCAGCTAGGTTCATGGGTATAATTTTTCACTATGGATTTCAGGGGCATTTACAAGCAAGTTTTGTAACTTTTGACCAAATTTGATGCAAATTATGACCCTTTTTGGACTAAAAAATTCTGGTTTTGCATGCAACATACTATCATGCCTATATCTCAGCAGTCAGTACTGGGAATTGACTAGAATCTTCTTAAAAGTATTTAAGTGCATCAGGCCATCAAGTTAGAACTTCTTGACTGCATTCATTTTAAATAATAGCCCCTTTATATCTTAGAAATTGGGTGCAAGTAAATTTGGTTATATATTACTAGGACACATATATCTTAGTATTCAGCTATGCATATGACCAAAATACTTCACTGTGGTCTTCAGTGGCATTAAACAAAAAAGTAAGGTAACTTTTGACAAAATATAATATAAATCATGGCTTTCTGCAATACTAACAATATTTGTTAAATACAAAAAACATTTTAAACATGGTTTTGTACCCCTGCTGCACATTAGTGGGGGCTGTGTAGGAATCAAATTAGCCCCATCCTGCTCCATCCTCTCCCATCCTGCCCCATCCTCTCCCATCCTGCCCCATCCCCTCCTGCTCATACATTATATGATGACAAGATGGGATGCACTATGCTGGAGTATTAACAATCTGTAGAAATAGTTCTTATTTTGATAAATTATTATCACAGTAGTGAATAAAATATTTATTGAAACAAAATTGTTTAACTCTTGTTTTTCAACAGATGCTTTAGTGGACAAGGCGCTGTGCAAAGAATTCTAGCCGACTCTTGTTCTTTGACGATCACTGACAGCAGTGCAAGTCAAGTCCGTGCATTTAACCTTCACACTGGGGTCAACCATAAGGTCGATGGTAACTTTGTTGCCACTGTCAGCGTGGTTGCTAAGCTTTTGGAAGATGGAGTGATGGTTGCTACAAAAACGGTGCAGGAGATGAACATTGCTGTCCAAGATACTGGTCGCTATGGCAGCTGTTTCCTGATGACTGGTTCCCAGCTGATAACTTTTGATCAATTGTAAGTGTTGGGCCAATTATTGTGACTTTACTGGTTGTTTCATCAGAAATTCATCATGTTTTATTTGAACATTTAAGTTGAATTTGCGTTTTAATAGTGAAAGTAAAATATAAATATTTACGTTTATTAAAAAAAAAATAAAAAAAAATCATCGTTTAAATTGAGACAACTTCATTATATTTTCAGGAGCTACAGCAGCTTCTCTGTTGGGGAATTTGTATTATATCAACACAGACTTTTTACAGAAAAGGTAATTTTTTCTCTCTTTTTTTTAATTATGCATGTATTTGTAAACTCTTTGATTAATTTGATAGGTTGAAGCTTTTTTTTTTCAAGCAGTCTGAATTAAACTTATACTCAGTTAATATAACCACAAGATTTTGCTTTGATAGTGTTTTGATTTTTAATTTATCAAGTGATAATGTTGGTCAGGACTGTTCTTGTTTTCGGAATGCTCTTAAAAAAAATATTTTTTTTCAATCTATTTAAAGACAATTTTTTCATATTCATAATTATCCCATTCACCTGTTTCTGGGTTGGATCAGTACTTGGTGTGTGCTAAATATTATCGCTTCTAATGGGGCTTGAACTCACAGCCTTTGAATCTTCAGTCAATGTATACTACAAGTGGATCAAAGATCTATCCACACATGTAGTAAGATATCCACACATGTATTACAAATTTTATATTTAAATTATAGTATTTGAGGCTAACCTGATTAAAAGTACCTGTGTACCAGCAATTAAGTACTTAGGTATTAGGTATAAATATATTTAGGTTGAAACCTGTTGTAGTGTTACAATGGACAGGCATTGCATACTGGAACTGAGCAATGTCTTTCTGTGTTTCTGTGTTGATCTTACATCTCACAGCATATGTTAAATCTTCTATCCCGTAACCGTGACTTGACCTTTGACCTCTCACCATGACCAGGTACACGGAGGATTCCAGCAGTGTCGGTCCAACAGCCCACAGATCTGCCTCTGTGTTGTCATGGTGATGAGCGGGGATGATGTGTTTGTCCTGGACCAGTGTCTACGGAGCGGGGAAACATCCCGCTCACTGGAATTCCAAGTGTACCAGAACGGTGACCTGACACCCAACACCGGGGTGTATTCAAGCCAGAGCTCCCAGTCCTACATAGTAAGCAGACATTATATGATTTTGATTTGTAGTTTATACTCATTTGAATCAGAAGTCCATCCTTGCCAATCCAGTATATTGTTACTGTATTTTTCAAGAGCAGAAAATGGTATATCAATAAAAGTTTTGCACAGTTCTTCAGGATCATAACAAGCAGCTTAGAGTTGTACTACACTCGGGTCATGGTCAGCATTACTAAAAATAGATGTGATAACATGTCAATGAGACGAGGTAGTGGTAGCCCTTGTTTTCTCCATGGATTCCTTTCATATTTACATGCTGTTTGTAAAAAGTACTTCACATTGGTAAAGGACTTTTGACCTTGACATTAACAAGTCCATAACAAGCAGTTTCACAATAATGGTCAACAAATACATGTATTGAAATGTTCTCCTTGCCAGTTCCTGCTTCCTAGTGGTACCACAGTCAATGTTCAGAGCCGGGGAACATTCCTGTCTGTCCAGCTGCAGCCTTCTTCAATTGATAACGACAACACAGATGGTAAACATCCTCTTTTGTCAGTATTATCTCTAAAATGATATAGTAAAATCTTAAAATGATATAGTAAAATCTTAAAATGATATAGTAAAATCTTAAAATGATATAGTAAAATCTTAAAATGATATAGTAAAATCTTTATTTTATCACCTGATAAAAGTATATGGGGCTAAATAGGAGTTATGACAGTCGGTCTGTTGTCTTGTGTCCATCGTCAGTCCTCTCTGAAACCAATTGGAAGAAAATTGATGAAATTTGGCATGAATGATCCTTGGGTGGCCCTTTACAAAAGTTGCTAAAATAAATTCGATCCATGTGCTGAACTCTAGTTGCCATGGCAACTTATGGTATGGTGCTGTCTATCTGCCTGTCTTTTCTGTCTGAAAGACTTAATGTATTGGGATTCAAGGTTATGCTATCAAAATACAGGCCAAGTTTGATTTCACTGATTTGTTACAGAGTTAATTGATAAGTTCATTTTTCTTTTCTTACTAATAATAGTATAAGTTATTATTGAGTTCAAAACTTTTCTTCCCTCCACATTTTGGAAAGATCATCATCCATAAAATTTGCAACAATATTAAAATCGCTTCTCCATAGTAAAAACAGAACTTTGTACTATGATACCCTCCATATGAATTTGCCTTCAGGCGTATCTTACCCCGCCTCAGCAGTGTTCTTGTTCAACAACTGGGGTTTATTTGCTTGGAAATTATGTTTTAGAGATAAGAAGATAATTTGCCTCTGTCATACTAAGCACTATGCTATGACTGATTGACTGTATTGTTACCAGGGCTATGTGGGACATACGATGGGGACGGAGGTACCGACTTTACCTTCCCAGATGGAACAATGCAGATGCTGGACCAGGTACCTGTCTGGGAGGGCTCACTGCTGCCTTCAGATTTTGTGGATGCATGGAGGTATGGTCATTTTATGATAAATTGAACATCTAAAAAACAGTCACCTTGGTTTATTGACTTTGTGTATAAACACCTTCTTCTGTGTATGTTAAATAAAGTCACTCATACTTATTGGAATTTTTTTAGCTCACCTTACTCAAAGGTGAGCTATTGTGACTGATGATTGTAGTCTGTTGTCAGCCTTAAACTACTTAGCCAATTTTCATAAAACTTTACAGGATGTTCCTTGGGTGGACCTCTTCCAAAGTTGTTCATAGAATACCAAGCCTAAATCTAGTTGCCATGGCATCTAAAAGGGAAAAAATGTGAATACTTCAAAAGTCTTCTTATCCGAGAGTACCGACTGCATTTTAAAGATTTTTGGTACGGATGTTTCTTAGGTCCCAAGATTGTAAAACTTATTTAGAATCATTGAAATACATGGCTGCCAACAAGCAGAGCTGCTTTACCTTCTATGTAAAAAGTACAAATTTGAACATACTCTTGTCCAAAACTACTTACTTGGTTTCAAAGTTTTTTTGGCACAGGTCACTCTCTACTAAGGTTGTAAACATTTTTTTGGATCGGTCAAAAAATATGGCTTCCAGGGAGCAATTCATGGCCCTCTTGCAAATCACTTTCATTATTTCTTTTATACAAACATCTACAACAAATCCTTTGTGGATTATTTCAAAACATTTCTGACAAAAATTTTAATAATGTTTTCATACAAATATCTCCAACAAAGCCCTACGGCTGGTAGTGAAATTGGACACTAAACATTCTCAGACCTGGCTTATTTTGTAACTCCTGCTTCACATCATGTCTCTTCATGTCATGTCACATCCATCACTCACATTACATGTTGGCAACGTGGGATAATTGGGTATTAATTAGCTCATTTCCCAATTAACATAAAAAATAAGTTTAAATGAATATGAGTAATACATCGGGGGCTCAGTGCAAAACGGTCTTAAGTTATATTATTAAAGAACAAGTTAAGACTGTTTTGCACTGAGCCCTCGACATTGTGAAAGATAAGGATTAAATGACACCTGGTCAGGGATTGATGCATGAATTTCAATACAGTTTTGTAAATGTCAATGTATGATATATGAAGGAGGTGGGTGCCATGATTAACTGGCAGTGTTCATTAATTTAATATCATTATAACTTACTTTTGAAGGGAAAAGTTCATTGTCTATGTGAGTCCTCTCATGTGAGTTTTTGCCAATGGATTTGAAGGTTGTGGTTTCTGTTGTTGCTGGGGATCAGATTTTTCTTTAGACCTTTTGCAAGTGGGATGTATTCGTTTAATCCAGGAACCAACTGAGGGGATTGGCATAGGTTGTATTAACATTTGCAGACTGTAGAAATTGAGCGACAATATTATATGAACAAAGGCCTGATCAGACAGCTGCTTCCAGGTGCTATCTGGGTCAAGGTGTCAGAAGATTGTGTCTGTTTGAGGTAAAGGGTTTACTAAATCCAATTTAAAAAAAAGAGTAATATACAGTCATAGTCAGATATTTTCCAGGCAAAAGTCTTTTGTTTCTTTTTATAGCAATCAAATTAGGGGCGAGTTGCTCACACAATGTGTCCCAATAAGTTTCATTGTCTGGTTCTTGGCTGAGGTACCTACCCCTGACACTATGTTATCTGTAATCTTGAGGATGATTGGGAACCAGACTACAAAACATATTAAAACTACTTGTGTAAGCAACTTGACCCTGTTTGTATATGTTACAGTGTCCAAGGAGGAGACTCCCTGTTTACTGGTACCCAGCCTAGCATTTACAGTCTTCCTTTTGAGACCACCAAGTGTGTGTGTGGAGAGGATTCATCTGGGGTCTGTATCCCAGCACAGCTGATCAGTACATGTGACCTGGTACCAGCAGGCTACACAGTCACAAACCTGGAACCATACAAACAGAATGTTGGATCCAGTACGAGAAGGAAGAGACAAGCGGATGGTGTATTTGGCGAGAATGACGCCACAACGACGGTATGTAGTGTTGGATAGTGTAGGATATGAATACAGTGTCAATCCATCAGTATACTGTACACACCATGCACAGCATTTGAATAGTTGAACATTTGTACACATAAATTATTAATGTCAGTACTGGAGTAGATCATAAAAAACACTTCTGATAAGTCATATACTGAAATGTAGTGAAATCATTACATACTGACGACTGAATTGGGTCAGAAAAATGCTTGCACAAAACAAACATGTTCTTTTGTAGAAATCATATCAACCTTTGATCACATGATATTCAAGTGAAACCATTGGACGATCTGATCATTAATTTAAATACATTATTAAGTAAACTTTCAAAATGTCTGCTGATAGCTAGCATAGTATTTTATTAACAATGACTTTCAGGTTTATTTAGTTTTATATGACACATTTATAATCCATTACTCTACTTGGTAATAGGAAAACCAGCTTACTTTTTCTTGTTTTATTTTTTTCGGCAGCTTCCATCTTGGCCCACAGCGAGTGGTATTGAGGAGTCTGAAGCACGCCAGGCATGCCAGACAGACATTAACAGTCATGTTGAATTGTGGGATATCTGCCGTGTTACCAATGTTACATCGGTGGTTTTGACTAACTGTGTGACTGATGTCCTGGTGAGTTTTTATTATATATATGATATTTTATTGACATATAGATTTATATTTGTCCATCAAAAAATCTTGTTTTCATCTCCATACTTACATGAGCCTGTCACAAAACTACTGAAATGTTTACAAACATGACAAGTTGTGCCCCTGCATGTTTTGTAATGGCCCAACTAATGAAAATGTCCCAAAGTAGGGGAATATCTTAAGTTTCTACTAGACATATATCAACTTCAGAGGCTGTGGGTGATTTGGTTCTTGTCTGGTCTGTAACTTTAAAATGGTAGATCGACTTAGATGTTTCTATAGTAACAAAGAGGCATGCAGTTATGCCTCTAGATGTATGAACATGCAACCTGACAATTGCTCTTATGATCTAGTGCCTGGAATAAAAGTTTAGTCAAGTTGATAAATGAAATATTTTTATAAGGATTTTGCTTGAATATAAGACGTTTACAATGTTTTTAATTTTGTGATGAAGGCAGTGTTGCCCAAAAGTAACTTATCTTACTGTGGATCAGAATATTGTGGGTTCAGTCCCCAGCTGCGACATACCAGTTGTAAAAAATGGTACTGGTATAGCTCCCTTGCTTGGCGCTCAGCATATAAGGGTAGTTCCAGGACTGGTTGGCCTGGTGTCAGGATAATGTGACTGGGTGTGGTATCATACCACATGTCAATTGCATGATACTGCAGTGTGGCAGCACTTTATCTCTCTCAAGTAGACATGGTCTCCAAATGCCTGAAATACTGTTGATGGGACGTTAAACACAACAAATAAACAAACTTTTGAAAATCGCATTTGTAAACATTGAATATTATCAAATGGCAGCATTACAGCCTTCCCCAATATCTGTGTATGTGCTTTTAACATGGGTCATTTGAGGTTATTTTGATGTTTAATTACTTTCATTTTATTGCATTGTTTGATGGGTGACCACTACAATATCTGGACACCCAAAACCACAAAGCTTGAGTATCGGAATAGTTTTATGTTTACTAAATCAAAAGTCAGTAATTTAGCATGAGTCCTATTTCTGTATCAATCTGCTTCAGTTACAAGACACTCTGGCAGTGACCAGGGAGGCTGTTGAACTGTTCAAGTCCCAGTGCAAGGCCACTGTTCTGGCTGACCCGTCCATTGCAGACCAGTTTAACATGACCTACCAAGAGCTGGTTTCTACATTACTGAACTTGACCTGTCCCTACGACTGTAACAATCAAGGAGTGTGTATCAATGGTAAATGATAATCTATTGTGACATGATTAAATAACATACAGTCCATTTACGATAATTCAAACTGTCTGCGGACTGACTGAAATGTTCGAAAAATCGTGTCATCCGAATTACCGTGTTTACCTACTGGTGGACAATTTGTGTATTTGTAAGAAATACACGTCGTAACAATTATTTGGCTTATGATATACATGTATATAAAATATAGAACCCAATTATGTCTTATGTTTTATTTTATTCTTCATAAAAATCATAAATCACATATAAAAGGACAACTTTGTCAACGATAAACAATTATTTACAAGCCTTATTTGTAACCTGGGCCCTTCTCTGAAATACTTGGAAATTGAAAATTACCTATCCCGATTCAGCTATCCTCCTAGCTGACCTGGGCCCTTCAATGAATTACGCGAATAATAAATGGTAACTTTCAAATGCATCTGTAAATCTACAAATCGTTGTTATTGATGGCGTGATATTACTCTTGCAGAGCATACGAAAAAAGGTAAAGTGAGGTTTGATCACTCATACTGATATGTATAGATAAATAAAAAAAACACTCAGTTTGTTAACACTCTTGACAATCAAGTGACACCTGTCAACGGTTTGCATCACCTTAATTGAAATAACTGCCAACCAATTAGCTTTTGTCCGTATAGGTCTGAAAAATACGCACGGCGTGTAAATTACGGTGACACAGTGTCCGAACTACTGTGTCATTGATCAACAACTTGATTGCTTGTTGGACCTATAATAAAGTTCGAATTGCCGCATTTATCCGAGTAATTGTAAAACGAATTATTGCATTTATTTTATATGAGATATATAGGAGAACTTGACGGGACCGTGACATTTATTCGAATAATGCCGTCAAAACGAAAAATCGCATTCCGAATTATCGTAAATGGACTGTATATAGCAGTAAAGATAGGGATGAGCATGATAGACAGAGGGCTTATAAGCCAATTGTTAGTCAGTTAGTTGGTGAAGGATTGGTGTTAAAGAGAAACAAAAATGTGTATCAGGTTTGAGGTTTCAGTAAAGAGACAGGGTCTTAACCTGTACATAAAACATTACTATACCCCTGCTTCATGGGTTCATTTATATTACACTAGAAATGGTGCTTGTTAATTGGATTGAAGTTACATATTGATGGATTTTGATGAAACTTAAGCTTCTGATACTGATCAGATTTGTGGCCAGGTTCAGAGTTGCTCTTGAATTTGTGAAAAACACATGAGAGATATAAACATCTAGAGCTATCCCAATTAATGGAATGAAACGATGAAACTGCTTGTTAATGTGTATTGTCAGAAGGCATTTAAGAAACATGCCTTTTGTCAGAATCCATTTGAAGGTTTGGAAATGAAGGAAAGTGCCATAATGATTTCCCTTTATATAAGTACAATGTATCGTACATTAGATCTTACAAAGGATATGAAATTTACAGCTACCTTCAGAAAATATTTCTTGTTAATCTCATTGTTTATCATGTGACTAACCCTCCACAAACAGTCTCTCTTTATCAATGTACAGAACTGTGACCTTTACCTGCATGTGACCTTGACCTTATTCTCATTTGGAAATACATTTTAATCACTGTAACAACGTGAGATAGATTTACTATACATGTACTTACTCATTTAGGGATATCAGTTAAACAGACTTAATTACTCTTCAATCGTTATGAAAATTAAGACATTTTTTTCTAAAGGTTGTAAAATGAAGTTAAAATCTTTTTTTTAAATACTATATCAACAGACACATGCCTGTGTGACACCGGGTACACCGGAGATGACTGTTCTACTGGGACGGCCACTAAGCCCATCCTGATTTACCTGTCAGAGACCGTGTACTCAGCCCCATTGAACAGGGCACCAAATGACATTAGTGTCAGCAGGAGCGTGTCTGTTGCTGGGGATCGGTTCATAAACACGACTGATTTGCGGTGCCATGTGGAAAAATTGGAGGTAAGAAAATTAAATGATTCTAAGTTAGGTAAAATCTTGTGACTTCACAGTCTTTTGCCTGTTGTTTTTTTAAAGGACTCGACTTCTTTCCTGGGCAAAATATACAGCCTACCTTGGTTTTGCAGTGGGTAACTGACTGCAAGGTGTCAAAAGATGTTGATGACTTTCAACCTTAATACAATTTACAAGTGTGATGAATAAAATATTTGTCTTCTTCATATTTTTAAATCTAGTTAAACTTTTTATTGTAATTTTCTTTATTCCAGTCTACGTAAGTCACACATATTTCTGGCTGTTACGACGACTGTCAACAATGAAACAAAACTGTTTAAAGAATACCAAAAACATAAATTTTTGCACAATTGTGATATGTACATTACATTAGTATGGTTAATTACCTAAAAATAAGTGTTAATTATTATTGACAGCATAATATTTATAAGTCATATCAAGCAGATTCTGCTGCTGTTTGCTCAAGGCATTTCTGCATGGTTTATTACGGTATTTTTTGATTTTTCAGAAAAACTTGAAATAAACTTTATTTATTTCTTAGAAAATTAAAGGCAAATAAAGAGATTTTGGATGTTTCATATATGTGCAGAGATGTATTCTAGATCTATATAAGTTCTCATTATTTGATATAATGACAATTTCAGACAGGTCCCAGTGGTTTCACCCCATCAGGGAATGTGACCTCTACCAGTGCAACCTACGTTACCCCACAGACTGTGTTGTGTGATCTGACTGGTACCCTGCCCTTGACAGTACTGCATGTGTCAGTCAGTAACAATGGAGAGGACCAGTCCAACAACAAACTTTTGTACATAATGCAGGACCCAGACTGTTATAGTTGTATCCCTGCCGTTGGGATATGTAACACTAAGGTAAGCTCACCTTTGACCTCGCTGTAAATATGACCCTCAGGAAAGTTTTGACCTCATGATATATATGACTTCAGTGGAAACATTGACCTAAATGGAAATGTGAGCTTCAGAAGTGCTCATCTTTGACCTTTTATGGAAAAAGTTTTTGATTAGGTCACCTATCATTTGTTAAATGTGACCTTTAGGATAATTTAACATTGATATAAAGGTTGATATGACATTCAGGGGATTGTTCACTTAAGAGATTGTTCACTTAGATTGAGGCAAGTTGATTTTTACCTTTGACCTTGAATTGCAAGTTAGCTCAGCTTTGATACTTTTGTAACCCGAAGTCATTGACTTCTCAGTAAATGGTTTCCTTATACACAGTATATGTACACATTTTAAGATAAGTAACAAGACCATTAAACATTGAAGATGAATTAGATTGGTTTGTCTTTTTATCCTTCATTTGAAATATTAGACAGTTCATCTCTAAATTTCTGATTCTTAAGTTAAAATGTGACTATATCTTGTGCATTTGTTTTAGTCTACCAGCTGCCTGATTGATGGTTTGTGTTATGCGGCTGGAGATTACAACCCGAATAACAACTGCAGTGTGTGTGACCCCATCACCAATGTCTGGCAGTACAAACCCTGTGAGTTGGTTTTAACTGTTTACCACACAAGAGTTGTAAATGAATGGCCTGTTTAACTGTTTACCACACAAGAGTTGTAAATGAATGGCCTGTTTAACTGTTTACCACACAAGAGTTGTAAATGAATGGCCTGTTTAACTGTTTAAACAACCAGATGAGCCCACAAATATCTTACAGAAAACCTGTACATAATTACAGCGCAATAAATGTTTCAAATTTTATACACACATGAAGTACATGTATAGATTTTGAATTCTTGTATTCTTGAAAACACTTCTGTATCAAGCTATATACCTTTTACTAGATGAACTGCTCTCAAACATTACATCAAACATGATTGTGATTTTTTTTTATGTAAACCAGGTCAACTATTGGTCACATGATAGCTATTGGATAATCTGACAATTTTAATTATAATATGAACATCTGTAAACGCTTGGAAGGTCCATACACACATTGTATTTGACAATTGTCATTGCATACTGACTACTTTTTAAATTATATTACATTTACAATGTGCTCAAGGTGAGCTTTATTGATCAATCTGCATCCATCAGCATGCGTAGTCCATCATCATCAATTTGCTTTAAACGACATCTCCTCCTCTTAAACTGCCTGACAGAATTTCATTTAACTTGGCAGGGATCCTTGGACAAACCTTCACAAAAGTTGCTAAAATAAACTTGATCCATGTAGAACTCTGGTTACCATGGCAACAGAAATAAAATAAAAACTTTTAAAAAATCATTTCCTTCAAAACTTCTGGCCATATTTCATAATGTTTTAGTACATATGTTCCTTGGGTAACTCATTATTCAGATCCATAAAAAAACATGGCCGCCAGGGACAGGGCTAATTTGCCTTAAATGTATATAGTGAAAACTTTAAATGACATCTCCTCTGAAACCATTGGTATACATGTATATATCTTGTTTATACAAAATGAGAGTATTTCTTAATATTTCCATTGCCAAACTACTTCTGCCTGTACCTGTTACCGATTGTCTTGCAGCACATACAAATCATACTCAGGTGAGCAATTCAGGGCCTCTATGGCCCTCTTGTTTCATTATTACATCTTTACTCCCTATACATAATTGATTCACAACACTTTCCACTTCAGCTGCTGCCTGTCCAGCAACAACTACAGCATCCCCAACTCCCTTACCCTGACCACCACCAACCCCCAACCAAACAACTGCTGCACCACCAACATTGGCCTCCACAGCTGCCCCAACAACAACAATTGCACCAACAACAAAGTCATCCACTACCTCTCCTAGCACAGCAACTCCGACATCTTCAACGTCTGTCACTTCTTCGTCTGAAAACATTGATACAGATAGAGATTCCGGTATCAGCAGCAGCACAATTACTATCATCGTAATTGGAGGAGGGGCTGTGGGTTTGCTCCTGGTTATAGCTGTGACATTTGTGGTCGTTCGAATGAGGAGGTGAGTCTGCATTAACCATGTTGTAGAGTTGTGTATTGCCTTTGTCTTTAATTTTTATCTGCCCATCGAATGACTAGACATATTATGAATTCACCTGTGGTGTGTGGGCAGCTTCCACTGAGGTTGTCCATTCTTTAACTCAAAGAAACATAAACTGATATTTACCAGACTTGGTCATATTGTTTGGGCACAATATCTGGGCAAATTTCGATAACCATCCAGATTGTTCCTGTCACTTCAGAGTTTTTGCCCTTGAATTGATGAACAAGAAATATCAAATGATGCGAAACCAGGTTTTCAAGTGTTGTCTCATGCAAGCAAATCTATTTTTAGTGACCTTGACCCTATTGAACTGAAAATCAATCCCAATCTTGCTCTTCCCAAAAGGTATCTGTATACTAAATCTGATCATCATACCTCACTCCTAAAAGAAGTTATCTGATGGACATGAAAAAACAATTGTATCAGTGACCTTGAACTTGACCCTTTCATCCTGAAATCAATCCCAATCTTCCTCTTCCCATAAGGTATCTACATACCAAGTATGAAAACTATCTCTTTTCTAACAAGAGACAATATATGGCAAGAAACTGTTTGATGCCTGCCCGTCCAACCAATTATGTTCTCCATTCAAATAACCAGGATTTCGTTGAAAATTTGGTTAAATATTGCTAAATTAACCATGCTTATTCTCAAACTCCAACGTGAACAGATCTTTACCATTATCTTGGCCCCCAAGTTTGATAACCAGCCAAGCTGTCTTAGACTCTCCGAAGTTATGACCCTTGAGTTGATCAAGAATTGCAAAATTTACGGTATCTTCAATTTTCAAATAATACTCGCAAATTTGTTCTAAAAAATAAAGTTGTTTCATTGATTGAACCAAATACTGTTGTAAGGTTCTGAGTTTACAAGCTTATTCTTCCAAATGCGGCCCTTATACTATGTAATTTAACCCTTTCCCTCATATAGACTCATTTTGACGCACTCAATAGGTACCACATAAAGCCTGATCTGCAGAAAACCACAGTTAAACCTTACCAAATTTAATTGTAAAATCCTCATTACCAGACCACTGAGGAGCAGCGAACAGCATAAAACCTGAGTAACTTGCAGGCTGATCTGGTTTTATGCTGTTCGCATAGGTCTTTTCATGGTATCCTCTATGAGGGAAAGGGTTATTGATGTATCTATCAAATTTTTTTTAAGATGTATGAATACAGTACGTATTCGATGCAATTTAATGATGCATGTACTGGTATGTTTTAGATGTATGCATGACCTTAATGTTATTGGGTAAAGGGTCAAGATTGTGATGGGGTTTAAGTCTTTGCTGCCAGCCCATTAAAACTTGATGTTAGCATAGCATCCTTGCTTGGATGACATAAGGGTAGTTCTAAGACTGGTTGGCTTGGTATTAAAACCAGGTGACTTTCAAGAGAGATCATAACAAGGTAGCTCTCTGTTAGCCTCATGTGGGCATAATCCTCAAATGACTGGAACTTCATGTCAGAAATTAATTAAAACAAAATTAAGAATACCTGATTGTCAAGACTTAGAAATTTCATTGGTATGCCAAGCTGACATTGTTCTGTATTACAGGAGTTCTAAGGGAGACCGAAATCACCGAAGACGTCTGCTGACGAGAAGTGACAGTCCACCTCCTTTCTCAGGTCACCAGAATCCTTCCTTCAAAGCCAATGAAAAGCAGCCAAAGATAAGGTTTGCTCCCTTCAACCCTAAAGGTCTCTCCGGAGAGCAAGTGTATGCGAGCCGATATATTGAGGATCCATCTGGCGGAGGACATGGAAACTCCATGTATCGGGTCAACATGTCAATGTACGATGAGCACCAGAGGGCAGCACGATCAAAAGAAGGCAAAAAGGAGACTGGACACCTGATCCCAAGGCCTCATGCAGAAGATTACAGCTTTCGATGGTATGATAACGCCGGCGATCAAGGCAGGGCTGGCGTGTCCGGAAATCGTAGGCAAGGGAACTCTGAGTTTATGAATTGGTAAAATGATAGGTTAGCCCAGAGACACAGTACATGTTGCATTCTCAGATTAAAATTTAATTCAACTCAAATTCCATATCAAGTACCACTATAAAGCTTAACATATTTGATTAACATTATAACCTGTGGTTAAGTGTCATTTAAATGAATTTGTTGCACAGGTAACTGCTAACTAGATGTCAACAGCTTAATAAAATCAGGAGATGAATGTTAAAAACAGACTTCATGTTTCATACAGGTGTCTCTTTCACAGGTTTAACTCTAAATTGATTAAGCTCTACATCTTGAGGACAATCTATAGATTGAGAAAATAAATTGAGAAAATGTATTGTCATGGGGTGCTGGTTGACAATCTGGAGTAAATCAGACTTTTGTAATGCTCAGTATGTGTAATCTTTTCTGATAGGAACTTGTCTTTGATCTTTCCTGTTTTTCGAGACACAGGTCTACAGCCTGTAACAACTAGGGAGTTAATTAGTGTAACTCATGTGCTCTTACAGATACTCTCCCCTGTTTGTATTCCAGAGGACTCTTGTCAATAAAAGATTTTAAAAAAAATACTCATATATCAATTTCCAGAGCAAAAATTTTTGTTGTTTTGTAAAGATGCTAAGAATGATTCTTGTTTTTTATGCATATTTGTTGCTGTTTTTGTAAGAAATTAAGAAGACGCTACTTCATGATTAAAATGCAATTACTAGATCAGTTATGGTATTTTAGATATTTTCAAGGCTTTTGCTATTGAAGCATTAGACACTCTCTTTCACCTGTATTTTGTATCACATGCCAGGAATAACACTGAATACCTGGTACTGCATTTATGCAGCAAAATTATAAATACTTGTTTAACTATTAAACTTCCACAATTAACAAACTACCTTGAAGTTGATAACACCAATAGAAATCTTGGTCTAAAATATATTGCTTTTTTCAAACATTGTAGTAGCTCTACAGCAAGTACATCAAGCTTACAAAAAGTCTATTTAGAATATGTTTGACATAATGCCAATTTATATGTATTATACCACTTACAAATGATGCTATGTCTTCTTTTAATCAGGATACTTTTTTCAGAATCATAACTATTTTTGTAATAAAGAACACATTTTTGTAATAAAGAACTGTATTTCTATTGATTTGTTTGTTTTGAATTTAAATTAAGACATTAAAATAAGGTCACAAAAATGTCCTACCTATATTTGGTCTTCATTTTGTTAGGTTAATAATTTCACTGCCATGATAGGCTGTATGTTGGCTTTGTCAAGAAAGCAACAGAAGCATCTGGTAAACATTTGGCTAATGTTTACTAAATAAAACTATCTGATTGGTCACTGCAAGTAGAACTAAGACTACGGAACATAACTGGCTTGATATACGGGGGCCCATTTCACTAAACTTTTTACGAAAAAAAAAATCTTTTTAAGTGTAAATTGACATACATGAAATAGTATTTTTCCTTTGATTTTAAGAAGCGAAAGCTTCTACAGTCAGACAGTGGATTTTCTATTTACAATCACATTACCGCCACTTTTCCATACATTTCCGTTAAAAAATAGTACCACTGGTTGTAGAAGTCAACATTGCAGTTTTGATAACAGATATGTTGCAGGATTTTGAAAGCATTGGGTATAATCACAATTTCTGTGCAAATAAAACTGTAAAAGAAGCAAGTTTATATTTCAGTGTTCATCGGCAGTTTCATTTATTAAACTACCTATAAATAACCTTATTTGCACCACAAATTTGCGGCTGCGGAATTAGCTCAATTGGTAAGAGTGTCGTTCAGTATTTTGTTCTTGCAAGGGGTCGTGAGTTCTAGTCCAGCTGAGACCGTTTTTTTTTTGTTGTTTTTTTTTGTAATACTAATGCTTTTATATTCTTGGGTTATATATTTAGAATTTCTTAATTCTAGTTTTATACCTCCATTATTTTGCATTTTTTAACCTTTTGATTTAAATCCTGGACCACAGGTCCCTGGTATTCAGTAAAAAAAAAAAAATTGACCTCTAAATATAAATTATTTATAGAGAGGTTGATTTTTCTAACATGAGGGTCCTGCGCATAGACAGGTTCGCTTATAAGGTCAAAACAGTAGAAATGAGAGGGGGACAGTATGTTTAATGTAAGCTGTCAGTTGAAACATTTTGTTTTTAACCATTTCTTGTTAGAGTCTCAAATGACTAGTGTCTCTAGTCGCATCTGTATGTCACAACTCAGAAAGTACTTTAGGGATTGAGTTTATACTTTATACAAAGTCAAACTTTCTTACAGAACAATAACTTACCTTCTTATCTTTTTTTTGGAATTTTAAAAATTGGGGCATTCTTTACACATGGGAAGGATTTAAAGTGACAAAGAACAATAACTTAAGAACAGTAACTTTATCTTGTCCCATTTTCTTGCTTTTCTATTAAAATTAGTTCTGTCTGTAGCAAATTCATGGAGTATTAAAGATATTGAGAGGATCAATACTAAGAACCACTATTCCTTATCCATTTTTGTTTAATTTGACAGAGACCAATTAATAAAATAGTCTATTTTACTTGCTGTTTAAATAAGATTTAACTTCCCTGATTTTTTACATGCATACCACAAAAAAATTAAAGGGATTGCCTTTATAATCCACACATTTTAACTTTTGTTTCTGAGTGCTCTCAGTGCTTTGATTTCTTTACATTATGCAATGAAATGGACTAACTTTCACCATGCTGTATTGTGAAAAGACATTAATACACTATTTAGAACAACAGACTTATGACTTAAGATCAAATTTGATCATACGAAGTTTAGTGAAACGAGCCCCTGATTGGTCATTTTGGTTAGTTACCCCAAGTAGAACTGTAAGAACTGTAAGAGGGGGGCCTCCGTGGCTGAGAGGGTAAAGCCTCATGTGAGGAAGCCTTCCAGCTGGCTTGTGGTAGGTTGGTGGTTCTACCTGGATGCCTCCGTGCATTCGGGGTCTTCCTCCACCTGTAATTAGCTGGACGTCGCTATATGACTGAAATACTGTCGAAGCGACGGTAAACTCAAATAGTCGAGCCAAGTCAGAACTGTAAGACAACAGAACAACTGGCTTGATTTACTAGTAAGAGCTGAATACTTTAACCCTAAACTGCTACATAATAAATCTGAGCAACACATGGGATGTGACCTTGTTACTCATACCTTGGTTGTGATGAGGTTAACTCATTGATTTGGAAGCAATTTCTTTTTATATATAAATGAGATAAATGACTTGAATCAGTGCTCTACCCCAGTAAGGCTAAACAAACCCTTTGAACACCCATTCATGTGACCATCCCCCGAACCACAGCACCCTTTTAACCCCTTTCCCTCATAGAGGAAACCATAAAAAGACCCATGCTAACAGCATAAAACCAGATCAGCCTGCGAGTAACTTGCAGGCTGATCAGGTTTTATGCTGTTTGCTGCTCCTCAGTGGTCTGGAAATGAGGATTTTGTAATCAAATTTGGTAAGGTTTAACTGTGGTTTTCTGCAGATCAGGCTTTATGTGGTACCTATTGAGTGTGTCAAAATGAGTCTATATGAGGGAAAGGGTTAAATTACATTGTCTTAGTTGATGTGATCAACTGTGTTAGTAACAGTGGTTCATGACTGAAGTCAATATAGATCAACTGTTTAGTGTTCTGATATCTTGTGATATCTTGTGACGGTGATCTCTATGTGTCACCTTCTATCACCACTATCTATTATTAAAATCCATCTATTGATGTCCAAGTCATGGAGGCAATATGGAGATGTAGCCTATGAACTCAAAAGACAATTCTAACAACTCCTGTGACCTTGGTATTTCAAGGGTGCATATGGTTGATGCACGCGGCACACCCTTGGGTCATGAGGAATACTTCTGTAAAGTTTTATTGAAATTCATCCATAAATGCCCAAGTTATGGTACAGACACAAAAACAGGACATCCGACAGACAGACGGATGGACATTAGGATGTGTACATACTGTCCCAAACCAGTTTCAACGGTGGTTAATAGTTGTTGATAGAAATACCCCCCCTAAAATCTGCAGCACATTCGGTAGAAGCTTGCAGTCATTCATGTTACCCAACGGTTGCTAGTTAATTCCCTACTTGTTTTCTATACACTAGGATATAACAAAACAGTCACATTAACAGTTGTTAAGGTAACAACACAGGGCTGGTCTAGTTTAGCTCTCTAATGTTTAAGGTGTAAAAAATTCTCATATTTTTAACAAGAGGGCCATGATGGCCCTGAATCGTTCACCTGATTATAAATGAGCAACATATGTTGGATTTTTCATATTGACCTACTTTTTGACCCCACATGACCCACTTTTGAACCTGTCCCAAGATTTTATGGAAACAAACATTCTGACCAAGTTCCATGAAGATATGGCCAAAAATATGGCCTCTAGAGTGTTAACAAGATTTTTCTAAGATTTGACCCCATGACCTAATTTTTGACCCCACATGTCTGATCAAGTTTCATGTAGACTGGGCCAAAATTGTTGCCTAGATGTTAACAAGGTTTTTCTAAGATTTGACCTCATGATCTTTTTTTCAAGATTTTATGGAAAAAACATTCTGACCAAGTTTCATGAAGATTGGGCCAAAAATGTGGCCTCTTGAGTATTAATAAGGTTTTTCTAAGATTTGACCTTTGGACCTACTTTTTGACCCCACATGACCCAAATTTGTACTTGTCCAAGATTTTATGGAGATAAACAATCTGACCAAGTTTCATGAAGGTTGGGCCAAAAATGTGGCCTCTAGTGTTAACAAGGTTTTTCTAAGATTTGACCCCATGACCTACTTTTTGACCCCATATGACCCAATTTTGAACTTGTCCAAGATTTTATGGAGACAAACATTCTGACCAAGTTTCATGAAGATTGGCCTAAAAATATGGCCTCTAGAGTGTTAACAAGTCAAATTGTTGATGACGCACGACGGATGAAGGGCAATCACAAAAGCTCACCTTGAGCACGTTGTGCTCAGGTGAGCTAATAAATCAACATTCCAGGGATAAACTGCAATGTATTTTGTAATCTACAAGCAGAGACGTTCGTCTCTCAATGAACTGTGAATGGAGTGGAAGCCCATGTATAAGACTGTGTATTGTGTATTTTAAATGCAGACTTTAATTGTAACAAGTTTATATTAAGGTATACTATCTATTCTTCACATACTTTATCCTTTAACAATGGTCAGTTATCCAAATGATTAACAACATCCGTAAGCACTAAAATAAGAGATGATCATGAAAGATTCTGAAAAATACCTTGTCATGACAATATGTGTTTTCGAACCAGGAACTTTCAGGTTATTTACTGAAGTCTTTACCATATCACATCTACAGCTGGCTCTATCTGTACATGAGGGGAGCATATATTTTGGTGATAATGAGGATGATTGTGGAGCATCTTTGATTTTAAATTTTATCTTTTTATAAATGACATAACTCGTGGCTCCTGTATTGGAACAATACTCTGCACATGGGCAAGGTCATGAATGAAAAGGTGAATAAAAAAGGACAAACTTTACTCCTAGAAGAAACTATAGTTTATTAAGAAAAATACATGTTCTTTTTCAATGGTCTTTTCATTGCTCTCTTTCAATGGTCTTTTCATTTATAACAAAACAAAAAATATGATCATTCAAAAACACATTGCAATACAAATTGAATATGCTTTTATCACATACATAAGTTAAAACACTGGATGCCTGCAAAGTGATCAGAAAGCAGGAAAGAAGATTTATGAAACCTGTACTTTACACACTTTTGTATAAAAGTTGTTGTGTTGTGATAAATTATACATCATCTACAGCATTTTTGTCCAGTGCACAATGAAAAAATAGTAACTTTGCAGTTTCATTTGTAGATGATTAACCCTAGCCTAATCTGATTCTATGAAAAGGGTATTGTCTTGATACATGAACAAATCAAAGAACTAGATGTGGGTGTTCCTCGGAACACTTGTGTCGCCTGCATTTAAGCATGTTTGATGAAAGAATTGACTAGAAAATCGATCTTTTGACAAATTATTGATAAAGCATAATCTATTTTGTGAGGTACAAAATAACACCAAATCACACACACACACACACACACATATATATATATATATATATATATTTTTTTTTTTGGGGGGGGGGGGGGGAATAAAATATTAAACAGTGCAATATGTAAAAATTTTCCCGAGCACTTTCGACTATACAGTCTTCATCAGAGGAGTGTCAGAATGACTATGAATTCAAAACATTAACTGTAAGAAAAATTATGACGTCATTAAGCACTTATGACGTTAATTATATATATGTTGCAAGTTTGTAGTCATCATTATCATTATTGAGTTATCATTCTTGTGTACTGCACTCAGACCAATGAGATCTATCTACTATAAATGTTTAAGGCAACACTTCAAATACTTTACAAGTTATGCACCACACAAGAATTAAATCCAAAAAAATAAACAAAGGGAAATAACTCCAAAAATACAACAGTTATCATTCTTGCACAATGCACTCCATGAGATCTTTCCACCTGTGAGGTTTCAAAGTAATACCTCAAATACTTTTCGTGTTATGCTCCAGACAAAAATGAAGTCTGAGTATCAACAAAGGGCAATAACTCAAGGAAAAAGAGAAACAGAGTTATCATTCATGTGCACTGCACTCAGACCATTGAGATCTATGAAGTTTCAAGTCAACACCTCAAATACGTTTCGAGTTATGCCCCAGACAAAAATTAAGTCTGAAAAAGGGAAATAACTCAGAAAATAAAACAGAGTTATCATTCTTATGCACTGCACTACAAATCCATGAGATCTTTCCATCTATGAAGTTTCAAAGCAATATCTCAAATACTTTTTGAGTTATGGTCCGGACAAAAATAAAATCTCAGAATCAACAAAGGGTAATAACTCAGAAAATACGAAAATCAGAGTTATCATTCTTGTGCACTGCACTCCACCTCAATGTGATCTATCCATGTTTTAAGTTTCAAGGTGATACCTCAAATACTTTTCAAGTTATGCTCCGGACAAGAAAGTGTGACGCCGACGACGACGCCGACGACGACGCCGACGACGACGGACAAAGTGATCCCTATGTGTCTGCCATGCTATGCAGGCGACACAAAAATGGCCGAGGTTAAGTAGACCTCCTGTAACACATGTGACCTGCTATACAGATACATAAAATACTGTGGTGGAGTATATCAAATACATGTACAGATTATTATTTTTTCTTAAGAAATTATGAAAATGTTGGGTTTTTCTCTCTTAACAGACAGGTTTCAATATGTAAGTAAGTGAATAAAATCTTTTTTATAGTGGATAACATATTTGGCAAACAATTGGCATGAACCAATCTTCCATATGGTCCACATTAAAAGAAATAACATAATTATTTACAACATACAATTTCATCAATATATTACAACATACATAACAATAATACTGTATAACACATGCCATTTAAACTGACAATATCAGTTTTGAAAAAATGGTTCCTCAAAACACAATACATGTATAATTAAAGGTCCCATTCTGGAAATTTCCATAGAATATAATATTTTTCAAATTGATGAACAAAGGAAGCTGAGCAAATATTTGCAGGTAAAGAATTCCAGAGTTTTGTAATAACACAGACTTCAATGGAATAGTTCAGCACGTGGTTTACATACCTTTAGGAGATTATTTGATGATGATCTTAATGTTTTGTCAACATGATCAACATATTGAAATAAGTTACATAGATAACAAGTGACAGGAATTGTCACAAAGCCAGGTTTTCTTTTCGCACAGAAGAATATTTCCCTATATATTACATATGTGAAAAAATAACAAAGGGCCATAACTGCATCAAAAATAGTCGAACCACAAAACCCTGACAATATGCGCCAGGCCACTATGTAATAATGCTTCTGTAAAAGTTTGGGCCAAATCAATTGAAAAATGTAGGAGGAGTTGCGCCCAGAAGAAATTGTTTACACCCGCCCGCCGACATACCCCAATCTAATAACCAGAGTTTTCCTTCGGAAAACCTGGTTAAAAAGTATTTAAATTATTTAATAATTTGTAAACTAAAGTGCATTATTTGTAATTTATCCTATCTTGAATTTTTAACCATTTTAGTTCAGTGAATAGTTCTTGTGATGGGGTATCAAAGTCTTTGTCTAAAATAATTCTTGCAGCTTTTTTTTTGAAACTTTAATATTCAATCGAGATAAGTTTGATTGGAGTTTCCCCAGATAGTACAACAATGATTTATGTGTGGCAGTATATAAGCATATGAAATATCATTGACCTGTGTAGTAATACATCAATGTTTAAAATGACTGGTTTCAGTTCTGGTTCTTAACCCTTTCCCTCATAGAGGACACCATGAAAAGACCTATGCGAACAGCATAAAACCTGATCACTCGCAGGCTGATCAGGTTTTATGCTGTTCGCTGCTCCTCAGTGGTCTGGAAATGAGGATTTTGTAATTAAATTTGGTAAGGATTAACTGTGGTTTTCTGTAGATCAGGCTTTATGTGGTACCTATTGAGTGCGTCAAAATGAGTCTATATGAGGGAAAGGGTTAAAGTCTGCTTTAATTGCGCATGCACTTCTCAGCCTAATGATTGCTTGGCTAATTCATTCACAATTATAAAATTGTTCCATACAAAACTTTTCAATGCTATATATGATCAGGCATGGATTCCATCAACTATACCAGTACTGACCAGTACTGATCTCAAAGTAATATTTAAATACTTAGCAGTAAATACCACCATTCTTGTTTCTCTAATAAAAATACCCAAATATTTAATACAAAAATATATTAATATATGACCAGGTTGCCATGCATTACTGCCTTAAAACAATATTTGTCATGAAAGAACTATTTGGTTGTTAGAGAAACAAAATTGATGAAATAACTTTGTGGACTTTGCGCTAAATACGAAGAAACACCTTAATTTGTAGCAAGATAGAGTAAATTCACTAGTCCTAAATGTGGGATGAAACCGGAGGAGTGCCCCGAGAAAACCCAGGTGCCTGATGCAGCAACCCATAACCTTTGACCGACTTGGGATTGATCCCCCCAGTCAATCGACCTGGGACTGACGCTGGTCAAAATGTGTTTACCATTATGCTTTCTGGACACCAATTACTGAAAGTGAAGAACTACTAACAATTCACTGTGAAATCCACCTATTCTTAATGTAAAGGATTTTTTTTTTCTTTCATGACTAATTCAAATGCTCACAATCAGAATTTGCATAAACCAGGACAACATTATGGGTAATGTGACTGCCCAGTGTAGCTACTGGATAATCTGGTCATCTCATTTAAATATTTTATACATATCAGGTTCATTTCTGAAGATGTAACATGAACAAAAACAAGAAATTCAATAGAAAATACATAAAGATTTTACATTGAAAAACATTTTCAGACATAAAACTCGTAAAAACATCGAATTTTAACACTAGCATTAAAAGGGCCATATTTCAATAGAACGTGACCAAGTCACATATTTCTTTAACATACTTAAGGAATTTTTTTTTTTTTTTTTTTTTTTGCGTGTTTTCCTATATAAATGTTTTGAAATAAAGGGAACAGAAGGAGGGCACAAAAAATAAACACAAAAAATAAACACAATTCCTTAGAGGTACCTAATAGGCATATTCCAATGACATTTGGCTCCCTACGGCCAAACTTTGTGGTTCTAGTGCCAGTGTACAATATACAAATATTCTCATGTACTAAGAAACTGTGATAGGAAATGTAATCACTTAGTGTTTATTTTTTTTTTCTTTGTGAAATAATTTTGTAAAACAACAAAACAGTGATTTTTCAGCACTATCTAGTAAGAATAAAAAACATCTTTCACAAATTTGAGAAAACTTAATGCAATAATTTTGGGAAGTGCATATAATATCCACATGTTTTGATTAATCTGCAATCATAGATATTGGGGCTATTTTAAATTACATTGAATCTATTGTTGTTATAATAATCTTGAATAAATAATTGCAAAATAAAACTGCAATTATATAATCTTTCACAATCATCTTATTTGAAAAAAGGAGTCGTATTCCAAAATAGCCACTTTCTCTCACTGGGAATAGCACCCTTTTCCCAACATGAAACTTGAGATCTCATTAAAAGTGAAAATACCCTTGCTAGTAACATTGGTGGAATAGATGAAGCACTGAATAACTATGTAGGAAAATAAAAACACTATCTTTGAAAATTGAATTTTATATCACATATCACCCTTGCTACTATTAGTGTTTCTCTACTTTTCTGCCCCCAATCATATTCTTTTCACCTTTAAAATTTTAAAGTGATAATAAATTAAAAAATTACACAGTGTCCACAATCAGCACATCAACCATTCTGTTCAAATAAAGTAAACTGCTACTTCCTGCTATTCATCCTTGCTATGCCAATACCTTTTTTTTTTTTTTTTTTTTTTTTTTCCTCACTTAACTTTTTCATTTTAACTTTTTCTTTTTATGTTTTTCTCCCCATATTCATCTCTTTTATACAGTCCTTCAATTTAGTAAAAACTAGCAATTACAGCTACTCCTTATTTTTCTTACTTTTCTCTTCATCTTCCTATCCAATTTTGCTTTTGTTTTTTCATCATTTTCTAACAGATCTCCTGTACTTTGTTGGTTGTAGTTTACATGTTTCTTACGAAAAACCTCTGATCAAAATCAACAAATGAGTTGGTGGAAGATGTCGAGTTGTCTTGCATTTCTCCCCAGTACAGCTGACTATTGATGGAGTCAGGCGCAGTAAGTATCTTTGTCCACATGAAAACAGTAAAGTTTTCATAGAGTTGAGGACAAGTGCCTGTTCAGAGAATGGATACAATTTGTACTTGGATGCCAAACTATCAGCAAATCATGGAGATATGATAAAATAAGAGTGAAAACTATGGTGGCTGATTGATGTCAGTACTTGTAGCAATAAGACAACAATTATGTCATGCTAGTGATAGGTGACAAGCAAATAGAAGTAACATACAAAGTTCCTTTAAATGACTTAATTTCTTCTTGTCAAGCACTGCTAGCAATATGTAAAAAGACAACAACACACAATTTGAAATCTCAACATCATGCTACTGGTATACTTTGATACTCTTTGGGATTATTAGGTGCATGTGGCATAATGCTACTGGTATATGGGGCTTGGTGTGGTATCACACCACTTCTCTACCATGATAACAAAGTGTAGCATCACTGTTTATCTAATGGGAACTAGCAAAATCTCTCCAAATATTAAATGTCTTAATCAAGAAGGGCCCTCCCAGGTGCAAAGTACTGGTCCAACTTAGAAGCTGCCAAGAAGAATTAGCATAAGTTGTAAGAAATTGTTTCCAAATTGATGTGTGAAAATGAATAAGTAAAACAGAAGCAAATTAACATGCACCATCACTCCTGTACAAACCTGGATATCTGTGGTATGACATGACCAAATCTCCCGCTTGCCAATCAGTACCTGAACATTGTATGAGAGGTATGTGGAGGGTGGGACGGAGGGGAGTTGAGTCAGGTAAGTTGCAACAGGCACTTGGGTTGACCAGCCATTCATAAACAGAATTTTCTGCTTGAATGTCACCAACGGGTCTGTGTCTGTGAAAGATATTAAGCATACATGTATTTATTTATTTCATCGTAGTTAATGCAAAGCAAGTATGTAGCAAGAGCTGTCAAGGAGACAGGTCGCTTGACTGTTCTTAGTGTTTTAAAGTATAAAAAAAAGCCATTCTGAATCTTTCAAGGGCCATATATCTGTCAAAATACATGATAGTATCTGCTCTTTTCTACTCATTGCATTTATGTTGCTGAACAAGTATACAATATCAAAGCAATCACATGACTTTGAAATATTTATGGGTGTATTTTTATATGGTCACAAAGGGGAACAAGAGGGCCATGATGGCCCTGGATCGCTCATCTGAGTATAGGGTTACCCAAGGAACATCAATCTGTATTAAAACATTTTGAAATCTGGCCAGTAGTTTTGAGGGAGATGATCTCTGCAAAGTTTTTTCAAATTCTGTCAAGCAGTTTCAGAGGAGATGTTGTTAAAAGATTTCACTATATACATATCAGGCAAATTAGCCCCGCCCCTGGCTGCCATGTTTTTTTAATGGAAAGGAATAATTTCAGTAACTTTTGTGAGGCTTCACCCAAGGATCATCCCTGCCAAATTTAATCAAATTCTGTCCAGCGGTTTCAGAGGAGATGTCGTTTTAAGATTTCACTATATACATATTAAGCAAATTACCCCTCCCCCGGCATCCATGTTTTTTTACGAATCAGAATAATTTTACCAAATTTTGTGAAGCTTCACCCAAGGATCATCCCTGCCAAATTGAATCAAATTCTGTCCAGTGGTTTCAGAGGAGATGTCGTTTAAAGATTTCACTAAATACATATAAAGCAAATTAGCCCCGCCCCTGGCAGCCATGTTTTTTTACGAATTGGAATAATTTTAGCAACTTTTGTATAGCTTCACCCAAGGATCATCCCTGCCAACTTAAATCAAATTCTATCCAGCATTTTCAGAGATGTCATTTAGAGATTTCACTATACATATATAGGGCAAATAAGCTGCCCCTGTTAGCCATGTTTTTTTATGGATCGGAATAATTTTAACAAATTTTGTGAAGCTTCACCCAAGGATCATACCTGCCAAATATAATCAAATTCTGTCCAGCAGTTTTAAAGGAGATGTCGTTTAAAGATTTCAGTATATACATATCAGGCAAATTAGCCCCGCCCCTGGCAGCCATGTTTTTTTATGGATTGGAATAATTTCAGGAACTTTTGTAAAACTTCACCCAAGGATCATCCCTGCCAAATTTAATCAAACTCTGTCCAGTGGTTTCAGAGGAGATGTTGTTTAAAGATTTCACTATATACATATAAGGCAAATTTGCCCCACTCCTGGTGGCCATGTTTTATCCCGATCAGAATAATTTTAGCAATCTTGGTTGAGAGTTACCCAAGGAACATCTGTACCAAAATATTTTGAAATCTGGCCAATAGTTTTGGAGGTTATGATTTTTAAAGTTTTCATAATTTTTTTCTTTCCGTTGCCATGGTAACCAGAGATCCACATGGATCAAGTTTATTTTAGCAACTTTTGTGAAGGTTCATCCAAGGAACATGCCTGCCAAGTTTATTCAAATTCTGCTCAGCGATTTCAGAGGAGATGTCATTTAAAGTAAATTGTTGACGACGGACGATGCATGACGGATGCAGGGTGATCACAAAAGCTTACCTAGAGCACTTCGTGCTCAGGTGAGCTAATAATTCCATTAAAATCCATGCAAGAGTTATGGATTTTGGTCAGTGAGCTACAATTATGACCCTTAATACATTTGTAAAGCTTCAAGTGAAAACTTTTGGTGGTTGTGGAGATTGAATTTGCATGTATAAATTTACCCAGGAATTTCTAAGTTCAGAAAAAGGAATAATTCAGAAAGAATCCATGCTAGAGTTATGGGTCATGGTGAGTGGTGTATAATTATGACCTTGAAAGACATTTGTGAAGTTTCAAGTAAACACCTTTGTTGGTTGTAGAGAATGAATTTTGAGTTAGATTTTGGGAGATTTTGCCCCATGTTATTAAAAACAACAAGAGCTGTCAGAGGACAGCACACTCGACTATTCAAAATGCTTGTTGATAAATCTATGAAATCTATTTCAATTCTTGCCCTTTATATAACCCTGTACATAATAATAGTCAAAAATGATATACCTTGATAGTATGAAACCCTTTAATATTTTTATGAAGTCCAAAATTTATCCCATGCCTAGTTACTGAAACATAAGCCTAATAACACTGTGCATGCAAAACTTTAATCAAAAATCCAAGTTAGAAAAGGGCCATAATTTGCATAAAATTCAGTCCAAAAGTTATCCTCCTTGATTTTCTGGTGCCCCTGAAGACACTCCTTAACATTCTAGTCAATTCCACAAGCAATTTCTGAGATATAAGCTGGATAGTAGCTTGAATGCAAAAATTTAACCAAAATTCTAAATTAAAAGGGGGCCATAATTTTAAATATATTCCATCAGGTGTTATCTTCAATTATACTACGATACCCCTAAACATATTAAAGATGTTTCAAATCAATCCCATGCCTGGACTCTGAGATATAAGCATGAAAGTACCTTGCATGCAAAACTTTGACCAATTTTTTTAAGTTAAAAGAGGAGCCATAACTTGTAATATATTCCATCAAAAGTTATCTACCTTGATAGTATGATACCCCTAAACGTATTAAAGATGTTTCAAATCAATCCATGCCTGAAGTTAAAAAGGGGCCATAATTTATAATATATTCAATCAAGAGTTATCTACCTTGGTTGTCTGATGCCCCTGAACATATTTATAAACTTTCAAGTTAATACCATAAATGGTTATTGAGAAATAAGGTTGATAGTAACTTGCATGCAAAACTTTAACCAAAAGCTGCAATGCCAACGCCGACGCAAGGGCGACCACAATAGCTCTCATATTCTTCGAATAGTCAAGCTAAAAATGGTACATAAGTATAATTTTTATACTCCAACTAAGCCCATTAGTTAAGTTATTCTTAGGTATTTTAGTGAACAAAAAAATATGTAAAGCAATCATAATCAGGACATCAATTTCTCATTGGACAGGGACTTATTTCTGTCAATGAAGAATTTTTGCATACAGGATAATCCCTGGGAAGATATAGAGGATATTCATTAACCCTTTACTTTATGGGATCTATAGGTTTGCCATCTGTCTGTAGGTCCATCTGTCTGTCTGTCCAGATGTCTGGAAATCTGGATCCCGTGATAACTTAAAAACCATTTAAGATAATATTATAATAATAGGTATATGAATAGATGGCAGTATGGAGATTCTGCATGTCACTTCATTTTTTTTTTCTCGGACCAAAATTCTGGTTGCTATGGTAATGGAAAAATAATGCACCTCACCGGTAGGGGACGCATATGTTGTATGCATCACCAGTTACTTGTTTTCTTTGTTTTGCAGACTGTGTAGAATCTGAGCTACAATATTGTAAAAGCAAAAAGTAAAAGCTCCTACAGGGGCTGTCTGATCTGGGTCTGCTCTGTTTGCCAATGCATAAAAATGAGTCTATAATTATGAAGTAAAGGGTTAAGTCATTTGTTAAGTTTATTGTAGGTTTACATTTTATTTTACATGTGATCATAAAAATGATCACAAGAGGCAAGAGCATAAATATAATAGCTACCTTGTTGGTAATAATCAAGACTGGCAGAGAGATCCTGTTTGACCTTGAGCAATGTGAAGGGACTGTCCAGTAGAGACAAGGCCTGAACTGACCGCTTGTTGTCAAAGAACTGGCTGTAGTACTCGTTAACCTCCTCAAGGAGTGACTGACAACTGCAACAATACAAGACAAACACCTTTGTACAGTTTAACCTGTCCTATCTGGCCAGTCAAGTGACCCATTAATACAGGCAACTCCAAAATGGCTGTTAAACATATATATAAACAAGAGGACCATGATGGCCCTAGATCACTCACCAGAGCAAATAACCTTATTTAAAGCTATTCAAATCACTTTACATTATTACCTCAAACAGCAACCAGATTCAAGTCTCAGATGGAAAGAATATTTAAGTTAGTCAATCATCTGGAGGCCATGTTTATCGCAGGATCAACTTTATTTTAGCAATTATGGTAGACAGTCATGAGGTGACCACTTGTGTAAAATGATTTTAAATTTTGACCATTGGCTTCATAGAAAAAGAATTTTCAATTTTTCTATTTAAAGCTATATAAGGAAACTAGGCAACCCCCAAGTGCCTCATTTTTCAAGGGATCAACTTTATTTTAGCCATTATGGTAGACAGTCATTTAAACAGTTAAATTAGAATCTATCAACCAAGTTACATGTATATTTAAGACATGTATAAATGTTAAAAAAATTAATTCCTTTCTCCATGAAAAAAAAATTACAATGAGGAAACAAGAGCACTGATTACTGCATAATACTGCCATCCATCAATTTTATCAATTCAAGGGCAATTATTCTGGGGTATCTGAGAATCTCTAGCTAGTTATGGAACTTGGTGGAGATACTGAGCTAGTAAACATTGATTGGCAATTATTGGTTCATACTTTTCAAGCACTGACACTGATAATTTTTCATTTTTTTTTTATAAATTCAAAAGGCCATTACTTTGGTATGTCTAAGATATTCTGGCCAGTTATTGAACTTGGCTGAGAAATTGTGCCAATACACATTGTGACAAAGTTTGGTAATGATCAGTTCAAGCTTATCTATTTTAGGGATTGCACAGTTAATTTTGCAATTTTTCATCAATTCACGGGAGTGTCTGGGACAATCAGGCAGATTATCAAAATTGGCCAAGATATTGTGCCCATGTACATTGCGACCAAATTTGGTAAAGAATGATTCATGTTTGTTACAGTAGGAGAGCAAACAACATGAGTGGATGACACCTGCCTTCCCATCAGTTATCCTTAATGTCACGTCATTTGACGGGGGTATCAAAAAGTTTCTAATTTAAACAAGAGGGCCATGATGGCCCTGGGTCGCTCACCTGAGAACCAGGTATTAGAGGGAGGAAAAGAAACAGCAAATATCTTATGATATTGTGGAAAATGGGCTCTGCCCTCTGCCAGCCAAATCGAGGAGTTTAAAGGGCTTAGCCCCCTGGCAGCCATGTTTTTCAACAGATCAAAATAATTTGAACAATCTTGGTAGAGAGTGACCTAAGAAACATCTGTGCCAAATAACTTTGAAATCCAACCAGTACTTTTGGCCAAGAAGATTTTTGAAGTTTGTACTATATACATATTAGGAAAACAAGCTCCGTCCCATGGTGGCAATGTTTTTCAATGGATCAAAATAATTTGAACAATCTTGGTTGGGAGTGACCTAACGTCTGCTCCAAATAACTTTGAAATCCAGCCAGTACTTTTGGAGGAGAAGATATTTGAAGTTTTTACTATATACATATAAGGAAAACGGGCTCTGTCCCATGGTGGCCATGTTTTTCAACAGATCAAAATAATTTGAACAATCTTGGTAGTGAGTGACCTAAGAAAAATCTGTGCCAAATAACTTTGAAATCCAGCCAGTACTTTTGGAGGAGAAGATTTTTCAAATTTGTACTATATACATATAAGGAAAACAGGCTCCGCCCCCTGGCGGCCATGTTTTTCAACAAATCAAAATAATTTGAACAATCTTGGTAGAGAGTGACCTAAACATCTGTGCCAAGTAACTTTGAAATCCAGCCAGTACTTTTGGAGGAGAAGATATTTGAAGTTTGTACTATATACATATAAGGAAAACCAGATCTGCCCCCTGGCAGCCATGTTTTTCAACAAATCAAAATAATTTGAACAATCTTGGTAGAGAGTGACCCAAGGAACATCTATGCCAAATTACTTTGAAATCCAGCCAGTACTTTTTGGAGGAGAAGATATTTGAAGTTTGTACTATATACATATAAGGAAAACCAGCTCTGCCCCCTGGTTGCCATGTTTTTCAACGAATCAAAATAATTTGAACAATCTTGGTAGAGAGTGACCCAAGGAACATCTATGCCAAATTACTTTAAAATCCAGCCAGTACTTTTGGAAAAGAAGATATTTGAAGTTTTTAATATATATATATATCTTGCCAGTTGTTTTGGAGGAGAAGATTTTCAAAATTTTCATGTTTTTTCTTTCCGTTGCCATGGCAACCAGAGTTCTGTATGGAATCATATTCTTTGAACGACTATGAAAGAGCTTCACCCAAGGAACATTGCTGTGAAGTTTCTTAAAACTGGCTGAGTGATTAAGGAGGAGATGTCATTTTAAATTAAATGTTGACAACGGACGGCGGACGCCATACGATGGACATTCATCAGTCACAATAGCTCACCTTGAGCACAATGTGCTCAGGTGAGCTGAAAAGTAAAAGGATACATCCTTACCAGGATAAAAAAATATATCAATGAAGGCGATGAATACCAGTGCCACATATGGCCTTGACTAAACAATAAAGATATTAACTTTTCGTAAAGTCTAACAGCAGAACATGACAAAACAATGTGTATTATTCCAATACATATAGTTTTGTCATTCATAATTACATTATCAATCATTTAGCATCTTACCTTTTTTGAGCATCAAATAATTTCTGAAAAAAAAAAAGAAAAGGAAAGATTTTTTTTTATTTTTTATTCAGATATAAAATCATTTATTCATATTTAAAAGCTTTAATTTCGAAATTTTATTTGAAAATTTGCTTAATGGCTACAGAGTATATATATTCTGAACAAGAGGGCCTTAGAGGCCCTAAATCACTCACCTGAGTATAGGGTTACCCAAGGAACATCTGTACTAAAACATTTTGAAATCTGACCATGATTTTTAAATTTTCATAATTCATTTCTTTCTATTGCAAATGCAACTAGAGTTCTACATGAATCAGGTTTATTTTAGCAACTTTTGTGAAGGTTCACCCAAGGATCATCCCTGCCAAGTTAAATCAAAAACTGCCCAGCAGTTTCAGAGATGTTGTTTAATGGTTTCACTATATACATATAAGGAAAATTAGCCCTGCCCCTAGCGGCCATATTTTTTTAAGGATCAGAATAATTTTAGCAATCTTGGTAGATGGTTACCCAAGAAACATCTGTACCAAAACATTGTGAAATCTGGCCAGTAGTTTTGAAGGAGATGATTTTTAAAGTTTTCATAATTTTTTTATTTCCGTTGCCATGGCAGCCAGAGTTCTACATGGATCAAGTTTATTTAAACAACTTTTGTGAAGGTTCATCCCTGTCAAGTTTAATCAAATTCTGCCCAGCATTTTCAGAGATGTTGGTTAAGGTTTCACTATATACATATAAGGCAAATTAGCCCAGCCCCTGGCGGTCATGTTTCTTTAGGATTGGAAATATTTTAGCAATTTTGGTAGATGGTTACCCAAGAAACATCTGTACCAAAACATTGTGAAATCTGGCCAGTAGTTTTGAAGGAATTGATTTTTAAAGTTTTCATAATTTTTTTCTTTCCGTTGCCATGGCAACCAGAGTTCTACATGGATCAAGTTTATTTTAGCAACTTTTGTGAAGGTTCACCCAAGGATCATCCCTGCCAAATTTAATCAAATTCTGTCCAGTGGTTTCAGGTGAACCTTGTGCTCAGGTGAGCTAAAAACAAGAAACACATCAAATGACGCTAAACCAGGTTTTCAACTGTTGTCCAGAAAAGCAAAATTGTTTTTCGTAACAGTGACCTTGACCCTGCTGACCTGAAAATAAAACCCACTCTCCCTCTTCCGATAAGGTATCTGTGTATTAAATCTGATCATCATACCTCACTCCTAAAAAGTTTTTTGATGGAAACAAAAAAATCTATTTTTTATCAACAGTGACTTTGACCTTGACCCTAATGACCTGAAAATCAATCTCAACCTTCCTCTTCCTATAAGGTATCTACCTACTACATATGATTACTTTACCTTAATTCTAACAGGAGATATTCAACAGAAACCATGTCTGGCGCCTGCCCACCCTCCCAACGATGTACCCCATTCTAATAACAAGGGGCTTGTTTCACTAAACTTCGTACAAATTTTTTTTTCGTAAATGTAATTTCACAGATATAAAATAGTATTTTTCCTGTGAATTTTTCTTCACAAAAAGTTTTGTGTTTGTATAATACAATAAATTGGGTCAGCTTTCTTCATGTTTTAATGTGAAAATAAGACATTAGTAGACAATATGTAAAACAACAGACTTAAGACTAAGAACAAATTTTTTCGTATGAAGTTTAGTGAAACAGGCCCCAGGTTTCAACTTGATTGAAAAACACCAGGTTTTAATTTCGCTAAAAACCTGGTAAAAAAATGAATTCACAAAACTAATAGGCCCTAAAGACATATTTTTAACTCTTCACTTCATGAATATTCATGTACAAAGGTATGACTTTGTGAATGTTAATTTATTTAACTGTACCAATGGCACCCCATTTACAAGATTGACACTTTTACCAAAGAAAATATTTGACATTATATCAAAAGACAACTTTAAGTACTTTAATTTAAGAACTTGTGGTCTTATATCTTATCTGAACCTCAAACCAAAATCTTGCCTGCATAGATTTTCTGGCAGCACGTTCCTGCACGACATTGGTCACCATGTCTGTCAACTTTATCTCCTCCAACTGAAGAGCTGTCATCTTCTCCTGCAGTCCTTTCTTTATCTGTTGCTGTCTTTCTGTCTTTTCCTGCAAACCACAGCATATGTCCATGAGGAAGATGAAAACTGCTGCATAACACAATAGAAATCTATCACATACTTTTTCTTTTTATACAATGATACAAATATACAATGCTTTACAACTACCTATCAATTAAGTTAATTGTAAGTTTACTTTTGACACTGATGTGACCATGAAGTTTAACTTTCTTAAAGTATTTACCCTGAATAATGACCTTTATATGGTACTGAACTTGAATCTTACTCCTGGTGTATTTATTATTTACCTTGAACCTTAGCTTTAACATGATACCTACACCCTACCTTGAACTAGTGGCTCTGACCTTAACCTTGTAACTGATTTGCAACTTGCCTGGAACCTTGACATTAATGTGATTGTGATCCTGATAATGTATTTTAAAAACATTAAACTTTTGACTGAATGTAGTAACAAGAGCTGTCAGAGGACAGCACGGTCAACTATTCAAAATGCTTGTCTATTTCAATTCTTGCCCCTCACATACCCTTTATATAATAATAGTCACAAATGATATACCTTGATAGTCTGTTACCCTTGAATTTGTTAATGAAGTCTTAAATCAATCCCATGCCTGGTTACTGAGACAAAATAATAACACTATGCATACAAAACCAAAATATCCATGTTAAAAAAGGGTGATAATTTGTATTAAAGTCAAAGTGTTATCCTCCTTGGTTTTCTGATGCCCTTGAACACACTCATAAACTTCTAGCTAATACCATAAACAATGTTTGAGATATTAAAACTGGAAAGTTGCTTGCATGCAAACCTTTAACTGAAAGGTTTAAGCCAGAAAGTGGCCATAGCCTGAATTATATTAAGTCAAAAACTGTCTCTACAGTATACCACTGAACAAATTAAAGAAGTTTCAAAGCAATCCCATGCCTGGTTACTGAGACACATGTATAAGCATGAAATTCACAAAAAACAAGAAAGTCAGTAGAACTGACAGATGCTCCCCGAAGAACGTCATTGTTACAAATAAGGCCTTGGTCAATGGGTGGGAGGATATGTTAAGGACCAGAATGGGATCATCAGCACATGCTTATCATGTATAGAATCCAGGTAATGCGCATCTCCTCTTGGTAATAAAGCTTCACATAAAAAGTTTTGTTGAAATCAAGCCGTTAGTTCCTGAGAAATAGTCCAGACAAGGAAAGTGTGACGGACGAACGAACGAACGGACGGACAAACCGGCGACTATATGCGTCACCTTCAGTGAGCATAAAAAAAGGTAAAAAAAAGCTCTTAACTCTCTAAACAGTAAACCATATTATATATTCTTGTTCCTTTTGATGAGACAGAAGATAAAATGGTAAATACTTTGGTGTCCCCCAAGATCACAGAGGGGTCAGGCCCCACCCCCAAAATTTTACTTAGGACCTTTCAGCTCAAAGCTGCTGAAATCCCCATTCCTAAATCATATCTATTCTCCTCATCAGATGAGATGTTTTACCAACTCTAATTTGGAGACTTAGTAACAGTTTACCATTTAATATGATAATACGTGTTACTCATCAGATCTTTCATTGATTTTTTTAAAGTTTTTATACTACTGAAAATTAAGTCATACATTTCAATGTGTGCTCATATCAAAGAGGTTAACCAACACTCTTGACATACGACTGGATATTTGAAATAGTGTTTAATGGCCTAAACAACAATTAGCTGACATGATTATGATTGACATTACTAGCATATTGAATTTTGTGGGGTTTTGTTTAAATGATATCTCCTGTTAAATTAGGCAAATGACATGAACATCAGTCAACAACATGGTAGTAGGGGCCATAACTCTCTTAAAAATTGAGGAACCAGGTCACGCAACGATATGCGTATCTACTCTTGGTATAAAGCTTCCCATAAAGTTTTTGAATTCAAGCCATTAGTTCCTGAGAAATAGCCCGGACAAGAATCATGCAAATGTACTATAGCAAAAGTCAAGGGGCCATAACTCTGTGAAAAATTGAGGAATCAGGTCACGCCGATGATATGCGTATCTACTCTTGGTGATAAAGCTTCCCATAAAGTTTTGTTGAATTCAAGCCATTAGTTCCTGAGAAATAGCCCGGACAAGAATCATGCAATATGTACTATAGGCTGAAAAGTCAAGGGGCCATAACTCCTTGAAAACTTTAGGAACC
>CM037791.1:3916974-3935630 GCA_021229015.1 Solen grandis | reverse complement strand
AAGGAAATGTATCAAACTGATCAATGTTCTTCTTCATAATACAGATATAAGAAAGTTGTTATAATTGTATAATAAATGTGTTTTTGAATTTTTGTTATAGAGGCGTTATCATTAGAAATCCCAAGCGAGCTCTTTTAAAACTGATGTTGCACTTAAACATATACCAGAACGCTAGATTGATCATATAAAAATGTCCGCTAAATACAGGTCTACCGCTTAATATAGGTGACCGCTAATACAGATTGACCTGTATGTGTATTCTCATAAAATTCTTACTTGCTTTTTGTTAATATTTATTTAATTCCAGAGATAATTTACCGTAACAAGATTATCAAAAATCGCGACTTTAGTCCATTCGAAGGTAATCTCTAAATCCCATAACGTGTGAGTTACAATAATCATGTTTTCTACACGAAATGTTACAAAATAACTTGCTCGGTATATTAAGCACGGTAAGGTATTTATTTTAGCATGCAAACAAAAACGGAAATGAACCCTCTCAATATCGCATGGAATTACGATCATTCACATTTCTGCTCCAGCAAAAAAAAAAAAATAGCTCATGATGCATAACACATGTAAAAATTAATTTTCAATCTCAGTGTAAGGTGAATGTATGTTTGCTTGATAAGAAGGTTTGAAGTTGTGAAAGACCATCAATATGTGATAGTTTACCTGGGGAAAGGGATAGAACGTTGACATAATGAACACGGCAAATATTCTCACCATTATAGTTCTGGTAAAACTAAAAAACAAAGCCGATTCTTAACTTACAAAAAATGATAAATAACATCGGATCGCTTATCGTAGGTGTGTCGTGGGGTTGTGTTTGATGATGATAAAGTCCTTATACAACAGCTAACATGATAACTTTATTTACATGTTTAGTTTACTGGTGCAAGATATGCAATCGGCAGGCAAGTCATATAAATTGGATCGGCCTAGTAATTGTAGTCTGCACCCTACGCCACCTCCATCTCTCTCTCTCTCTCTCTCTCTCTCTCTCTCTCTCTCCACCACGGTTGGAGCCCTGTGGGACTCTGCCGATATCTGTATTTCCCTCCTTTTACTTAGGTCTAGGCGAACAACTAGATTCCATAGTTCTCCGCTTAGTGACATAAGTATGACATGCTGCATGCTTCCACGTGTGCTGTCATACCTGATGATGATTTTGCAGGTTTTTCTGAAAGGACTTTATACTGTCAACTAAGTGACCTGCTGAGTCACGCAGGCTATTGTTGAAGCTTTGCAATAAATTGTGTTCATTTATTTCAATTAAACTGTTTTTGGAACCATTACAACAAGAAATAAATTTAGTCTTTCTTGGTATTTCTTGTTCATTGAAAAACTGTTGTGATCACTTATTGGTGCAAATTTATTTCTTCTGAGCCTTCCCACGACAATGAAAAGGCAGCATTACTGTTATCTTAAGTTGTGTACATTATACATTTCAATCATTTATTGACCAGTAAATCATGCAAAGATTGAATGCTTACAAAATTGCAATATCAATTTTAAGACTATTTATTTGATAAGTTTTGATAATAAAACCAAAACAAATACAGAAATTGTGTCAAACTCTATCCCGAATGTTAAGTGTAATGTTTTTTTTTCTTCTTTAAGTTGTCTTTCTTTCGTGTCCTAATATGAATGCTGATGCGGTTGTTTAATGTCTATCTTTCGTGTCCTAAGTTGAATGCTTTGCTGCGGTTGTCTTTCTTTCGTCTCCTAACATGAACACTGCTGCAGTTGTCTTTCAGTCGTGTTCTAAGTTGAATGCTGCTGAGCTTGTCTATCTTTTGTGTCCTAATTTGCTTGCTGCTGTGGTTGTCTATCTTTCGTGTCCTAATTTGAATGCTGCTGCGGTTGTCTATCTTTCGTTTCCTAAGTTGAATGCTGCTGCGGATGTCTATCTTTCGTGTCCTAATTTTAATGCTGCTGGGATGTCTATCTTTCGCGTCCTAGTTTAAACGCTGCTGCGGATGTCTATCTTTCGTGTCCTAGTTTAAATGCTGCTGCAGATGTCTATCTTTCGTGTCCTAAGTTGAATGCTGCTGCGGATGTCTATCTTTCGTGTCCTAAGTTGAATACTGTAGTTGTCTATCTTTCGTGTCCTAGTTTAAACGCTGCTGCAGTTTTCTATCTTTCGTGTCCTAAGTTGAATGCTGCTGCGGATGTCTATCTTTCGTGTCCTAAGTTGAATGCTGCTGCGGATGTCTATCTTTCGTTTTCGTGTCCTAAGTTGAATACTGTAGTTGTCTATCTTTCGTGTCCTAGTTTAAACGCTGCTGCAGTTTTCTATCTTTCGTGTCCTAAGTTGAATGCTGCTGCGGATGTCTTCTTTCGTGTCCTAAGTTGAATCTGTATTGTCTATCTTTCGTGTCCTAGTTTAAACGCTGCTGCAGTTTTCTATCTTTCGTGTCCTAAGTTGAATGCTGCTGCGGATGTCTATCTTTCGTGTCCTAAATTGAATACTGTAATTGTCTATCTTTCGTGTCCTAGTTTAAACGCTGCTGCAGATTTCTATCTTTCGTGTCCTAAATTGAATGCTGCTGCGGATGTCTATCTTTCGTGTCCTAAGTTGAATGCTGCGGTTGTCTATCTTTCGTGTCCTAGTTAAGACGCTGCTGCATGTTTCTATCTTTCGTGTCCTAGTTAAAACGCTGCTGCGGTTTTCTATCTTTCGTGTTCTAAGTTGAATGCTGCAGCAGATATCTATATTTCGTGTCCTAAGTTGAATGCTGCTGCCGTTGTCTATATTTCGTGTCCTAAGTTGATGCTGCTGCAGTTTTCTATCTTTCGTGTCCTAAATTGAATGCTGCTGCGGTTTTCTATCTTTCGTGTCCTAATTTGAATGCTGCTGCGGTCTATTGCTGCGTTTGTCTATATTTCGTGTCCTTAGTTAAATGCTGCTGCGGTTGACTATCTTTTGTGTCCTAGTTTAAACGCTGCTGTGGATGTTTATCTTTCGTGTCCTAACATGAATGATAGTGCGGATGTCTATTTTTCGTTTTCGTGTCCTAAGTTGAATACTGTAGTTGTCTATCTTTCGTGTCCTAGTTTAAACGCTGCTGCAGTTTTCTATCTTTCGTGTCCTAAGTTGAATGCTGCTGCGGATGTCTATCTTTCGTGTCCTAAGTTGAATACTGTAATTGTCTATCTTTCGTGTCCTAGTTTAAACGCTGCTGCAGATTTCTATCTTTCGTGTCCTAAATTGTTGAATACTGTAATTGTCTATCTTTCGTGTCCTAAGTTGAAGCTGCTGCGGTTGTCTATCTTTCGTGTCCTAAATTGAATGCTGCTGCATGTTCTATCTTTCGTGTCCTAGTTAAAACGCTGCTGCGGTTTTCTATCTTTCGTGTCCTAAGTTAAATGCTGCTGCGTTCTATCTTTCGTGTTTTCCAAAAGATAGTGCGGATGTCTATTTTTCGTTTTCGTGTCCTAAGTTGAATACTGCAGTTTTCTATCTTTCGTATCCTAGTTTAAACGCTGCTGCAGTTTTCTATCTTTCGTGGCCTAAGTTGAATGCTGCAGCAGATGTCTATATTTCGTGTCCTAAGTTGAATGCTGCTGCCGTTGTCTATATTTCGTGTCCTAAGTTGATGCTGCTGCAGTTTTCTATCTTTCGTGTCCTAAGTTGAATGCTGCTGCGGGTGTCTATATTTCGTGTCCTAAGTTGAATGCTGCTGCGGTTGTCTATATTTCGTGTCCTTAGTTGAATGCTGCTGCGGTTGTCTATATTTCGTGTCCTAAGTTGAATGCTGCTGCAGTTTTCTATCT
Source organism: Solen grandis (assembly GCA_021229015.1). Classification (NCBI taxonomy): domain Eukaryota; kingdom Metazoa; phylum Mollusca; class Bivalvia; order Adapedonta; family Solenidae; genus Solen; species Solen grandis. Next base: position 3,931,850 of record CM037791.1, on the reverse strand, counting down.
TTCGTGTCCTAAGTTGAATGCTGCTGCGGTTGTCTATATTTCGTGTCCTAAGTTGAATGCTGCTGCAGTTTTCTATCTTTCGTGTCCTAAGTTGAATGCTGCTGCGGATGTCTATATTTCGTGTCCTTAGTTGAATGCTGCTGCGGTTGACTATCTTTCGTGTCTTAAGTTGAAAGCTGCGGTTATCTATCTTTCGTGTCCTAGTTTAAACGCTGCTGCGGTTGTCTATCTTTCGAAATGCTGTTGCGAACTAGTAAATTTACTAGTTTACTAGTAAACTAGTAACAAAGACAACGATACAAGAAATTATCAAATATGTGTACAATACACGTGTTTATCAGCTCCTGATAACACCATGACATAAAAATAAGACTTACGATATGATAACCGCATATGTATAAATATGACATCGCTGTATGTGTTTACTTCATTCGTTTTCCTGTTATTAACATTTGTATTAGTAACATTTTAAGGAATACAAACAAAACGGATTTGTGTATAGCAATACGTTGAAATTATTTTATTAATAGCACCCGTTCAATGCTGTAGAGGAAACCAAGGGTTGCCGAACGACGGGATTACAGAAGTTGACGTAAGTTGAACTATCTGAATACATTTTGTATCACCAGTTGAGGTAGACTAACATCGATATAGTATTTTCGCAGTAAAGTGGCGTTACATCTCTCTCTCTCTGATTCAGTTTTAGTATATAATGATTATACACCTTGCAACCGTAAAACATGTCCTGGACAAAATCCTATTGTCAAAAATCGTATGCACTAGTTATCTGATTTGTTGTGTTTATATAAAAAAGAACTGTAACATTGTGTGTTACAAAGTCTGTGGTGTTCAGTTTTATCATTAGTTTTTCGTGAGCTTTAAAACGTATGCTGTAGAGAACAATTCAATTTTCATACCGTTTGTATGGATTTAAATTGTTTCTAATTTTTTTTTAAAATTATTTTACGGCATTGCTTGATTTAGTCAACTATCGTTGTTCTATATACTCGATTAACACATTTATGTTGTATACAGTATAAAAGTTCCATGTTTAATCCTATCAAATGCTAACTAAATGATGAATTGACTAACTGCCCCGTATCCTTATTTAGTCGATGTTTCATTATTTACCTGAATCTGTATTTCTAATCACTGATGGCTAAACAATATATCCAAATTATCAGCTTTTTTATTTCGCTTGCATGTTTTCTTTTTTCATTTAAGTTCATTATGCACGTTACCTCCAACATCGATTATTAACATATTTTAATTTAATTCCGAATTCCAAAACGCAATCGTACTGAAAGAAAATCGCCACACAGAAACGACAGAAAACACAAGTTGGAACTTTATCTCCGCGTAATAAAAAGTGAATTTTAAATATAAATGTCTAAATATAGCTCAAAAATGTCATGTGATCAGAAATGTGTGCTACCATAGAACATCGATGAAAGCAACGCTGTTCAAAACTTCCTAATATGTGTGAAACTTCAATCTAAAAAGCATATGAATTTACGTAAAGCGATACCTTCCTTTACAAATTGTGATATTCACTATTTTTTTTTTGTTGTTGTTGTTGTTTTCAGTTTAAACACGTATAACATCTTTACATATTGACATGTTTTGATATCTTAAATACATATTATATTATACAGACACAGACCTTCTCTCTAAAAATATAGAATTCAAAATTTACGTTTTGAATAACGCCATGCTGATGTACGTCATACTATAAAATGCAAACAGAAAACATATTCAATCTAAATACATGTATACAATATACAAGTGATTCATCAGCGTCTCTATCAACAAGGTGATATAATTACCCATGTTATGTTACTGATGCAGGGGTTTAAAAAAAACCTTATTAAGTTATTTATTTTTCAAATACTATAAACAAGATATGTCTTCTTTTAAAAAATGGTCCACATTATAATATCATGTACAAATAGTATCCATTACAGAAGAGGCATACACCCATTCTTGCGTACAAATCCCCATTTTCTTACTATCGATTTTCACTACACACACACAAAAATAATCCTAAGAATAAGTTAATGTGAAGAATTGTTGGCTAAATATTTAGATTTTGTTGAATACGATAATTTAAATCATGTTAATTTTTTTCCAGATGATTATAACATTGATGAGTATATAGTTCGAAGGTCAAAGGACAAAGGTAAACTTAATAGCAATGGTATGTTGTTATAAGATCTATGTAAACAAACTGGTTTGAGAATATTGAATGGGCGGGTAGGAGAAGATGTGACAGGTAATTACACATATGTTGGTAGTAGAGGATCTAGTGTAATAGATTACGTTATTACTTCTAGAAATATGTTTCAGCATATTGATTATTTTTGTGTTAAAGAGCCAAATATTATGTCTTATCATTGCGCCATTGATTTTTCATTTGTATTTAATAAGACAATGTCTGTTAATGTCCATGAAAATAGTAGGGTTACTGATCGTATATACCATAAGTATGTATGGGATTCAAGTAAGAAAGATATGTATTTAAAAGAACTATCTAATGATTATGTTATTAATAAGTTACACATCTTAGACACACATGTGGATAATTCAAATACAATAGGTGATATTGACGAATGTATCTCTGATTTCTTTAATATCCTAGATAATGTGGCATCTCCATTATTTAAAAAGAAAATAAAGTCATGTAATAAAGACAATAATACATATGTGCATAATGATGGTTTACTGTGGAGTGTTTTGAAAAAAGGCGTGTATTTTATAGTACATTAAATTTGTATAGACATGAACAAAATGATTTAAATAGAATTAATATGGTTAAAGCCAGATCTGATTATAAAACGTGTATTCGCAAATGTAAATTTGAATATGATAAAAAGCAAACCATGAAACTTACTGAAACACGTTTTAAAAATGCAAAATTATATTGGAATATGTTAAAACAATGTGCTGGTGTTCAGAAATCAAATATTTCATTATCAGTTTTTGAGCAATATTTTAAAAGTGTAAATAATCCAAACAGTCGATTTTTCAATCCAGAGGACGACGTAGTATATTTTGTCGAGAGATACGAAAATAATGAGTTTAATGTTATGTTTCAAGAACTGAATTTGCCAATCTCCATAAATGATATAATCAAAGCAATTAAGCAATTAAGCAATTAAGCAACAATAAAAGTGGTGGTCCAGATTTTTATATAAATGAATTCTTTATTTATGGACAAGATATTCTTGCTCCTCATATGCTCCGGTTATTTAATAAGATATTTGATATCGGTCATTTTCCTGACAGTTGGTCCGAAGGTTATGTTGTACCGTTGCATAAGAAGGGAAGTTTGAACGACGAGAATAATTATAGGGGTATTACGCTTCTGAGTACACTAGGTAAACTGTTTACACGTGTACTGAATAATAGGTTGGTTGATTGGGCGGAGCAGTATAATGTTTATATAGAGGCACAAGCGGGGTTTCGTTCAAACATGAGTACTGTCGATAATATTTTTGTACTTCATGGGTTAATTACACATTTATTAAATCAGGGAAAGCAATTGTATTGCGCATTTATAGATTTTACCAAGGCATTTGACTACATTGTAAGGGATAACTTATGGGCTAAATTAATTCGACTTGGGATAAGGGGGAAAATTTTAGATATTATTAAGTTAATGTATAGTTCTGTAAAATCAAGAGTTAAATATTTTAATCAATTAAGTAATCAATTTGATTGTGTACTCGGTGTCCGTCAAGGGGAGTGTTTATCACCATTTTTATTTGCCATGTTCTTGAATGATATTGAAAATGAATTCATTGAAAAGGGTTTTTCTGGAATTGATGTTAACACATTTAAGCTATTTTTAACATTGTACGCTGATGATATGGTATTATTTGCTAATAATAGAGATGAATTACAGGCCGGTTTAAATTTACTTTATGATTATTGCAAACGATGGAAGTTAATTATTAATACCAATAAAACAAAAATTATGATTTTCAGGAAAGGTGGACGCTTATCAACGGATGACAATTTCTTTTATAATGGTCAAAGTATTGATGTAGTTAGTCATTTCAATTATTTAGGGTTAGTGTTTTCAACCGGGGGTTCTTTTTCCAATGCACAAAATACAATTGCTGGACAAGCACTTAAAGCTATTTTTAAAATGAATAAGTATTTATATAAATTTACAGATATCTCAGTAAGTCATAAACTTAATATATTTGATACATTAATATCACCTATTTTTAATTACGCTAGTGAAGTGTGGGGCTTTGTGCAAGGAAATGCTATTGAAAGGGTACATTTACAATTCTGTAAAAGAATATTAGGTGTTAAAAGAAATACGCAAAATGATTTTATTTATGGTGAATTAGGGAGAACTAATTATCAATGTATACGGTATATGAATATCATTAAATATTGGGTCAAATTATTACATATAGGAGATAATAAGTTTACTAGGAAAGTTTATTTGATGCTAAAAAATGATAGTGAGTTATCTCCAGGTAAGAAAAATTGTTGTACTTTATTAAAACAGTTACTTTGTCATCTTGGTTTTTATGATGCCTGGCTTTTTCAAGAAATTGGAAACATTGAATTATTTCTTTTAAATGTAAAGCAAAGATTGAAGGATCAGTTTATCCAAGGTTGGAACGGTAGGATACATGATTCTAGTAGAGCTCATTTATATAAACACATTTCTTCGTTTAAATATCAACCTTATTTAGATTTTTGTCATATCTCTAAATTTAGACAATGTTTAACTAGGTTAAGGGTATCATCACATAGATTACAAGTTGAAACTGGTAGATGGGCTAAGCCTAATTCAGTCCCATATACTGAAAGATTATGTAATATTTGCAATGTATTAGAAGATGAATACCATTTTGTTCTTGAATGTCAGCTGTATAATGATCTAAGAAACAAATATATTTTATCTTATTATAGTATAAGGCCTAATATGCATAAATTTGTAGAGCTACTGTCCTCTGAAGATCAAGCTATTATTAGGAAATTAGGTATATTTGTTTGTAAAGCATTCGAAGTGAGACAGAGTCAACTACTTTAGAGCATTTATTAATGTTTTAATATTTGAAATGATATTTATCTGATATTATTTGTGAAGACGGGTTGTGTCATTCTAAGTAATGTTTATCACAAATTAGTATTTTAAGGCAGTATTTGTTATCTATTCTGTTATTCATACGTTATCCTAAATTTTCGTTTCGTTAGGATAACTGGTGTATGAGGATGTAGATTTATCTGGAAATGTCAGAAAAACTGTATGTTTCTTCTAAGTGATGCATGTGTATAATTAATATTACATATATAAGGTATCAAATAGATTTGTAAACATCTTTTTCACTTTCAAATGTCAAAAATATATGAAAAGGTTTTTATGGCTTGTACCTACCTACTTGTTTAATTTAAGAAAATGATGATGTCAGTGTTCATGAATTATACATAAACACTGTTAAAATTTGAATGATGTTATAAGTTATATCATTTTCAACTGTGGATGTAATTACTTCTATGTATTTGTATGTATTTATGATTTTATCCTGTCAAAATCACGATAATTGTACATCCACATGGGTCATTACCTTCTGGAATAATTGAATAAAATCTAATCTAATCTAATCTATTTAATAAATACGAGAAAGTATATATGGAATTTTATGGAAGTAGTTCAATACACATGAATGGGAGGTATTGTTCCAGACCTTGACTCTTTATTATAACTCTTAAGACGTAACACACATACCAACTTTACATTTTCATCAGAAATAATTGAAAACTAAATGAAAAAAAAAATAAAGAAAATAAAAATACAACAATGTAAATACATTATATACGGCCAAGAATGAGTTTCTCTTGAACTAAATGTTTCCAGCGAACTAGTAATATTTATCAGGTTTTGTCATTTTCTTGTGTAAGTTTACCGACTATATAATTACATGAGACGGTTTGAAGATGGCTGAATTCCGTGTCTTCAATAAAAGTTTTGATGATGATAAAGTCCAAATATCGTTGCTTTACATTTATACGTTAATAAAGTGTAAAAGAGAAGACACGTATTACGTCTTATCAAAGACCTACTAAGGACAATCAAATGAAATTAGCTACTGTTAACTGTTCCTGAAACTTAGTTGGTTGTCCTAACTCTAATAGAATATACACATTAATTTGTTTAAAAAGGACAGTGGGTGTGAATCTGAAAGATTAAAATGGATTTAAACCCAATTTTAGACAAGAATCGAAATATTTTATGACGCGATGTACCGGTCCAACCCTAGAATACTGGGAAAAAAAGCACATATGGGGAAATGTTTCCTGATCGATTTGAAAAGAAATTGCTTTAAATCAGGAAATTACCAGGGAGAAGGTTGTGTAACGTATTAGATAATATGTCTAAGTTGAGACTTCGTTAGTTCATTTTCATTTACGACTCTCTGAAACTCAAATGTAACAACCATATGACTAAGGGAGAAACATACCCACATACTTATATCAAATGAACTGATTAAAATTTGTATTTCGTTACCCCTAAACATGTGTGACTAGACGCTTACTTATCAGTCGGCCTCGTGGTTGAGATTTCGCCGGGTCTTGGACAGTTGGGCTGAATGATTTATTGAAATTTAGGTGAAGGTAATATCCGTGCATTGTACCACGTACTGATTAGATGATATAAAAATTGCACATGCACTTAGTAATGAGTTGCTCTGTCTCTGTATTAATGACTAGAACAGTGAACAATGAAATTAAACTGTAACACCTTACATAATTCAGAATATAATTGTTAAATTAGAAGATATAAAACTTTGTATATTTGTCCTTTGTTTAATTTTCAATAACCATTGCCATGGTAATTACTACTTACATTACTTAATTTTCAATAAAAGGACTGCATTAAAACCTGTCTTTAAGGAACACATAAAAGTATAATCGCATTCAGAAATGTTTCATAATTTTTTTTAAGCAAAAAGAAAAGAATTTGAAGTAAACTATGGTTATTAAGCAACTTGGGTCAGATAAAAATTCAAAATGTTTTGCGTATTGCACAAAAGGTAGAAATACCCTAAAAAGGACCCACAAAATTTTCAGGCTATATTGATGACCTAAACTTATCGAACAATTTCGAAAAATGCTTAATCAAAATTTTAGAACATTGAATATTTTAATCCGCCTAATATTAATATTTTATCACACACAAAAAAACTGACATACATGTATATCCTCAATAGATGAAACTATTGTCATGGACTCAAGACAATGACATTTTTTGCAAAATATTTGTTTATCTATTTCAGGATATGTGTCTTCAAGCCCGGTCGTATTGACCTAAATTTACAAACATGATCTGAAAAAATAGCCTCTTAAGATTAGTTTATCTGAAAGGTGAAATCCAAAGATTACATATTATCTCCCCTTAGTTGGCCTTAAATCCCGTATGATAAAATATAATCACATATGCGTTCTTCATTTCAAATTTAAGATAGCCGTACACATGTTGCCTACAATCACCTCATTTCTAAGTAGTGCGTTCCAGGTTTGATTCAAGTTAAGGAGCACGAGTGTGGTAAGGTGGCCACAAATCAAACAAATCAAAAGAAAGTTTTGGTAAGATCCTGCTCGCTTGGTTGTTGCCGAGCACACGGAAAATGTGACTTGGAAAATCATAATACCACTCACCTATATCATGATAAAGTTGTCCGTGTTTCAGATGTAGAATACATTAGGTAAGATAAAAAATAAACAGATGCGCACTCAGACTAAATTTTATAACTCTATTTTTAAAATTTTTTGGGAATAACAAGCAAATGAGATATAACCAATACCATTTTATATTAAGTTGATTGCGAGACAATTGCTATTAAATCTTAAAACCACAGTGATTTGCTGTTAAACTTTTGTTACTAGACTTCGTCCAAATGTTGGATTAACATAGATATAAAGACCCAAGACTGGTTTGTCAAGTGTCAGTATAATGTGACTTGGTGTGGTATAATTGCACATGTCTATGGTGTGATACCGCAGTGAAGCAGCATTATATAAGATTAATACAGACAAAATTCACCAACTGATTGAATTCTGTTGGTGGTATATCAAACACAAGCAAACCAACTTACGTCGGTAATTGTTGCATTATTATATAAATGTACGTTGATATTAAAATAACTAGATGAAGAAAAGTGTCTACTCTTAAATGATATGTATGCCTGAAAACACATTCTTTAAATTTCGAAAAACAAACGGTTACGAAAGAAATTATTTTTTTCTGCCTACACTAATGTCATATAAACAATTCATATCTCACAAAATAATTATTTTGATAGATAACCCTCGGACTGACCGGTATGATAAAATGTTCATTGAATAGAAGTTTGACTGCAATTCTTCCAGGCACACGTAGGCTTATGTACGATTTTAATAAACGTTGGGAGAATTGTACGTTCCAAAACTAACCGTATCGGCCATGTTATCTATCTGTATGTGAAAGTTCGGAGCGCAATTTCTTCCATATATCTTTGCACCGTTAACAAAGAAAGTGTCCCTATGAACTTTCTATATACAAAAAATACAGAGAAACTCAGTATAATCTGCCTTATGATACACTCTACCTACAAAGGTATCCGGAGCTTTGACAAAAATCAATACCTAATTTAATATAACTTTGTGTTTAAAACAATTATTGTATTTACAGTTAGTCTAGTTTATACTGACGATGTCCATAATTAGAATTTATAGTTACACGCGATCTCCAAGTCCTATTTCCAATAATAAAAACACAGTAGACACCAAGGTCGAATATACGTATATGTAAACATGAGAACTACAGCCGACTCTCGTTGACCCGACTACGGTTGAGTCGATTTTCCGTTCCCTCGACAAGATTTGTAAAGTCCCTAATTTGTTCCTTCTTTATCTATAATAAAAATAAATGTTTATGTCGATCTTTTTACCTCGACCATTTCGTTACGTCGACTAGAGCAGTCCCAAACTTCCAGATTGCTATTTAATTTCAAACTTTATGTCGACTCGAGAAATTATCTATGGTGACCGCGAGAGGTGAGTATAACACAGCGCGCTGATAGTCACTCTCTACTACATGTAATTGGTGTCGCAAACTGATGCCGTAAGCGAGTGTCGTTAATTACTCAACGATGTTTGTGTCCATACCCAAGCTTAACAAACAAAAGGTGTTTATGTAATTAAAATGTTATTTGTCTCGTGTCAAAATTTGAGCAAGTCTACAAGGTGTATAAATAGAGTTCTGATTTTTAAACCAACATCAATTTTCATGACTCTTACGACTATGTCTGAAATATTAGAACCCAAAACGCCTGTCGAACAATCCAGAGAAGGGCCCGGTCACACGGACATAACATAGTGCTCAATTAAAATTTAAAAAAGGTGCTTAAATTGATGTGTTTTATTATGTTAAACCATGTGCTTTTATTTGACCCTGTATATTACCTGTTTTATAATGTAGCTTATATTTATAACTGTTTGTGAATTTATGTATGTAATGTTGTAATGTTTTGCTTGTTTTCGTTTCATATTCATATTGAAATAAAAAATGAAACAGAACTGTCTTCAACAATCTCAGTTGTTTGCAACCATTTGCAATTCTCACGAAGTGAAAATTTTCCGGTGCTCTAATAAGCAGAGTAATTCCCCTTTGAATTAAGTGTGCCTTAAAGCCCCAAAACGACATGAACTATGTAAAATGAAGTATTTACTGCCAGAAAACTAATACAACTCACATGGAACAAACAGTTGAAAATATATATATACTAAGTTCAATGTCAGTTGTTTTTAAATCAACGATGAGAAGAAAAGAAACAAGGAATAACCATATTGCTGAATGTTGAGGTATATAACAAAATACCCAAAGTATCCCAGCTACTGATAACTCGACAAACTGATATGTCGACTTAATTTCGACAGTCCCGACGATTTCGAGACAACGAGAGTCGACTGTACTTGAAAAATTTAATTTTCGCACCAAACTGGATGATTGTAATCATGAACGTATGATACTTCATTAAAAATATATGTGTTGCAGTTGTTTTAAATCAGGCAAATTGTCTATTAGAAATTACCATCGCAGTTGATAAGAAGGATAAACATATGAAAATATGAAATATTGATTATACCCTTGCTTTTATTAAGCATCGTTTACTGGTATTGGTGCAGGACTTGAATTTATTGATACATGTGGGTTTCAAAATTTCAGACACCCCGACTGTAGTAATGGATTAAACATCATTATCGCTGCCCTACTCTGTTTATCAGGGGATGATAAAGATGCACTGTAAATCAAATTATACTCGTTCAATGTGGTTGGTCTTTTTCATAAACAAAATTGATAAACACGAATAATGCGCTTAAGAGTAACTTAAAATTTTAAATTATGATAAGAATGTCTTGACAAATACATACCGACTTGAAGAGTTTTATAAAACATCTTCTTGATAAAATCTAATGTAATAAAACATGATTTAACTATACACATATAACATAGATTTTAGAGACTTAAAACACAAAAATGATAACAGCGACTATAAACCAGTTTGAAGTTTTCCGGACACAAAGAAAGCGAATGACCGTCCTCTCATTCTAACTACTCTTTTAAATTATCACATACTTTAAAAAGGTTGACTAAATTATCATTGTCGAAAACAACCTAGCGAAAATTAACAACAAACCGCATTGACAAGGGTTGTCGAGGCAAGGTCTAAGGTATTTTTTGGCGTACTGGTCACAGGCAACGGATCTATTTACATACGACTATTCGCTAATCAGTAGACAGCAACGAGATTAAAATAGAGGCAAACGGTTAAAATCCGGATGTTGACAGGAGAGTGTTATGCTGATAAGCAAAGTATATAAAATAGATGCATGCATATATGAAACACTTGTATAGCATCATACACTGTATATACATGCAAATAATATGTAATCATAAATGCAAAATATATATTTTCGTATGACTTCATCAACTGACCGTGGCGGCCATATTTGGGATCAAGTGCTACTGATACATCAGTTACATAAGCTGGTACTCTTTATAACATCAGAGTTCTATTTATATTTCAATGTTTTAAAGAGTATTTTATATTTGATACATATATAATAAACAAAAGGTATCTGATACATTGACTTAACCAAAGATCTTTGCAATATTTTATAGTATAGATATTCGACCCAACATGCTTAGGCAACAAAATATTCGGTATATATTGGTCGTTATATCACGATTACGTGCAATTTATTTCTAAATATAAAAACAAAATATATGTTATTTCTTAATCAGGGTCTCTATAGTATTACGAGACTCTTATAAAACATGATTTCAAAGCGACACAATTATAATATCACTGACGATGTAATATGCTGATGCTATGATTATTTTTTAAATGAATATTAATTTACACATTGCCTTTGAAAATAAAAAACAAAGCAATGTAGGTGCCGATATTTGTTTATCTGCGAGTACACAACGTTCACAACATGATAAATGTTAACCGGATTTGCTTTTCTAAATTCTTTATAAATATGTTTGTAGCTATAGTTTTATTTAAATATAGTTTGATTGTTTTACTTCACGCCTCTGATACTTAGTTCAAATTAAACAATGTATTGTCAAGACATAACAACAGGCCACTCAGGGAGGGAAAATCGACACAACATTAAGGTTAGTACTTACATGACTACAATTTCTGCAATGAACATGCTACAGATCTATTTTCATTTTAATCCACATTATTTCTTAAACTGCAATGTATTATTTATATTAAGATTAACGTATATTAGAACTAAAATATTAGCTTAATTGAAATTAAACATAAAAATATTACATTTTAAAAAATAAGACAATCTTTAAGCATATTCCCATATCATTTCTGCGTCAGTGATAATGTTATAAATGATATAACTACCTTAAAAAAGATAAAAGAGTGGTGAACCTAATAACTCATTTCTAGTAAGAACATCTATTTCAGATGTATTCCCATTAATGTTAAAACGTAATAAAACATTAAGTATAATTTAACTACAGTTATTATATAGGTCATGGGGTCATTTTAAATGTTGTTTGCGTCAGTTGATGTAATAATACGTTCTGGATCGAGATGACTGATAAGTGACTCTAATGGATTTCACAAAATTCATTAAGTACATCACTATAACTGTTAAACAGTATATGGCGGCATATATAATGGTATGTCTATGTCGTCAAGAAAATGTATTTTAAAAAAATAAATGACTTACCATGATAGGAGATACAATTCACACAGGTTTGCTGATGGAAAGTTAAGATTAACACACAACGACTATTAATTTGGTAATATTGTTTTACAACTTCTTGTTGTTTTAATCTAATCCCCACATTAATACGTCTATAATTTTGAAAATATCATTTTTTTCTGTCTGCAAAAGCCTACTGATCCCCAAAAGGCTTTAACGAAACATTCAATCCATGATACCACACGTATCGCATAAAATAGCATGGCGATTTTTTTGCTAAAAATCCTTAATTTTCCATACACGAACAATTAAAAGAAAATACACCATAATTTTAATCGCGAAAGAAATACACAAACAAACACACACTGAATGAAGACTGACAGTGCTTCTTACACAACCTATTACCCTATTGCCTATTTACGTAAAATTGGCGGATAAGGGAATCTAAACAAGCATGCTATCAAATCAAATCCTCACAACCGCAACATAATCACCATCATTCACGCAATGGTAATATTATAATGCCAAGGACTGTCACGGTAAAACGGAAATCGCGATGTCGATATAAATTCATTTGAGAGTTCAACGTCACTTTTGAAGTGGGGCATAGGATTTTCTTTTATCATGAATGATGCGTTCTTTTCAGGAATTTCATGAAAATATATTTCTTTGAAACGTTTTGCGTAAAGAAAATTCTTTAAAATATACAATTGCAATACCAAAGGTAAATACAGGTTTACTATGCAGTAGATAAAATATATTTGGCACTTATATATATATATATAGAGAGAGAGAGAGAGAGAGAGAAACGAATACAAAAATAAAATCATTATCTCATCTGAGTGACACAAAAGTAAACACAACTTTCTTTCTTTTTCTTTGGCCTACAGAGGAGTCAAGTAGATTGCATAACATAAAGGTGCTTTACTTGGAGAGATGGATTTCGACCAAATCAATGTCTTCTTGTTTCTACTGATCTGGGTAATATATATTTTATTTATAAAATGTGTGTTAGTTTTTATTGCTATGTGCACACAAAAATACCATTCTTTATATACTTATTTTTAGTGAAATGAAAAATAATGTGGATGGGGTACGTGACTTCTGTTAAATGGCAGACATAAATTTCTTTGAATTATTTCTACGGTGTTGAATGTGATCCACATCGTTTGAAATTGAAGTAGACTGGCTGCTCGAGGTTTATACCATTTGCTTATTGTTTACTTCAACACTGCAACGAGAAAAACTTGCATCTTATGAGTCATTTTTCATTTTATTAAATTTGTTATATCATTGTTATATGTTTAATGAAATAATATTTAAATGAAATAAATGCTTTTGGTAATCTGGATCACATGTAATATTTGTCTTCATGTTTTATTTTATATTACGACATTCATTTCGATTGTGATTTAGGCAATACAGGTATACCTTAAATCTTCAATTAAAGTTGATCCTGGGGCATTGCGTATTGTGTTAATTGTCTTTGACTGAAACCACACATGATTAATAGTTTTAGAAGGTGAACAATGTTAAAAAAAACGTAAAAATTTACTGTATTTAAGTTTATACTAACATAATAACATACACTTTAAATGAGAACAAATGCTTGCAGTTTCACTTATTCCAATTGCTATACACAGGATTTTTTTCATGTTTTAGTAAATACAGCTGTATACACCGTCTGGCATATTGTAGATTGTGTATGTGTTTTAGAATAATAAGAGATTAGCAAAATATTCATTTGACCCTTCCCTCCAAAATCGAATAGTCTCTTAAATAAAATACTTATGTTTTCATCCCCATCGTTTTCTTACATTTGGAGTTTGAAGTATGTTAATAAACATTCCTCAATTCCTAATTACATCAGAAATACGCGCATTTATAACATTGGATGTCAGAAAATGCATTTTATGTCATGTCAATTGTTAACTATGAAACCTCAGTCAGCAATATTGACAAATATGCAGCCTTTTTATTTTACAAGATACTATAGTGAAAGGGAGTGTTTTTCTTGAAGCAATGCAGCTATTATAAGCATTGAAAGTCACACGCCATTCAATGACTATGGGAGATAACTATCTTTATAACAATATGCTTTCTACTTAATGATCAAAATCTTGTTCTCATATTCATTGCCTCTCAACTCTTTGATAAATAGAATTAACAGCTGAAAATAAAATGTTAATTAAAAGTGACTATATCGAACTACTCATGAGCAGACTGTAATAAGACCAGGCTACATAGAGCTCTTAGTTGTATGTATTTTGCTTTCGTCGAACATGATGATGGATTTGTAGACTTTCATTATGGTTTCTTGAATTACAGTATAGCAACAAAAGTTCAGGTTGTCCCGAAGGTTGGAAATGGTTTGTCGATGATAAAGGTTATCCTGACTGTTTTGCCTGCAGAAAATGTCCCGAGGGTACAACAGCAGTTGAAAACTGCACAAAAGAACATGACACTATCTGCGATGAATGTACTGGTGATGAGTACTATCACATTCTAGATATGCAATGTAAAACATGTACTGTGTGTGATGCTGGATATTACGTCAAAATGAACTGTAGCACGTTCAAAGACACGGCATGTGATGTTTGCCCGACTGGAACATTTTCATTGGTACAAAGCTC
>CM037791.1:3866874-3916874 GCA_021229015.1 Solen grandis | reverse complement strand
GTGAGCGATTTAGGGCCATCATGGGCCTCTTGTTTTATAATTGGCATTATGCACTGTAAATATAAGGTTTCATTTGAGTATTGTTCTGTTAGGTAACTAAATATCAATGATTTAATCATGCTTGTCATCTAAACATTAGGTTTATAGCTAAATTGTATATACTTCAAGATGAAGTTTATCTAATGTAAAAATAAACTATAATTTTAAAAATCAATTTCATTTATTTACTTTTAATCCATTCAAGGACTTAGAAATTAAATCAGTGTGAGACTTTTGATATCAAATCACATGTAAATGTATGTAGCTGTAAGAAAAAAACAACATTTGAATAACAAATAGCAAAGGTATATTTCATAAAAATTGTAAAAACTATCGATTTTTATTGCCATACATTACAATTATACAAACCATATGATAAGAACTGTGACATTTTTTAAAATGTTTTTCCATAAACAAATGCCGAGGTGGCATTATTTGTTAAAAATCTTTCTGGCAATGTCACATCAATCTGAATCTGTCGGTAGTTTTGGTTTGCATATACTTACCGAAGATGCTCCAGGCTGTCGCATGATAGCTTGATTAAACATCACGTCGATCTTTTTGGAAGATTCGACGCTCTTTTTATCAATTCTTTTGCGATACGATTTCGTATTGTGAGACATTTTGACAACTTCCGGTTAGCGTAAGGATAGCACGCCGTAAAATGCCCTTTTACGGCCGATGTCGTAATTGTTTACGAAAATGTTACACTTGTAGTTTCGAACGTTTAAATAAACAATATCAATAATAAGAAGAAATATGTTAGGGGGGAATTTTAGCATGAATAGGGGAAAAATATATACTTTTTGCAGGGGGGAATACCGCCGAATTTCGCCGAATATTTTGACAAAAAAAATCACTGATTATAGTTATTATTCTTTTTCAAAGACCTATTAAACAGGTTTACCGGTAATAGGTCTTTGTCTTCTTAGAGATGAAATGCTGCCAGAATTAAAATTGGAATGTTAAAGAGTATTTCATGCCTGTTAAACTTGGAGAAATTTTCTATGAATTCATTGGAATGCTGTAAAGGAAAAGAGAGAATTTTTAATGAGTTTAACGTGGGCACTTTGGGATTCAGCCTGCACATCCATGCAGTCTGATGTTTGTCTGCACTGTTAGCTCTTCAGACAACAAATGTTCAGCAAGCACCCCCATGAACAACTTATTGTACAGTCTAAATTCCAATTAAGAAATTTAGGATGGTAAGGAAAAAGGTAATTGAAGCCTGTCTGTTTCCTTCTCTTCAAGAGCAATTAAAAAGTGATTAAATTGGAAGAATTTGATTACATCTGGTTTCAATAGATACCATAGCTTTCTCCATGGTAATTATTGACAGATAGTCAAGATGTCTGTGGTTGTCAACATTACCATGCCTGTAATAACAAAGTCTAGGAAGCAGTTTGTCCTGTAATGTTTCATTGTGATTTCTTAATTAAATGATATTACATACAATATTGTAGCTCAGATTTTACACATTCAGTTTGACAAAGAAAATTACACCATTTAAATTTCAGTAAAACAATATTCACCATGTCATATTACAATTTGTACATGAATATTCATGAGGTAAACAGATAAAATGATTGAGGTAAAGTGAACTGTTCTATAGATGAGATTTGTCCATGCTATACAGAGTTCATTCTAGGATTGCCAGAGAAGGGGCCAGTGTGGCCCATGCCATCTCTGAAAAGGGGCCACCTGTATTTGTATTGGGTCATACTATTGCTTATGGCATTTTTCAATGCTTTGTCCTGCTCTCAAAAAAGCTAGACTTGACAGCAGCACTTATCATTTCATTTATATTAACAAACTCGGTCAAGATTTTGTTTGGGTGATCTATGTGGGATACATGGAAAGTTACCACCTCAAGGACACATGGTTCTGGGCTTGGTTGTTCTTTATTTTCAGTATTCTTCGGGGGGTTTTTCCCCGAAGAAATCAGCTATATGCGTCTGCTTGTGTTTTGACATTTTGCATTAGTCATTAAATTTTGTGTGACGTGAGGCGAACAGCCAACCAATGAAAGCATACCTTAATATATCGCAGACTGCTCAGATATACAATCTATTAAATTTGTAGAGAATTTATAGAAATAACTTCCTGGATGCACATATTTATGTAAAATAAACAAACAGCACATTGAGTATCTTAGAAAGCACCTGGGCGCTTACATATTTTTTAAAGGGGTCAGTCGAATATTAAGTGGGCCTTTGGTGCAAAAATGCAGCCTAGAAAGGACTCTGGCTATGTCTTGGTTACCATTAGTCGGATTTGTTGCCTTGATTTTAAATAAGATATTGCCCTTTGTTAAATCTATTGAATAGACTTTGTCTGCACTAGTTCTCGGCTAACTTTTATAATATTTTGATTTAACTTCACATCATAAAAAATATTAAGTTTTGTAAATGATTTTAACTGCTGCACAAGTTGTTGGCTTGTCATAACCGACTTGATTTTAAATTTGTTATGGCCCTTTGTTATATTTATTGAATCTATTTTGTCTGCACTAGTTCTCAGCTATCACTTGTCAAATCTTGACAAGATTTGTAAGTACCAAGCCTATTGCGCATGTTGTAGGCAATTTTATTTTCACTGAGTTATGTTCCATTGTCATAATCCTTGAATACATCTTATCTACTCAATTTCTCAGCGACCATTCATAAGATTTCATAGCATTTTTAAGTACCAATGCTAGTTGCACATTCTTACATTACCTTCTGGAGACTTCTGTTTGTGTTATACATCCAACAATCACCATCAGAGAGTGGGAGAGAGCTCTTCAATTTATTTGTGAATGTTATTTCTGCATAATTATCATGTTCTCTTTAATAATATACAAATAGGAATAAAAGTCTGAAGGCAGTTCTATTTTCAGCATAGTTGAAATTTTATAGGGTATTTCGTACTGACTTTAACATCAGTTTGCACAGATAATAGACAGCTTTAAGGCAAGATTTTTATGCTTCCTGAATCAATATGAAAGTAGAAAAGGGTCTTAACACAGTGAAAACAAGAGTTGTCAGAATGACACATATGCCCCCCTACTCACGGTTTTCAGAATTTAGGTCACTGTGACCCTGACCTTTGAACAAGGGACCTCAAAATTAATAGGGGTCATCTACTAGTCATGACCAATCATCCTATGAAGTTTGAGGAATGTGGGTCTAAGCATACTGCAGTTATTGATCGGAAACAATTTTCCTATTCGAGGTCACTTTACAACGGATAATGACATGATTAATCACCCTGTAGTTTGAGACCAACCATCTGACCGACCGACATTTGCAAAACAATATGCCCCCTTTTCTTCGAAAGGGGGCATAATAAAATTTTGGCCACGATGTTACAAGGATAGTAGGCTTGACACTTTAAAAAAGTCCTGTGAAGTGTAAATGAAATCAGATCAAAATGTAGTCAAAAAATGGCAGAAACAAAAAAAAAAAGAAAAAGAAATTGCGATTAAAACAATTTTAGCTAAAAATGAATTATTAGGTGCACAGGGCAGGATATAGTTTCCTCAGAGTCGAACCAAGTCCTCCAAAAAACTGTTACATCAGAAAAGAATATTATTTGTCACTTTTCCTTTTGAAGTCATTTCCCACTTTGAAAGAGAAAAAGTACTCCAACTGTGCAGAAATGAATATCTTAGGTGGTTTTATGTACTGAAAAACAAAAGCAGGCATCATTCATTTGCATAATTATTACAGCCATTTACACTGCACTGTATCACTGCACTCTGACAGTAGCTTATCAATTGATTGATTGTGTACATCAAAAGTAAGATCATGGCCTCTCTTTATACAATTTATGAATGAAACCTCTCTCTGGGTCATTATGAAATGAATCAAAGTGATGAAGGCACTGAGAGACTGCTGGCAGGGATAGTATGAAATAAAGAGCAAGTTCAGCTGACTTACCTGTAACAACTAGAGTTGCTGGAAAACGTGTCGAGTTTTTGACATCAAATGACCTTTGCTGGTATAGAGTTAACACTGGAATTAAAATGATAGCTATTTCACCATGTAAATCCTGTCAACAGTCTCTCAGCTCATTTTACGCTTTGATTGAAAAATGAACCTTAACAAATAAATCCACCCCATTGACATGGACGCCGATAAAAGGGCATGACAATAGCTCCACTTTATTTTTAAAAATATGTGCTGGAATGGTGCAGAATGCTGGGAAAGTGTTATTATTAAGATTTAATTGATTATATCCCACATAAATGTCAAGTTCAAGAGAAGTTGTTGTTGTTTTTTTCCATATAATTTTTTTAAGCTGCAAAATTTGATATATGTATCCCCTAATTACGAGTAATACTTCAATTCCTTCAGTTTCTGATTTCTTTACAGTATAGTCTATAAGAGTTTGTGAACTTATGAATTATGTAGTATGTCACAGACTTCCCTGTTGAATAAAAATGACTATGACAGAAAAACTTTTTTACACTAGACAATGTTGGACATTGTATAAGGAATCTACAGATTTATTCTTATTCTACAGTGGCTCTTTTATCTTTAATGTATCTCATAAAAAGTACTACATCAATGTACTTTTACAAATTTTATGCATATTGTCATATAAAAAAGTTCATAATATTTTTATTTGAATTGTTAATAAAGTGTGCATACACACACCCTATCACCAATCATTATAATCATTTTCTAATTTGCACTCCTCTACTATTCGCGATTAGGATCTGACAAAATCGCATTAAGGGTCACATGGGATTGATCTTTTGAGTAATTTATATGCATAAACAAGAGCTCAATTTAAAACAATTAAATAGCAAGTTTGTAACTGACTTCAGTAAAACATTTGTCACAGGGTGAGAAAAATGTGCAGCTTGACTGGGACTCGAACCCAGGTCCTTTTGCTTACAGGGTGAATGCTCTACTGAATGAGCTACTGCTCCACCAAATGAGCTACTCGGCCGCTTAGACATCTTTCTACCCTATTGTGAGATTGATGCGGTTACTTCCCCCTGATATACCAAACGATTCTGTAGCCGTTGATTTGAGTGGCTTATTCAAAGGTCAATCTGAGACAAGCCTCTATACGATGTGGTCAGATCCAGTTTAATGAGATTGACTCTATCAGATACACACATGAAGAAAAGAAGAGGGAAGTAAGAAAGAGAGAGTAGGGTTTAATTTATTACTGAGAAAAACTCATAAATCCAGACATTTGCTGAGGAAGTCAAAGTGTCCCGATATCACTTTATAGGCAAAGGATCCATTGAATGTGAAAGGCACATCTCTCTACCTATCTCTCACTCTCGCAAGATTTTGTCCCTTTTGACTTTGGCGTTGGCTTTATGTTTAATCTGTTTTACACAATGTTTAATATCTTTAATGTTTAATATCTTTCATGATAATGAGCTTTGCTTCTCACCAATGCATCCTAAGTTTGATTCCTCCTCACCTAGAGGGTACAGTGGTCACCTGCCCAGGCATGTGGGTTTTCTCCTGGTTCTCCGGTTTCCTTCCACAGTATTTACCACATAAGCCACCACCAGAGCCATCAAGAGTGATAACTTGTTTCGTAATCAATGTAAAATAGATAAGTCTAAACCTTTAATATCTTTAATTTAGAAACATGTTTATCAGATGTTAGGTATTCTTGTATTTGGACTCTGAAATGACCTTGATAGGCTCCACACACCCCCTCTGATTATCACCCTGCTACACTGGACAAGTAATCTAGTATAGCCCTTTCCCTCATATAGACTCATTTTGACGCACTCAATAGGTACCACATAAAGCCTGATCTGCAGAAAACCACAGTTAAACCTTACCAAATTTAATTATAAAATCCTCAATTCCAGACCACTGAGGAGCAGCGAACAGCATAAAACCAGATCAGCCTGCGAGTAATTCGCATAGGTCTTTTCATGGTGTCCTCTATGAGGGAAAGGGATAGGTGACTCATTGACAAACTACTATATGTATCTCAAGTGAAGTCGCGATGACTGACATGAAGCAAGTTAATATGAGATATTGGGTCCTTAGCGCTAATACAGGATAATTACTAGCCTGTGTTTACCTCTGTATGTATTGATTGTGTAAAGGTAATGAGACCCTACCAGTGTCATCATGTTAACGTGCCATTGTTTGTGTGTTGCAGGTGGGCTTGGTTTTCATCCTCAGTATTGCCTCCCTCATCATCTACTTCATATATGCCTCCACGTAAGTACCCCTGCACCATTAGGGCCAGAATCTGCTTTAACCTGACAGGTGTAAGTGCAACTGTATATCAGATATATACTAACCAAAATAGAAGCTTTCCTTTTTGTGTCACCTGCTGTAAGCAGAGGTGACACAAAAGGATCACTTTCCCATTGTCTGTCTGTCCATCTGTCCATCCATCGTTCCATCTGCCTGTCCGTCACACTTTTTCCGTCAGGCTTCAGCAGGTGACACATTGAACACTCTTGTCAATGTGTTTTCTTTGTGTCTCCAAATTGAAATGACCATATCTCCAGTAATACTTGCTCAAATAGCTTGAGATTTCACAATATTCCTTCCTCTACACATCCAAACCTTTCATTTACTGTAAACATCTTTAATCTCATTATTCGTATAATTTTCAAAGCATTTACATTCACTGAAAGAAATTTCAATATCGTAGTTGCATTTCTAATTTAAAGTACTAGTTTGGAATTGTGATTTGTAATTTTAACCCTCATTTAGCCCTATGAATTGAATCAACAATTTAAATTGATAAAATTGTCAACAGCATTTTAATTTTAAGATATGAGAATTTAATTTCTAATTTTGGCAGGTCTTTTAACTTAAATGATAAATTATGTCATTTGTTATCTAATGGCAAAGTAATAAACATATCAAATGGTGCATATTAGATGTTGAATATAGGCATGATACTTAATGTTTTTTTATGCCCCTGAAATTATAAAAATTCAATCTTTCTTTTGATGATATGCAAAATATTGCCTCTGTAGGTCATACTATTAGCCAGATTGATGTCAATAAAATCATCAATAAATTAAATGATTGTAGGAGATTAATTCCTCTACCCTTTCACAAAAATTTCCCAAATATATACAAGATTTCTGGAATTTATCTGTCAAGCTCTGTCATGCAGTCAGATTGGCCTTCATAGGTGATGCATAATTATAAGCATTTGTAACCTAACAGGTGTCTAGTAATACGGTTCCCTTGTGAATTTTGAGGTGTGTGTTTATACTATTATGTGGTCAAACAATCCCACCACCTAATAATACGAGGGATGTTCAAATTGAAATGCAACTCTGGTTATATTATGTAACTACGCATGCTTTTCACAAAAACCCTACTTGGATCGCCTAGGGGCATCAATTATCTCTCGGTTGATACCAGTTTTGTGTAAATCTGTCCTCTCTAGCCTTGGCTACACAACGAGAAACATTGCATGCTCGTACATACTAATGATAAAATGGTTGGTAAAAAATCTGCGTTCGCCGCCCAAATACGGGCCTACATCAAAAACCGCTGTTTTCTTGGTATAGGTCCAAAAGAGATATTTCATGAAATATGCTCAATTTATGGACCTGGTGAGCTGTCCTATGCATCGGTTACTAGGTGGTGCAAGAAATTTGCAAGTGGAATAATGTCCTTGCAAGATGCACCATGTGGCCATCGCAGAAAGACAGCAACCAGTCCCAAAATGGTAGAAAGAGTCAGAGAAATTGTATCGACATATGCAAGATTCACTGTTAGGGAAATAGCCCGAAAGGTATGCATCTCAATAGGGGCAGTTCATTCACTTCTAAGGAAGCACCTTAAAATGAATAAGATAACTGCGCGATGGATACCCCATTTGTTCACAGAGGAGCAGAAGCGCCTCCGCGTGAAAATGGCAAAATCTTTGCTGAAAATGTACCCAAAATACAATAATCGCTCGTTTGCCAATATCGTCACAGGCGACGAGACATGGGTGCATTTCTATGAGCCCAAACGAAAACATGAAAACAAGATATGGGCTACAAAAGACATGAACAGGCCATGTATAGCCAAACGCACAATGAGCGTCAGAAAGGTTATGTATGCAGTTTTCTTCACAAATAAAGGGCCTGCTATACAAATTGCTGTTCCGAAAAGTAAATCGGTCAATAGCAAGTTCTACAGAGGGGCTGTTCTAAAATAGTTGAAGAAATATTTCAATAGATGCAGGCCAGTGACAGGTTTGTCGGGGTCAGGTTGCTGCATGACAACGTGTCTAGCCACAAAGCAGCTATTGTATGCGATTTTTTAAGGCAGGAAAATGTTGTAGAGCTTCTGCACCCGCTGTATTCCCCAGACCTTGCCCCCTGTGACTACTTCCTGTTCCCGAGGCTCAAAAAGTACTTCACTGAACGAAAATACAAAACACGAAAAAATCTTGGTTCAGCCATCTTCCAGTGTCTCAAGGATATACCCAGAAACGACTATGAAACTGCCTTTAAAAATTGGATCAAAAGGTTGAAACTGTGCATATCTCACGGAGGTGAATACTTTGAAGGAATCTGATGGTTGGTTTGTGAAAATTAACAAATCCTTTCTAGATATGCTAGGAATTGCATTTCAATTTGAACATCCCTCAAATAGTCACAAAAGTGGTGGATGCACTTCTATTTTCAGATGGCTTATAGTTATATTCATGTTAATTTGGCAGTTTCCGGAACTTGTTAGAAACATCCAATTCGTAGGCCATGAAATTCTGTACTAGTTGATATGATTACAGTATTGTAGATAAACAGTAGGTAATAGAAGGGATCAGGTGAGTTTTTATGAACATTTTCTTTATCAGTATTCTACCATAGATTATTAATGTCCATGATTTGTTACAAACTGAGAGTTTCAAAATAGTCAAGCGTTTTTGGCGTATCTGTAGTATTGCACTTTTTTGTCCCTTTGTATCTGAACATATCTCAGCAATTTATGGTTTGTATACAACTTTAGACAAGTGTGATACATGTAGATAGAAACAGAACTGAAAAGTTAAAATTTATCATGGTAAAAGATTTTTTCTTTTTTTGATAATATAAAGTATTAATTTATATTTGATTATAAATAGATATAAAGTATTTAGGTTAAAATGTTATATCATTCTTCTTATTTTAAAATTGAATTTTTTTTTTCCTTTTTACTGAAAAGTTAAAATTTATCATGGTAATAGATTTTTTTTTTTTTGAAATTAGTATCACCCTGCGTCCGTCGTCCGTCGTCGTGCGTCGTCCGTCGTCAACAATTTTCTTTAAACGACATCTCCTCTGAAACCACTGGACAGAATTTGATTAAACTTGGCAGGGATGATCTTTGGGTCAACTTTCACAAAAGTTGCTAAAATAAACTTGATCCATGTAGAACTCTGGTTGCCATGGCAACAAAAAGAGAAAAAAAAATGAAAACTTAAAAAATCATCTTCTTCAAAACTACTGGCCAGATTTTAAAATAAATTGGTACAGATGTTCCTTGGGTCAACCTCTACCAAAGTTGCTAAAATTATTCCGATCCGTAAAAAAAAACATGGCTGCCAGGGGCGGGGCTTATTTGCCTTATATGTATATAGAGAAACCTTTAAACAACATCTCCTCTGAAACCACTGGACAGAATTTGATTAAACTTGGCAGGGATGATCCTTGGGTCAACCTTCACAAAAGTTGCTAAAATAAACTTGATCCATGTAGAACTCTGGTTGCCATGGCAACAAAAAAAAAAAAAAAATGAAAACTTTAAAAATCATCTTCTTCAAAACTACTGGCCAGATTTTAAAATAAATTGGTACAGATGTTCCTTGGGTCAACCTCTACCAAAGTTGCTAAAATTATTCCGATCCGTAAAAAAACATGGCCGCCAGGGGCGGGGCTTATTTGCCTTATATGTATATAGAGAAACCTTTAAACAACATCTCCTCTGAAACCACTGGACAGAATTTGATTAAACTTGGCAGGGATGATCCTTGGGTCAACCTTCACAAAAGTTGCTAAAATAAACTTGATCCATGTAGAACTCTGGTTGCCATGGCAACAAAATGAAAAAAAAAATGAAAACTTTAAAAATCATCTTCTTCAAAACTACTGGCCAGATTTTAAAATAAATTGGTACAGATGTTCCTTGGGTCAACCTCTACCAAAGTTGCTAAAATTTTCCTGATCCGTAAACAACATGGCCGCCAGGGGCGGGGCTTATTTGCCTTATATGTATATAGGTAAAACTTTAATCAACATTTCCTCTGAAACCACTGGACAGAATTTGATTAAACTTGGCAGGGATGATCCTTGGGTCAACCTTCAAAAAAGTTGCTAAAATAAACTTGATCCATATAGAACTCTGGTTGCCATGGCAACAAAAAGAAAAAAAAATGAAAACTTTAAAAATCATCTTCTTCAAAACTAGTGGCCAGATTTTAAAATAAATTGGTACAGATGTTCCTTGGGTCAACCTTTTTATCTCAGGTGAGCGATTTAGGGCCATCATGGGCCTCTTGTTTATGACTACTTTCTACCTTTTCTTTCCAGATTGTATCTACTGTAATTTGCTATTTTATGTAAAAATCATGAATGCATTAACGGCAAGGAAAGCAAGAACAAAATCTGAATTTAGTTGTCTTTTATAGGAATCTACTCCTTTAGCTTTTTTTTTTTTTCAGGAAAAAAAATGCAGAGTTGATATGACATGAAATACCTGTTATAGCCTTAAATCAATTGCCAAAAGATTTTGCGCAGCTTTTAGATATCATACATGTTATGAATATGATAAAGTAATCAAAGCTTTGAAGCCCATTATCCACTTATAATGATTGACATTGTCATAGTAACCTTTCAACTGATAAGATTAATGGTCCAACATGATAGCTTGAAATGTGTTAGTAACATGATAGTTTCCATACTGAGGAATACTCATATGTGGTTTAAAGCACTGAATAAAAAATGAAATGTGCTGTCACAGATAGAACACTGGAAGAACCTTTTGTTTTAGATACCAGTGGCAACGTTGCTTGTTTATCAGAAGCAGCTTTCAAGTTGTGTCTGGTACATTCTGGCTTTTGTTCACCATGCATGACATCAGAACTTGCCAGACTGGTTTGTTATCAACTGAATAGCGGAAATTAATGCTTCATAAGGTCTGATATATTGACAAAAGGGTTCATTTCAGAATGACCCAAGTAGAACTATTATGCATGGAATCTAAATGGATTTTATATGTTGAACTTAGAGATAAGGTCTGGTCTGATTGGTAGGATAATTGTGGTAAGATTTTAAAGCCACACAGTGCACTAACCTCCTGGTAAATGTAGCACCAGAAGAGCTCTTGAGTTCTCCATAACATGTAAACCATGTAACAGGTCAGATACTCCATAACATGGTAAACCTATGTAACAGGTCAGATACTCCATGACATGGTAAACCATGTAACAGGTTGGATGCTCCATGACATGGTAAACCATGTAACAGGTTGGATGCTCCATGACATGGTAAACCATGTAACAGGTCAGATACTCCATAACATGGTAAACCATGTAACAGGTAGATCTCCATCATATGGTAAATCGCAAGGTAAAGGTTAGGATCCTCCATAAAACATGTAACAGGTTATATATTCTATAAAATGGTTAACCATGTAACAGGTCAGACTCTCTATACCAAAATAAACTATATAACAGGTCAGATACACCATTTCATGGTTAACCATGTAACAGGTTAGATACTCCGTAACATGGTAAACTATATAACAGGTCAGATTCTCTATACCAAGGTAAACCATGTAACAGGTCAGATACACCATTTCATGGTTAACCATGTAACAGGTTAGATACTCCGTAACATGGTAAACTTTGTGACAAGTCAGTTACTCTATACCAAGGTAAACCATGTAACAGGTCAGATACTCCACTCCATATCATCACAAAATGCAATGTTGGGAAAGTGATCACATGGTAGGCTTTGTGCAAGTTGATCATACAGCTAGCAAAAGTATAGAATGGGCTGTCCACAGGCACCAACACCAACCATAGACTGGCAGGTGACATAAACTTGAATAAAAATGATCAGACAAGTCCATTCATTTGTGACTAACATAAAATGTTTCTGTATGTAAATATAGAAGAAAAGAAATTAAATGCTGTGCTAATTAGAAAAATAAGATTATTTTGAACTTTCAAATGATTGCTGTAGTATAATGACAGTGCAATAAGCATCTGACATTTTCAAATGCCAAGCATATATTTTAGTTATCAAGGGATGGTATAAACTGCGTGATAGATCAGTTGTCAGTTTGCAAAGATGGAAATGTTTATTTGCCAGATAGTGACTTCCATAATGCCAGAGTTTTAAATACCATGCCTTATTCCTGATAGACTTTATTGTAAAGACTTAACTGGCCCACCAATAGACTATGTACGATTAGTGGAGCCAAATGACATTTCAGTGAATTTTGTCAATGGATGCCATTTGAATGACACATGTTTTGGCACACCCGGAGACAACTTTCATAAGGTTCATAATTTTACAAAAGCCTAGTTACTTCACATATCTCAAATGTTTTTTATCCTTTATTTTATTTATTAAAAAATCATTTTGTTGCATTGGCAAACAGAGTGGAGCCGGATCAGCTGTCTGATCAGGGTCTCTGCTGTTTGTTCATACAATATTGAAACTTAGAACCGACACAGTCTGCAATGTAAAGAAAATTCAATTGTTTTTTAATTAATATGAATCAAGTCAAAATATTTTACCTTAATATTCATTAAGTAAAGGGTTAAACTAAATTGTCAGCCCACAGAGTGCATGTTTTGCAATTATGCGATGAATGGTTGCTGAGAAGATGTCACGTGTATTTCTATTCCCTCATTAATCTTTTAATGTTTGTCTAGAATGAGGTAAACTAGGTCAGAATTACTATTGTTATTTAACAATTGATTGTAATTTATGATTGAGACAGCATTCTGGTTGTTGGGCACTTGATTCTAGACAATTGATAATATTTCTCCAAACCATATTGATTTTAATAGTGAACAATTATTGGCACCCACATTAAGGTATATGCCAGACAATAATAACGCAGATCCAGTCAGGTTCCTGTTAGCAAGCCTTATAAATATTTAATGACCCTATGCTTTTATGCCATTCGGTACATATCACCTAATACTTAGTCAAGTCACCAGCAATGAAGTATGTAATGGTGACATGTTTTGTGCCATTGGAAACAACTCAGCATTGTGCTCATTGCTGCATTGAAATATTAGGAAATATGAAATTAACCTCAAGGTGAGCTTTTGTGATCGCCCTTCGTCCGGCGTCCGTCGTCGTGCGTCGTCAACAATTTGCATTAAAAGACGTCTCCTCTGAAACCGAGTCTAAATAGCTTCGAAAAGAAAGGAGAAAAACGCACCAAAACATTTTCTTACCATTTCTGTTCATACTGGATGCTAGGGCACAAATTAGGAAGGGGTAGCTTCAAATAGTAGCTTGAGGGAAATTTAATGCAAAAGGTTGTCACTTTATGATTGTATTTTGATGTATCAATCAGCATCAGAATAGAAGACTACTACCATTCTAGAATAATATTATGCAAGGGTGATTCAAAAAGCTTTGATACTTATTGATTTTCTTACATAAATATTCCTTTTTGATAATGTTATACTATTCATTTGTAAAAGCAAATTCAATAACAAAAAACATGGAATCCTGTGTACTAAGTTGAAGTTCAAAAAGAATAACTAGGCCAAATACATGCCTTCATTAAAGGATGTGTTTTGATGAAGGTTTAAATATAACTGAATGTCACACAGGATAAACTGGAGCTTTCATCCGTATACTATTGACTTCTTCGGGAAATTGATCACTTTGTCCTACTGAGGGTTAACACCAGCATATCTCGAGGGCATGAGAGCTTTTAACCCTTTCCCTCATATAGACTCATTTTGAGGTACTCAATAGGTACCACATAAAGCCTGATCTGCAGAAAACCACAGTTAAACCCTACCAAATTTAATTATAAAGTCCTCATTTCCAGACCACTGAGGAGCAGCGAACAGCATAAAACCTGATCAGCCTGCGAGTTACTCGCAGGCTGATCTGGTTTTATGTTGTTCGCATAGGTCTTTTCATGGTTTCCTCTATGAGGGAAAGGGTTAGTGTATCGTCCAAGTTGTGTGGAGGGTTGGATGAAAGAAGCTTAAATTCTGTGAAATAAGCAATGTTTAAAAACTTTAATAATAAAAAAATATGAGTTGTTCTTCACATACCACCAAATTTATTGAGTGAAACCTGGTTGTCATGAGTACCTGTTAACATTTTGAGTGAAACCTTTAAGCTAGAGTCTCATAATAAGTGCTCATTAATTTTTAGCTCACATGAGCACAACGTGCTCAAGGTGAGCTTTTCTGATCGCCTTTTGTCCGGCGTCCGTCGTCCGTGCGTGCGTGCGTGCGTCCGGCGTCAACAATTGCTTCAAACAACATCTCCTCCTAAACGGCTTGGCCAATTTGAAAAATATTTTGCAGGAATGTTCCTTGGATGAAGCTCTACTAAAGTTGTATAAATGGTTCTGGTCCATCGCATAATTAGGTCACAGGAGCTAAAAATAGATTTTAAAAATGAAAATTGAAAAAATCTTCTTCTCCGAAACCACAAGGCCTAGCCTTTTGATTTTTGGTATGTAGCATCATCTTATGGGCCACTACCAAGATTGTACAAATCATAGCCC
Source organism: Solen grandis (assembly GCA_021229015.1). Classification (NCBI taxonomy): domain Eukaryota; kingdom Metazoa; phylum Mollusca; class Bivalvia; order Adapedonta; family Solenidae; genus Solen; species Solen grandis. The sequence goes on along the minus strand of CM037791.1, from coordinate 3,902,145 downwards.
TATGGTGATAAATGACCCCGCACCAGGGGTCACTTGTTTTACAAAGAGTTATATAGAAAAATCTTAAAAAATCTTCTTCTATGAATCCATAAGGCCTAGAGCTTAGATATTTGGTATGTAGCATCATCTTATGGGCCACTACCAAGATTGTACAAATCATAGCCCTATGGTGATAAATGACCCCGCACCAGGGGGTCACTTGTTTTACACAGAGTTATATAGGAAAATCTTAAAAAATCTTCTTCCATGAATGCATAAGGCCTAGAGCTTAGATATTTGGTATGTAGCATCATCTTATGGGCCACTACCAAGATTGTACAAATCATAGCCCTATGGTGATAAATGACCCCCCACCAGGGGTCACTTGTTTTACACAGAGTTATATAGGAAAATCTTAAAAAATCTTCTTCTATGAATCAATAAGGCCTAGAGCTAAAATTTTTGGTATGTAGTAGCATCTAATGGTTCATTACAAAGATTTTCAAAGTCTTAGCCCTACGGTGATAAATGACCCTGCGTCCAAGTCTTCTCTGAAACCATATGGCCCATTGCTTAGATATTTGGTGTGTAGTATTGTCAGGGGTAAAATGTTTTAGATTAAGTTATATCAGAATCCTTGTCTGTTTAAAAACCTTGACATCAGTTGAAGCAATGGTACTCAGGTGAGCGATTCAGGGCCATCATGGCCCTCTTGTTTTTTTCTTGGTGTTTTTGATTGATTCCCACATCACAGAACTTATTTATTTCTACTACTTGTATATTTTCTACTACTTGTATATGAAACTTTAACTAAAATAATGCATTTAACAATAACTTTAAAGTAAATTTTCTGTCTTGTTTTTCAAATGTTTTTACATTTTCTTGCTTTTCTTTCTCTAAATGACTCAATGAATGATCAACCTCCCTTTTCTCCTTTACTTTGCCAACCACACTCAACATGCTGGACTCTGGTCACAGATAGTCCATAGAGTTAGATGGTCATCCGAAGTGGCAACAATCTCCAACCATAGGGAATGTTGTTTTCCAGTGTTTGTATGTCTCTATTGACACTCTATTGCTATCATGCCTTTTTGATTTGAAGATCCATAACTTGGATCTAGATAGAATTCATGATGTCAAGAAGATGGACTTAGGAGAAGGGGAGGTTTCCGATCTACAATATTTCAGAATGGTATTTTGGTCATTTGTAAGGGATGATTTCCTAAATCTTGGTTTTCAACCTCAAACTGACATTTTGTTTTTCTTGCCAGAAGGTGAAAATGATATGGCCTAATCAGGGGCTTTATATCCTTAGCCTAATTAAGGAGACGAATGTGGCATTATTGAAAAAAAAATATCTTTCTATATTTGCATGTTATAAATACTTTATACTTTTCAAAATGAATGAGTTGCATATATATAATTCTGAATTACATTGACGTGAAATAAAGATAACTAAACATCAGTGATGATAGAGCACATTTTTAGCCCAAGCCACTACTGATTGACTGGGATATAATCGATAACCGAGTTGAAATAATCAAGGTGCACAAAATGGTCTTGAAATTTTAAACGTGCAAGCGTCTAATGACCAATGGTTTTGAAGGCAATGCAGTCAAGCTTCAAAACAGGAAGTGACAATCATCAGTTAGTTAAAACATCTGCAGCAATGAAATTCAAAACATAAAGAATTTAAAAAAATAAGAGTGAAGTAGTTTTCTCGTGCGTAAATGGTATGCACAGGTCTGATTTGTTTTGCATATTGGTCCATTTTATTAGCTCACCTAAGCACAAAGTGCTCAAGGTGAGCTTTTGTGCTCGTCCGTCGTCAACAATTTGCTTTAAATGACATCTCCTCTGAAACCGTTGGACAGAATTTAATGAAACTTGGTAGGAATGTTCCTTGGGTGAGGCTCTACAAAAGTTGCTAAAATAAAGTTGATCCATGAAGAACTCTGGTTACCATGGCTACAAAAAGGAAAAAAAATGAAAACTTTAAAAAGCATCTCCTTCAAAACTACTGGCCAGATTTCAAAATAATTTGGTACAGATGTTCCTTGGGTCAACCTCTACAAAAAAACATGGCCGCCAGGGGCGGGGCTTATTTGCCTTATATGTATAAAGAGAAACCTTTAAACAACATCTCCTCTGAAACCACTGGACAGAATTTGATTAAACTTGGCAGGGATGATCCTTGGGTCAACCTTCACAAAAGTTGCTAAGATAAACTTGATCAATGTAGAACTCTGGTTGCCATGGCAACAAAAAGAAAACAAATGAAAACTTTAAAAATCATATTCTTCAAAACTACTGGCCAGATTTTAAGATAAATTGGTACAGATGTTCCTTGGGTCAACCTCTACCAAAGGTGCTAAAATTATTCCGATCCGTAAAAAAACATGGCCGCCAGGGACGGGGCTTATTTGCCTTATATGTATATAGAGAAACCTTTAAACAACATCTCCTCTGAAACCACTGGACAGAATTTGATTAAACTTGGCAGGGATGATCCTTGGGTCAACCTTCACAAAAGTTGCTAAAATAAACTTGATCCATGTAGAACTCTGGTTGCCATGGCAACAAAAAGAAAAAAAAATATGAAAACTTTAAAAATCATCTTCTTCAAAACTACTGGCCAGATTTTAAAATAAATTGGTACAGATGTTCCTTTGTTCAACCTCTACCAAAGTTGCTAAAAAATTTCCGATCCGTAAAAAACATGGCCGCCAGGGGCGGGGCTTATTTGCCTTATATGTATATAGGGAAAACTTTAAACATTTCCTCTGAAACCACTGGACAGAATTTGATTAAATTTGGCAGGGATGATCCTTGGTTCAACCTTCACAAAAGTTCCTAAAATAAACTTGATCCATGTAGAACTCTGGTTGCCATGGCAACAAAAAGAAAAAAATATGAAAACTTTAAAAATCATCTTCTTCAAAACTACTGGCCAGATTTTAAAATAAATTGGTACAGATGTTCCTTGGGTCAACCTATTTATCTCAGGTGAGCGATTTAGGGCCATCATGGGCCTCTTGTTTAAATAATAACGTCAACTTTTAAAAATCACTGAAACTTAAGTTTAATAATACATATTACAGTTTAATGTAGAAAGTGTAAATAATCCAAACAGTATCTATACATATGTATATATATATATATGGCCGACATATGTAATTGACGGACTCAGGCCAAATTTACGGCCGCTGTGTTTAATCTGATCATGGTATAGTGCTTGAAAAGGGTAAATTTAACTGAAAATTGTAGTATATGTCGTAAAGACGTGCAAATATAATGACTTAATTACAAATGATATGTGAATAATATTTTATTTAAAATTATATTTAGTATCAAAACAAAAAGTCACGCTACGTACTTACCAAGGGAAGAACTAACTGTTATAACCGTGCCAGTAACATTTGTAGTTGTGCTGATTTGTGTTGGTGGTGATATTAGTCTTTTTACACTGACATTAATACCGCCTTGAATGCCTACTATCTGCAAATTTCAAGCGTCTTGCAGACCCTGACTCGTTCAATAATTATATTAACATAAGACTTTTTAAACATACTTTAGAAATATCTGAAGTTCATAAAATAAACATATTTTTTTTCTAACAAAGCAATCTCTAACTGCAGCTTCCTCTTTTTTAGGTTGAGGATATCTGTACGTCACACAGTGTGCACACTGTGGCTGTACACAGATTGCTGCTGCACTGCTGATTGGCTCTGCTGGATGACAACTGGTGTGCTCTGCCTGTAGAGGACTTCTGAAATTGATTATACATTCATTGTACCAAATGAATGCTTGCTAAATTGCTCAATTATTCAAATTATTTTGTATGCTGTATTTATATTTTGTTTGGAGTTTGCCCTTAAGCAGTTGTTATTGCTTTTGATTTTTTAACCTATTTGGTCATGGAAATAGTTTAATGGAGTCTTTTTACCATTGAATTGTCTCATATGCTTATTTTCTTTTATAACATCAATTAATTTGTCGTATGTGCTTTTGGCACTTTAATAGTTGCAGTGCAAGTTTATTTTAAAGTGATTTCTCACATACTTACATCATTATTACATGAAGCATTTTAATCTATGTTTTAATTAAAATCCACAAAAGTGAAGTATGAATATAGGTATTTTCACATATGCTATGTAAAAAAAATGATAATTTGACAGGTCTGCGCGCTCATTTGTATGCTGTTTCGTTTTTATGCTGTTTGTAGTTTCTAAAAATAGCTAAAATATACAACTCTAGCTAAAAATAAACAAGAGGGCATATGCCCCTAGATAGCTCACCAGATTCAATCATCTGGAGGCGATGAAAAGTGATTTTGCAATTAATTATAGTATGAAACCTTGAATTATCATTAGTACAAGATAAAAAATTAATTCTGAATATTTTCTCCAGAAGATATTTTTTTTTTAATTTTCTAAAAAGAGTATATAAGGAAACTAGCCGACTCCCTTTGTTTTTTCAAGGGATCAACTTTATTTAACTACAGCAAATTATGGTAGACAGCCATGAAGCGATCTTATGTGCCAAATACAGTTAAATTCTAACCACTGGTTTCACAGAAGAATAATTTTGAAACCTTTAATAGTTTAATAAACCAGATGGCCTCCCTACCGACCTCTCTTTTCAAAGGATAAACTTTTCTAGCATTTATGGTAGAAAGTCATTAGGTGGCAATAAGTCATAAGGTGGCAATTTGTGCCAAAAGAAATTAAATTATAACCACTGTTTTCAAAGAAGAATTTTGAAATTTTCTACAAAGAGAATGAGAAAACTAGCTGACGCCTAGGGGCTTCATTTTTCAAGGGATCAACTTCATTTTAGCAATTTTGGTAATCAGCCTTTAGGTAATTATTTGTGCCAAATGCAATTAAATTCTTACTATTGGTTTCACAGAAGAATAATTTTGAAATTTCTATGAAGGGTATACAAGGAAACTAGCCGATCCCCTAGGGACCTAACTTTTCAAGGGATCATCTTTATATTTGCAATTATGGAAGACAACCATTAGTTTATCATTTGTGTCAAATGAAATCAAATTCTGGCCGTTAGTTTCACATAACAATTTTTATATTTAAATAAAAAATATATAAGGAAATTAGCCGTCTCTCAGTTTTCAAGGAATCAACTTCATTTTAGTAAGTGACCATTTGAAATGAATTTTTAACCATTGGTTTCAGAGAAGATTTTTTTTTATTTTCTTAGATAAAATCTTGTTGGTTGCCATGTCAACCAGATTTCTGCATGGATCATGTTAATTTTGTGATGGGCCACATTAAGATAATCCATGCCAAGTTTCATCAATTTCCACCAAGCGGTTTCAGATGAGATGTCTTTTAACGACAAACGAACGACCCCAATAGCTCACCCTGGGCTCAGTTTGCTCTGGTGAGCTAAAAAGGAGTGAAAATAATACAAATAGAAAACAGACATAATAATTAATGCTAATTAATTCTTTAATTCAATATATATGAATCAATGTTTTAATTAATCTCAGGGTCTTCATTTTTTACAGAAATGAACAAAACCCATAACATTTTAGGGGGAAATGGAGAGTTGAAAAAGTTGATTTTTTTTCTAGCACTTTTTAATAATTTTCAGAAAATCTTTAATATATATTCTTAAATTTCTTTTGTAAACTTCTCTAAGTATTGCTTGATCAAAGTATAGGTCACCGCTGCTAAGTTGTTTCTTTGGTAAATGTATTCTTTGGCAAAAGATAAGTTTAAAATTTATGTACCATACTCACTTCATTTACTGTTTTTATACTCATTGAAAAGGAAACCTTATGTTTTATGGACCATAACTTCCCTACAAGGCATAATAATCCTTTACTTATCCTTTATATCTGGTTTTTTTATCACTATGTATACATCTGATCAAGGTTGCTTTATAAAGGTGGATGCTAGAATGTAAAGTTTAAGTCATTCAAAATGCCCTTCTTTGTTGACCCCCCCCCCCCCTTTCAAGATAAGATAAGGAGATAAAAGTGAGCTCACATCGAGGATCCCCAATAAACCCATCATTGTGTATGTCACGCTTAGATCACGTTGGCTCATTGCCAATATATAGGTAGCATAGTCTTGGTCACAGTTGAATTCACCCGTGAAGGGATACATTAACATACATTTAATCATTTTACGTGTGTATGTGTGTTGCATTTTTGGTAGTTACTATAATATAAACAATTAGATAAAAATGTTTGATAATTAAGTAGATTTTAACAGTAGCACAGATTGACAGAACAAAATTTATAGCTCTGATGCGTAATAAACTGACTCTTCCAAAAAATGAAAATTCAGATTATCTTTATAATAAAAATATGGACAGTTAATATCTAGGAGAGAAAAAAACAAACATTTCCTAAACAAATGTTAACAATTCATTGAATTTTTTTTTACAATGTGCATCACCATAACTTTTTATCCAGTTGTAATAAAATTCATACAATACACAAAGACCCAAAGAATAACAGGAAGAAAAAGACTTGACTATTTGAGTTTACCGACGTTTCGAAAGTATTTCAGTCATATAGCGACGTCAAGCTTATTACAGGTGAAGGAAGACCCCGAATGCACGGAGGCATACAGCTGGGCTTCCTTACATGAAAATCCGAATGACCCTACCGAGATTCGAACCCACGCGGTGACAGGAAGAACAAAAATAAAAAAAATACTTAAGCGCACGGTGTGTGCGAGACAGAGATAGAGCCTGTCATTTGAATTAATTCATCCTGTGAATAAAACAATTCAACTTTGTTGTCATGCATACTTATAACAATGATAATAGTAAGCTCAAAGTAGTTAATGCTTTTATAACGATAATTTATTTGAAATGACAAACGTTATTGAAGGTGTATAAATATCACATCAATAATAAGAAAAAATCCTATCACAATCTTAAGTGTTTGTCACAGTTTGCTAATCCCTTATTTTGGCAAAAACTTGAGTACTAAATTGTGTTTGATCTTTATGACCCTCTACCTAACCTCTCACCTGCTGGGTCCAGTGAGCCACATTCCGCACATACCAATTTTCAATGCCTTTAAAAATGATATATTTTTTTGTATTCATTTTAAGGGCCATAATTGGAGATAGTGGTCCAATACCAAGTCAGCCTTGGCAAGATAAGTCATTAATATTACCAAGTTTGTGTTTGTGTAGATTTACATTCTAAATGTGGAATCCAAGGTGCAAAGTGAAATAGGACTTTTTTGATAATATAAAGACTAGAACTGCAGATATAGAGATGTCTTTTAAGGAAGTTTATTGACGACGAACGAACGACCCCAATAGCTCACCCTGGGCTCGTTGTGCTCTGTTGAGCTAAAAAAGGGAGTGAAAATAAAACAAATAGAAGACGGACATACTAATTAATTCTTTAATTCAATATATATGAATCAACGTTTTAATTATTCTCAGGCTCTTCATTTTTTTTACAGAAATGAAAAAAAGCCATAACATTTTAGGGGGAAATGAAGAGTAGATAAAGCTTCGTTTTTTTCTAGCAGTTTTTAAATAATTTTCAGAAAATCCCTTAATATTTTTATTTCCTTTGTAAACATCCTTTAAGTATTCTTTGGCTAAAGAAAAGAAAAGTTGGGAATCCATGTAACATATTCATTTACTGTTTATATTACTCATTGAAAAGGAAACATTATGTATTATTGACCATAACTTCCCTACAAGGCATAATAATCCTTGGTTTAGTATCCCTATGTATACATCTGATCAAGATTGTTTTATAAAGATGGATACTAGAATGTAAACAAAGTTAAATATGATATTTTTTATATATTTTCTATACTTCATTCCAAGGGTCATAATTGGAGAAAGTGCAGCCTTGGCAAAATAATAGTCATTAATATTACCATCAAGTTTGTGTAGGTTTACATTCTAAATGTGGAATCTTAGGTGCAAAGTGAAATAGGACTTTTTTGATAATTTAAAAAATAGAACTGCAGATGTAATATATTGATATCAGACATAATTTAACTCTACAAAAACTTTAAAAACCATTTCCTTCAAAACTGCTGGCCAGCTTTTAAAATGTTTTAGTACAGATGTTCCTTGGGTAACCGCCTACCAAGATTGCTAAAATTATTCCGATCCGTAAAAATATGGCCGCCAAGGGCGGGGCTAATTTTTCCTTAAAAAAACTGGAAATATCTAGTTACCATGGCAACAAAAGTTCTACATGGATCAAGTTTATGTTAACAATATTTTAGAAAGTTACCCAAGGAACACCTGTGCCAATAATATTCTGAAAATAAGCCTGCAGTTTTGGAGTACAGGTTTCTAGTATTCACTAAAAATACATATAAGGTAAATTAGCCCTGCCCCTGGCGGCCATATTTTTTAATGGAATCGAAATGATTTTAGAAATCTTGGTAGAGGGTTACCCATAGGACATCTTTATTAAAACATTTTGAAATCTGACCAGTAGTTTTAAAGTTTTCTTTTTTCTGTTGCCATGTTTCTGTTGCCATGGAAACCAGAGTTCTGCATGGATCATGCTTATTTTAGCAACATTTGTGAAGGTCCACCCAAGGTTCATCCCTGCCAAGTGTAATCAAAATCTTTCCAACGGTTCAGTGGAGGTGTCTTTTAAAAGCAAGTTGACGACGCACGACGTCGGGTGATCCTAATAGCTCACCATGAGCACTTCATGCTTGGTTGTATTGGAGGCCCTCTTTATCTTTTTATACCATGAACACATATGTGCTACAAAATCAAAAGTGTCTTGCACCCACGTCTCATCCGTAGAAATGAAAAACGTGTCAAACTTTGTGAAAAAACGTGAGGGAATCTAGCAAAACGTGACAGACCGAGGGAGAACGTTCTGGCATCCGTGGTAGACCGTGAACGTGAACAAAAGTCCGCTTACACTTACTGAGGGAACATAATGTTAAGCTATAAAAATGTTATTCATTTCCTACGATTTTAATCATTTAAACTAATACATGTACACTAATACGTGTACCAAAAACTTGGAAACAGATATTAAAATTTATGAGAAATCTAAAACAATTATATTATTACAAAATATAATACCAAATGGACTGCCTTACACTAAAAGTGAATTCAATATTTTGTCATGTAATGAAATCTTCCTGATTTCATTTGTTTCCGTGAAAAGTAAAAAAAAACAACGTTATCTTGTTGACGTTCTTAGAAATTCCACGTACATTTTGATAAAAAAAGAAAGCATAAATACGTGAAAATTATTATTAAACCGTGTTAAGAAACATGAGGCAAATTTAATGTTTTTCAATACATAATATATGCACTAAAAAGTTGTAATTCTATTCATTGTTTCCTGATTTATGCAGACTTTGTAGAATAATTTCAATGAAGTGTTTCTCCTCCGTATTTTCTGGAGGAAAAGTTTTTCTTTTTGAAGTTAAGTTAAAAAAAAATTTGTGAAAATATGGCAATAGGTACGTGCACATAACTACTTACTGGATTTTAACGAAACTTCATGGCAACCATCATTACCAAAAGGAGATGCGCAATTTCTCGGCATGTTTCGATCGGACCATTTAACCCAGAGTTATGGCCCTTGATAAGTTATGCAGTATGTTTACAGAATAACATTGGTTTCCTGCTATTTCCTGCAAGTACTGACTGGATATGAACGAAACTTCTCTGGTTACCATCATTACTAATAGGATAGGCACATCCTCGGCATGTTCCGATCAACATATAACACGGAGTTATGGCCCTTGATTAGTTATGCAGTGTGTATACAGAGTATCTTTCTGCGCTTTTCTTTGCAACTACCAACTGGATCTTAAAGAAATCTAATGGCAACCATCATTAGAGATGCGCATATTTTCGACATGTTTCGGTCGGACCATGTAAGACAGAGTTATGGTCCATGATAAGTTATGTAGTATGTATACAGAATAACATTCGCTTCTGCGCTATTTCTAGCGTCGGTTTACCGGATTTCAACAAAAATTAATGGGAACCATTAATATCAATAGGAGATGCACATATCATTGGCATGTTCCGGTTGGACCCTTCAACACAATAGCCTGCGATTTATTCCTTAAATGGAGCTAAATCATATTGTTTCCACTGAACTGACCATCCCACATTTACTACAGCACATATCATTTTTTTGCCATCACATAGTATTTAGCTCAACTTAGCAAATGCTCAGGGTGAGCTATTAGGATTCGTTCAGCATCCAGCCATCTGATTTTTCCCATTTTCTTTTTATGCAAATTCTGACTTAACCCTTTCTTCAAACAAGCACCGATCTGTCTGAGACAGAGTCCTGTTAATTGTATTTCTCAGGGCGTGTTTCTAGTCTTGCCCCGTGGTTTGTCAATAGACACAACACAATACAACCAATAATAGTGTTCCGACATTCCCCATTCTGAGAATTCATATACATTTTGACTTCCTACTATTTAACCGACTTCATAATTGAATCATTTAAAAATATTTCTTTCTTTTTCTATATATTCTTCGGCAAGTCAAATTCATTAACTGCTACTGATTATTTAAGACGTCAAGTCATTACTTACGTCTTCATTTCTGTTTATGTATTTAAAGTAACATTATCACTGAACAGGGGGAAGCGGTTCTTATGGTTGAGCAAACACGTTACATCCTGGACCAGCTACTGAGGGACAGTAGAATATATTACCGTTTCAATTGAAAATGAATGACACTTTCACTAAAATCACCATTTTTTACGTAGCCCCTAGTCATATATGTATCCAAACATTTACATGTACATGTACAGGTACATATTTTCAGAAATAGCGAAAAGAAGACATGCTAAGGTAAGAAAATGACATACAATATCTTAAATTAACGCTATATATCTACCGATGGTAAAATGAGCTTGATTTTGAGAAATTCATTTAACAAATACACCTGCACTAGCTCGGAGAATCAGCGCATATATTTTGATGTAAATATTTTGTATGTAAATTATACGCCTATATACCACCTCTACCGCCAAGTGATTTGTTTTTGGACGGTTTTACAGGAGACAAAGTGTTGCCAATCTGCCTTACATTGATGCAGTCAAGTGGAAAGGTCACATCATCCTCACTTCAATGATTTATATTCCTTTTTAGCCTTCCTCAACACTTCTGGTAAGGATGAACCTTAAAGTTTGTCTGTCAACAATTCATTGCGATAACTTTTCAAAGTACCATATTTCTGGCACAACCTTAAGGAAGGTGTATCTCAATGTGTGTCTGCATAAAATGTCGGATTTGTTCGGAGTTGGGTGATGCGGAGTGTAAATAAAATTTCCTTTCAAAACGAAGGCGCTTGCCTAGTTAATTATTAACCGGTCGTTGCTTAACCACCAGCTGTTTTTGTTCGAGTCTTGACCAAAGTATGATAACCAAGTACTGTCGAATGAACTTACTGCAAAGTTTGAATATAGATTTCAAAATCGTTGGCACAGGCATTCAAGTGTTGTTTAATACTGTGTGTATATATGAACAGATTGCAGCAAAAAAATTTGTACAGATTTTCTTTCGTATAGTTATACGTTGATTGCTACATCTGCTAATTTTACAAACCGAACTGTGAAGGCCAATATAATAATATAAGTCGGCTAATAATGATAATAAATGGCTTCCGGGCATGTGTTTTATTAACAAGAGGGCCAATATAGCCATGTTTCGCTCACCTGAGTAAGATCTGAAGTGGCATCTAAAGTGTTTTGACAATTGACTAAGAGATTTTGATCCTACCTAAATTTGCACTCATCTGGGATTCCATGCAGTCATCATTCTTATCAAATTTAATGAAGGCTGGTAGTCCATGTGACCCATTTTCGAACTCATCCAATATTTCATGTAGACAAACATCCTGACCAATTTTTTTCTATGATTTGACCTAGTGACCTAGTTTTTGACCCAACATGATCCTGTTTTAAACTAGTCAGACATTCTGACCAAGTTTCATGAAGATTGGGTCAAAACTGTGGCCTCTATAGTGTTCACAAGCAACTGTTGACGGACGACGCACGAAGGGCGGTCACAAAAGCTCGCCCTGAGCACAAGTACCAGAACAAGCAGCCAAATACTGATCATAGAGATTCGAAGTTGCCCTGGGCGAATCATATCAAACTTCGAGCCCCTGTGTTTCTGAATGGCTGTTCATTCCCACTTTTTATGAACAATTTGGGAAATTCGCATATGAAGTGAACACAAACAGATAATCTCGGCTATTTGCCCAAATGCAACATTTCCGATATGCTCCGAGAACAATGATCAGGAATCACAAATCCGAGTAAATTAAAAGGCCACCGGTACAAATCGCTGATATCTAAAAATCGTAATATTTTAAGGTTACAAAACATCCTTAACCTTTTTCTGAGCTTTAATGAATCGGGTAGCTTGCCAGGTCTATTACCAAGATTTAAAACCCGTGGCCTACGAATTCAGGGAGAAGTTATCAGATTCCAATTAATTGTGTCGAATTTCTTTTTAATAACAACAGAAGAACCAGTTAATACAAGTAACTGATTCCTAAAGTGTGCGCAAAAAAAAAAAAGTGACAGGAATTGTCTCAAAACCAGGTTTTCTTTTCGCAATGTGTCGTCCCAGTACAGATTATTTGTATCAGTCAAATAATTTTGTGCTCAATGTCTATTAAATCTAATGAAATTCTGTATAAAGCAAACATCAAAAATGGTCAAACTGCAAAACCAATCATTACTATATATACTGACGGGCAAAAGAAACGCCCCAACGGAATTTGGCGTTATTTTCCTCATGCCTATTGAAATTTTAGTGAAATGTAGTCTGTATACATGTACATTGACCGACAATCACGGCAAAGAAAAACTCGTGCGCTTCTATTCAGCCCGATATCCATTTCCGGTGGCTGCTCATGATTTCCACGTGCACCTCGTGTATGTTTACCACGTGGTGAAATCGATCACATTTTACACAGTTACATGTGCTAGTCGATAGACAATCTCAATTTCAGAGATTTTCTGATTAAACATTCGTATTTAAGAATGCCAAGGCTAAATTCTGAAGAGAGAGCTCGCGTTTTGGCCATGCTCGAATGCTGGAAACGCAGAACACAGTTCGCCAGACGTTTAAACGTCTCGCGTTCGACGATTCGGCGTCGGCCACGTTCAAGAAGACCTCATGTGACGTCTGTAAGACAATTTCATACGTCATCGTTATTTGCGTGACAGGTTTGTGACGGCGGAATCAACGTCGCGTTTATAGTCGTAGTCTGTAACCGTGGGCCCAATAAGTCGTTATACGGTTAAAGAACTGATGGCAACGCGGGATTACTCCGCATAGATCCCTACCGTGGTTAGTTCTAACTTTAACGCCACCGTCACCAACGTCTTGATCTGGGCCTGCAACCCATTCGCGGTCCAGCGTTGGCAGAACGTGTGTGTTCAGGCGACAGACCCTTTTAAATTTATGAACGCCACGAGATGTATCCGTGTGTACAGGCGACGTCACGAACGCTATTTGACAGATGTGTCGGTAACAAACCGTACGGAGGGCGGAGTTAGAGTCTGGGCAGCGATAACTACAGGTTTAGGACCCAACTTGTCGTCTGAAGGTAACCTCACAGCAAGGCGTTACATAGACCAGGTTTACGTCCTGTGGTTGATCCGTAGTTCCGCCAAGTCAAAACCTGGTCTACCAGCACGACAACGCGCACCACAGTTTCACGTGCCACCCGGACTTTTACAGGCGAGCAACATTGGCGTTTGCCTTGCCGGTAATTCAAGGATTCAACCGATTGAAAAACGTGTTTAGGATTAACCTTGGACGTCGGTACGTCGACGTTAAAACCCCAGCCAGCAAAGTTCAGCAATACGACGGCAGCGCTGCACAAGGAGTGGGAAGAATCCCTCGTTATCTGCTTCGCATTTTTGCGGTTCCATGAGACGTCGCCTTGCTGCAGTTGTCGCAAGTAGAGGTGGACACACACACTCTGATTTTCGAAATGAAAAATATCCGACCGGTCTATTAAAAAACGTTTTTTTTTAAACTGTAACAATTTACAATTTCTTTGCGATCATTTTTAATTAAAAATATTCAAATTTGCAGATGATTATAAGTAATTCTAAATCACGAATACTATAAAAACGGGAATCAAATAGAATTGGGGCGTTTCTTTTGCCCCTCAGTTTATTTTAACTAAAGAGTTATGCTCCATATCAGATTCCATAATTCCGCCTCAATGAGATGTATGCACCTAAAGAGTTTCAAGTCAATACCTCTTATAATGTAGGAGTTATGCTCCGCACAAGGAATTTTATCAAAAAAGGGGCATATCTCCCTCAAAAATGGTCAAACTGCAAAACACAGGTAATATTCTCCAGGGCGACTTAGTGAAGGTACTTCTGTTAAAGTATGGACAAAATTTATGAGGAAATGTAGAAGTTGTGCACAAAATAATATTTCCCTTTTATATTACATCAGTTAAGGGACAAAGGGCCAGAACTGCATCAAAAATAGTCGAACTACAAAACCCTGACAGTATGCGCCAGGTCACTATGTAATAATTAAATTTGGGCCAAAAAAACCCAACCTTGTAATTTCTGTAAAAGTTTGGGCCAAATCCGTTGAAAAATGTAGGAGGTGTTGCGCACAGAAGAAATTGCTAACGGCCGCCCGCCGACATACCCCATTCTAATAACCAGAGTTTTCCTTCGGAAAACCTGGTTAAAAAATCTATTCCATACTGACACTGCGTTTCCACTAGACCTGAGTGAAATGATTTCCTTGGCAACCATCTTGTGAATCGTAACTAAAGCTGAACATACCTTTTCACATCGTCTTTCTTAATTATTCCATCTTCAAACATTTGTAGAAACACCAAAGGATTGAACAAATTAATAATTTTCACACATAAAAGAGCTCTCTCCTGTTTACATAAACCAACATTTTGTAACACAGAAGATTGGTTCACTTGCAAAGGTCAAAGGTTTTGGGAAAAATCGTTTGTTGGCTGCAAGTTTTAGACTTCTTTACATCCACATATTAGACATGTCAACCACTTCAGCTAAGAGGAACACTTCCTTAAATCATAAAACAATCTCAGTATCTTGTATTAAATAATCTGTTCTTTGAGCAATATAAATACTCAATATTATGCGATTTCTATTTGTCTGCAATAGTTGGCATTTTATCTGTTACAATGTATTTTTCCTTAATACATACAGATAGATTGAATTATGTAAAATAAAAAACATTTTTCATATTACAGAACATGATAAAATAATTTTTATTTATCCTTAATAAAATAACATGGGTTGTTACAGAGTCTTCTTGATATCAGTACTTCTATTCTTTTTATTTATATCTCATCCTTTAAAACTTTTTATTTTATTTTATTTATTTGTGTACAAATGTCGTTAGCATGTTATGCCCAATTTTATGTATGGCTGTCTGTTGTAGTTATGGAATGTAAGTTAATAGCGATACGCATGCGTATAATGGGGCCGCCGTGGCCGAGCGGTTACAGTCGTGGACTACAAATCTCTCAGCCCCTCACCGCTGTGGGTTCGAATCCCGGTAGGGACTTCGGATTTTTCATGTGATGAAGCCTTCCAGCTGGCTTGCGGTAGGTCGGTGATTCTACCCGGGTACCTCTGTGTTTTCGGGGTCTTCCTCCACCTGCAATTAGCTGGACGTCGCTATATGATTGAAATACTATCGCAGCGACGGTAAACCCCAATACAACAACAGCATGCGTATAAAATATACTGCGCTGTCCTGGTATATGCAGTAGCCAGTCTTACATTTTGGTTAATCAAAAGTAGGATCATTGATTTTCAGAATTTAACAATGCATTTTCACTGTCTTGCATCATTCAGCGCTTAGTAGCGAATCAATGTTATGTGATTGGGTATATATCGACGTAAGGTCATGGCCTCCTTACGAATTTAAGTTTTGAATAGAGAGACTGTCGGTGGTGTTATCATGAAATCATGAAACTGGCTGACTACTAGTAGTTGCAGGAAATTTAAATGTTTCATATTTTTTTTGGCGTCATATGACCTTTGGTTGGCTCTTTCGAGCAAATAGGGAAGTGTGTGTAAGTACAGGTCTAGCCTGTTTTCTGCTCGTTGTAACATTTTGCTTACGATATACTGAACATTCAAACAGTTCAAGTCGAGAAATCAGCGCATGTCTTGTACATTGCAACACAAACGCCTTGCCATTCGTAATAAACCTCATTAGCATGAACACAAGTGCATTTGCAATTAGCTGATAACAACTATCACGAAATACTGTGAAACTTAATTAACTAAACTGTATTAAGCATTTTGTCATTTACTGTTACCTGTCAGAAAAAAAAATCCTGTGTGCAAAATAAACGGCATTTCTCATCAGCGTTTTGAGAATTTCGCATGTTAATTCTCCATAATAAGAATAAAACAAGAGCTTTAGGAATTCCACAAACACTTAAATTGCGACTTCGATAACTATGGGCCTGGATCATAGTCTACGCAACGTCTCAACATGATCAACAAGATATTTTGAAAATATCTTTATATGCATCTTGAACTAAGAGCCGGGACAAGGTCTAAAAATACGCATTGGTTTCACTTATTTTCGCTCACGCTCAAAGTGAACATATGTGATTACCCGGTGACCGTGTCGTCAATAATTTGCTTTTAAGGTAATCTCCTCTGAAACCACTGGGTAGAAATTGATTAAACTTGAAATTATTGATCATTGGGTGGGTGGCCCTTTACAAGAGTTGCTAAAATAAACAATGCAGAACTCTGGTTGCCAAGGCAATAAAACATTAAAAATCATATCTGAAACAAATGATCAGAATTTAATTCTGTTCGACACAAATTGTCACCCTATGGTTGTCTAACATAATTGCTAAAATGAAGATGATCCCTTATAAAATGAGGCATCCAGGGGGTGGGCTAGATTACTTAAATACTCTTATTTAGACAATCATTTCTGAAACCAATGGTAAGATTTTATTTTGAATTTGGAACAAATGATCAACTTATGACTGTCTTCCATAACTGCTAAAATGAAGTTGATCCTTTGAAAATGAAGCCTCCAGGGTGTCGGATGATTTCCTTAAATCTCTAAATACAAAATATCGATTATTTCTATTATATATTTTAAATAGTAGTTATAAATATCACGATACTGGTTTCAAAGTGTTTAATTTTGTTTATATAAACATCTTTGAATAAATCAATTGTAATTTCTAAGCAGGAATTCACAAGCTGTAAAATCCCTATTGTACTCAGTTGGCATTAACAATACCCTTATTACAAATAATGCCATGAAATTCCTTTTCAACACATGATACTTTGGCAAAATGTAGAGTAGGGGATCTCCTAATCCTGGCTGAAATGTGTGGCAGGTCTGGGGTATCAATCAAAGAGAAGAGCTGGGCTCAAAATTAACACTCGCATTTAGGCAAAAGGCGAGTAGAAAATGAAGTTTGCGAGTTACATTTTAAACCACTGGCATTTATTTGCGAGTGAAAATTTTGACTTAAATTACGGTGCACAAGTTAACATGCGGACACATAAATATTTGTTAAAAAATCTGCTATTTACCCTTGATATTTCCTCTAATAAATATTGATAATTGACACTGCTTAAATATCTTATAATGATTCTTATTTTTGAAGTTAGTTATTAATTAGTTAAAATAACCATATTAATTACCATATTAATAAAAGTTACCCACACCCTCGTATCAACTTCGTAAACCGTAAATTACACTAGTCCCTTTTTCCATAGGAAGCATGTCTGATTCTAATTTCAATAATTATTGAATCAGTTTTAGTTAACAAAGAGCATAATCACTTTCTCCTTTTTTATTCAATGTTTAAAAAAAAGTTATTTATGAAACAGTGATCCTGATAATATACAAGCCCATTGGAAGTAATTTCCATGAAAATTTAATAACTTGCGAGTTGAACTTAAAGGCACTCGCTTTAAATTTTAGCCCTGAAGAGGACAGAATAATAGGATATACAGGGTATAAAATATATGCATGTATTAGGAATTGCATAAAGTATTTACATTTCTTCTTTTGATAGTAAACATGAGTGGATAACAAGTATATAACACTAGGAACTGTCCTAAAATAACGAGTCAGGAATGACTTCCTGTTCCTCCATCGCCAAGATGGGCAATCTGTCTGCAATAAATGTTCATTATGATTTTATCTAAGAAATAAATAAAAATATGAAACTGATCGATAATGGATTACAGTATTTTTAATACAGATATGAAATATACAGATATGAAATGCATAAAAATGAAGAGTAAAAATCAAAAGTAGAACGGTATATTTCTCTTTAATTTGACTTCAAGAGCAAACAAAAGCAAACACATGTGTCATATGCTGAATGAAGCGTGACGGAAGTGTGGTTAAATGTTCGCCACATGGAATAGCCCATCACGTACTGATTCTTGTGAACACGCACATGATGCAGAAATTGCTGTTGTTTTTCGTAACAAAATGCATATGCATATAATCATAAATTCGTTTTGGATCATTATTAATATCTGTAAATGACAGTGCATTAACAGGTCGTTAACATTGTTGCCATGTTTACATCCGATATGTTTATAAAGCGGCGGCCATGTTAACCACAACAATGACGTCATATTTTGAAACATAGGTCCTTCTTAAGTACACCTTAAAAAGAATGGTTACCGTGATATGTGTATTATAACATATCACGGTAACCAGAGGTAAAAGCAAGAGTATTACTACCGTCTTCATAAAAAATGACGTATGTATACCTTCCTTTCTTTTCTAAATTAGAAAATTATGCTACTTACATTCCTTAATTGTAAGAATGTGTCTTTGCAAATCTGATTTGCTAATGAGCATATGTCGCTTTCGGACACAGCCACAACTGCTTTCAAGGAATTTGGGTACCTTCGCATTATCAACAATATCAAGTGTAAAATCGTCGTACGCATTTCCACGCACTCTAAATCGTCCTCCTTGCTTGCACATGGCTTATCATCTGACTCACTGCTATCACAGAACCGTGGTTCCCTTGAAGCCGCTCCCATAAAATCCCGGAGTCTTTCTTCCACATCTTCTACTGGGTCTCATGATTCCGCTTGAAACATATTGAGAAGTTGTCAAGGTAATCAATGGAGTTCTCCCAAAATGATCCGAAAATATGCTTTCCAGTTCCTGCAAAAAAATGGAAAACATATAGAGAATATATATGTATCTATAGTAGGCATTTGTGTCAGTTATCGGCTAGAGGCAAATCTGTTATTCTTTACAGATAATTACATGGTCACGTTTTACAGCAGACATTATGAGTTATTCTATTTACAATTTCATAATTTAAAATATATATATGCATACTAAATGTTTTATCAGTGTCAGTATAACGGATAGATTCTTGCCGTGTCATTTTTAGCTCACCAGAGCAAAGCTCAGGGTGAGCTTTTGTGGTCCCATGAGTGTCCGTCGTGCGGTGTGCGTTGTCAACATTTTAGTGTTTACACTCTAGACTTGACTATTTGAGTTTACCGTCGCCTTAGTCATATAGCGACGTCCAGCTAATTACACTCTATCATCCCCAACTTTTGAGCAGTCATCAAACATTATGACAGTGTTTATAACCATTATGTCTCGAATGTGTTCGATTATGGCGTAGATAGGTCAATAAGGTCATGAGTTATGCCCTTTTTAATATAAAAAATGCCAGATTTCACGTTGTTTACACTCTAGCACCTTCATATTTCGAGCAATCATCTTCAAACTTTATAACAATGTTTATGACCATAAAGTCTCGAATGAGTCCGATTATGGCTGAGATCGGTCATTTAGGTCACAAGAGGGCCAAGGTGGCCCTGTGTCGCTCACCTGAGTAAGATTGCTGTGTAAGGCATGATGACAAAAAATGTGACCTCTAAAGTGTTTGTCTAACATTTGACTAAGTGACCTATATTTTGATCCTACCTGAATTTGCAATCAACTGGGAATACTGGGAATTCATGCAGTCATCATTCTTATTAAGTTTATGAAGACTGGGACAAAAATGTCTAGAGTGCACAAGATTTTTCTAAAATTTGCCCTGTTGGCCTACTTTTTCACCCCATGTGGTTCAGTTTTGAATTCATCCGAGATTTGATGTAAACGGAACATTCTGACCAAGTTACATTAAGGTTAGGCTAAAACTGTGGCCTCTAGTGTGTTCACAAGGTTTTTTAAAGATTTGACATGGTGACCTAGTTTCTGACCCCACATGGCCCGTTTCAAACTCAAAGACATCTTGTAGACAAACATCCTGATCAAATAGTATGAGGATTTGCCTAAAACTGTGGCCTCTAGAGTGTTCACACGGTTTTTCATAGATTTGACCTGGTGACCTAGTTTTTGACCCCATGTGACCCTTATTCGAACTCATCCAAGATATGGAGACAAATATCATGACGAAATTTTATGAAGATTAGGCTAAAACTGGCCTCTAGAGTGGTGACCTAGTTCTTGACCTCACATGACCCAATTTTGAACTCATCTAAGATATGTAGGGAAACATCCTGATCAACTTTCATGAAGATTGGGCCAAAACTGTGGCCTCAAGTTTTGGCCTCTCGAGTGTTCACAAGGTTTTTCTAAGATTTGATCTGGTGACCTAGTTTTTGACCCCACATGACCCAATCTCGAACTCATCCGAGATATCATGTAGACAAACATCCTGACCTAGTTTAATGAAGATTGGGCCGAAACTGTTGCATCTAGAATGTTCACAAGCAATTGTTGACGACAGACGACGGACAAAAAGCGGTCACAAAAGATCACCCTGAGCACAAGTGCTACAAGAGTTCTATATGGATCAAGTTTACTTTAGCAACTTTTGTGAAGGTCACCTAGGGATCATCCCTGCCAAGTTTTATCAAATTCTGTCCAACGGTTTTAGTGGAGATGTTTAAGGTAAATTGTTGACTAGGCACGACGGGTGTTCACAAAAGCTCGTTTAAAGAAAAAAATCCATGAAAAAAAATTTGATTTAAAGAAAAAGTGTATTTAAATTCCATTCCATAATTTCATTGTCTCATTTTCTCTCATTTCATAATTTTCTCCATTTCATTTAAAATATATATAATTGGTGATAAGTGTAAATAATATGCTAATCATAGATGGAAAATCTTGTTTTCAGATTCACTGAATTGTTTCAAACTGCAGGATCTCCATATGACTGCAATATTCAATCCTTGTCCACTGAAGGTAAATTACAGCTGAATTTAATTGTCATTTTAAGCTTATTTTATATACATTTTAATCTTAATTTTAATTTATATACTCTAAATAAATGAAATTGTTTTTCTTTGATATAGTATGAATTAAACATAACTTTAGTAGGATGCATGTAAACCTTTATCTAAACCATGATATTTATTAAATAAATCTACACATGTACAATTTAATTGTTAACGACAACATTGAGGACAATGATGGAGGCATCCTGTCGGGAGACAGTGGATAAAAGCGATTCCTTATTATACCTAGATCGGAGCAATAAGCCAGGTTCAATACAGCACATTAAAAAACAAGGATTTGGGGTAGATCTGCTAAAATCAAGATGACAAACATATCTCATATTTAAGATACAATGGCTTCATTGGTATCTGTGAAATATTGCATTTTACCATTCAAGGCAGTTTAAAGTAATGTTTGCCTATTTATGGGAGGTGATGCATTAGGGTGTGTGACCACCATCACCTTTTCCCCCCAGATACCCTTCAGAAACAAGTTGCGAAGTGGTTGCTTCGTGCATGCCACTGCACAATGTCTGTGTGGACAGAAACTTACACCTTCCAGAACACGGCATTCTATCTGCTGCTGGAAATGATGATGTCATGGTACAAGGATAAGGAGATGGACATCAAGCGAGACAAACGATTGTTAGTTTAAGTTCACCAGAAGGTGAGCTATTAGGATCACCATGCGTCCGTCGTCAACAATTTGCTTTAAACGTCTCCTCTGAAACCGCTAAACAGTTAAACTTGGCAGGGATGATCCTTGCTAAAGAAAACTTGATCAATGTAGAACTGTGGTTGCCGTGGCAAAGGAAAGTTATGAAAACTTTGAAAATCATCTCTTCTGAAACACCTCAAGAATATTTACCATAATTCCTAAAATAAAGTTGATCCCTTGAAAAATGAGGCCTTAAGGCTAATTTCCTTATATTCTATATATAGAATTTCAAAATTCTTCTATGAAGTCAACGGTCCGTCAGAATTTTATTTCCTTTGGCACAAATGGTCACCTCATGAATGTCTACCATAAAAGCTAAAATGAAGTTAATCACGTTGATCACTTGAAAAATGAGGACCTAGGGGGTCAGCTAGTTTTCTTATAGACTCGTTTTCTTATAGACTCTATAGAAAATTTCAAAATTCTTCAAATTTCGTCAAATTCTTCTTCTGTAAAAACCAATGGTCAGCATTTGATTTCATTTGGCACAAATGGTCACCTCATGAATGTCTACCATAATTGCTAAAATTAAGTTGATCCCTTTAAAAAATAAGGCCCCTAGGAGTCGTAGTTTCCTTAAAGAAAAAAAAATGTTTTTGTTAATTTAATACTAGGTCAAAAGATACAAAAACTATATAAGGTATATAATGGACTTCTCCGTAGGTTTAGGTATATAGATTTCTCTGTTGAGTGATGGAAGTGCCTTACTTGGTCAATTATTGTTTTGAAGTAATTGACTAAGTTGCCCATGGTCTTCTGTCATGTTGGCTAGTAGTTCTTATTTAGTCTGTATAGAAATTTCAAAATTGTACTTTTTGATCTGGAATTTTAATCAAGTTTTAACTGAATTGTCTTATGAAGTTATGGTACTCTGGTGAGCGTTCTAGGGCAATTGTGGCCCTCTAGTTTAATTATCTTCCTTTATTTAATTGCTTTTTTTCTTGTCCTCCCGAACATAACTCGCAAATTATATATATTACTTGAAACTTAAATGTAATAGATGGAGACTAGGAGAAGAGCAGTGTCCAAGAACTTTAACTCTACTATCATAACCAATATACTTTATTTACAGGTTCTTATCTTTGCTCCGCTTGGAGTCTTGCTTCCCCTGTATCAAAGCATTTTCCTGAGGTATTAATCACCTTCAGTGATAGTTCTAGTTGAACCTGGAATGAGTCGAACACCGATGGCTGGAACTCTCGAACTAAATTTCTGGCCCCATGTTGAAAGTGCTACGTTTTCACACCTGTCGGTCGAACCAATTAAACACCTTACATGATTGTCATGTTCGCTGGTGATTTAACCTGTAGTGCAGCGTGTTTTTCACACATTGTCAGATTGGCACAAGCATTATTATTGTTTAATTTAAACAAAACAATTTGACAATTTTGCGTTGCATGGCAAACACATAGGGATCACTTTGTCCGTCGGTATCGGCAACAGCGTCATACTTTCTTGTCCTAGCTATATGGGCTTAAAACAGGGGGAGCCCCTGAGCCCGATATTATTCATTTTTTTTGTTAATGATATACATGATTATTTACATACAGACTTATTGGAATATTTTAGTATAGACGAGTTACAAATATATCTCCTTTTATTTGCGGATGACACTGTTTTATTTTCTTATTCTCAGGCTGGTTTGCAGATACTTTTAAATAAATTACATAGATATTGTCAAGAATGGGGAATTACAGTCAATACTGATAAAACTGTATGTATGGCTTTTAAAAAAGGCAGAAGTAAAGAAGACTTTGATATGTTCTATAATCATACTAAACTGATAGTTGTTCATAATTTTACATATCTAGGTATCACCCTCAGTTCTAACGGCAGTTTTTATCAGGCTCAAAAGGCCCTCGCAAATCAAGCATTAAAGTCATTGTTCTCATTAAATTCCATATTTGATAAAATTACATTAAACCTTTCAGAAAAAACTAAACTATTTGATGCTCTTGTATCTCCTATTTTAAATTATTCTTCAGAAGTTTGGGGATTCCATACTGCAGTAGATATTGAGAATATTCATCTTAAATTTTTAAAACAAATATTAGGTGTTCATATCAGAACTTGTAACACAGCAGTATATGGAGAGTTTGCGAGATTCCCTTTATCTGTAATAAGAATAATTAGAATAATCAAATACTGGGACAGGATTAATAATAAACCGAATTCACTAATGTACAAACTAATGTATTTAACAAATATTAATGGTGCATATATTAATGCATGGTCAAATAATGTTAGATCTTTATTGTCTGATTTAGGATACGCATGGGTATGGCATAATGATATTAGTACATATATATTAAACAATATTATATCTAGAATCAAAGATCAATTTATACAAAAATGGTATGCAGAGGTTAATAATTATACACGCCTTGATACATATAAATTGTTTAAGACAACATTTCATCAAGAGAAGTACTTAAATTACATAAATAATAGAAAATATATATTTGCATTGGCACGATTTAGATGTTCAGCTCATAAACTTGCTATTGAAGAAGGCAGATATAGAAATCAACAAAGAGATGCTAGGATATGTAATAAATGTAACATGGGTTTTATTGAAAATGAATCATTTTTTATTAATATGTCCTTACTATTCAGAATTAAGAAATAAATATATACCTCGTTATTATAGAACATGGCCTAATATTAACAAGTTTAAGGCTTTAATGGAAACATCATCAAAGAAGAAAATCGTTAATTTAGCTATATATTTGTATTGTGCTTTTCAAAAGAGATATTCATTGAATGTTTAATGCATATTTTTTTTTTTTTATATCAATGTACATTTATATAATTTATTAAATAGTATATTCTATACAGTTAATATATTTAGATGTGATATATATAGAAATGCCATTGTTTTCTTTTTTGCATGCTTTTCACGCATATCTGCATGTTCTTTTGATATTTTGTTATTTGGCGATGGACATGTATTTGTTTATGCCAATAAAAAAAAAATATACTTGAAAATATACTTGTCCGGACCATAACTTTCACAACATTTCATGAATGCATTCCAAACATAAATAAGCAAAAATAAGCCTACTTAAGCCTAATGGCCTAATGAACATGGATACCTTATAAGGAGGAGAAATGCAGTGCACAGGAACCGTAACTCTAGCTAATCTAATTCTTGAAATATTCCCCTTAGTTGATTTTGTTAAAAAAATTGCCCGGCGCATTTCTTCAACATTATTGCATGTATTAATTCCAATCTTGGAACATGTATACCTTATTACCTAATAGAATTGCAGTGCACAAGAACCGAAACTCTATCTCATCTAAGTTTTGAATTATTAATTTTCCCCTTATTTGATTTTGTTAAAAAAATATTTGTCCGGAAGATAACTTTAATACTATTTCATGGATTTACTCTTAATATGGGACATGAATACTTTGTGAAATACAAATGCAGTGCTCAGGAACCATAACTCTACCTTATAGCTTATTGAATTATCCTCCTTAATGTATGGAATCCTTAAAGTATGGAATTATATTTTGTCCAATGAGATTGCAGTATTTTTCAAAATTTTCGATCGGTTTAACTCGTAAAACCACTTGGTTTAATGGGTAATCTAGTACATACCACCAATCTGTGCGCATGCGTGTAGAGATGGACTTGGATAGTAATCTCAAAATATACATATATTAAGTAGGTTAATGTTATCGTGGGTTTAACAAGTTATCGAGGGTTTAACAAGTTAAACCGCTCAAGCTCGGCTCATATCGAGGGTTTAAGAAGTTAAACCGCTCAAGCTCGGCTTAGCCGATCGAGCGGTTTAATTTGTTAAACCCTCGATAAAAACATTAACCTATACTTAATGGATACCTTGAGGTGTAGAAAACAGCTTTGTTCTGCACACCATCTCCACCAGTCAAGTTTCATGGAAATTGTTTAGTGGGTTAAGAAGATATGCGGCAAACACAAAATGAAAGGTCTGAACCTAAATGAAGTGCACACTTTTGTACAATATTTGCAATTCTGCTTGCAGCAGAACATGATTTCTTTCCCATGGGTAAAACCAAATGGTAATTTATTTTCAAACATTTTTTGGAATGCAGGCGACAGAAGTGTTTCAAGGACAGCCATCTATTTTTTTAATGTTACTTGTTTTATTTGAGCTGATATTTATGTTATCTGATAGTGCTATATTTGTGGATTATTCACAATCATTTTAACTCACCAGAGCACGAAGTGCTCAATGTGAGCTGATGTGATCACCCTCCGTTTGTCGTTCATCGTCAACAATTTCCTTTAAACGACATCTCTTGAAACCACTTGACATAATTTGATTAAACTTGGCAGGGATGATCTTACACAAAAGGTTGCTTAAATAAACTCGAAATTCAAAATTAAGGCCACACACATAATACCTAGCCTAAATGTGGCTATAATAGCCGTGGGACTTTAAGAAGGTAGGAAAAAGGAAAAGATAAATATGTGTATAATACTGTAATAATAAGTTAACAACATGCTAGTGATTCCCCATGATTTGGCATGCTGATGGTTGGCTAGTTCTTCTTAGTTCTGAATAGTGAAATTTTATTTTATATATCTGAAATTTTCATTAAGGTTAAACTGAATTGTTTAAGCTGGTCGTACTCTGGTGAGTGTTCTAGAGTCATGATGTTCCTCTTGGTTTATTTTACTTTTCTGCAAAAGAAAAAAATAAACATAGTACATATATGCATGAATATAATAACTGAGGTTTATGCTTTGAATATTGATATTGTCAGTTGTTTAATGGATTTATATGATATTTAAAGAGTTATTTTATCTTAAGATCCTGTAACATTATTTTGCCAATGTTAGGATAAAAAGATGCTTGCTCTTTAGAAGATGTATTTCATATTTAAAAGACATTTTTGGTAATGAAGACTGATGTTTGAAGTGATTATGGAACCAATGTGAAGACCTACTAATTCCCCTATTTTGAGGTCTACAGGTAAAATGTCAAGGTCACTGTGAAAAATATTAACCCTGAAAATAACAAATGGCAATTACTCAAAAATTATGAAAGATGATTTATCATTTTTGTGCACTGCACTCCTCATCACTTTATTTACAGCAAAGTTAAGATATTTCCACTTTTTTTTAGAGATGTTCTTTACCTGAAAGTACATATATATCAAAAATCAAACATTATTCCTTAAATAGCAAAGATTTTCAAAATATACCACAAAAATAACTCTTCATTTGAACAAGAGAAATAGTTTTAGGTGCAAACAACAGTAGTGCTAGTTTAAAGACACTATTAGTTGCTTGGTATGCGTGTATAATTGTGTTTATGTATCTCTTTGCGTATGTGTTGCAGGGCATTAGAACTAGCTGAGAGTGGCCTAACAAAAGAGGTGAGGGCCCTACGACAGCAGGAAAGGGACTGAATTGAGAGATGAGTTGAGCTCTGTTTTTTCTATGTCACCAGGAGACCAAATATATAGGGATATGCCATCAGGCTGAATAGATGTGTTTGTTTATGTTTATCTTTGCATATGTGTTGCAGGACATTAGAACTAGCAGAAAGGATATAGGGATATGCCATCAGGCTGAATAGATGTTTTAAGTAAATGAAATTTCATGATTTACCATGCCTGCCTAACATGGCACACACAAAGGGATCACTTCTGTTGTCGGTGGCATCTTCTCACTTTCTTGTCTTAAGCATGACTTCTAATACTATTACACGTGAGCGATCCAGATTTTATGGCCCTCTTGTTTACTGATTCCTTAGAGATATTGCTTTAAAACTTGGAATACATGTTTAAAGCTCTTGTGTATATTTAGATAAAAGAGAAATTCTTATTTTGTCTTTAATTGCAATATTTTTATTGACAACCACAGTAATGATTTATTTATAGTAAAGCCAAGATATTTCCACTTTATTTAGAGATGTCCTTTACCTGAAAGTACATGTATATCAAAAATCAAAACATTCCTTAAATAGTAAACATTTTCAATTTTCAAAATATACCACAAAAATAACTCTTCATTTGAACAAGAGAAAAAATAGTTTTAGGTGCAAACAACAGTAGTGCTAGTTCAAAGACACTATTAATTGCTTGGTATGCGTGTATAATTATGTTTTTTTTATGTTTATCTTTGCATATGTGTTGCAGGACATTAGAACTAGCAGAAAGTGACCTTACGAAAGAGGTTAGGGCCTTACGACAGCAGGTAAGGGACTGAATTTAGAGATGAGTTGAGCTCTGTTTTTTCTATGTCACCAGGAGACCCAGAGAAGACAAGAAAGTCAGTAGAACTGACAGATGCTCCCCGAAGAACGTCATTGTTACAAATAAGGCCTTGGTCAATGGGTGGGAGGATATGTTGAAATCCCCATTCCTAAATCATATCTATTCTCCTCATCAGATGAGATGTTTTACCAACTCTAATTTGGAGACTTAGTAACAGTTAACTATTTAATATGATAATACGTGTTACTCATCAGATCTTTCATTGATTTTTTTTAAGTTTTTATACTACTAAAAATTAAGTCATACATTTCAATGTGTGCTCATATCAAAGAGGTTAACCAACACTCTTGACATATGACTGGATATTTGAAATAGTGTATAATGGCCTAAACAACAATTAGCTGACATGATTATGATTGACATTACTAGCATATTGAATTTTGTGGGGTTTTGTTTAAATGATATCTCCTGTTAAATTAGGCAAATGACATGAATATTAGTCAACAACATGGTAGTAGGGGCCATAACTCTCTTAAAAATTGAGGAACCAGGTCACGTCGACGATATGCGTATCTACTCTTGGTAATAAAGCTTCCCATAAAGTTTCATTGAATTCAAGCCATTAGTTCCTGAGAAATAGCCCGGACAAGAATCATGCAACATGAACTATAGGCCAAAAAGTCAGGGGGCCATAACTCTTTGAAAAATTTAGGAATCGTGTCATGCTGACGATATGCGCATCTCCTCTTGGTAATAAAGCTTCCCATAAAGTTTCATTGAATTCAAGCCATTAGTTCCTGAGAAATAGCCCGGACAAGAATCATGCAATATGTACTATAGGCCAAAAAGTCAAGGGGCCATAACTCTGTGAAAAATTGAGGAACCAGGCCACGCCGACGATATGCGTATCTACTCTTGCTGATAAAGCTTCCCATAAAGTTTCGTTGAATTCAAGCCATTAGTTCCTGAGAAATAGCCCGGACAAGAATCATGCAATATGTACTATAGGCCAAAAAGTCAAGGGGCCTTAACTCTGTGAAAAATTTAGGAATCGGGTCATGCTGACGATATGCGCATCTCCTCTTGGTAATAAAGCTTCCCATAAAGTTTCGTTGAATTCAAGCCATTAGTTCCTGAGAAATAGCCCGGACAAGAATCATGCAATATGAACTATAGGCCAAAAAGTCAAGGGGCCTTAACTCTGTGAAAAATTTAGGAATCGGGTCATGCTGACGATATGCGCATCTCCTCTTGGTAATAAAGCTTCCCATAAAGTTTCGTTGAATTCAAGCCATTAGTTCCTGAGAAATAGCCCGGACAAGAATCATGCAATATGTACTATAGGCTGAAAAGTCAATGGGCCATAACTCTGTGAAAAATTGAGGAACCAGGTCACGCCGACGATATGCGTATCTACTCTTGGTGATAAAGCTTCCCATAAAGTTTTGTTGAATTCAAGCCATTAGTTCCTGAGAAAGAGCCCGGACAAGAATCATGCAATATGTACTATAGGCCAAAAAGTCAAGGGGCCTTAACTCTTTGAAAAATTTAGGAATCGGGTCATGCTGACGATATGCGCATCTCCTATTGGTAATAAAGCTTCCCATAAAGTTTCGTTGAATTCAAGCCATTAGTTCCTGAGAAATAGCCCGGACAAGAATCATGCAATATGAACTATAGGCCAAAAAGTCAAGGGGCCTTAACTCTGTGAAAAATTTAGGAATCGGGTCATGCTGACAATATGCGCATCTCCTCTTGGTAATAAAGCTTCCCATAAAGTTTCGTTGAATTCAAGCCATTAGTTCCTGAGAAATAGCCCGGACAAGAATCATGCAATATGTACTATAGGCCGAAAAGTCAATGGGCCATAACTCTGTGAAAAATTGAGGAACCAGGCCACGCCGACGATATGCGTATCTACTCTTGGTGATAAAGCTTCCCATAAAGTTTCGTTGAATTCAAGCCGTTAGTTCCTGAGAAATAGTCCGGACAAGGAAAGTGTGACGGACGGACGGACGAACGGACGGACGAAGCGGCGACTATATGCGTCACCTTCGGTGAGCATAAAAATCCTGGTATGTATAACAGAATGGACGAGTCACTGTGCTTAGGAATTACATAAATTAGGAGTTTTACGTCAAACTGGTTTTGTGAAAAGCAAGGGTAAAAGCGTCTTAAAAAGGTCATTTTTAGCTTGTCTGTATCAAAGAAAACGTTGAGCTATTATGATCGCTGCTGCGTCGTCGTTGTTATCGTCGTGGTGCAAAAACGTTAATGTAGCCCATTACCCAACACTTTTAAAGGTATAAACACCAAACTTAGGATACTTGATAATTATGGCAAGACAACGATCATTGCTATATGTACACCAGCCGTGTGAGTACACCAGCGAGGGTATTCAAATTACTTTTACTAGCCCCGCCTCCAAAAAGGTTAGGTATAAAACAATAACAATAAAGAAGTAGAAGGAATGGTTTTAAAAGTTAATAGTTTATTGCGTATTTAAATGAATATTGAAGATAGTTTTCGCGTATATAGGTGGTCAAAAAGATATTATAAGCAGACAAATTATCTGTAATTTAGGTATTTTACATGGAAAACCAGCTAAAAGCGTTTTGGATGAAAAACCTGTGTAGATGAGACTGTTTATTAGTATTGTAGATGGAAAACCAGTGAGGGTAGAGGCTTAATTAATGATTATTTTCTGTTTATTGATTATTTTCTATTAATTATGTATTTCGATTGGAAACCAGTGAGGGTAGTTGCTTAAGCGTGGCTTATTTATTGTTTATTAAATATTATAGACGGAAACCAGCGAAGGTAGGTGTTATAGTAAGGCTAATATTATTAGTCCCCTACCGGCTTCGCCGAAGGGGACTATAGGTTTGCACTCCGTCCGTCCGTTAGTCCGTCGGTCCGTTAGTCACACACATGTTTTCCGGACTTTTTTTCTAAACGCTTGCAGATATTCATCTAATTTTTGGTGTGTGAGTCTACCACCATGACTTACAGATCAAGTGTAAGTTTCGTTACGGTCCACTGATTTTTTTTCCGGACTTTTTTTTCTAAACGCTTGCAGATATTCATCTAATTTTTGGTGTGTGAGTCTACCACCATGACTTACAGATCAAGTTTAAGTTTCGTTACGGTCCACTGATTTTTGACGGAATTACGGCCCTTGGAATTAGAAAATTTCGTTAAAAGAGCAGTTTTTCCGGACTTTTTTTTCTAAACGCTTGCAGATATTCATCTAATTTTTGGTGTGTGAGTCTACCACCATGACGTACAGATCAAGTTTGAGTTTCGTTCCGGTCCATTGATTTTTGACGGAATTACGGCCCTTGGAATTAGAAAATTTCGTTAAAAGAGCAGTTTTTCCGGACTTTTTTTTTCTAAACGCATGCAGATATTCATCTAATTTTTGGTGTGTGAGTCTACCACCATGACGTTCAGATCAAGTTTGAGTTTCGTTCCGGTCCATTGATTTTTGACGGAATTACGACCCTTGGAATTAGAATTTAATTTTTAAATAGCACTTTCTCTGCACTCAGGTCTTCCTCCACCTGTAATTAGCTGGATGTTGTTATATGACTGAAATAAACAGGTTGTGTTTGTGTGTGTGTTGCGGGGTCTTAAGTTTTCCATTTGCCGGTAGGGGACTTATTATTGCCTAAGCAATACTTTCATAATACTTGTTGTCTATTAATTTAGTACTTAGATGAAAACCAATGACGGTGGGTGCTTAAGCAAGGCTTATTTATTATTTATTAGGTATTATAGACGGAAAACCAGCGGAGGTAGGTGTTTAAGTAATGTTTGTCTGTTTATAAAGTATTTAGATAGATGGAAAACCAGTGAGGGTAGGTACTTAAGTAAGGCTTTTTTTTAATTTAGTATTTTAGACGGAAACCAGCGAAGGTACGTGTTTAAGTAATGTTTATTGTCTGTTTATAAAGTATTTAGATGGAAAACCAGTGAGGGTAGGTGCTTAAGCAAGGCTTATTTATTGTTTATTAAGCATTATAGACGGAACACCAGCGAAGGTAGGTGTTTAAGTAAGGTTTATTGTCTGTTTATTAAGTATTTAGATGGAAAACCCGTGATGGTAGATGCTTAAGCAAGCCTTATTTTTTGTAAAGTATTTAGGATGGAAATCGTTGATGCTGAAAAGAAGCGTCTGATCAGCTTAGTTTTTCATTTATACTCTTCAATTTGTAATCGTGGTGATTTCTTTACATATTTCCTATATGTCAAACAATTATGAATAGTACTTAAAATATTATATATATTTTATATTCCCTTTCATCAATTATCTTTATAAGTAATGATTTA
The DNA here is from genome assembly GCA_021229015.1 of Solen grandis. Lineage (NCBI taxonomy): Eukaryota > Metazoa > Mollusca > Bivalvia > Adapedonta > Solenidae > Solen > Solen grandis. Next base: position 3,869,642 of record CM037791.1, on the reverse strand, counting down.
TATTTATTAGTTATTTAGAGATACTGGTAATAAGAAAATGTATAATTATGCTTCGATTGCATTTTCAGGTGAAACAGCAAATTGCAGAGCGGCCCATGGAGGAACACGTAGAAGAATGGTCAGATGACTTTGCATCAACATCTGCATGTCAAGAACGGTAACTTTAGACAGCTGCTGACCCTGTCTATCCTTCCACCATGTCACGTCCCTGGGCTGAATACGCGCGCCAACACAACAGCACTAGAGGAACCTGTTGGTTACATGGTGTGTCAATGGTTTCAAACATTCCGTGTGTCCACAGATGACGTAGACAGTATATGTATATTTGTGATGTAAATAATAAGGTTCGCAAATGTTTAAATGAAATAAAATAACTAATATCACATATACAGACAAAAATATGATTTATTCTTGTGACAGGATGGCATATTCGTCGGTCATGTTAGCATTCCATTATAGGTGTTTTGTTTGTGGCCGTTAATTTTGGTTTTTATTGACAACTAAAGAGTGTGCGACTTTACGTTTATTCAACGAACTTAACCAACACCAACACCGGTTATACGGATACACATTATATTCACAAAGATGTGAGAATCACTCAAATATCAACACATCTCCCTTTCTTACAAATTTCAACACCTCTCTCTCTCTCTTTCTATTTAAGAAATTGAATATCTAAATAATATCCATTATCCATCTAGATGTTAAACACAGAACAGAATATAACAGTAAAGTCATTATATTTAAGATTAAACAAAAATATGACTAGATATACTTTATCTAAACTACTATATGACTAGATATACTTTATCTAAACTATTATATGAACTGAATAATAAAAAACAGTCTTAAACAGTCCTTCACTCTGTTTCATTTAGACACTTTACTCCATTTCCTCAATTAACCTTTTTGGTTTCACTCTCACTCTCTCTGACCTCCTAATCAAACTGTCAGTATTCTGAACTGCTTCCTCTACATAAGGATCATTTCTCAGTTTATCCTCGCACATCTCTGCGTCTATATTCTCAAATTTTTCTTCGGTTTTGAGAATGTCTTTTCTGTTTCGTCGATAGCATGTTCCGTCTGGACCTTCTACCACATATGACCTTGGTACATTTTCAAGCTGACATTTCACCACCCCCTTTTCTGACCAATTTGTGTTTTTCACATTTCTCAACCTAACGCAATCTCCTTCCTTCAGAACTGGTAACTCTTTCACTTTCTTATCAAACTGAATTTTCTGCTTTTGCTTTTGAACATGCTTTTTCTTAACAACTTCACGGCTTTTCTTGCCCACTTTTTCAACCATTGGTAGATTTGACCTTATTTTTCTACCAAACATTAGCTCCGCAGGTGATTTACCGCACTCAAGTGGTGATGACCTGTACACAAGTAGATTCAAATTGAAATCACTTCCATCTGACTTTGATTTTTTCAGAAGACCTTTCACTATTTTGACACTAGATTCTGCTAACCCATTACTTTGTGGATGCCGTGGTGATGATGTTGTGTGTTTGAAATCATATTCGCTTGCAAACACCTTGAATTCTTTGCTACTAAATTGTGGCCCATTATCAGTAAAGCACTCTTTACAGATGCCAAAACTACTGAAAACAAACTTCATGGCATTTATCACTGCCTCACTTACTGTTGACCTGAGTTTACACACTACTGGAAAATAACTGTAGTAATCACACATCACTAAGTAATGATCCTGATCAAACTCACATAGATCTACCCCGATTTTCTCCCACGCATTACTTATGACGGGATGAGGGTGTAGTGGTTCTGATGTTTGTTTTGACCTGTACTCCTGGCATGTCCCACAGCTTTGGACTACTTCTGTTATAGCTTGGTTTAGCCCCGGCCAGTACAGCACCTCACGAGCCCTCCTTCTACATTTCTCTACTCCAAGATGACCTTGGTGAATTTTCTGCAGCATCTCCTTCCTGAGACTTTTTGGTATGACCACTCTTAGTCCTTTCAGGATAATGCCATCCACACAGCTGAGCTCTCCTCGGATATTCCAGAACTCTCTTATTTCAAAAGGACAGTTCATCTTCTTTTCTGGAAATCCTGTTTGAATATATTCCATGAGCAACTTCAGCTGGTTGTCATCCTCTGTTTCCTTTCTGATTTGCTGCAACTTCTTCTCAGACATTTGTAAGTTTAATAGCACTGAGTTGACGTACACTTCAACTTCAGCCTCTTTTAATTTCCGGAAATGCTCATGTGTATGTCAAATTTTTCAGTCTCAGCAGCAGTCTCTGAATTCTCAATGGACAGTCATTTAAGTTTTTCTGATTGATAATGGCAACCAATGGTTTGTGGTCAGTCTCGCATTCGAATGGTTGTCCATAAACAAACTGATAAAACCTTTCACAGGCATATACGATACTCAAACACTCTTTCTCTATTTGAGCATATCGTTGTTCCGCTTCTGTCAGGGATCTGGAAGCATATGCCACAGGATGCCACTCACTGTCATGTTGTTGCAAAAGCACAGCTCCTAATCCTGATTTTGAGCTATCTGATGATACTTTAATTGGTTTTCCTGGATCATAAAACTTCAGCAAAGGGTCACTTGCCAGCATTGCTTTCAGTTCATTAAAGCATTCATCCTGTTCCTTTGTCCACATGAACTCATTTTTCTGTTCAAGCAGCTTTCTTAATGGTTCTGTCTTAGACGAAAGATTCTGTAGAAATCTCCCTTGGTAATTTACCATTGCTAAAAATCTCTGTACATCCTTCTTTGATTTCGGAGTTTG
>CM037791.1:3816774-3866774 GCA_021229015.1 Solen grandis | reverse complement strand
AATAACTATTTTGGTTTTTCTCGTGTTTATACTAAGCCCCCATTCTCAACAATATTTTTCTAGGTCATTAAGCATAAACTGTAACGCATGTGGTGTGTGAGCAAACAAAACTGTATCATCTGAAAATAATAACATGAATATCTTTAATAATGCCTTCTATATCACTATTTATATAATTGGTTATATCATTAACGAAAAGAAGAAATAGTATACCAGAACTAGGGTCCACTTGTTTGTGTGTATGAAGTAAAGTATCCAGAGATGGACGATTTGTATTTTTAACATAATTTTACTACGGAATACATAGCCTTAAGGTTTCTTACTAATTTAGAACTAACTTGCTCTCGAATAAGTTTTTGCCATAAAAAAGTGTTGTCTATTTTATCAAAGCATTGTTCAAAATTAATAAAGGCGCAGTATAATTTCTTTCTCGGGCTTAGAGATTTTGTTATAATAGCATGTAAGTTAAAAATACAATCTATGGTAGACTTGCCACTTTGAAAACCAAACTGGTTTGGTGTTATTTTTTCATGTAGAACTGACCAATTTGTCAGACGATTTGATAGAACTTGGGAATATATCTTTCCAAGAATATTAATCAGGGTGCACGTGATGCCCCTATAATTTCCATGATTCTCTATGTCACCTCCTTTAAAAATAGGCACAATAATCGCCTCTCCCCAAACACGGGGTACTCGGCATTCGAATAAAGTCTGTTGAAAAGTTTTAATATGAATATTTGAATATCTCTGCTATTAATTTGTTTATCCCGCTGCTTTTATGAGAATATAGCTGATCGTATCTCTTCTTTGCTGATATCTTGATCCAGTAAATCATCTATGATTGTGTTTTCATCATAATTTTCGCTAATTCCATTATTTCTCCCTTCTGAGCCATACAATTGCTTAAAGTGATTAAATACATCATTTATGCTAAGATGTTCTGCAGAATGCGTATTTTTCCTATATTGTTGTTTTATTTTATTCCAGAATACTTTGGGTTTATTTTTTGCAAGATTCTTAAGATTTTCTTTTTCTAAGAACTTATATTTTTACTTTGCTATACGTTTTAATCTGTTAAATTTTTGTTTTGATTGTATGAAATATTATACATTTTTATTTCGTGTAAAGGCATTTCTATATTTTGATATTTCTGATTAAATCGACAAGCATGTTTCGTTCGTGAGCCACCGTTTCGTTTCTCCTGCTAAATAGCTTGAAATACAGAGAGTCTTGATCAGCCATTTTTAAATTTAAGCGCCCTGAAACATTAGCTTGCTATCTAGCGCTTGTCACATATCATACATAGACTATGGAAGGGTAGGCCGGAGGGGTATCTTCGTACGCTATGTTTCTTTCAATTCGATTTGATGTTTTCGGTAGACGTTATTTATTTGAAAGTGAAAAAGTTAAAACCTTTTTTCAGTATTTTTTTTTTGTTTATTTTTTTTGGAAAAAAAAAGTTTTGACACGTTATTTTAAACTAGTATCATTTTAGCTTCATTTTATATTTTGGCAGCCATCTTGACGACCATTATCGATGTCTTGTGACGCCAACATATATACTTTTGTATGCCGACATTAAAAAAAAAAAAAAACAACAACAAAAAACTTCAAATCCTTGCAGACATATTGATATATAACACTGCTCACCACAAACCTCAACTTTTAAGTAGCCTGTTCACTCATTTACTGATGCCGGATTTAGGTTTGTTGGAATGACTTTTGATGCCAAAAAGACCCTTTGAACCCACCATACACTAAATATTTGGGAGTTGTTATTGTTATTTTCTTTCGTTCTTTAAAGCGAATTTAAATTGATCATATACTTTATTCAATACTGTTAAAATAACTTACGACACTATTAAATTGCCGCGAAAGTTCTAATTAAATGAGTTTTCAGAACAACACTGGAAATCGGAGGCTTGTGTTATCCTGAATAATAACAACATATCATTATTATTACTCAGTTAGGACTACTTAGAAATTATTTTGTCCGTATTATATATCTTGTGGGCCCTCAGTCGGTCACTCTCATTTAGACGGACCAATGCCCATGGCTAGAAATATATTACAGTATACAAAGATAACGTCATATTGATAGCCAGTGAGTACATATTATTGATTGAATGATTGATTGAATGAATGTTTGGTTGGGAATGGCCTAGATATAAGTTGTGAGAACGGTAGCCAAACTAAAGTCAATCGTAAGTTCTCGGTATATTCACGGTATATTGACGCTACATGTATTTATGTATATTGAAAATATTTTGATAATAAACTATTTTTAAACTTATAATTGATTGAATTTTATGCCATTTTCAACATCTCTGATCATTAAATGGCTGTCAGTTCTTCTACCCTTCTGTTCCTGGACTAAAATATGCAAAAAAAATATACTGCGGAATTTGCAACACACAGCCATTTTGAAATAAAATTGCTAAACCTACATGTAAATCTAAGTTACTTATCACTCCATATATTGATAATTTAAATTTAATTCCGGAAATATGTAATTGTTAACAATGCGCCTGAGTGCTCGCCTATCAAAAACGGTCCTCATTTTTTCCTACTATGGATGCGAACATATTGGGAGTTGATTTTGCGGACATGGAATATGAATTCGGGATATGCGCATGCAAAACGATATAATTTTCATTAACAATATCGTTATTCATATTTTATATTTTCTTATTTATTTATTTATTTGTTTATTTATATATGTATTTCTTATTTTCATTTCGTGAAATAGAATCATAAACATCAATATTTATAACTGAAAAATATACAGTTAAATAAAGTTGATGTCAAGATAACGGAACGGAAATAGTGAAGATGAATATCTGAGAGTTAAGCTGATGGTTGCGGCGGTGGTGTTTATGATATTGGTGTCGTTTATATTATTTTTATTAATTTAATTTTTATTAATTATAAATCAACAAATCATAATATCAAAGCAAGAAATAAATTGTTGGACTAAAAGAATTTGATAAAGATTAGATTTTTTCTGATGACTAATAATATGATGACCTACTTAAAGAACTGTGACATTGACATAAGTTATAAATCAGACCATTCGATAATATATATGAAAATGTGCTTCTCTTCAGTCAATCATGGAAAAGGTCTGTGTAAATTCAATAATGCTTTATTATATGATATCAACTATGTCAAATGTATTAACAACAAAATTAATGAAATTATACAGCAGTATTGTTTACCTGTTTATAATTCTGATAATATTGAAGACATTGATAAAGAGCATATAGAATTTGTGATAAATGATCAATTATTTTTAGAAACATTATTAATGGAAATCCGAGGAAAAACATTATCTTACTCAAGTAGCAAAGCAAAAGAAACAAAAAATTAAGAAAAAGAATTGATTGAAGAAATACTGAAATTAGAGTCAAATGTAACCATTGAAAATAAAAACGAACTTGTATGTTTACAAAATGAGCTTAATAAATTAAGAAACATAAAAATTAGAGGTTCACTTATTAGATCAAGAGCACAGTGGATTGAACAGGGAGAAAAAGTCACAGCTATTTTTGTAATTTAGAAAAATATATAATGAAAACAAAACATTAACATTTATTGAAAAGGATGATGGTACAATTATATCTGATAGCAAAGAAATTTTGAAAGAAGCTCAAACTTTTTATGAACATTTATATAGTTGTCAATCGAATACAAAAGATTTCAATATGCAAAATGAAATAGAAGGAGCAGATGTCAGGAAACCTAATAGTGAGGAGGCCGAGATGCTTGAAGGATATTTAACATATAAAGAGGTATCTGATACCCTTAAAACATGAAAAATGACAAAAGTCCTGGACCGGATGGTTTCAGTTCAAATTTTTTTAAGGTTTTCTGGAGTAAACTTGGACTTTTTGTAGTTCGAGCATTAAATTATGCTTTTAAATCCAATATCTCTCAAGAAATATTAAAATGGGTATCATTACATGCATACCTAAAGAAAACAAACCTAATCATTTTTTAAAAAGCTTAAGACCAATAACCCTTTTGAATGTTTTTTTATAAAATTGCATCTGGTACAATAGCTAACAGATTGAAAAAAGTCTTAAGCTCACTTATATCTTCAGATCAAACAGGATTTATTAAAGGTCGATACATAGGTGACAACACAAGATTGCTGTATGATGTCATGAAATACACTGAGGATAATAACATACCTGGATTAGTAATGTTAATTGACTTTGAAAAAGCTTTTGATTCTGTTTCATTTAAATTCATTGAACAAACCTTAACATTCTTTAACTTTGGTGAGTCATTTCGCAAATGGATTAACATGTTTTTATACAATACTAAAACATTAAAAAAGAAAAACAAAAAATATAAAAGGAATAAAAATTGATGGTAATGAATATTTTTTACAAGTGTTCAAATAAATGGCTTTTTGTCTGAATTCTTTAAAAGTAAATAGAGGATGCAGACAAGGAGATACCATTTCGTCATATATTTTTATTCTTTGTGCGGAAATTTTAGCCATAAAGATAAGAAATAGTAAAAATATAAAAGGAATAAAAATTGATGGTAATGAATATAAACTTTCACAATTTGCAGATGATACATATTTGTTATTAGATGGTACAGAAAAAACACTAAATTCAGTTTTAGACATACTTAATGAATTCTTTTTTTGTCTGGATTAAAAGCAAATTATGATAAAACAAAAGTAGTTTGGATTGGTTCTTTAAAATACAGTACACATTCAATAAAAACAAGATAGAAATTAATTTGGGGAGATAAATAATTCAGATTATTAGGATTGATATTTGATGTTGATTTGTCTAAAAATGGAAACTTTGAACTTAAATTCTAAATTGACAAAAGTAAAAACGTACATCAGTCACTGGAAAAAAAGGAAGTTAACCCCAGTAGGAAAAATTACTGTTATCAAAACTCTTCTACTTCCACTCTTTACGCATTTATTTATTAGTCTACCTACACCATGTACAGAATTCCTCAAGATGTTGAATAATATATTTTATGATTTCATATGGGATGGAAAAAGTAAGGTAAAAAACACGATTCTTACCAAAAAAAAAAAATGAAGATGGTGGTTTAAACATGATTGATATTTACATTTATGAACGCAGTCTCAAAATAAAATGGCTGAGAAAATATTGTAGTGAAATAATAAAGTATTTATTTTAAAATGTCATCACATCATATATGTACTATATGGACAAAGTTTGTATTGATGATATTAATCAATTTTTACATATGCCACTACATGTATTTTATAATGATTGTTTATTTAAAAGTAAGAATCATATCTTTTTACCCAAACTTTATAATCGAGGTATTAGATTCATTAAGGATTTAATAGATGTTAGTGGAAATTTTTTGATATAGAATACTTAAACAAAATTACTGGAACAAAAATAAATTATATGCACTTATATATTTAAAATGTCTTAATAATTGTTCTGTTATTCTATTTCAGAATCCTAGAAACAATGTTTACATAAATCCTATTATTACTTGTACTAATATGAACAAGTATGTTTACAATATACTGTCAAAAAGCACTGAAATACCTACCAGTAAAAGTAAATGGATTGAAAAATTAAGCAAATCGAATATAAACTGGGAAGCTATTTACACTTACACTTTTAAATGTACTAATGATACTTATATTCAGTGGTTGCAAACAAGAATATTACATAGAATTCTAGGTACTTATTCTCTTCTTTATAAAATGAAAATAAAAGAAAATAATTTATGTACTTTTTGTAAAAATAAAGAAGAAACAATGATCCATCTTTTTTGGGAATGTGCAAAAACTAAACCAATAATAGAATATTTGATTGATAAAATAAAAGAAAATGAACCATCAATAAACATTGACAAATCATTTGTGATATTAGGATCAGGAGAAACAGACAACAAATATGATTTAGTGTTTTTACAAATGAAAAAAATATTTACTTAAGCAAGATAAAAAATGTAATACCAACCATATATGGTCTTAAACAAAGCTTCAAACTAGCAATCGAAATTATTAAAAATACTAAATATACCGAAGCAGAAAATACAAGATGGACAATTGTAAGCTCAGTTTTAATGTAACCATGTCCATTGGATAAATTGTAGTATACAATACAGTCAGTGATCTATGTCGCAAATATATCATACTTAAAAAAAAGAAAAAAGAATGAAACATTCAAAAGGTTGTATAGGTAGAAACTATAATGTATTGCTATTAATAAAAAACAGTTATGTCTATGATATATCTTTGAAGGGAGACATGTATTTTTACTCTTTTATTTTCAACATGAATAATTTGCAGTGAATAAAATATACATAGTTATTAAAAATTATTATTATAATATATTGTTAGAAAAAGGTTAGTTACTGCTTAGAAAGTGATGTCATGTTATTACTTATGTATGTATAATCAAGGTTGTCGTCACTACTAAAGATTAATTTAATTAACTATTCATGTTTTTTTTTCTGTTTTTTTTTTTTCTATATTCGTTCATATTCTGTTTATATTTCTATATAACAAAACTGGAGTTAATTAACAACTGTATGCATAAATATTTATTGTAAGGTAGTCAGTGGGATGGATCCCCGACCCGCTGCTACCTATGTGACGCGGACAATAAAATGATTAACTCCAAAAAAAAAAGGATATTATTGTCGTTAAAAATGATGATACTTCTGCTGCTACTACTGCTGCTGTTGTTGATGTTAAAATGATAAAACAATTTTCGTGTTTACTGCACTCTTATTTCATTCTTACGTCGATGTTTTTAGTTACTATTTTTTGTAATGTTTTTTTTTTTTTTTTTTTTTTTTACATAGCCATTTGATGCTTTTCTTGTTTAATTCCCTAACTTTTCAGAAGTTAGACTACTGCGATTGATTACAACAGAAATATAGGGTAAGAAATAAAATGAAATAAAATTCTATGTATATAGTGATAAATGAACGATGCACTGAAATAAATGATAAAGGCTTGTCAATTCCAGAGCATCAGGTCTGGATGATAAAGGTGATAGTATATTTACCCAACTTAAATCCACCGACCACGCGCTGTCCGTGACATGGATACCCGTTACGTATCCTGAAGTACAGTACAGTAGACTAGTTACGCAGAGTGCTTCCCACATCTTCAGTGTCATTCCAAAACATCATAAAGTGTACGCATCTTCATTTTTCGTTAAATTTACTCTACATTTTTTTAATATTCGCGAAATCCTTCATGACATACACTTCGACCATTATTATATTTTCGGTATATACATTTCAATTACTTGCGACAACATAAACAATATATCTTCCATCTCATGAGTAAGTATCCATTTTACTTTTAAATAGGTGTATTACTTATTTATAAAAATATTCATTTTAAGTTTTAAATGATATAACACCTCAGTAAACAAACTTAAACACGTGAGTCCAACCACAAATGCCAGCTGTAACATCTTTCACTGACGGTTACACTTTCAATTAACTTGTATTAATGCCTTTCGCCTATCCGCGATCAAAAGATATCGAAAGAGTAGGTATAATACAACTATTACTTCGCGGCATTCTCTGCATGGGGACAATATAATTGTCCACAGATCCGACTGGAACCCATTCAGGTTATATATTTCCTGCTTTCAAGCTGAATATCGGAACTCAGACAAAGCCTGACTCCCGTTAACACCGGCATTCTTTCGATTCCTCTTCAACAATCTTAACGTACATCTTTGAAGTGTAACGTGGCATTGTGTTTGTTGTTGTTGTTTTCACTTAAAGAAAACGGTAAGGGGTTTATATTATTTTCTTTCGCTATCGTTTCGACATTGGGAATATTTACCTACATACGCTTCATTCAGCAATGTTTTGTGTTCAGAATAGTTTGTTTAATGTTAGCACTTTTGTCACACAAAAACTTAGAGTAAATATAGTAAAGAGGTTGGTGACTTCAATTGTCATTGGCCACGAATTCTCTTTCATATTTGAGGCTACATTTTACTTTAAGTGACAGTGATGATTCAGTTTAAGAATAAAAATCTTTTTTGCATTAAACAATATGATCAGTTTTAGTGTAGCCAGGCATTTAAGGAATCAATTTTGTTCAGTTATACAACCATGAAGCCTTGAATTGTTATGTCAATGAATGGAGCTGGTGATTTCAAAATTATGGTAACGGCATTAACCTTCATGTGTCCGACACGGAATTGGGAGTCCCTGGGTTCGATCCCAGGTCGCGACATACCAAAGTCGTAAAAATGGTACTGGTATAGCTCCCTTTCTCGACGTTCAGCATATAAAGGTAGTTCCAGTACTTGTTGGCCCGTTGTTAGGATAATGATACTGGGTGTGGTATCATGCCACATGTCTTCGGCGTGATACTGCAGTGACAGCTTATACATGCCTCAAGTAGGCATAGTCTCCAAATAATTAAAATAGTGTCGACAGGGCGTTAAGCCCAATAAACAACAGACCTTATTTGACCATTGAGAGGAAGTACAGTGATCAAGAACCAAAACTCTATATACCATTCTTCTTGAATTATTCATATTTTCTTGCCCGTGTCAAAATTTATTCTAAACATGGGATATGCGTATGGATATTGGCATTGTACATTGTACAAGAACCATACCTGTCCTTTATTATTTCCCTTTTTCATATTTCCTTGTTTTCATGAACAATATCTAAGCCGGGGCATATCCTTCGTACCACATATGATATGGATAGAAATTATTGAGAGAAAGAACCATAACTCTATATTACTATACTTCTTGACGTACGAGGGGTGTTCGAAAAGTATCCGGAAAAGTGTCATAACTTATTTATTAATATGGTTAACGGAACAAAACTTTCAAAATTGATACTTTGATATATTTTAAACTTAATCCAAAAGAGAAAAGGAAATAAAGTACCCTCATACAAACTCCACAGTCACTATGGCAACGTCAGTTAACGTTGAGTGGGCACATTTTGCAAATCTTCACATGTTTACCTGTCTTTAAAGATCACATATAGACATATTCCCAACGTCAAAAACTGCCCAAAATATATGGACCGCTTCCAAGACCTTATCCCATTGCCTACGTAATGTCATTGGACTGAAATCTGACGTCATTTTCGTTAATATCGAAAGACGAGAACATTTGTTTAACAAAAAGTGTAAATATGGTACTAGAAGAGCGCTATCCCATAAGGTTTTGTATATTAATGTATAAATCGAAATCAGAGATGCGCCCCATGATCATGGGCACAAACGGCAAAGGTTAAACGAAGAAAACCAACATACATGGGTGCTTCACTGCTTTTAAGAACATCCTGCGCACAATGTTGTCGACCGCCCAAGATCTTGACGTCCGTGCACGACGTCAGGAAAAGAAGACAAATTAATGGAGTTGTCTGGAAAACGATCCGTAAAATTCCACAGGAGCGTTTCAGGTAATACTTTTACAAGTGGATCCGTAAATGGGAGATGGATGTATCGTGCAAAGGAAACTATTACGAAAAGATATAATTTTAGATGTGTCAGATGTCGTTACAGATGTCATATTCATTCCACGAGTAAATTGCCCCGCTCATTGTTACCCGACGTTGCCAAAGTGACTGTGGAATTTGTATCAATGAATTTTGTATAATTTGTGCTTTTGGATTAAGTTCAAAATATATAAAGGTGTCACTTTACGAGATTTCTTTCTAATTATCATATCAATGAAAAAGTTATGGCACTTTTCCGGATACTTTTCGAACACCCCTTGTATGTCCCTTTTCATATTTTCTTGTCTTGGCCATAATTTCCTCAATACGTGTGATATGCATACGAATCTTTGTATGTGAACGAGTGCATAAAGTGTTCAAATCCAGTTTACCTGTTTTCCCCCCTTTCGGACAGTTTCATATCTCTGTGTGGAATATGTCTTTGAGGAAATTTAGATTTTTGGTCGATATCTGATCAAAAATTCCCAGCCGGTGCTCTTCCTCCGGTGACAGCGTCAAACCAACGACTTATAAAATTGATACCAGATGCACCTTAGCCTGGCACTTGGCAAAATGGGATTTACTATGGGAACTCGGAGTATTCAATATTGGTTCTACATAGTCTACTGTGTATCGGTTCTATACAAGAACCAAGAGGTCTATTCGCAAAATGAGCTAGGGTATCGCACCCAGACTCCCTTGTATCTAACGACTGTCTCTTCCGATACCGTCTCTTCAGCAAAAAACAGGACCTACACGTGGGAAGGTCTAAAATATGGCCAAAATTATCAGAAAACGTTAGCTAGCCATTACAATAAAAGAAGAGGAAGACGAACAAGAACAACACGGTATTTACGACATTACGGTACTCAACTGCTTTTTGGCACTATATAATAATCTTGGCCCATGAACTAGACATTTCTTTCGGTTACTGTGTACCAAAATGGTGGAACAAAATGGTTATCATGTTTTTGAATTAACTGTCAACAAGGCTTCCTTAATTGAAATAAAGTAAGAGGTATAAATAAATTAATTTAGAAAATAAAAAAGGGTTGGGGTGTATCCAATTTTCGGTAAGTACCCACAACGACAAAACATTATCAAAATTAAGTACTGTCTGCTTTATGAAGATTTTAGGACCGATTAGACCATAAGTTATGGCTTTGATAGTTACGGAGAAAAGCTGACCTAAACGCACAACCTCACCAAAAAGGGCCAATATTCTTGCAAAAGGCAAGATAAGTATAACGGATCTTGAATCGCAGAGTAAGGTTATGATCTAGCATGAGTGCAAACAAGTTTAAACCTAAAGCATTTATTAGTAAAAAATACTAGACCTTAACTCAAAACTTAACCAGCAAATTGATATTTTCTAAGTGTAAAAGGGACATAATCCTTATTAAAAATCATTATGAAATATGGTTCTTGCAGCCTAGAGTCAACTGATGATGGTGAATAAGTGTTCCGAGTTTCAAAGCAATAGCTTTGATAGTTCATGTGGAAAAGTTGACCTAAACATAAAACTTACTCCGGGTGAACGTTGACGCCAACGCCAACGACGCCAGGGTGTTGACATTTGCTTACCATTTTTTTTATTTTCAAAAATCATATGAGCTATAAACGATTTCTCCAGAATCTTTTTCTTATTACAGCTTTATGTCAGTACACAGGAAATTGCGATGTTCCAATGAGTAAATGAGTATGCTACAAGAACATTTCTTTTTGATTTGTACAATACAATGATATTTTATCCCCTTACCTCATGAATATTCATGTACAAATGTATAACTTTGTGAATATCAAGTTACTGAATGGTATATGAAACAATGAGTGTTCCTTGCCTGGCAGACTGAGCAGAGTCTGGGCTACATTACTGTTTGAGCAAAATGTGGATAATGAGATCAGACAGCTTTTTCGAGGACCTGTCTGATCTGGGTCTGCTCTGTTTGTAAAGGCATCAAAATTTGTCTATACATGAGGTAAGGTGTTAAACTATCAGAACTAAAGTTGAAAAATAACATTATTAAATGAACACATTTGTTGTATATGCAAGGTGGAAAAATAGGCACAGTAAATAAAATGGATGAACTCAATGCTTTGGAATACACCTTTGCAGATGAATATTTAAAGCAAATAAATGTGTGCATATGTTCACTATGTATAACACCATGTCTGAGTAACAATATGTCTGTGTAACACTATATCCGACTTAATGTTTACATATGGCAAGCTTTTTTACACTTCGAGAGCATAAACAACTGTAACTGGGAAAGTAAAGAATCAAAAAAGTGATAGCAAATGTGAAAAGCCTTCAGCAAAATGCGTCAGTGCCATTATTTCTTTATTTTTTAATCAACTTAAAAATTTTGATGGCTAGTTAGCCTATTTGTTATATGTTAACCTTAAAAAAACAACGGAACACTGCCAGCTACTTTACAAACATTTTAATCCATTTTTTTCTCCATATAAGGTCTGTATCTACATACCTAAAACTAAACAAAATGTAAGTTAGACATATAAATTATTAGCAAATAAGTTTCATCATTACATAAAATATTCAATACTAACAATAATCGGTTACATCACCAGATCTTTGTTAACAACTGAAAAATTACCCATAAAAAGAAAAGATAATCATTAAAGTAATATACAAGGAAAACAAGTATTCTCACTGTCTTCTTCAAGTGACTTTAACTCCCTCGCCCCTCTCAAACAAACAATAGTGCAGTATTAGATATAATTTTTTTTCCAGTAATTACACTTATAAACCTCAATATTCCCGTGTAACATCTTTAATTTACAACAAGAACATAAAATAAAACTCTAGTTATATGATCGCAAACAATAAATATATATTAATTATGGCATTTTTTGTATTGATGATATATATGACATTAAATATATATTTACAAGGCTTTACAAATTAAGCTACAATGTTCGGTTAAATTGATCCATTTCAAGCATATATAATAATCAGCTTACTGGTATCGCAGATTGGGCCTGCGGTCGGCAAGAGCAGTCAATTAGACGTGTATAGTGTATTTATTATTAAACTGCGGTTTCTTTGATTTTTCAAGTTGCCGGTCTCTATCTAAAATATGAATATTTTAAGGTCTCAAAACATCTTTCAAAACTTTTTTCTGAGCTTTAATGAATCAGGTTGCTTGCAAAGTCCTTTAAGCAAGTTTTAAAACCCGTGGCCTACGAGTTCAGGGAAAGGTCATCAGATACCCATTAAATGTTTCGAGTTTTTATTAACGATAGAAGACTTGCATATTCTGATTTTTTTACATTAGTTGATGCAGGTAATTGATTCATAATTGTTTTTTTTTTTTACAAAAATAACAATTGTTGCTCCCTTTATCGATTATGTGGCTCCATGGCCAAATTAAAAACATATTCCATACTGACGCTTCGCGGCGTCAATGATAGTGAAAAAAATAAAATCGACAAGCATGTTTCGTTCATGAGCCACCGTTTCGTTTCTCCTGCTAAATAGCTCGAAATACAGAGAGTCTTGATCAGCCATTTTTAAATTTAAGCGCCCTGAAACATTTGCTTGATATCTATCGCTTGTCACATATCATACATAGACTATGGAAGGGTAGGCCGGAGGGGTATCTTCGTACGCTATGTTTCTTTCAATTCGATTTGATGTTTTCGGTAGACGCATTATTTATTTGTTAAATGTGAAATTAGTTGAGAAATCCGCTGTTACGTTTTCTACATTCAGTATTTTATTTCTTTTTAGCATGTTTAATTTTCATCTTGGAGTCAAAATGTGTAGACAAGTGCCTGAAGTAAATAAAAAAAAAAGTTTAGACACGTTATTTTAAACTAGTATCATTTTAGCTTCACTTTATATTTGGCAGCTAT
Organism: Solen grandis; assembly: GCA_021229015.1. Lineage (NCBI taxonomy): Eukaryota > Metazoa > Mollusca > Bivalvia > Adapedonta > Solenidae > Solen > Solen grandis. The sequence continues at coordinate 3,853,431 of CM037791.1, read as the reverse complement.
CTTGACGATCATTATCGATGTCTTGTGACGCCAACATATATACTTTTGTATGCCGACATTAAAAACAACAACAACAACAAAAAACTTCAAATCCTTGCAAACATATTGATATATAACACTGCTCACCACAAACCTCAACTTTTAAGTAGCCTGTTCACTCATTTACTGATGCCGGATTTAGGTTTTTTTGAATTACTTTTGGTGCCAAAAAGACCTTTTGAACCCGCCATACACTAAATATTTTGGGGTTGTTGTTGTTATTTTCTTTCGTTCTTTAAAGCGAATTTGAATTGATCATGTACTTTAGTCAATACTGTTAAAATAACTTACGACACTATTAAATTGCCGCGAAAGTTCTAATTAAATGAGTTTTCAGAACAACACAACACAATTGGAGGCCTGTCTTATCCTTAATAATGACAATATATCATTATTATTATTCAGTTTGGACTACCTAGAAATTATTTTGTCCGTAATATATTTTATGGGCCCTCAGTCGGTCACTCACATTTAGACAGACCAATTCCCATGGCTAGAAATATATAACAGTATACAAAGATAACCAGTGATATGGATATGGATAGCCAGTGAGTACATATTATTGACTGAATGATTGATTGAATGAATGTTTGGTTGGGAATGACCTAGATATAAGTTGTGGGAACGGTAGCCAAATCAAAGTCAATCGTAAGTTCTCGGTATATTCACGGTATATTGACGAAAATATTTTGATAATAAAATATTTTTAAACTTATAATTGATTGAATTTTATGCCATTTTCAACATCTCTGATCATTAAATGGCTGTCAGTTCTTCTACCCTTCTGTTCCTGGACTAAAATATGCAAAAAAATATACTGCGGACTTTGCAACACACAGCCATTTTGAAATAAAATTGCTAAAACTACACGTAAATCTAAGTTACTTATCACTCCATATATTGATATTGATAATTTAATTCTGGAAATATGTAATTGTTAACAATGCGCCTGAGTGCTCGCCTATCATATACGGTCCTCATTTTTTCCTACTATGGATGCGAACATATTGGGAGTTGATTATGCGGACATGGAATATGAATTCGGGATATGCGCATGCAAAACGATATAATTTTCATTAACAATATCGTTATTCATATTTTTTTTCTTATTTATCTATTTATGTATTTCTTATTTTCATTTCGTGAAATAGAATCATAAACATCAATATTTATAACTGAAAAATATACAGTTAAATAAAGTTGATGTCAAGGTAACGGAACGGAAATAGTGAAGATGAATATCTGAGAGTTAAGCTGATGGTTGCGGCGGTGGTGTTTATGATATTGGTGTCGTTTATATTATTTTTATTAATTTAATTTTTTATTAAATTATAAATCAACAAATCATAATATCAAAGCAAGAAATAAATTGTTATCGTTCATTACAGATAGAGATTTAATAGATCCATATAGAGAACTTCATAGTTCATCACAAAAACACACATGGCGGAGACTCAACCCATTACAACAGGGAAGATTAGATTTTTTCTGATGACTAATAATATGATGACCTACTTAAAGAACTGTGACATTGACAAAAAGTTATAAATCAGATCATTCGACAATATATATGAAAATGTGCTTCTCTTCAGTCAATCATGGAAAAGGTCTGTGTAAATTCAATAATGCTTTATTATATGATATCAACTATGTTAAATGTATTAACAACAAAATTAATGAAATTATACAGCAGTATTGTTTACCTGTTTATAATTTTGATAATATTGAAGACATTGATAAAGAGCATATAGAATTTGTGATAAATGATCAATTATTTTTAGAAACATTATTAATGGAAATCCGAGGAAAAACATTATCTTACTCAAGTAGCAAAGCAAAAGAAACAAAAAATTAAGAAGAATAAAATAGAAATTAGATAATAATGAAAAATAACTGAAATCAGAGTCAAATTTAACCATTGAAAATCAAGAGCACAGTGGATTGAACAGGGAGAAAAAGTCACCAGCTATTTTTGTAATTTAGAAAAATATATAATGAAAACAAAACATTAACATTTGTTGAAAAGGATGATGTTACAATTATATCTGATAGCAAAGAAATTTTGAAAGAAGCTCAAACTTTTTATGAACATTTATATAGTTGTCAATCGAATACAAAAGATTTCAATATGCAAAATGAAATAGAAGGAGCAGATGTCAGGAAACTTAATAGTGAGGAGGCCGAGATGCTTGAAGGATATTTAACATATAAAGAGGTATCTGATACCCTTAAAACATGAAAAATGACAAAAGTCCTGGACCGGATGGTTTCAGTTCAAATTTTTTTAAGGTTTTCTGGAGTAAACTTGGACATTTTGTAGTTCGAGCATTAAATTATGCTTTTAAATCCAATTCTTTCTCAAGAAATATTAAAATGGGTATCATTACATGCATACCTAAAGAAAACAAACCTAATCATTTTTTAAAAAGCTTAAGACCATTAACCCTTTTGAATGTTTTTTTATAAAATTGCGTCTGGTACAATAGCTAACAGATTGAAAAAAGTCTTAAGCTCACTTATATCTTCAGATCAAACAGGATTTATTAAAGGTCGATACATAGGTGACAACACAAGATTGCTGTATGATGTCATGAAATACACTGAGGATAATAACATACCTGGATTAGTAATGTTAATTGGCTTTGAGAAAGCTTTTGATTCTGTTTCATTTAAATTCACTGAACAAACCTTAACATTCTTTAACTTTGGTGAGTCATTTCGCAAATGGATTAGCATGTTCTTATACAATACTAAAACAAGTGTTCAAATAAATGGCTTTTTGTCTGAATTCTTTAAAAGTAAATAGAGGATGCAGACAAGGAGATACCATTTCGTCATATATTTTTATTCTTTGTGCGGAAATTTTAGCCATAAAGATAAGAAATAGTAAAAATATAAAAGGAATAAAAATTGATGGTAATGAATATAAACTTTCACAATTTGCAGATGATACATATTTGTTATGAGATGGTACAGAAAAAAACTCTAAATTCAGTTTTAGACATACTTAATGAATTCTTTTTTTGTCTGGATTAAAAGCAAATTATGATAAAACAAAAGTAGTTTGGATTGGTCCTTTAAAATACAGTACACGTTCAATAAAAACAAGATAGAAATTAATTTGGGGAGATAAATAATTCAGATTATTAGGATTGATATTTGATGTTGATTTGTCTAAAAATGGAAACTTTAAACTTAAATTCTAAATTGACAAAAGTAAAAACGTACATCAGTCACTGAAAAAAAAAGGAAGTTAACCCCAATAGGAAAAATTACTGTTATCAAAACTCTTCTACTTCCACTCTTTACGCATGTATTTATTAGTCTACCTACACCAGGTACAGAATTCCTCAAGATGTTGAATAATATATTTTATGATTTCATATGGGATGGAAAAAGTAAGGTAAAAAACACGATTCTTACCAAAAAAAAAAAAATGAAGATGGTGGTTTAAACATAATTGATATTTACATTTATGAACGCAGTCTCAAAATAAAATGGCTGAGAAAATATTGTAGTGACAATAATAGTAAATGTTTTATATTGTTAAAATCCTTGTTTGAAATAGATAAACTGTTTAACATGGGGAAGTTATACTGTGTAATTATTAAAAAATGAATTTTAAATAAATTCTGGATAGATGTCATCACATCATATATGTACTATATGGACAAAGTTTGTATTGATGATATTAATCAATTTTTACATATGCCACTACATGTATTTTATAATGATTGTTTATTTAAAAGTAAGAATCATATCTTTTTACCCAAACTTTATAATCGAGGTATTAGATTCATTAAGGATTTAATAGATGTTAGTGGAAATTTTTTGATATGGAATACTTAAACAAAATTACTGGAACAAAAATAAATTATATGCACTTATATAGTTTAAAATGTGCAATATTAAGTTATGCTAAGAAAAAGAAGTACTGCTTAATAATTGTTCTGTTATTCTATTTCAGAATCCTAGAAACAATGTTTACATAAATCCTATTATTACTTGTACTGATATGAACAAGTATGTTTACAATATACTGTCAAAAAACACAGAAATACCTACCAGTAAAAGTAAATGGATTGAAAAATTAAGCAAATCGAATATAAACTGGGAAGCTATTTACACTTACACTTTTAAATGTACTAATGATACTTATATTCAGTGGTTGCAAACAAGAATATTACATAGAATACTAGGTACTGATTCTCTTCTTTATAAAATAAAAATAAAAGAAAATAATTTATGTACTTTTTGTAAAGATAAAGAAGAAACAATGATCCATCTTTTTTGGGAATGTGCAAAAACTAAACCAATAATAGAATATTTGATTGATAAAATAAAAGAATATGAACCATCAATAAACATTGACAAATCATTTGTGATATTAGGATCTGGAGAAACAGACAACAAATATGATTTAGTGTTTTTACAAATGAAAAAAAAAATTACTTAAGCAAGATAAAAAATGTAATACCAACTATATATGGTCTTAAACAAAGCTTCAAATAGCTATCGACATTATTAAAAATACTAAATATACCGAAGCAGAAAATACACGATGGACAATTGTAAGCTCAGTTTTAATGTAATCATGTCCATTGGATCAATTGTAGTATACAATACAGTCAGTGATCTATGTCGCAAATATATCATACTAAAAAAAAAAGAATGAAACATTCAAAAGGTTGTATAGGTAGAAACTATAATGTATTGCTATTAATAAAAAACAGTTATGTCGATGATATATCTTTGAAGGGAGACATGTATTTTTACTCTTTTATTTTCAACATGAATAATTTGCAGTGAATAAAATATACATAGTTATTAAAAATTATTATTATAATATATTGTTAGGAAAAGGTTAGTTACTGCTTAGAAAGTGATGTCATGTTATTGCTTATGTATGTATAATCAAGGTTGTCGTCACTACTAAAGATAAATTTAATTAACTATTCATGTTTTTTTTTTCGTTTTTTTTTCTATATTCGTTCATATTCTGTTTATAATTCTATATATAACAAAACTGGAGTTAATTAACAACTGTACGCATAAATATTTATTGTAAGGTAGTCAGTGGGATGGATCCCCGACCCGCTGCTACCTATGTGACGCGGACAATAAAATGATTAACTCCAAAAAAAAATGATATTATTGTTGTTAAAAATGATGATACTTCTGCTGCTACTACTGCTGCTGTTGTTGATGTTAAAATGATAAAACAATTTTCGTGTTTACTGCACTCTTATTTCATTCTTACGTCGATGTTTTTAGTTCCTATTTTTTGTAATGTTTTTTGTTGTTGTTTTTTTACATAGCCATTTGATGCTTTTCTTGTTTAATTCCCTAACTTTTCAGAAGTTAGACTACTGCGATTGATTACAACAGAAATATAGGGTAAGAAATAAAATGAAATAAAATTCTATGTATATAGTGATAAATGAACGATGCACTGAAATAAATGATAAAAGGCTTGTCAATTCCAGAGCATCAGGTCTGGATGATAAAGGTGATAGTATATTTACCCAACTTAAATCCAGCCGACCACGCGCTGTCCGTGACATGGATACCCGTTACGTATCCTAAAGTACAGTACAGTAGACTAGTTACGCAGAGTGCTTCCCACATCTTCAGTGTCATTCCAAAACATCATAAAGTGTACGCATCTTCATTTTTCGTGAAAATCTACTCTACATTTCTTAAATATTCGCGAAATCCTTCGACCATTATTATATTTTCGGTATATACATTTCAATTACTTGCGACAACATAAACAATATATCTTCCATCTCATGAGTTAGTGTCCATTTCACTTTTACATAGGTGTAATTACTTATTTATAAAAATATTCATTTTAAGTTTTAAATGATATAACACCTCAGTAAACAAACTTAATCACGTGACTTAGTCCAACCACAAATGCCAGCTGTAACATCTTTCACTGACGGTTACACTTTCAATTAAATTGTATTAATGCCTTTCGCCTATCCGCGATCAAAAGATATCGAAAGAGTAGGTATAATACAACTATTACTTCGCGGCATTCTCTGCATGGGGACAATATAATTGTCCACAGATCCGACTGGAACCCATTCAGGTTATATATTTCCTGCTTTCAAGCTGAATATCGGAACTCAAACAAAGCCTGACTCCCGTTAACACCGGCATTCTTTCGATTCCTCTTAAACAATCTTAACGTACATATTTGAAGTGTAACGTGGCATTGTGTTTGTTGTTGTTGTTTTCACTTAGAGAAAACGGTAAGGGTTTATATTATTTTATCTTCGCTATCGTTTCGACATTGGGAATATTTACCTACATACGCTTCATTCAGCAATGTTTTGTGTTCAGTATACAATGCAGTTTGTTTTATGTTAGCACTTTTGTCACACAAAAACTTAAGAGTAAATATAGTAAAGACGTTGGTGACCTCCATTGTCACCAATCTGACTAAAGTACAGATCTTCCTACGGTAATGTAGAGTGGCGTATATATAGGAGATGACTTTAGTCAGATTGCATTGTCACTGGCCACGAATTCTCTTTCATATTAGAGGCTACATTTTACTTTAAGTGACAGTGATTCGGTTTAAGAATAAAAATCTTTTTTTCATTAAACAATATGATCAGTTTTAGTGTAGCCAGGCATTTAAGGAATCAATTTTGTTCAGTTATACAACCATGAAGCCTTGAATTGTTATATCAATGAATCGAGCCGGTGATTTCAAAATTTTGGTAACGGCATTAACCTTCATGTGTCCGACACGGAATTGGTAGGCCCTAGGTTCGATCCCAGGTCGCAACATACCAAAGTCGTAAAAATGGTACTGGTATAGCTCCCTTTCTCGACGTTCAGCATAGTTCCAGGACTTGTGGCCCGTTGTTAGGATAATGATACTGGGTGTGGTATCATGCCACATGTCTTCGGCGTGATACTGCAGTGGCTGCTTATCATGCCTCAAGTACACATAGTCTCCAAATGATTAAAATAGTGTCGACAGGACGTTAAGCCCAATAAACAATAGACCTTATTTGACCATTGAGAGGAAGTACAGTGATCAAGAACCAAAACTCTATATACCATTCTTCTTGAATTATGCCCCTTTTCATATTTTCTTATCCTTGTCAAAATTTTTTCTAAACATGAGATATGCGTATGGATATTGGCATTGTGCAATGTACAAGAACCATACCTGTCCTTTATTATTTCCCTTTTTCATATTTCCTTGTTTTCATGAACAATATCTAAGCCGGGGCATATCCTTCGTGCCACATATGATATGGATAGAAATTATTGAGAGAAAGAACCATAACTCTATATTACTATACTTCTTGACGTACGAGGGGTGTTCGAAAAGTATCCGGAAAAGTGTCATAACTTATTTATTAATATGGTTATCGGAACAAAACTTTTAGAATTGATACTTTGATATATTTTAAACTTAATCCAAAAGAGAAAAGGAAATAAAGTACACTCATACAAACTCCACAGTCACTATGGCAACGTCGGGTAACATTGAGCGGGCACATTTTGCAAATCTTCACATGTTTACCTGTCTTTAAAGATCACATATAGACATATTCCCAACGTCAAAAACTGCCCAAAATATATGGACCGCTTCCAAGACTTTATCCCATTGCGTACGTAATGTCATTGACTGAAATCTGACGTCATTTTCGTTAATATCGAAAGTCGAGAACATTTGTTTAGCAAAAAGTGTAAATATGGTACTAGAAGAGCGCTATCCCATAAGGTTTTGTATATTAATGTATAAATCGAAATCAGAGAAGCTCCCCATGATCATGGGCACTAACGGCAAAGGTTAAACGAAGAAAACCAACATACATGGGTGCTTCACTGCTTTTAAGACCATCCTGCGCACAATGTTGTCGACCGCCCAAGATCTTGACGTACGTGCACGACGTCAAGAAAAGAAGACAAAGTAATAGAGTTGTCTGGAAAACGATCCGTAAAATTCCACAGGAGCGTTTCAGGTAATACTTTTACAAGTGGATCCGTAAATGGGAGATGGATGTATCGTGCAAAGGAAACTATCACGAAAAGATATAATTTTAGATGTGTCAGATGTCTTTACAGATGTCATATTCATTCCACGAGTAAATTGCCCCGCTCAACGTTACCTGACGCTGCCATAGTGACTGTGGAATTTGCATCAGTGAATTTTGTATAATTTGTGCTTTTGGATTAAGTTCAAAATATATAAAGGTGTCACTCTACGAGATTTCTTTTTAATTATCACATCAATGAAAAAGTTATGGCACTTTTCCGGATACTTTTCGAACACCCCTTGTATGTCCCTTTTCATATTTTCTTGTCTTGGCCATCATTTCCGCAATACGTGTGATATGCATACGAATCTTCGTATGTGAACGAGTGCATAAAGTTTTCAAATCCAGTTTACCTGTTTTCCCCCTTTCGGACAGTTTCATATCTCTGTGTGGAATATGTCTTTGAGGAAATTTAGATTTTTGGTCGATATCTGCCGGTGCACTTCCTCCGGTCACAGCGTCAAACCAACGACTTATAAAATTGATACCAGATGCACCTTAGCCTGGCACTTGGCATAATGGGATTTGCTATAGGAACTCGGAGTACTCAATATTGGTTCTACATAGTCTACTGTGTATCGGTTCTATACAAGAACCAAGGTCTATTCGCAAAATGAGCTAGGGTATCGCACCCAGACACCCTTGTATCCAACGACTGTCTCTTCCGACACCGTCTCTTCAGCAAAAAACAGGACCTATACGTGGGAAGGTCTAAAATATGGCCATAATTATCAGAAAACGATAGCTAGACATTACAATAAAAGAAGAGGAAGACGAACAAGAACAACATGGTATTTACGACATTTGCGGTTCTCAACTGCTTTTTGGAACTATATAATAACCTTGGCCCATGAACTAGACATTTCTTTCGGTTACTGTATACCAAAAGGCAAAACATGCCCTTCGGTGGAACAAAATGGTTATCATGTTTTTTTAATTAACTGTCAACAAGGCTTCCTTAATTGAAATAAGGTAAGAGGTATAAAATAAATTAATTTAGAAAATAAACAAGAGGCCCATGATGGCCCTAAATCGCTCACCTGAGATAAATAGGTTGACCCAAGGAACATCTGTACCAATTTATTTTAAAATCTGGCCAGTAGTTTTGAAGAAGATGATTTTTAAAGTTTTCATTTTTTTTCTTTTTGTTGCCATGGCAACCAGAGTTCTATATGGATCAAGTTTATTTTAGGAACTTTTGTGAAGGTTGACCCAAGGATCATCCCTGCCAAGTTTAATCAAATTCTGTCCAGTGGTTTCAGAGGAGATGTTGTTTAAAGGTTTCTCTATATACATATAAGGCAAATAAGCCCCGCCCCTGGCGGCCATGTTTTTTTACGGATCGGAATAATTTTAGCAACTTTGGTAGAGGTTGACCCAAGGAACATCTGTACCAATTTGTTTTAAAATCTGGCCAGTAGTTTTGAAGAAGATGATTTTTAAAGTTTTATTTTTTTTGTTGCCATGGCAACCAGAGTTCTACATGGATCAAGTTTATTTTAGCAACTTTTGTGAAGGTTGACCCAAGGATCATCCCTGCCAAGTTTAATCAAATTCTGTCCAGTGGTTTCAGAGGAGATGTTGTTTAAATGTTTCTCTATATACATATAAGGCAAATAAACCCCGCCCCTGGCGGCCATGTTTTTTTACGGATCGGAATAATTTTAGCAACTTTGGTAGAGGTTGACCCAAGGAACATCTGTACCAATTTATTTTAAAATCTGGCCAGTAGTTTTGAAGAAGATGATTTTCAAAGTTTTCATTTTTTTTCCCTTTTTGTTGCCATGGCAACCAGTGTTCTACATGGATCAAGTTTATTTTAGCAATTTTCGTGAAGGTTGACCCAAGGATCATCCCTGCCAAGTTTAATCAAATTCTGTCCACTGGTTTCAGAGGAGATGTTGTTTAAATGTTTCTCTATATACATATAAGGCAAATAAGCCCCGCCCCTGGCGGCCATGTTTTTTTACGGATCGGAATAATTTTAGCAACTTTGGTAGAGGTTGACCCAAGGAACATCTGTACCAATTTATTTTAAAATCTGGCCAGTAGTTTTGAAGAAAATGATTTTTAAGTTTTCATTTTTTTTTCTTTTTGTTGCCATGGCAACCAGAGTTCTATATGGATCAAGTTTATTTTAGCAACTTTTGTAGAGCCTCACCCAAGGAACATTCCTGCCAAGTTTCATTAAATTCTGTCCAGCGGTTTCAGAGGAGATGTTGTTTAAAGCAAATTGTTGACGACGGACGACGACGGACGCCGGACGAAGGGCGATCACAAAAGCTCACCTTGAGCACTTTGTGCTCAGGTGAGCTAAAAAAGGGTTGGGGTGTATCCAAATTTTCGGTGAGTGCCCACAACGACAAAACATTATCAAAATTAAGTACTATCTGCTTTATGAAGATTTTTGGACCGATAAGACTTCTTTTGAGTTTCAAACCAATACATGCAATGGATACGAGATAATTAACTTTGATAGTACTTTCATGCAAAACTGACCAATTCTTAAGTTGTAAAATGCCAACAATTTGCATTAAATTCAAATAAAAATTATATTTGGAGGGATGGCAAGTGTTATCAGTTACATGCAGTGGTTACTGAGATATGGCTTTGATAGTTACGGAGAAAAGCTGATCTAAACACACAACCTCACCAAAAAGGGCCACAATTCTTGCAAAAGGCAAGATAAGTGTAATTGATCTTGAATCGCTGAGTAAGGTAATGATCTAGTATAAAAGCAAACAAGTTTAAAACCTAAAGCTTTTATAAGTAAAAAATACTATACCTTAACTCAAAACTTAACCAGCAAATTGATATTTTCTAAGTGTAAAAGGGACATAATTCTTGCAATAATCAAGATAAAATTATGATTCTTACAGCAGATAGTTTATGATGGTGAGTAAGTCTTCAAAAGCATTGATAGCTCATGTGGAAAAGATGACCTAAACATAAAACTTAACCTCTAAGTGTAAAAGGGCCATTATTCTTATTAAAAATTCATGATGAAATTATGGTTCTTGCAGCCTAGAGTCAACTGATGATGGTGAATAAGTGTTCCAAGTTTCAAAGCAATAGCTTTGATAGTTCATGTGGAAAAGTTGACCTAAACAAAAAACTTACCCAGGGTGAACGTTGACGCCAACGCAAACGACGCCAGGGTGATGACATTTGCTTACCATTTTTTTTATTTTCAAAAATCATATGAGCTATAAACGATTTCTCCAGAATCTTTTTCCAAGACACACAATAATTGAATTTATATAAGGGCAATTTTAAACCTTTTCATTCATTATAAACTTATTTATTACAGCTTTATGTCAGTACACAGGAAATGGTGATGTTCCAATGAGTAAATGAGTATGCTACAAGAACATTTCTTTTTGATTTATACAATACAATGATATTTTATCCCCTTACCTCATGAATATTCCTGTACAAATGTATAACTTTGTGAACATTAATTTACTGAATGGTATATGAAACAATGGATTATGGGCTACATTACAGTAAGAGCAAAATGTGGAAAACGAGATCAGACAGCTTCTTCGAGGACCTGTCTGATCTGGGTCTGCTCTGTTTGTAAAGGCATCAAAATATGTCTATACATGAGGTAAGGTGTTAAACTATCAGAACTAATGTTGAAAAATAACATTATTAAATGAACACATTTGTTGTATATTCAAGGTGGAAAAATAGGCACAGTAAATAAAATGGATAAAACTCAATGCTTTGGAATACATCTTTGCAGCTGAATATTTAAAGCAAATAAATATGTGTGCATTTCTTCACCATGTATAACACCATGTCTGTGAAACACTACGTCCGAATAAATGTTTACATATGGCCAGCTTTGTTACACTTCAAGAGCATGAACAAATGTAAGTGGGAAACAATAAGAATCAAAAAAGTGATAGCAAATGTGAAAAGCTTTCATCAAAATGCGTCTGTGCCATTATTTCTTTATTTTCTAATTAATCTAAAAATTTAATGGCTAGTTAGCGTATTTGTCACATATATACCTTGTAAATCAGGTCTGTATCTACATACCTAAAACTTTAACACATTTATGTTAAAACTAAACAAAATGTAAGTTAGACTTATAAATTATTGGCAAATAAGTTTCATCATTACATAATATGTTCATTATTAACAATAACCGGTTACATTGCCTGATACTTTGGTAACAACTGAACAATTATTCATAAAAAGAAAAAAGGATAAACATTCAAAGCAATATACAAGGAAACAAAATATTTTCACTGTCTTCTTCAAATGACTATATCCCTCGTCCCTCCCAAACAAACAAAAAATGCATTATCAGATATACATTTCTTTCCAGTAATTACACAAATAAACCTCAATATTTCCGTGTAACATCTTTAATATACAACAAAAACGTAAAATAAAACTCTAGTTACATGGTCGCAAACAAAAAATACAAAATAAATGTATCACTTTCTCAATGAATATTTACATATACTTACTTGTCTTGCATTTAACAGTTGTTCTTTGCTTGTTTGTTGGTTTTTTTATGCTTTACCATTCTAAAAGAACAGCAATTCTATGTAAAACTATCTTTCATGTAACAGAAGTGAATAAAATATTACTAGGTTCTTTTAATCAATCCTTTATCATGACAAATAAGGAATAAAGTATATCTGAAAATTATCACAAAACAAACTTATATGAAATATAAAAAAAAAATCAAATACACTTTTTTTACTTGAAAACATCTTTATAGAATCTGTTTTATAATTCTCATCCAATCACAATGAAAACATAGAAATACAATTCCAGTGATTGTAAAATATTTCCCCATCTTCAAAGTACATTTTCAAAACTTTTAAACTATTTACCGGTATCCCCTCACTTTTAAATGTTGACATACACATGGATTTACCCCATTTTGTTTTTTATTAATAGATGATCATGTAACTTATAATCCATTATGTCTAATTACCCATCATGCCCTGAATACACACACACAAAAAAAGAAAAACCGTATCATTCTAGAAGCCAGTCTCTGACTGATTAGATCTTAAACCAAGTGTTTGTGCTTGCTTTATTATCGAGTACTGAATGTCATTTACATGAATCTTGATAAACCAAGCTATTACTTGCAGTCTGATCTGGACAAACAGGTCATAAACTGATACAGTCCTGCAGTGCAAGAGTAACATATTTGTCTAAATGACTTATATACTCTATACACAAATCACCTTCAAATTAACTCGTCTCTTTGTATTCAGCCATACAGTTTTGACCTACATTGTAAAAATGGAATATGTATCTATCTTAGACCCATCTCTCAGACTCATCTCTTGCTAATTGTTCCATTACTGTTGGAATTTTTTGAAAGAACTGGTGACGCTGATGAAAACAATGTCGAAGGGACTGAGGAAAATGCAGGCGGGAACATCACGGGTGTAGCCGGCAGGAATTCAGGTCGCACAAGGGGCAAACTGGCGGAGACTTGACCCTGGATCATCTGTTGCAACTGTAGAGGGGTGGGGAATATTCCCTGCATCAGCATCTGTTGCGGGAAGGCTGGGTGGACAAAGGCCCCAAGGTCAATAGGCAGACCCCCAATGGAGGCCATCTCACCGGGTTTGTATGTGGCCACCTTGGCAGTGCTTGACATGACGGGCTGGGAATCAGGTTTCTGAAATGGTGAGAAAAGGGTTTTATTTTACCTGAAAAGCATTGCATAAAGGAACAAAAATGACTATAAATAAAAAGTAGACTAGAAGTCTATTTTGAATAAGTAAAATATAAAATTCAATTAGTCAATGATATTAATGAAGGATAGGTTATGAATCTGAATCAAAATCTCATTTTTTTCTAAATTCAATTACTTATACAAAAATTATTAGTAGAATTATCCTGATTTAAGGATATTCATAACATCTTATTAAAATAAATATAGGCAATATGCATTATATGAAATAAAGTAATACTCTGATATAAATCAATTAGTATATATTGATATATTAAGAAAATATTGATTTAAGTATCAAATCTGTGATTAAAATGATATAAGATATTAGAAATAGAGTCAAAAATCTTACGGGAACAAAAGAGCGTGATCAATTAGCCAAGATGGCTGCCAGTTGGGAGTCAAATGTATGACAAAATACCATTTTTGGAATATTGAAACTAGCCAATAAATACATATGGCTTCTAATAATAATATATAGTTTCCTCTATACTTCCAGGGGGACAACTACTGTGATTAAGCTGGCATATTGGAGCATATTTTATCATCAAAAGTGATGCATATCTGTGATAAATTAGCTCACTGTCAGCGTGAATATAACTGAACCATATAAATTTTGATATATTTTTTCCAAAATGATAAGCAAACTCCAGGTATTGCTCTTCTGGAGAAAGTATGAATAGGGAACAGTTTTATTGTGAATGACAAACACACTCTTTAGTACTATTGTGAGAATAAGTTTTCCATTTTAAATATACAGTGCTTTGTGTATTAACTCTTGGGGGTTATATTTTCAAAAAAAAAAGGAAATGGTAATTGGCACAATCAAAGATAGATAACTGATTTTACCTCGTTTTTAATTTCTGCTCTTCTTGCACTCTCCACCTTTGCAGACGACAACACTGTGTGAGGTTTGTGGTCCAGATGAGACCGAGGGAGGGGGACATTTAAGGGAACACTAAAGGGTGCACTTGATGATGCAAAAAAATTATGTGACATGTCCATTGGAGATGACTTGGATGATTTTAATGAAAGATCCTGAGGCACATCACAGGGCTCAATCTTCGGAACCCCTTTGCTGTCTTTGTTAAAACTTGTATTGAATAACAACGACTCCCCTCTTTGTTGCCTCGCCTCCTGTGCTCGCAAGGTCTTCATACTGAGGTCCAAGACAGGGATATCGTACTGCCCAGAGTCTGACACCTTCTTCCCGTCTCCTGGGGACTCAGAGAGTCTCTGTCTCTTGTTCTCCAGGTCACTTGCACCAGGTGTATGCTTAGAATCACTATGACTAAAGGACGGCAGATTCCGACCCGTTTCCAGGTATGGGTATTGTCTTTTTGCATTATTTGTATGAGCTGGGGTGATTTTTCTTGGTTGTGATGATGAATTAGCAAGATGCGATGTGATGGGGCCCTTTGGGGGCTGTATATGTTTGGATGGGGGAGCACAAGGGGGGGTCATATTGCTACTTTGCTTAGAACTGTTCACTGATATTGCACTAGCAGAACTACTTTTGTTTCCAGGTTGCAGATGCTTTATTTCTGCAGGAATTGGATTCCCTAACGATTGCACAGATTGAAGTGGGTTGGTTACTGCCTGGATACCGTGGAACTGTGGAATCATAAACGGCATGGCAACAGGGGCTACCCCCCTTAGAGTGCTTCCCACTGGGATGAGCTGGGGGTAGAATAATGGTTGAGGCTGATTCAGGGGAGATAACAATGTATGTCCATGAGATCGTGACTCCGGTGATGTAATGGGGGATGACAAGTTCTGCATTAACGTAGTGTCATGTGATACTTGATCAGGTAGCTCCTGTTCCAGCTGGTAGCGATATTCATTTGAAACTTTCAGATCACCGTATTTGTCACTGTATGTTTTTTCCATGGATTTGTCTGACATTAATTCTGTCATGTCTCTACCGTTTCTATGCAAAAGCTCACGCACCGTTTTCTGTGCACCAGATGGCTTCCGCACCTGAATTTAAGATGTTACACACAGTTAAGCACCAGACGATACTGACTAACCCACATAATATAAGTTAACACACATTGATTGCCTTTGCATTTTATCTCAAGACAACTTGAGACAGACCCCTCCAATCTGGATCACCTTTGTTTGCTCATACATTATTGCTACTCAGATTCTACATGTTTCACATGGTGAAAAAAATCCATAGTTTCATATACCATTTAATTGTAAAATAATGTTCATTGAGTCAACAATTTGTACATAATATTCCTGGGTAAAGGGTTACATTTTCAATCTTTATTTATGTTCTTTTGTTTAACAGAATCATCATCCAGTTATCGTAATAAAAACTATTTTGCGAAACAAAGATATTTCAAATATTTATTACACTATAAAATTACTTTATCATTTTTGCTGATTTTTATTCATAGTTGCAAATAGGTAAACATTAGACAATCCAATTAACTGTAAACATTGATATAAAATTGTGTAAATCTTTTTTTAGAAACAAAAAAAGAATTACGAAATAGAATGAAACTTGTTTATATATTATATGAATACAAATGAAAAACAAGAAAACTAGCAGTACAAATGACAAGGTACTGTAGCATATATCCACATATATAACAAAATTTTACCCCTCAGTTTTCAGGGTTTGTAAATGTGAGAGAACAGAACAACTGTCCTATTCATTAACCCTTTCCCTCATATAGACTCATTTTGACGCACTCAATAGGTACCACATAAAGCCTGATCTGCAGAAAACCACAGTTAAACCTTACCAAATTTAATTATAAAATCCTCATTTCCAGACCACTGAGAAGCAGCGAACAGCATAAAACCTGATCAGCCTGCGAGTTACTCGCAGGCTGATCTGGTTTTATGCTGTTCGCATAGGTCTTTTCATGGTGTCCTCTATGAGGGAAAGGGTTAAAATTCAGACTTTTGATACTTAAGTTCATATCCACATACAAGAGGGCCATCATGGCACCAGAGTACTATCAAACAATTCTTAATTTCTGTTCAAACTTAATAAGAAATAAGAAAACTAGCGACCATCAAAACATTACTGCTAGCTTAGCTATGATTTAAAATTTATTTATTCAAAGAAACTTATATTTACAACTACTTCATAAAAATAATTTAAACAAAGGGAACTCATTTTTCAAGAGATTAACTTTCTTTTAGCAATTATGGTCGATGACTATAAGGTGACCATTTGTGCCAGTGGAAATTAAATTCTGACCACTGGTTTCAGTTTTATGTTTATCAAATAAAATGGTATTGTTGACATGGTAACCAGAGTTCTGCATGGATTAAGTTTATTTTAGCAACTTTTGTGTTCAGGGCCACCAAAGAATCATTCATGCCAAGTTTCTTTGTTGACAACACACAATGATGGACATGGGGTGATCACAAAAGCTCACCTTGAGCACATTGTGCCAAGTCCCAAGTTTACAGATTTTTAACAAGCCCTAAAAAAGCATTTAATCAGTCTTGGGCTAGTTAACCTGTACACATTTCTACCACAATTATATGGCTCACCAACCTTTCTCATCTTCATCTCCTCTATCTCTTTCTTGATGATCTGTGCCCTGTCACTGAGGTCGATACTCTCACGGTGTACCACTTTTCCGTTGACCGGCCCTTCCTCATTCCCTGCCTCCTCCTTTACCTGCAAGCCAAATCCCAGACTTCTTGAATCATGGCAATGGTTAGAAAAATAAAAGCCAAGGCTCTACCTATTGTTTAGAGATTATTATAGCCAAGACTCTAGCACTTTCCACTATGATTTGATCAACTGCCCACAAACAGAATCACAGACAAAACATGTATTCATTTTTGTCCTTTGTGTGTGAATAGTGTCAACCATTAACAACATGGTATCCTCTGTGCTTTAAAAAAACTGTACATATTATAAGGACTTTGTAAGTCCTTGTAATACCTCTAACTATAGAAATCTGTTAAAATGCCCCCTTTTAACTAAGATAGCAAAACAAAATATCCACTTAGACAACAATTTTTATACACATATTGTGTTTTGTATGTGCCTTATTCAAAGATAAATGATTAATTCTGTTTGTTTTTGTTTTTTTGGGTTTTTTTGGTTTTTTTAGTAAAAATTAAGTATGCTATTACATTTGAAGTTAACATTGTACTTGGAACTGGTGCCTGATTTTCCTCTTTAAAATAGGAGGGTGAAAACAAAAGATATATTTATCAGGGTTATGGGATTATTTAGTTCAAACCAAGAACTAAATAAGAAACAATTTTGCTTTTACATCTTGTATTTATCAAACTTTATCATTGTACAAATTAAAAAATGAATTTCATTGAAATGGGGAAAAATCATGAGAATCTATGTGCATGGTTTATTTTCTATAAGTACAAAATTTTAAACTTGTAATGTTATTTGGTATAGATGTTATAGATATGCCAACCTTAGGTTCCTCTTTCACAACATTTTCTTTTTGGTCTTCATCATCTGGTTTTGGATCTTCAGAACTTTCTATCTTGAATTTCTTCTTCTTGTGGACTAGCATCGCCTTTATGTCCTTTCCTTTCTTGTACCTCTCATATGGAAGTAGAAGCCTTGATGGGAAAATAAACATTGATAATGATCACTCGGAACAAATAAATAATTACAGAATGTTTTAAAAATATTTTGTAAATTATGTTTTAATTTGAATTTGTCAACCAAAGATATTTTGTTTGTGTAATTGTCTTTACTGAAATATAAGGGACTTACAAATAATTTTAATCAGTTATGATAATCAAGATGTCTGCAATTATTGAACTGAAAAGTCCCAGACTTTGGAAAACTGTTGTTTGTATATACTGACAGTAACTAATTTTGATCATGAGTTGGATTTTTTTCAGACCATCAGACTGTTTTTCTACAGATTGTGATATTTTAAAACCAACATATTGTGAATTTCATATCTACAGATTGTGATATTTTAAAACCAACATATTGTGAATTTCATATCTACAGACTGTGATATTTTAAAACCAACATATTGTGAATTTCATATCTACAGATTGTGATATTTTAAAACCAACATATTGTGAATTTCATACCTACAGATTGCGATATTTTAAAACCATCATATTGTGAATTTCATATCTACAGATTGTGATATTTTAAAACCAACATATTGTGAATTTCATATCTACAGACTGTGATATTTTAAAACCATCATATTGTGAATTTCATATCTACAGATTGTGATATTTTAAAACCAACATATTGTGAATTTCATATCTACAGATTGTGATATTTTAAAACCATCATATTGTGAATTTCATATCTACAGATTGTGATATTTTAAAACCAACATATTGTGAATTTCATATCTACAGATTGTGATATTTTAAAACCAACATATTGTGAATTTCATATCTACAGATTGTGATATTTTAAAACCATCATATTGTGAATTTCATATCTACAGATTGTGATATTTTAAAACCAACATATTGTGAATTTCATATCTACAGACTGTGATTTTTAAAACCAACAATTGTGTTTCTACCACACTGTTTTTAAAACCAACTTGTGAATTTCATACCAAAACATATTGTGAATTTCATACCTACAGACTTTTTGAAAAGTTTAAAACTGATTTCTGACCATTACTGATTTTTCAAGACCAACAAATTGTGGTTTTCAGATCATCACTGACTATTCAAGACCAACAAATTGTGATTTTCAGATCATTACTGACTTTACAAGACCAACAAATTGTGATTTTCAGATCATTACTGACTTTACAAGACCAACAAATTGTGATTTTCAGATCATTACTGACTTTACAAGACCAACAAATTGTGATTTTCAGATCATTACTGACTTTACAAGACCAACAAATTGTGATTTTCAGATCATTACTGACTTTACAAGACCAACAAATTGTGATTTTCAGACTAGGACGGACTATATTTCGGACGAACAGACTGATTTTCTGACTGATTTTCTGACTGTGGCCTACATACAGATAAACCGAGATCTCACGGTAACTCAGTATAAAACATCATACAGATAAACTGAGATCTCACGGTAACCCAGTATAAAACATCATACAGATAAACTGAGATCTCAAGGTAACTCAGTATAAAACATCATACAGATAAACCGAGATCTCACAGTAACTCAGTATAAAACATCATACAGATAAACTGAGATCTCACGGTAACTCAGTATAAAACATCATACAGATAAACTGAGATCTCACGGTAACTCAGTATAAAACATCTTACAGATAAACTGAGATCTCACGGTAACTCAGTATAAAACATCTTACAGATAAACTGAGATCTCACGGTAACTCAGTATAAAACATCATACAGATAAACTGAGATCTCACGGTAACTCAGTATAAAACATCATACAGATAAACTGAGATCTCACGGTAACTCAGTATAAAACATCTTACAGATAAACTGAGATCTCACGGTAACTCAGTATAAAACATCATACAGATAAACTGAGATCTCACAGTAACCCAGTATAAAACATCATACAGATAAACCGAGATCTCACGGTAACTCAGTATAAAACATCATACAGATAAACTGAGATCTCACGGTAACTCAGTATAAAACATCATACAGATAAACTGAGATCTCACAGTAACCCAGTATAAAAATCATACAGATAAACTGAGATCTCAAAGTAACTCATTATAAAACATCATCACTTTCAGAGGATTGTTGCTTTTAAGGCAGTCAATAATTATACACATTAATGCAATAATAATTTACATAATTGTTACACTGAATTTTAACACATAAACATCACAGAATAAATGATTTAATCCGTACTGAATTTCAGATTATGTAAAAAAATATACATTGCACTGACAAACTATATGTACTTGTATATTACAACTCATCTGAACTTATCGAGGGCTCAATGCAAAACGGTCGTAACTTGTTCTTTATTACTTGTAAGTTATGACCGTTTTGCACTGAGCCCTTGATATATGATGAACTTATTTTGGTCTACACCCTATCAGTATAATTCAGAATGACACATATCCCAGCAAGTCCGTTTCTGATGACATAAGAAAATGAAATCATTTTAAAACATGAAACAAATACATCATCTAAGCATAACTGATCCTCTAACTAAGTACAACTAACCTCTATAAAAATAATCCATCAGCTATATTTTACATCACATTTAACCAGTCATACATTTCAAATCATCCCTCATAGCACTTGAAACACACACAGGTAAATAAACAATATGGTTGCCATTTTGGTCCTTGATCCATTGAAGTAATATAGCATATATGAACTGTACTATTTATAAGGTCAGTTATTAGATAAACAGAGCAGACAAACAAATTCAACTTTTTATTACGATATTTACCAGATATTTTTTTTTTTTTTTTAAGAAACTCATTTGGTAATAGTGAAAGTAAGTATTTTATAAAAACTAAGAAATAATGGATATTTGTTTGCTTTTGGTGAATATGGAATATCTCTCATCGAAAAGTGATACAATTACAATATTTTCATAAGTGCAGTCAGACATTTACCAAAAATTGCGCCAAATCAC
Source organism: Solen grandis (assembly GCA_021229015.1). Taxonomy (NCBI): domain Eukaryota; kingdom Metazoa; phylum Mollusca; class Bivalvia; order Adapedonta; family Solenidae; genus Solen; species Solen grandis. Next base: position 3,832,067 of record CM037791.1, on the reverse strand, counting down.
ATCAAATTATTTGACATAACCGTTACGTCATGGAAATTTCTATCCGTTTTACGTTCTACTTTGCTATATATTTCAATGCACAGCTCGGGAGCTTGTGTTTGATTTTCCTTGAACTAAGTACATTTCTTTCTTGTCTTTTTTACTTTTCTATTTTGTTCTATTTTCATTATGTAAATATATAAAAAGCACTCTTGTTACTTTGGGAGTGAATAAATAATATAACAAGGTACTTCAAAAGTACTTACAAAAAGGCAGAATACGTAAATTAGCTGAGTGAAGCAAACAGATAACAAAACATGCAACACTATGCATGGACATGCTTATCCAAACTTGGTGCAATTGTCAACATTCAGGCTAAACTAAACAAAATATACCAATACAGGGACAAAAGATGTTTGCTTTGAACTTTTGAGCACTTAAAGCACTTAAATAAAGATTCCAATAAAACTGAATAAAGTACATTTTATGTTTCAACCAAAAAATGTGTTACTTAAATTGATATAACATGGTTCAAAAGGTAGTCTTAAGTGTTTAAGGAATCTGATTTTTTTCACAGCAGTATGATAGTTGATATGGAACATCCTTTCTTCAGCAAGAAGATAAAAGGCACTTAACACAGATCTATTTACATAAAGCAGCGTGTCACAAAAGCTCACAGTAAATACTTCATGCTTCAAACAAACTAAACTTCATGCAGCTGTATAAAAGAAAACATTTCCTAAACCAAGCAGCTTCATTGGCAGCATTCCGCGATTATAATTATTCCCATAATCCCTTGCAAGCGCAGACCTTGTCATCCGGATGTTAGGTATCGTGCAACATGTGAATGTCGCTATACTATGATAATTCCAGTTTCTGTTGTGTATGTGTTATACCATGCCCAGAACAGACAACCGTGACCTACTTTTCATAATGTCTGCGCGTATACGTGGCCGCACTTGTGCTTCCTTTATTTCCCCCTAGCGCATCGTAAATATTCTTCCATTGACGTTTAGCCGTGATCTATAAATTTCACAACAACGAGAAAAAATAATGAAAGAAAAAACAATCAAAGAAACAACACCAGCAATGAAAACTGCACAACAGTAAAACCTGTAAAACAAAAAATCAATCACATACTTCTCGTAATGTCGTCTGGTACAGGTGGCAGCACTAGTAAACCCTGGATTGCCGCCTAGTTTGTCGTACAAATGTTTCCACATGCGTTTGTTAGAAATCTGTAATAGTAGCATGCATTTTTTCCTGATGACATAACTTGTGAAGAATCTGCATTTATATTTGACAATAAATGTTTTCCATATAATGTTAAACCTGAAATTTAACACATTAATGTCTATAAATACCAACAATAAATGAGTACAAGGAACAGTTTTGGTTCACATACTATGCACAGATATGGTAAGCTTCTTTTGTAAATTATGTTAAGTTTGAAGGAGCTTTTCCCTTTGTTCGAGGCAGTTTCCTTATATGGTCTCAGGAAATGCACATTTTTTTTTATTCATATTGGATTTATGCACCGCACCTATCAATGTCTTGCCCCTCACCCCACCCCATCCCTGGCTAATAGGAATTTATTTGACATTTAAATTTTTTTTTGGAATAAAAATCCTCAGACTATTCCCTAAAACCCAGCACCAATCTGTCAAATTCCTTCCGGTCAGGAACAGTCTTCGACAAAAGCCCCATGTATGACTGCCGCTCCAACCCTGGGTCAAAACATTGATAGGAGCATTGATGGCCAATTAATGCCTTGTAGTAGGGAGTCACTGTTATAAGATTTGATGGCTGCTAAGCCAAGGTCATTGCTAAACAGAGGATTCAGAATGTTACACATAATGCAGTTTTGGGAATGATTAATGTCACCTGGCTGGATGCTTAATTGTAAACATTATTTCTAATGCGATGATATATCTACACAATAAATTTACCATCGTAGGTTTCAGAGATAAAATAGAGCTTGAAAAGACCACTAGTTCAAGTTTGTACGTCCTTAAAATTGACATTTGTAATGATAGTTATATTTTACTCTCTTATACAGCTGTACTTTAAAACTGAACAGCAAATTAAAGATATTGTTTTGTTTTCATTAATTTTGCTCAATCATTTACACAAATTATTTTTAAATTATCTAACTTTTCTCCCCTCCTAAGATAAAGAGCATAAAGAGTTCAGTAAGAGTTACCTGCTCATATCCACCCAGCTCCTGGGCCAGGGAATAGAACTGGAACAGGTCAACTAAAACAGACAAGAGATACACAGTAATAAACAAAAGGAATGATCGCAACTGATGCTGAGAAAAAATTGAATGTTTGCATTATTACAATTCAGTTTTTGATGTATTTGTTATTTAATAACACTAAAATCATTAAAATCATAAATTATCAAATTCTAATTTCAAGATTTGAAAAACTAAATTTGAGTACCCTGCTTTGTAAGACCACAAAAGTACGGTACCTCTAAATATGTATCTACCACATATATAATATCATTTTAGTGATTTTTTATCAATTTAAATTTGATCTTAAGGCAATCATTAAAAATATACATGTATATATATCTATCTCTCCCTATGTACAACTTTATTGTCTTAAGAGTTTAATTATTGCCTATAACAATATTGTTATCTGGAAAAAAAGATTCCGGGCAATGTTGTTCAAGAACTCACTCTGCTTGAACCCAAGACTGGGTATACGGCCAATGGGTGTAAAGCGACTCTTCATAAATTTGTGAAGTTCTATCAGGAAGGCTTGCTCATCTTTGCTAACCTTGGCTTTGTCAATACGGAAACCATTCCTCAATGGGGTGTCCCTGGCACCAGTCTGAAGTTCATAGGTAATATTTACATAGAAGTGAAATTTCAACATTTAGTTGAAATACTGTAACAGCGTTGGGAAATATTGCAATAGAAAGGGAAAATACTATAATATAATGGAATATACTGCAATAGAAAGGGAAAATACACAGGAAATATATGGCAGACTGGGAATATATGCAACAGAAAAGTCTTGACTCGTTATCTCTTTCAATAAAATACAAAACGGAACAGTTTGATAGAAAATGTAGCCTATAGAAAGGAGTATATAAATAATTCATATGAATTATTCATTATAACACATTCTATTCCAGGAGTGCAGCCATGCTTGAAATACAGATACAAGGGGGAGGGGTATTCATCCTCCTGCCATGGGGGATCCAATGGATTTCCCCAAGATTAAATTTAAATACTGGTGAATTCAGAGATGCTGTCATAGACCCAAAGTTAGGGTTTTTTTTACACAATATGTATGTGAAGAATGTGTTACAACATGAAACCAATATCAAATGAAAACCAATATCACATGAAAACCAATGTAACACTGTCTAACTCAAAATATTTATTTTGTGATTTATTTCATTCATAATGTTGTCCAATTATAGCATTACAATGAAGCTGCATCATGTTATGGTAAAGGTAATATACCTTACCCTAATTTTGTTGACAGTACTCTCATTCTGTGAGTTGAAGCTGGATGAACAGTTGCTCTCCTCCGACGAATCATTGGCAACCTTGCTGCCTTTCCTTTTCCGTGGCCGACCCTTCAGGTTCGGAGCTGCACAGAAAACGGTCAAAATCAGTAAAAGGCAATCTTTTTTAAGTAATATTTTTAGTGCTTCAAAATTAAAAACAACGAAAAAAGGAAAATGATTTCACAGTAATTCTATGAAAAATATAAAAGCTTATTTCATATTGCAGTCATCTGTACTAAGCAAATATCATCTTTAGTTCCCATGGTTACATGCTTCTGACAGTACTCCAATGTTTACATAATATATTCAAATTAATATATCAGATTATCTAATAGATATACATAAATGGTTGACCTAGTTCATACTAAAGATCACAAGACTCTGTCTGTGGACAGCTGACCTTGTCATGAACATGAAATAATCCCACAACAATGGGTAAAGGTGAAGCTAAACTTTTCACAGAAAATTTGCAGAGGTTCATTGTACAGCATGTTTTTCCAAACAAAGTTTAATCAGACTGTTGCTATGGTTACTGATTTGCATCTATATCTTTGAACTTTGGGTGACCATGTGAGACATTATTACCATCAGTGGCCGAGTGGTTAGAGAATCCACCCTGGGAGCGGGAGGTTGTTCCATCCCTGGCCAGGACATAATAAAGTCATAAAAATGGTACTAGTATAGCTTCCTTGGCTTGCTTAGAGGCAGACGACAATCGTTCTTAAGTATACCTCTGGAATACAGTCGCCTCATTCAAGTTTGATAACATTTATGAAAGTTTTTGATCATCTTGTAGCTTTAGAACCACACAGTTCCTAAAAATCTAAAGTGGAACCACCCTGAATGCTGTATAATCATACTGGTAATCTATCAAGATACAATTATTTGTGTTATGAGGGAAGAATGAGTTTAATGATTGTTATATTATATTATATAAATGTTATGAAGAAAACAAAACAGATTTTCTAGTGTTGGCCAGTTATTCAGAGTGGTTGTATTTTCATGGTTGTATTTTCACTAACTGTGTCCACCTGGTTATTTCGAGTAATCAAATGCCATCTGTTACTTCTTTATAAAGTCACAGATCAAATGATTTATCTCTTTGATGATGTAACACAAAAAGCAAGGCTACACACTGTAACTTTTGAATTTACAACCTCAACTCTCCCTCAGGCTACCTGTTGTTTTCTTTGTTGTTGTTTTTTTAGTAACACCCTCCCCCAGAGAAACAAATAAGCATTTCTGGTCAACTGAGTATTACTGCTCACTTACAAAAAATTTTGAGTATTAATAAAAACGTAAGTGAGTCACAGTCTACTGTCTGTAACCCCATCATCTTGGTTTTAATTGAGTATTTTAACCCTTTCCCTCATAGAGGATACCATGAAAAGACCTATGCGAACAGCATAAAACCAGATCAGCCTGCGAGTAACTCGCAGGCTGATCAGGTTTTATGCTGTTCGCTGCTCCTCAGTGGTCTGGAAATGAGGATTTTGTAATTAAATTTGGTAAGGTTTAACTGTGGTTTTCTGCAGATCAGGCTTTATGTGGTACCTATTGAGTGCGTCAAAATGAGTCTATATGAGGGAAAGGGTTAATATTTCTATATTTCCATTTTCATAACTAACAGTTCAACACGCACAAGTTACACGTCACAATGGTCCATGTAACCTAAATTATGCTGTGAAGAAAATAAAACCAGACCAAAATGCACATTTCAATTCACTCTAACAAAATCATTTGAGTACACCAGACAATTAAGCAGCCTTTGCTACTCCTTAATTTGAAAATAATTGAGTATTTGGTCATTTTTGGTTTGAGTAGTTGCACAAAAACGCAGCATTCTGTTCCTCTGTGCTCCCTGACAAATATAAGAAAAGTAACGACTTGATACACCACCTTCCCTCAACAGTATGAAGAGATTTTGAACTTCATGTATAGCGGGAAAAAAGGAGATATGCTGATTCCAAAATAACTCCGAAGTCATTTTGTAAAGCTGGAGTATGATTAAAGCCCTAAAGGAAAATGAATTATGAGGAGAAAAAAAGGACGGACGTACCGAGGTGATCACATCTCATTTCCAAGTCATCCAGGTCTGAGTGTTCGAAAGTGTCGCGGCAGAAATAGACACGATTATTCTCCTTGTTGGCGGAGAATCCACCAATGGCACTGACGATGGCGTGCCTAAGCCATTTATCCTCGACATTCTTAAGGCGGAGCAATATGCTGCGATAGCGACAGTATCTTGCATAGCTCATTATCGTGATGGAGGGAGACGTATCCGGTTCTGTCGTTTCATCTGAAACCACACAACATATAGGCATATAAATAATATTGTAAAATGAATTTATATAAATATCACATTTTCTCTATAGATACATTCTCCACTTGAAACAGGTCCTAATTCTAACCCTTTACTTCATGAATATTCATTTACAATTTTATGACTACATATTATATGAATACTGATTAATTTTCTTAATGGTATATGAAGAAATATTATATCAGCAAACAGAGCAGACCCTGAATAGACAGCTACTTCCATGCATTGTCTGATCTGGATTAGCTCTGTTTGCCATTGCATCAAAATCAGTCTACATGAGCTTAATTATCTCTCAATGACCATGCCTTTCATTGCAGAGAAGTCTGAAAAATGTAATCAAGACATAATTAAGGGAGACAACTCAATGAATCAATCACTTTTTTGTGTTTTGTTTTTGAGTTCTCTCCCTTCTTTCAAACAGGAGAAAGGGCAGATCAATAAAGAGGAAAGAAAAAGATTTTAAAAAAAAAGCATAATTATGTTATAACTACTGGTAACATGCTCAAAATTTGCCCTTTGTATATATGTAGAGTATGTGATCAATCTATTTCTGGACCATTTTAAAAATCAATGAAGTGTGTGTGTGAAAATAACATATAAGTTCATAAACTTGATATTAATACCTTTTTAACACAATTAAAAACAGAGTGGGAGATAATTATACCAACACAGAAAATTCTCAACAACTGAAGAAACAGTATTTGTCATTTTTTTTTATCATAAATTCATCCGTCATAATTTTTCCTGTTAAACTGAATACATGTACATTATTAAATTGGTGATTAAATATGAATGTGGTACAAGAAGAAATCTAATTTGTTCATTCAGCAGCTGTTACATCATATTTCAATTTTAACAAAATTAAGAATTATTCCAGTCCTTTTAATGTAATTAAATACAACAGAATAAGGAGCTTTGCAGCAATCTAAAATTAATTAAGAAATGCTCACTGTTACTAAATATAAATTCTTCAATGACACTATAAAAGGACTGCTAATAAACTTGTCCTTCCTTTAGTATTCTTCTCCATACCAACGAGATTCTAATTCATAAAATCGTCTGCAGCTGAAAAGTTCAGTCCTAAAAACAATCAACAACCCTCTATGATCATATGAAAACCGTGAAATTGTATCGACCCAATCACCACTGTGTATGCCTGAGCCCACAACCCCACAGTTGTAACATAGAAGAGGGGAGGAAGGGATCGTATTACACTCAACATAAATTCTCAAGTAGCCTTTATCAAGCTCTATCACTTGTGAGCTGCCCCACATAGAAAACGTGGTATGGCATTGTTCTGACCTATCCCTCTGTGTTTGTTTAATAAATTATTCCCTTATAGTACCATCTTGAGTCACTATGATCGTATTTAACATGGATAAAAATTTTAATTTTCAATTTTGTCTCTGATTTTATCAGCATTTGTTGAGTATATTTCAAGTTCTGGCTACAAAAATGAAGATGAAAATGCATCAATGATGTTGATTATCTCTTATAATAGATGATGATCATGATCTTACATCAATGAGGATGATTGTGATCTTTCATCAGTAATATTATAATGATGATAATTAATAAGCAAATTAAATAAATAAATTTTAAAAAAAAAACACGAAATATATAGTCAAACATCATCATCAGTAGCAGTAGTAAAACTGCAAATTCTTTACAACCTGACTTATCTGCCTATTTCTTATTTTCTCGGTTTTAATCTTTTTATCTGTCTCCTACTGTAGCTCACTAATCTTCCTGGTGAACAATTTGGTTATCTGATAAAGGAGAGATTGGTTTTGTTTACAGAAAACACAAAGGCCATGTGTTTAAGTAACATAGTGACTTCTCATGCACACTCAAGGTCAAACTGAACACATCGTATTATGCACTTCTTTTGTGCTAGTACTCCATTTCCTCATCATCAATGTGAAACATGCTTATAACCATCTCTATTTCATACTCGTTTTCATTTTCTTCTTTCTCATTTCTTTCTCTCATTCTAACATAGATTTAATGATAGGATTTCCCCCCTATTTTTACTAACTAGATGTATATGTTTTTTCACCAATTATATCAAAAAAAAAACCCAGGGAAAAAATGCATGTATGCATGATATATCAACAACTACTTTATCTAATCTGACTTAAACTTACACAGCAATTAAGCTCACAAACTTTTTATCATATACCTATCCTTATTCTATATGACACAATCTGTCGCTTTACACTACAGGTTTGAATAGTGCAACATGCTAATTGCTTGTTAAACAAACAATATTCTCTCTTCTACTGGGCAGATTACACAATACAGTGCTGTCGGAACTCCTGTTTTCTTGCACACTCGTGATGTCTGATGATACAAATCTATAAATAGTTCCGTGGACAGACAAGCAAATGCCATCAACAGAATACGAGTCCTCTGAAATGTTCAAAGTATTTAGATGTGAGTCTGGGTAAAATTAAGAAAAAGCAGATATACTGGTAAACTCTAGACGTAATTAAGTAAGTTCTTAAGACGTGTGAAATGTATTTCTAAATGGGAAAACAATAAGGTTAGAAGATCCGAGAAGCTGATGGCTGTTAGCTAGCTAACAGCGCACAAGCAGAACTGTGGATTGTGAAGTCGGGCAAAATCAATGTTTCTTTCATGTCTTGAATACTGATTACTTTCAATGTAATGTATCAGATCTGTTATAGAATGTAAATATGAAATTGTTGGTCATTTTGTGACGGTGGAAGAACCCGAATGTCACATTGGCAATGATTAAGTTCAAGGTCTTTTTTTTTTTTTTTTTTTTTTTCACATGGTGATCCAAGAGAGATAATTGAGGAAATGAAATTGTAAAGATTGAGAGAGAAAGAGTAAAACATCTTGTTCATAAGAGGGAGGCAAAAAGAAATTATAGAAATTCAATCTAAAATTTCAAAAGAATACTTCTGTAATATATTCCTGCTAATAATGGTATTTATTATGATGCTACACTTGGGAATATATTTAATCTGGGATTTATAATGAGTATATATATCTGGGAGTGCCATGATCATTGCAGTCATATTTCTATCCTTATTTTGCAGCTGATAACATCAAACATTACCTGTAATACATGTATTTTAATTATTCATCAGATACATTTAAATTCAGTTTAATTACTTAAATCTTCAGTGAATCAACAAACAAAAAAACTTTTAACAAAAACATGGCAAGTGTCGATTTCAGAGTTAGGACATTAATCAAAATCTTCAAATGAATAAATAGTATCTCTGAATGAAACAAAATTGATTCAGTATAAAATAAACCTGTTTCAACCATCAGTCAAAGCTTGTTTCACATTATTTTTATGCACAACTGCGGCTAAACCGACTTATCAGACTCCACAACAGTGTATGGTTACAACATTTTATCTTTAACTGGTCCCCACACTTGCGTTGCTGTGAATGAAGTGCTCTATTTGCATAAAATGTTGGCCGGCTGCCAAGATATCTGGCTTTTACATCCTCTGATACAAAAGTATTAAATATGTTATCATTGAATTTCATTGTGTTTATTTTTCATTTAATTCAGCCCTGATCTACAAAGCCAAACCAGAGTGCCTCAAATGTCAAAAGAAAAATGAAATAATAAAAATAATAATCACAATTGTCTAAAAATGAGTGACTCATTTTTTTTTCTTCAGAAACATTATTACATTTTGTTGAACAGATCATTATTACAATAATGAGAGATGATGGATTCCAGACACATTTTAATGTATACAATTACCAGTAATGAGGAAAATCTGCTAGAATATGAACCTCATGTCATTAAAACAATGGCCATTATTTACATGTATCTAACACTATTAACCCTTTCCCTCATAGAGGACACCATGAAAAGACCTATGCGAACAGCATAAAACCAGATCAGCCTGCGAGTAACTCGCAGGCTGATCAGGTTTTATGCTGTTCGCTGCTCCTCAGTGGTCTGGAAATGAGGAATTTGTAATTAAATTTGGTAAGGTTTGAGTTTGGCTTTCTGCAGACCAGGCTTTATGTGATACCTATTAAAGGCGTCAAAATGAGTATATATGAGGGAAAGGGTTAAGTACTAAGCGTGGCTGCAAATTAAAATATAACAGCCTTTGAGCTAGATAGCTTGCTTCAACACTCAGATAATATACATGTGTGTGACAACCACTCCATTGCATACAGGAGGCCAGCGTCATAACTCCACTAGACTCAGTTAAAACTACCATCACTTTACATCTTTCTACCGCTTACTCTTGATTCAGAGCTTTCATTATAGATAAACACGACTCAATAATGTACCAGATGAAATAAGTACCAACAACTGGAATGAAACAATGAGAACATCACTCTCTCCGATTCTGCAAGAATATTGTTGAAGTTCATTAAATTCAAGCCGGACCCTCGATTTTTAAAGTGTTTTCGAACTCTGAATGGACTGTTTTATTGATCTTTATTGCCAGCTGATATTACCATTTGATTGCATGACTGGATAAAGATGGAAGTTGGTTGGGGGGGGGGAGATAAATGCTTCTTTACCAGGAAGAATGTGAAAATGGTTTGATTTAGAATGAAACTCCATTATTGTATGGTGAATGGGAAGAAAATCACTTTGCATGTTCATGACATAATAACAAACAAAAGGTGATTCTACAAACCTGTTCTCAAATACAATGGTTCTTGAAAATAGCATTAAGAATCATTAATTATATGCTCTCATTTGCTTGTGTATATGTGAGTGCGTACATGCATGTGAGCATGCATGCATGTTTGTGAAATGACGGGGTTCGGTGAGTCTCACACGGAAAATAAAAATAAAAAAATAAAAAATCAAATAGCAGTTATATACATAAATAAGTTTCAAACATAATTTCCTTCTCCAGTTTAAAATAAATTAAAAAGAAACCAGCTTGACTTTGTTTAACAAGGAAATTAATATAAGTGACCTAAACAACTACATAGTGCAATATTTGAACATGCAATCACTTCATGCAGGATTTCCTGACAAAAGTGGGTTAACCAAACTGCATGAAAACTTAAATGAATCAATGAATGATAAATCCTCACAAGGCTATAATAAATTAAATTTCAAGGGCCCAGCACAAAAGGGTCTTAACTTGTTCATTAACACATACAAGTTATGATCCTTTTGTACTTAGTCCATGTTATGGTCTGATATCTCACTTTGATAAACTCTTGTTTTGATTGTGTACTCAAAACTCTTATCAATGTGAAATTTTCATACAATCAATTTCAAATATAGCATATTGTCTGAATGTATAAAGAGTAAGACAAGTAGGGTAATAATAGAATGACTTCATATTCTGTCATATGTAGATAAACATGTTGTAAGGGTTCTCACATGAGTGTGATAGTATCACAGAGGTGGGTTTATGTTGTGAGGGTTCTCACATGAGTGTTATGTATCACAGAGGTGGGTTCATGTTGTGAGGGTTCTCACATGAGTGTGATAGTATCACAGAGGTGGGTTTATGTTGTGAGGGTTCTCACATGAGTGTTATGTATCACAGAGGTGGGTTCATGTTGTGAGGGTTCTCACATGAGTGTGATAGTATCACAGAGGTGGGTTCATGTTGTGAGGGTTCTCACATGAGTGTGATAGTATCACAGAGGTGAGTTTATGTTGTGAGGGTTCTCACATGAGTGTGATAGTATCACAGAGGTGGGTTTATGTTGCTGTATTAATTGTGAGGTATACTGGGGTATAACACAGTTAACACCTTGGAATGGGTTTGAATTAATGCAAACAGAAATGAAGGAGAAAGTGTGAGGAAGAAAATAATAAAGAAGTACGAAGAAATAAAATTAAATGTTAATGCAGGCATGATGATGATGATGATGGTGGAAAATTAATTTTCATCATTTTCAATAAAAATATCATTAAAATGATAAAAAAATAAATGTTTCATTGTTTATAGACCTCTCAATTTCAGTTCATGAGTACAACCTAGGAAAGTGTGCAAATCATTTTTCAACCAAGTACTAAAATAGAAACCTGCTATGAATAGGGCAGGAGGAAGCAAACATAAACAAACTGACACGAATGTACAATGCATTATTGAGACCGACCAAACCACTTCACAAAAGATTAAATACTTCGTTTTAACGAGTGGCCGAAGATCCGTGAAACACTGGCGTATCTACAGATGTCTGTTGACCTTAAGATACAACATTTTTGCGGGACTGTTTAAGTAAAAGGTCATGATCAGGGGGGATATTATAGAGAAAAAAAATACAGTCTATTAACAATGTAGCTAAAGAAGAATGGGGGATTTTAAAAAAATGTTATCAGTGTCTGAAATGAATTATAAAAATGTGAAACTTCCTTTCAAAAAAAAAAAGAAAAACATTTTTTGCAGAAATATGATATGATTTTCTGTGAAAAACAACTAAATAAAATCAGTGAAATGTAGTTATATCAAAAGAATTAATATAACAACAAAATCAATATGCTTAATCTGAAAATTCACATCATCAATTTAATTAAAACATCTACACTAATTAACTAAAAATATACATAAAACATAGGATATTTATGAGACAAACAATCACGCATTTTAGAAATATATAGGTTGACAGTTTTAAAAATAAGAGAAAGTCAATTGTGAATTCATATTATGAGATCCAGTAAATGAGATCTTAATTAGCACTAAGCACTTTTCCTCATAGAGTCTGATAAACAGATTAGACACAGGTCATTCTAAGAGCTGTCGGAGCAGGATCTCCCACTCTTTGCTCATACAATGTTGAAGCTCAAATTCTTGAAAATCTGCATAGCAAAGGAAAATCCATTGTTTCATGTTACTATTTAAAGTTCAAAAAATGAATATTCATCACGTCATTAATTGGTACATGAATATTCATGAGGCAAAGGATTCACTTCAAAAAAGGGCTAGATATAATTCACATAATATCATATGTGAATATGAACAGCCTGGGTACCGAGGATGGATATAACAGAAATCTTGATAAATTTCATTAGAGCCTCTCTATTGGACAACAATCCAGTTTCAAGGTCTCTACTTATTACATGTAATAAAGATCAGACCACCCTTGGGATGTTCTTCTCCTGTCCTGAATTCAATTAATTAAACCAGAGCACCAAGGCTTCAGAGGTAATCGTTTCTATTGTCATTAGGCCACTGTCATATATCTGTGGCTAGTCTACATACAGTGCTGTCCTATACCATTATGTCCAACTAATTACAGGTGGTGAGGACCCCAAGTAGAAGAGGCACTTGGGCAGATCTTATGACCTACCACATGGCTGCTAGAGGGCTTACTTATATGAAAAATCATAGTGATGACCCACAGTGGTAAAGGGCCATATCATTGCAAGTTTGTTACTGTAACCTTACTAATTACAATCTGAACCCAAGTTAACCCTTTCCCTCATAGAGGACACCATGAAAAGACCTATGCAAACAGCATAAAACCAGATCAGCCTGCAAGTAACTCGCAGGTTGATCAGGTTTTATGCTGTTCGCTGCTCCTCTGTGGTCTGGAAATGAGGATTTTGTAATTAAATTTGGTATGGCTTAACTGTGGTTTTCTGCAGATCAGGCTTTATGTGGTACCTATTGGTGCGTCAAAATGAGTCTATATGAGGGAAAGGTTAAGCAATATCATAGGCTTATATTCAAATACTTACTGAGCTTAATGGCCAAAATTTGAGTTTGAGCATGGAAATTTAAGAGCAGTATTCATTTTCAAAATAAGGGGTCTGGGCTTCAATCTTTAATCATTCCATCATCCAAGACTGAATCACCAGGCTGAGAGAACTGTATGAGATAAGTATTCAAAATAAGACAAGTACTAGACAGTTGGCTAGCATACATAGTACCTGAAACTCATTTCTAGAACATTGATTGCAAAATAAGTTTCACAAATCATGCCCATTGACGTAGACAGCAACATATGCATAATAATCATTAGGGAGGAGACTGGAGCACTAGCAGGAAACATGTACTGAGACAGGTTAAAAAAGCACTTGTAATTTAATAAAGTTCAAACCCTGAAGACATATATGAAACCATACTAACTTATTACAGTGCTATTCATGCATGATATTAAGAACTATTACACTGATGTCATTAAATTACCTGTTTTGTTAAAGCCCGCATCCACATCCCGAGTATCGAGCCCAAAACTGTTTAGTCTGAAGGCTTTCTCAAAATCTTCCTGACTGTCATGTCTCTGCAGTTTGTCCATGACAAAGGCTCGCCGACCTTCGCTCCATGTGACATTGTGCACAATAAGCCCTGCCAAGTCATCCAGTTTAAGAACGATCTTCTCAGAATAGGCCAGTACCTCATCCTGCCAAACAAATAACACATGGTTGTGTTATTTAGCATTATAATTTCATGCACTGCATATATAAACAGTCATACAAATAAACATCAGATACGGCTGACAGAAAATCACTTTTCATGTGATGTCATAACAAATAGTCCTTGCTTTTTGTTTTCAAGCGATTTTAGACTTTTTTTTTTTTTTTCAAAATAAATTATACCTTCTTGCGCCGCGTAAAACTAACCCAGCCTGAGATTAATGTGTGAATTATGAACCAGTTTAAGTCATTTCTACCCAAACATTATTGTTTATCCCTTTACCTCGTGAAATCTTAATGTACAAATTCATGATTTGATGAATATTGAATGATCTTTAACCCTTTCCCTCATGGAGGACACCATGAAAAGACCTATGCGAACAACATAAAACCAGATCAGCCTGCAAGTAACTCGCAGGCTGATCAGGTTTTATGCTGTTTGCTGCTCCTCAGTGGTCTGGAAATGAGGATTTTGTAACTAAATTTGATAAGGTTTAACTGTGGTTTTCTGCAGATCAGGCTTTATGTGGTACCTATTGAGTGCGTCAAAATGAGTCTATATGAGGGAAACGGTTAAGAAATAATGGGTTATGTTGCAGGGCAGTTATTCAATCATAATTCATTATATAGTGACAAATTGTGCAACAACTTATTGCAAGTTGAGTGCACAAAGGGCATCTAGATTGCTACCTGGACCCCGAGACTACAAGCCTAGGAGACTTCCTCACATGGAAAATGCAAGAGACCAGGTTAAGACTTGAACCCAGCACTGCTAGCACTCCCCGCACCACATACCAGGACTGTAAAACTTGATCTGACTTGAGCATGCTTTTCAGACTTGTGCGATTAAAAACTTATCCTAAAATGATATCACTCAATTATTGCATATCACAGAGGACGTGGTAATAGATATACCTTCAAAACAATGCTATACTGAGTACTGTAATTGTATCAATGCAGGGACATGAAAATTAGGGTGAACTGTACAAAGTATGTGTCAGTAGCAGTGGCGGATCAAGGAATTCATAACTCTAAGGCATGACACCGTTGTCAGTGAGGAAACTCAGCAGTTAGCCTAAGGTCAATGGGCCCTTCCACAAACATGACACTAAAACGG